>OZ018378.1:86085478-87285478 GCA_963969555.1 Polydrusus pterygomalis
TCGTTGATTCCTTTTTGAATTACTTCTTACCTTATTAAAACTATAGGCTTGCCGTATATTTTGAATGTTTTCAATGTTTGATAATGATTTTCATTACACATCTCTCTTAGCCAATAGCAATAGTCGAGCCGCTTATCAAAATCAGTTACCGATAGGGCCTGGTGTAAATCTACATGATAGGGATGCAAAATATACGGAAAGCCTATAGTTTTGATTAGGTAAGAAGTAATTCAGAAAGAATCAAGGAGAAACTTTTGTCAACAAATGAAAATTAAATCTGCCGATTTTGTATCACGGCTATCTAGATTTAATTTTTAAAACATCATATTATGCCTAAATTAGAAGTTTTCATGATTATGTCAATAATTCTAAAGTAGTATTTGAGCCATTGGAATAGTGAGTAACAAACCTACACATAAACAATTTCTTTGATAAAAGAGTTAAAAATTATTGTTTTGGCAATAACTCTGAAACCAACAAAGATATCAAAATGCAGTGTTCACATTTTTTCTTGAAAATTGAATCTACTTTCCGATTATGATGTCATAGTTATACCGTATGATATGAATTTTCGGTATAAAATCGAAAAAACTGTTATTACTACAAATTGCGCCCTCTAGCAATTTTTTTAGAAAATATCGTGTATCGTTGGATACAGCAATTAAAAGTTCTTACCTTTCTCTTCCAAACAAGCTTAAATTTAGTAAAATCGGATAAGTCATTTAGAAGTTATAGCGATTTTAATTATTACACTGTCAATAGCTTCCCCCACTCTTATCAAGGTGGGTACGCCAATGAGCCTTTAACCAAAGTGATATAGAATTATCGATTATTTTTAATGATGTAACCAGAGGTATACCATAATATAGGAATTTTCGGAGAAATTTAGAATTTTAAAAATTAATTTTCAATTGTGGCAAAATGCGGAGCTTAAAAATAATTTCAAGAATTTTCTTATGACCACTTTAATCATAAAATTTCTTTCCCAAGTTTTAATGCTTAGTAGTTTCCGAGATATGGCCGGTGGCCACACTTAATGAAACACCCTGTATAAAGTTAAAGCTAACATTATTATGGTAATCGCATGGTGTAATAATTTTTTAAATTTATTTATTCATAAGTATCATCAGCACTGGTGCCAATTACAGATACATCTTAAAGCTAGGAAGTATAATAAAAAAATAAAACAAAAGAAACAAGGCGAACAAGTATCAAAACACCATAAAAGTGTGTGTTCAATTGAACATCACAAAGTTATGTCCTTTGCAACCTGAACCAATTATACATACCAGTTAATAGACTTACTTCATAAAACTATACTATGATCACAATTAAGCATAGATTTTCTTACAAGCTGCTGCAATTAAATCGTTGGTCTGTTAATTGGTTGTTCTCGCTTTTCTTTCGACCAAATTCTTGAAATGACCAAGACAAGTTGTATCTACATAAATATCAGATACTTACAGATTATTACACAGTTATAATAGTGACAAATTCCGTAAATTGGAGATGTTTTGTACAGATTTGTTCGAGGATAGGTCAGATAAAAAATGTTGTTTTATTACTGGAAGTAAAACACTTTTTACTTAATATTCCACTTTTTATTGACAATACGACTTGTTTCACTGCACTGCAGCTTCGTCAGGTAATGTCAACCATTACATTACCAAGTTATCCTTTTATCTATTTAAACAAATTTATTTACACGCTATTCTCGTAAATAAGAAGGGGATAAATATAATATTAATAATAATATGTCGGTCAAACACGCAGGCTTTATCAACCGATATCTTTAAAAAGCCAGACATCTCTTTAATATTAGAAATGAAAATATTCACTAAAAATCAAAATAACAACACCAAAAAAAAACGACGGCTTGAGAAAAAATAACGTTCCTTAACGTTTTCTAATTGCAATTAAGTAACAACCGGACAAATATGGCAGGGTAAAGTTATTTGGCGATTAAGTAAAAAAGTTAATTGGTGGTTACCTATTTAATCAGCATCAGCATCAACAATTAAACCTTGATCAGCAAAAATATGTTGGTGGGTACTGGCATAATACAAATGGTGACATAAAACTAAGCCCAAAGTTATTTGATCCCACGACTTGGTTGCACGGTAATTGCCCAGCGTGTGGTACACAAATTCCTTTATTTTGTCGGATACTAGCCTTGGTTGATTGAAGGAGGGTTGGAGGAATACTGCAGCCGAATGGCTTATTGGTTCAATTTGTTTATTTAACGCCTGGGTCATGTCAGCCATACGGGACCTACAGTTTTTAACGTGGGACCCGAATCGGAACGTCCATCGATTGTTGCTGAGACGTTTAACACTTTTTTTAGGGATGCCCCGATAATTACCATTAAACAGATCTCAAATATAAATATTGCAAACAATAACAATGCAAATAATATAAACAGCATTGATTCTGTAAATAAAAATAAATGTTTACTTTATCCATTCACGGATGACGAGTTTGTTGTTCTCTTGAGTAATAAACTAAAAAATAAGCCATCGGCTGGACCTAATGACGTCCCCGCTTTTTTATTAAAAAATGTTATGCATTTGTATTGTTAAGCCACTGGTATTCTTGGTTAACCTGTCATTCTGTACTGGAAGGTTCCGACTCCGTTAAAAACAGGTAAAATCATACCTGTGCATAAAAGGGGCAGCGTAAATCATATTGAAAAATATCGGCCAATTACGATTACTTCCGCTTTTTCCAAACTTTTTGAATATTGTTACCTAGATCGTCTAGTCAAATTTTTAAATGAATTCAATGTAATATCTACAAATCAACATGGATTTCAATGTAAAAAATCTACAACTACTGCAATGCATGCCTTTTATAGGAAATTGATGAGGTTTATTGATGCGAATGAAAGCCCTGTTGGGATCTTTTGTGACCTGAGCAGGGCTTTTGATTGTGTTAATCAGAATATCCTCTTTCAGAAGTTGAGGAAATATGGAATATGCGGAGCTGCGTTGGAGTGGATACAATTTTTTGTAAGTGAAAAGTTTGTTAGCATCAGTAACTTTAACGGAAAGTCAAGGACGGACATACACTCGTCAATCCTAGACATTATTGTAGGTGTTCTTCAGTGTTCCATATTGGGCCCTGTTTTATTTTTGTTGTATTTAAACGATATTGACCGGATAGGACAAACCGCACATCGAACAGCTTTTGCCGACGACGCACGTGTTATTTTTGATCTCAAACTTGTTTTCAGGCAATTTAGAGTATATTATTATGTCAAATGGTGTTCTTTTGGAGCTGTTTGATTGGTTCTGCGATAATTCTGTGTACTTAAACGTGGACAAGATACAGTTCATCAGATTTCATGCCAGACCAAAAACGGTTGACTGTGTTAATCTGCATATTAATGACAAAACACTATGCTAGGTGCAAAGTGCTAAGTTTCTAGGTATTTAACTAGATGAATGGAAAGGTCATTGTCAACACGGATTGGATAAACTTAATTCGTCATATTATTTATTAATAAATGTAAGACCTGTCTTAGAGACGAAATAGTTACTGATGTTGTACTATGCATATGTTGAGTCATGTTTGAGATATGGTCTGGTCTTTTAGGGTACGTCTACCTTATGTAACAATATATTTATTAAACAAAAGAAGATTTTAAGATGTATTGCTGGTGTACCTAGATATTGTAGCTGTAGGAGTCTATTTAAAAGGTATAATACCTTACCTCTTCCTTGTTTATATAATAATGGAATTGGCTTTATTTGTTTTTTGTAATAAAAATGATTTTGTTAAAAATGGAGACTACACAGTTTTAGTACTAGGAATAGGGACCAATTCAGTATTCAGTATTCTCTTGGTAACATAGCGCATAATTCTCATAGAATTCTGGGTGCTAAAATTTTTAACGTACTGCCGGATGAAATAAAGTAGTGTGACAAAATAACAAATTTAAGAAAAAAGTTAAAAACATTTTTAATCTTAAAGTGTTGCTACAGCTTGGATGAGTTTTTTGACTCTGTAAAATGACCAAGTAATTATGTCTGTATATGTTACCATATGTTTTTTTGTTGTTTATTTACTTATTTTCTTGTACTTAATTGTTAGCTTTAGGACTACTTTGACTATTCCCCTACAATAATTTATATTGTCTTATGGGAAAATAAACATTTGAATTTGAATCACGCGTATTCACTAGTTTATTCCTCAGTCCCCTAAAGAGCAGGATTATCCGCCCCAGTCAGTAAGTCATATTCAGGGCTCAACTAGTAACGTACTAACATACTGCATTCTTCCTTCTAAGACTTTTGGGCATAGTAAACATACATTCGTCATGGAAAGCGAATCCGGGTCGTCGCGGCAGTATGCGACAGCTGTACCACTAAGCTACAATACTAGGTTAATTATGATATCATTAATGATATCGCTAAATGCGTCTAAGCAATGATATGACTTAATGAACTTTTTTTTGTCCTATTTTTTATACACTAAGGTGGTCAATGTAATTTATGACAATAAAAGTAATATTTTTAATTAGAATATAATAGACACTAAAAAAATACCATGACATCATAAAGGTAAGCTTTTAACATGAACCTTGTTGTGTAAATTCTTTTTAACGCTAAGAAATCAGATTATAACTTACATTAGTCCAGCTTCAACACAGTAAGCTGTTGTTAAAATCCATTCTGGTGATAATATTCCTCCTCCACATCTGAACCTACGATTCAACGTACGTAGTTGGACCTATGATAATAACATTATTTATCCAAAATTTACAAATAATTATGCAAAAACGTTTCGGCTGTGTTGAAAAATTGAGAATAGTAGGTTAATAATAGAATTGTTAGGTTTGATGCTTGGCATAACACTACCACCTAGTTATTAACAAAGTTACCATAATATATTTTCTTTCAAAAGTAAGAGAAACCGGAGCTGGTAGTCACATGGGTTTGTTGTCACAACGGTCACAGCTTGGCAACTCCGACACCAGCAGTTGTCAAATGCGGTTTAAAATAGTCCCGTTAATTCAAATACCGATAGCGGATGGCGGTTAGTATCAACGTAACTGTGGTGATAGATGGTTTACAAAGCAGGATATTTTAAAATAGCTAATCTAAGTAAATTTTTCCTTCTTAACCACCTCCACGGTTTGAAAACACAGGGCATTTCAAACCAGGGTTCTACTAAACTAGTTGAAAAGTACCTAAATGTTTTAAGAAATTTCGTAAAGAAGTGCTTATAAATCGAAGACTTGAAGAGTTAGGTATAAGCAAGGTATACATTATTAAAAAGCTACTTTTATCGGCTTTTTAAATCGGTAATAAAATCCCAGCGGAGGGGTAAAACTTTTTCAATTTTAAATACTTTCTCTGCGTGCCAATTAACATTTTTCAATTTTTAAATTATATACTGTTCAATTTATGAAAAGGTGGTATCAAGGTACTTGTAATATACGTTTAAAAAAGGCTTTCAATAATTCAATGTAATGTAAAGAAAATATTAAATAAAAGTGAGTTTTATTACTACCCATGGTACTTCCAGATATGTATTTGCTTGAGTTCTCATCAACGTTAAACGCCAAGTGGGTTTCTTACTTGTTTTACACTTGGAGGGTATATTATTTTATTTTTCAATGTACCTAAGTGGCGTCCAGGCTAGAAGGAATGTACTACTGCTAATTTCAAGAACCTACTTTCTCCGACACAAGAGTTGCCGTTTGCACCTTTATTTAGGTTAGGTATTTGTTAAAGAAAATATTTTGACACAATGTCACATATGGAAAACGTATAAAATTACTGACGAACTTAAGGTTGAATTCTCAACGTCATTTAATCTATTGCCAACCTATAACCTATTTCGCGTTGATTTTTTGAGTTTATTATTTTAATAACTAACATTTAAAGAAAATCAATATAGTCGGCACATTATTTAGGTAGTATCTGATATATTACAAAAATATCAATTTATTTCATTGCTTATTTTGGGAGAATTGTATAGTGAAAGAACAATTAGTGACAATGACATAATAATGTTAAAAAAAATCTTACCCGATATTTTTCGCTATACAATTCTCCTAAAATAAGTTATGAAATTCCTTGATATTCATTAAATATGTCAATTATTACCTATAGAATATCAAGTCGATACTGATTTTCTTTAAATTTTGTATAAAAGCTAGAAAACATAAATAAATCTACGCGAAATAGGTTATAGGTTGGCAAGCATGTTGATACTCCCACCTTAAAGCTGAAATTCGAGCTGCCATTAGAAAAATAACTCCAAGAATATTGGAGAAAATAACGGATGAAGTTGTGTTTAGGTCCTACTTATGTTTAGAGAGAAAAAGCAGGTGATTATTTTGAAAAAAAAATTAGGCCAAATAAAAATAAGTTATAGCTTTGAAAACAAAACAAAGCTTATACGAATAAATTTTGCAGTTATTCTAATAATTGTTCTTAAGTCCGAAAGGTGTTATTAATACTAGGTGTGATACGTTATTAAATTTATTAATAAGAAGAGGAATTTTTTAACGGATTTTCTTCACGGTATTTTCCTAGCCTCTATATACTGAGATATTTCCACAATTTGACCGACACTGTAACCCTTACTGTTTCGAACTCTTTAAGATGAGGCTTGACTTTAGAATACAACATATACAATATACATACCATGTATGGAAATTCACCTTCATCTGCAGTGGTTCCATTAACTATACTCAGAGGTGGTCTAGCAGAGACTAAAAAACATATTATTAATTTAGCTTTGAACATGGAGGTCTAAAATAAAAACTGTTATAATAATGAAAGTCATTATATTTTCGCTCAAAGCATATATATTGTTAACGAATTGACGTCCTTTTACAGGACACCTTGTCCCATTGCCATTTTTTTTCTAAAACACGATATTATGTTTTATAAAACAAAGTACAATTAAAACCATCCATGTTTTTAGGACGTTCCTACACTATCGTGTAGAAAAAATAGAAAGCCCCCACCCCAAGATTTTGTTTAGATCCTTACCCCTTAAAGACCCATTTTAGGATAAAGGGCAATCCAGTTTAAAATGACCAAACAAAAGGTTTTCATGAAAATATGTATAAAGCAATAGAGCATAATTATGTCCTAAGGATAATTTGGGTTGGATATATTGGTTTAACTTGAAATTTAAAAAATCCCATTTTTTAGTTTAATGGATTTCATGGTTAAAGAATTAAATACCTACCTACTTAAAAGAAAACTTCTATACTTTTTTTCATAACTGCTTAATCCGAAATGTGAAATATTTTGTCATCTACTTGCCACCTACATAATATGACCGTAATAAATAATTATAAAATTATGACTGAATATTCTAATTTCATCACACATCACATTTAAGTGTTTTTTATATTTAAGAAAGATTGTTTTTGATCGACCAAATTATTTTATTTTTGCTCGTTAAATATTGACTTTCCTTGTTAAATTTTTTTAACTTTGCCACAGTAAATGACGACCCTGTATAGAATTTTTTTTTTAAATAGTAGTGGTTTTTCTAAAAAATAATCTGTTAATAGGAAATGTATAGCGTTGTTGATGGTGCGTTTACTTCTATGATGGACTAATTTTTCTTTTCCCTAATCTCTGCAATTAGTGGACATAATCAACAAGAAAAAGGGTTGTCATATTCGGAGGGGATCAAATTTTTCGTATCGATAAAGTTCTGGTCAGGAACATTAATACGTTATAGTAAGAATTAGTTAAGTGACAATGACGGGGGTAAAACACAAAAAGTACCTACTTCTACTAGATAAGATTCCAGTGATAAAGTGTAGAGATGTAGCAGGTTTGCAACGATATAAAATCTCTCTCTCTTGGAAGAGAATGCGTAGACTCACTGAAACAGTGTTCAAAAAGAAATGCATCACGCCTTGTTAGAATACCCAAAAAATATGGAAAAGATTATGTTGGCTTCACCGGATTTATTAATACCAACCTAAATATATCATGCACTTCTTGAGATAATAATCGTGCTATTCGAGTCGGTGACAATAAGAACGCTAATGAAAATCCGCGTAATATTAGGGTGAACTTTGTTCAAAATATGAAACGAAATAAGGTTTTCCCTAAAAAGGATATTAGAAACGATGGAGCAAAAAACTAATTGGTTTATTTGTGTTTTCTCATTAAAATAATTAAAATGCCATCTATTACAGTCTACACAACTTTATATTTTTGAAGTTATAATATATATAATATTTGGGCTTATGAACTATGGGCTTTTCAATTTTTTCTGTGCCGTCAATGACAATGACAAAAATAATTTTAAAAAATACGCAACATTATTTGTGTAAGTGTATAGCGAATCTAAAATTTAAATTGGACTTGGGCTAAATAAAAATAAATTGACTGATCTGAAATAAAATTTTAAAATCATTCTTGATTTCTACAATATAATTGTTTATAAAAGATAACCGTTTAAAGCCAAAAAAATTCGCATGCGCAGACCTAATATAATAATGATTCACAAGATTCCCAAGATCTTTATATTACGTTACATTTTTGGAAATTATTTTTTTTTAAGTGGTTTAAACAATCTGAAATTACACATGAATAAACTTACCTTCATACTGAAGGTCGACAAATATTGTCAGGACAACTAAAAATATTAATCGTAGATCCATATTATAAACTGTATAATACTCGAGGTACGATTGAAATCCATTTAAGTAGATTTCTAGAAAAATTATCTAATCGCCAAATGTTTAATTATGAAAATGTTATATTCGTAATTCGGGATATCATTTTATTATAAAAGTACCTATACATTATATATATAGGTATTATAGGTAATATATTTCTTCAAAAAAGCTGCGTTTATACTATAAATTAACATTTTTACTTTAAAAAAATTGATTTTTAATGCATATTTATGATTTATGATTTTACATACTAAAACAAAAAATAAGATTTGCCCCTAACAAGCTCAGCTTCAGGAGATTAAAGAATAAGTTTATTGAAGAAAACATTAACATATTTATTATATTATTAAATTTTTAAATAAACTTATTATTATTATTATAAATAAAAATTTCGAAAAATAATACAATAATTTCTATTTTTTCAAAAACAGTACAAAGTTTGATAGTGAAAATAAAACTCTCGTCATATTTTTTGATTTGACCAAGGCCTTTGGCTCAGTATCACAACGAATTCTGTTGGAGCGGCTTGATAAAATCGGAATGAGAGAAACGACATTAGAATTATTTAACTTATTCATAACTAATGGAACACAGTAAGTAAAAATTGTCGTTGATATAGTAAACCGCTACCAGTGGAGTTCGATGTGCCACAGGGAACGGTCCTTGGACCGATACTTAAACCATATAAGTAAATAAATAAATGATGTTATAGTTTTTTGCCTTAAGAAACCCAATATTAAAGGGTACATGTAAATTCGCCCCAAGGACGATGAGTTTCAAAAGGTTCGTTTAAGCAGCTCAGGTATAACATGTAATTTCGCCCCAAAACCCTTACTTTATGATGGTCACTTAGAAAAAGGATAATTAGGTATAATAAAAAAAAAAAATAATTACATTAATGTTTGTAATGTAATCTGGGGGTGGAATTTTTGATATAAATTCATTCTTATTTGAACTGTGTCAAAGAACCCCGAAGTATCAGCGGTTACGGAATACGGAAAAATAGTAAAAATTAGTGACTATGGAAATGACGGTAAAAGTAATAACCAGCAACCGAGAAAGGCAAATGCTTGTTGTGAAAGATTTTAAGTACAGTTTTCATAGAGTGTTAAAAAGTAGTGATGAGAAAATGTGGAAGTGCGTAGAGAGGAAGTGTAACTCCATAGTTTATACGTTGGGAGACATAGATGAACTTACTTCAATCACTGTGAATCGAACCAACAACAAGGAACATACCAATGTGCCTAAAATTGCACAAGTTTGTCGACAAATAGTTAGTTCTGCTTGCAAGAGAAAAGCTGTTGAGGACTTAGCAGAAAAACCGGCGAAAATCATTAGACAGGCCTTACAAACCAATCTTCCATCAACTTTATCGGTTGAAGATGTGACATATATCAGAAGAAACTTGTACAACAGCAGACGAAAGCTTGTTCCTGCATTGCCGCATAATATTTCCGATGTGCATTTCAAGTTGGAACTAATTTATGACAGTGTAGTAACTAATTTAGGTGAGCCTTTTGTTCTTATTAATAATAAGGTGGACCAAATTATAGTTTTTAGTTGTAAAACAAACCTTAAAACCTTAAGTAATTCAACAAGAATATATCTTGATGGGACATTTGATTACTGTGTGAAATATTTTTGTCAATTTCTCACAATTCATGGCTATATAAGCGGCCACTATATACCTCTAGTATTTGCTTTATTGCCAAATAAATGTAGTGCCTCTTATGAAAAACTATTTTGTTTATTAGATGAAAAATGTAAAATTATAGGTATAGAACTCAATATTTGTGAAGTAGTAATAGATTTCGAACGAGCGATTCACAAGGCAATTGAAAAAGTTTGGCCGTTGGCAAAAATAATAGGTTGTAGATTTCATCCGTCTCAAGCGTGGTACAGGCAAATCCAAAAATGTAACCTGACGCAAGAATATAAAGACAAAAATTCTCGGATAGGCGAATGGTTGCGTATGACATTTGCTTTAACTTATTTAAGCCCCTATGAGGTTGGAGATTGTTTCGCTTTAGATTTGTTCGAGTTAATACCCAATACTGATGACGAAAGAATTGTAAAATACGCAGACTATCTCACAGATACCTATATTTCTGAAGATTCCCTGTTTCCGCCACAACTTTAGGCTGAAAAGTCTGCAACACTTACAAGAACGACAAATGCTTGTGAGTCCTTCCATCGCAATTTTAATAGTTCTATGTATAGTTCACATCCAAATTTATATGTTTTTATTGAAAAGTTAAAGGAGTTTCAAATAGAAACATATGTAAAAATGCAAAGTACACATCAAACATCAAAAAATTCATAATGTAAAAGTTAAAAACCGGCAAAAATTTATTGAAAAGACAATTAAACGGTACAGTGATGGTGAAATCAATAGACTTCATTTAATAAAATGCTTTTCTTTTCACTGTGCACCTTAAAAGTAAGAACATTAGATTTTTAACTTAGTTTTAGGAACTGGTAAACTGTTGTACACCTGTATATATGACTACATTGTAGTATTATTAAAGTAAGAAAATTAGATTTTTAACTTAGTTTTAGGAACTGATAAACTGTTGTTTGTACTTAACGTAGATATTAAATAAACTGCACACCTATATCTGACATTGTGGTTTTATTAATTATTATACCTACCCTAATACCCCAGGTAGCGTGGGGCGAATTTACCTATTTTATTTTCGGTTATTTTTGGACTGGGGAGAAATTACCTATTTTATTCGACCTTCAATTATCATGGGGCGAAAATACCAACACCCATATTAAAATAATAATTTTTAAGAAAAAAAATTACCCAGTAAAGTGTTAAACTGCTCCTATTAGAATTATTAATTACCAAAGTTGTAGTTAGATAAAAAATCAAGACCATTTTAGGACTGTAAAATATACAAAATGGTAACTCTGACACAAAAAGTGCAAAGAACCGAATAGTACTTACAACACTGACAAATATTGTCAGTACTATTGAAAATAATAATGGTAGATCCATATTTTAAACTGTTTTTAATCCGAGTTACGACAGAAATCCATTTAAATAGACTTTCGAATTAGTTTTATTTATTTATTGATTCATGTGTCAACAGCAATAGCAACGGCCATTAGCAGACATAATTAAAGTATCTACAGTTGTACTATTATTAGATATACCCTAATCAAGATATACTCTTTTACAGTTCCTCTGCTTTCCAATAACTTCTTAAATCTATTTTAAACTGGTGGTATATTGTCAATGCCAGAAGCATACTCATTAAACAAGTGTCATATTTGATACAGTGGTGAGCTGTTGAACAGATTATTCCTGGAAAAACCTAAATATAACTTTACAGGATCCAGTGTGGACTCGATTTATTAAAAAAAGAAGATGGCTTAACAAGTCAGGATTATTAATCTTTTGCTTTAATAACTTAAATAGTTTAATTAGACATAATTAATTCGCCCTTTTTCCAATGACAGTCTATCCAAAACACACAATAGATATAACATATAAACATAATAATATATATTTTAGGATCTTTCTTTGTACCGTGCGAGAAAAAATTATTTGCATCAGAGGACTTGGATTAAAAAACGTAGGTCACAATGATATGGGGACGATATATCTAACTAAATCTAGGTTAAAATTTTGTCAAATTTATATTATGACATGATATGCCAATCTAATGAGTAATAAAAAAAGTAGACAAATGCAAATTAACAAAGTAAGAATATACAGAAAGAAAAAGAAAAATAATTACATAAATTGCTGAAATTTGCCACCGCCATGCTCCAAGCATAAATTCTCACCTCTCTACATATTTTCGAAAGTGTTGACCAGCATCTTTGGAGAAATGTTACGACATTCTTGGATAATCCTTTCTTGTAATTGTTCTAAATTTGCAACTGGCGTTTTAAAAATAGTGTTCTTTAAATGAGGAAAAGCAAAGTAATCGAATACCGTTAAACAAGGTGATCTAGATGGGAATTCAATGTCTGATCAATCTGTCGTCGAAAATATTGCGTAAGCAGTTAATAGTTTCTGAGGCTGTATGGGCGGTTGCACCGTCGTGTTGAAAATATCCAAAACGTAGTTCGTCGTCAAGTAATTGCTCCACAAATAGACTCAAAATATTGTCTCTATACCGCTGTGCTGTAACTGTGTCCTGAACAAAAATAGGACCAACAATTCTTCTTCGGGAAACAACTAACCAGACACCAATTATTTGAGGGTGCAATGTGGACCCTACAAAAAAATGGGGATTTTCACTACTTTACATGCGTGTATTCTGAGAATTCATATAACCGGAGAGGTGGAACCAGGCTTCATCCGAAAAAAATGTCAGGTCTAATAAATCCTTTCTTTCCAATAAATTTTGGGTAAACCATTGAGAGTAATTCCTGCGCCTTTCAAAATCTGCGGCTTGTATTTCTTGGAGTACTTGCACTTTATAAGGAAATACATTTAGCTACTTCTTAAGAATAGTCCTGCATGTTTCATAAGATCTTCCCACTTCTTGGGACAGGCGACTTATACAATTTGTTGGCGTATTTTGCATTATTTCACAAACATTTGCAACAAGTTCTTCTGTTCTTACAGATGGTCCTTCTGCTTCTTTTTTGTGTTGTATAGAACCTGTTTCCCTAAACACAGCCATGGTTCTTTTCAGGCAATGATAAAAATCCCCAGCAATAAAAGCCACGTTAAGAAAATATTTGTAAAAATCGTCCATGCACAAACTCGGATTGTATTGCCACTCACCATTTACTCTAACCCCGTTTCAAAACTACACTTTAACTATAAATGTTTTATGCTGTGCCGTAGAGCCCATTGTGTGAATTGTTCAAGAAATTGGAAAAATTAGCGATGAATCAAATTACTTGTAACGACTGTCAAAGATGACGGAATACCTGATTGATTGTTAATTCAGGTAGTTACTGACACCCAACAGGTTTTAAGCTCTATGGATAAGCATTACGTCCTTAGATGCAGGGCCCTCTTTGATGCAAATAATTTTTGCTCGCACGGTAGAAACACGATAAAAATTAACCCAAACATTATAGAAAGGAGACCATATTATAATACTACCATATTTTAAATTTGGCAACGCCAATGTATTAAACAATCGAAAATAAACATTAGTATCAAATTTCTTAGTATTTCCAATTGTATAACCCTTGCTGCCTGCAGTGCTCGGCTAAAACTCGTTTTTTAAAATTATGTTTTAACTTAAATAGGCAAGATTAATTCGAGTTAGCAAAACTAAATTAAAAAGAAAAGGTTTTTTGGGACCAGGCTAATTTATCTTCAATCCGGTCAAGTTTTTTTGTGAGATATTTCTGGAATAATGTCGATATCTTGCGCACTAGCCCACCTTGGATAATTGGATAAAAAAAGTGAATTTTTTTGAGCCCCAGGAGCGCAGCCAACATTTTTTTTACCGGTCCATTTTTTGTGTCAATTATAAGGATCTCCTTGCACAGCTTTTCCACACTAGCCCGTTTTAAATATCAAGAAAAAATGTTATTGACTGTTTTCGGCCCAACTTACTATATCTATGCGATCTTATAGAGCTCGTCAAAAACTATTCGGCTTTAATAAAGAATGTCCTATCAATATCTCTGACCGTGTCTGAAATAAATTATCGTCTTCGTATTTTCTGTTCTTGTTAAAGCATCTTTTGTCGGGTGTTGGTAAAAACGGTCCCGACAGGTAGGAGAATCAAGAAATTATACTTTATTGCTCTTATCTAAAGGTAGAAACCCTCCCGCATGCATAATAATGAGATAGGGTCACAGGTACACCAATATTTAAAAATTTTTGAAATTAAAATGGAATATTAACCCAAATATGCCCAAAACAATTCTCGCACTATTTTTATAGTATTTTAATAATTTTATAGATTAACACTATAAATAAAAGACCTCTATATTTTTTTGACAAAAAATTTATTTAAAAAAAAATGTTTTTGATGCCGTGCTATATATAGGACAATGGGCACATATATACCATACATACAAACTATTTATTTTGTAAGATATGGTAAAAAACACTTCACGTGGAGTCCTATATCGCATTTATGACATCGAGTTGTTGTTTTTTGATTACATGCTGCACATCTTATTTGTTTTTCCTGGGGTATCACCCAATGATCCAGCCTATCATTTATCTTATTTCGGCATTTTGGTTTTTCGAAGAATGACCTTTTTGGTACACGATTTTTTTTTTGTTTTGAACTAATAATACATTTGCGATGGTTCGTCTGAACGATAATTGGTCCATTGTTCCTCCATAATATTTGTAATTTTTCTGAGAAGCATACCGATTTGTTTCTTCTGCTATTTTTTCTATGAGTTCATCATCAAAAAACAAACCAAAAAGTTCAGTAGGGGAAGACTCAGGTCTGTCGAAAATATTAGGCAGATCAAAAATATTATCATTTTGGGGTCTATATGTCTTCTTTCACGTAATGATAACTTTTCTTTTACTATCTTTATATTTGATCCAGATGCATTGCCTTTTTTTAGCCTAGCTAAAGGGACCTCATCTTCCGAATCCCATTCCTCATCATCCAAAAGATACTTCTCAGTAACTTCTACTTCACTTTGCATTTGTGAAGCCGGTAAATTGTTTATGTCGACGTTATCTTCGTCGCCTGGATCTTCATCGGTTAGATTTTCGGCAGCATTATTAGGCGGAAATAACGTTATAGAATCCGCATTTATTTCTTCGTCCTCTATCATTGCGAGAGCTTCATGTAAAGAGAAACCCCTAAAAACAGTAATTATCATAATTACTTTAGTTGGCGTAGGTATTAGCTACAGACATTTTTTTTATAAAAGAAAAACTTAAGAAAGTTTTTTTCCATTTTTTCACATTTTTTCTTTTGTATTATACCTATTTTCAAAGATTCACCGTTTTTACCCGTTTTTATAAATTCAGAATATTAGTGGTACAATATGTGCCCAATGTACTAAATATAGGACATCTATAATTTATACTATAAAAACAGAAAAATTACATAAAAAACAAATAGTATTTATATAATAATCCCTCGGGTATACCTTTAACTAACTAAAATCATAGAAAAAATATTTCTTTTTTTTTTTGTTTATAAAAAAAATAACCTACCTTACAAACTTGACACCGAATTCAGCCATCTTTAAAAAATCTCGAATTGCAACTTCCCAACCAGCGATATTTTTCACTAGAATTATATCCACGTGCTATACTGTACGACATACAAGGTTCTACTAACTGAAACGGCCAAATATTTCGATAATTGCCGAGTAAGACCGACGAGTTTTGACAAGTTATAACCGTACTACATGTAGGTCATTGGGCATATCTGGGTTAATAGAATTAAGCTTACCTTATATTTGCAAACGATTAGCTAAATTAGTTTTGATTTTCAATTCAATTTAACAAAATCTTTATTAATTCACCATAATTTGTGTACATCAAGAATTTTAACTTATTCCATAATATTATAGTTTAAGTATATAATACATAAATACAATATATATGTATTGGTCGTCCGTAGGTCAGGTCAGTTTTGTAAAACTGTCACTGCCCAGGACACGTCACTGGCGGACGCCAGCGGGGTCGGTGTTAGCCCTAGGTTAAAGTTACTTGATTTATCATTATGTACTCGGTTTGGTCGGTTTCGTGATTACTCCACCGCCATAAGGGAATTTATTTATTCAATGAATTCAATGGATATGTAGCGCTGTTTTAATGTGAAATTTTGATATAACTATTTACTGGAAAAGCATTATTGAAAAAACCAGCTTAATTTTTGTCAGGTACAGTAGCGCAAAAACGTTTGCCATTTGGCTTGAAATAGGGGTGTGTTTGTAACTGATTGGCGGAGCCTAAATCTCCGTGCCAATTTCGATGGACGATGTGTTATATTTTGTTGTATTATGCAATTTGCTGCTTTATTTTACTGGAAATAAAGGGGTAGTCTTAAGTGGATTGGTTTGTGGGTTACATTGTCATTATGTCTTATTTGTAATAGATTTTGCGTCATGTTTGTCTGTTGGGGTTGTGTCATAAAAAATTTAGTAGATATGTCCTGTACATAGTCAAAAATGTAGGGTGTTTGTGTAGCCTGGTTTAGTTGACGGATTGGTGCATTTTTCTTTAGTACTTGTCTTAGCATTTTGTTTTGAAGTTTTTGAATTTTCTTAAAGTGCCAATCCGCCATACTATACAAGACTGGTGCTGCATAGGTCAGTGTTGGTTTAATTATCTGGTTGTACAGTGTCATTGTGCTGTGCTAGTGGTGAATTTCTATTTAAAAGTTTGTTTTGTGTGTGCGTCGTTGCAATGAATTTTGATGTAATTTTGTTTGTATTGTGTTTAAAACGTAATGTATTATCAAGAACTACTAATGTCTGTGTTGGTATTATTTCTTTTCCGTTGATTATGATGTTTTGGTTTATTCTATTGTTTGTAATTTTTCTGGTAAAAATTAGGCACTCACATTTATTTTCATTTATTTGAAGTTTCCATTTATTGTACCATGGAAGTAAAATGCGTAAATGGTTTGATATTAGTTGTCTAGCAGCGTTTGCATAGTATGAGCTAGCATACAACAATACATCGTCCACAAAAATAGCTAGGTTTGTATTGGGAAAAAATGGTATGTCGGCAGTATATATGTTAAATAGGGGAGCTGCTAAATTTCTACCCTGCTGAAGGCCGGTATGCAGAGCTAACGATTCAGAGAAATCGCCATTTATTTTTACTCTTAAAGTTCTATTTGTTATATAAGAATATATTAGAGAAATTAAATGAAGTGAAAAGTTATGTAATTTTATTAGTTTGAAGATCAGCCCGTTATACCAAACATTATCGAACGCTTGGTTTATGTCTAGAGACAGGAGTACCGTTGATTGCTGTTGGTTAAATTTTTGAATGGCGTATTGCGCAACATGCGCGACCAACAGCACGGCACCCCTGCCAGTTCTAAAACCGAACTGTTGTTCCGGGGTGTTTTGGTCTAATGGGCTGATCTTCATTCTTTTAAAAATGACTTTCTTAGCTATTTTCCCAAGTGAACTTAGGAGAGCTATTGGTCTGTATGATTCTGGTTGATTTTTCGGTTTCCCGGGTTTTAAGATCGGTATTATAATAGCTCTCTTCCATCCACTCGGGAAATGCTGTAATAAAAATATTGCTTTAATAATATAAGTTAATTGAACTATTGTTTTTCTTGGTAAATTTTTGATTAAAATATTAGCGATTTCGTCTTCTCCTGGCGCTTTTTATTTATCAGCTCCCCTATTACCCCCTTGATCTCAGTTGGGTTTGTAAAAAGTTTTTGTCTTACTGTTGGTGAAATTAAGTATTTGTTTTTTGTGAATTTGTTTGCTAAGTCAGTTATTTCATTTTGTTCGTTAGTAGTGTTTGGTTTCCCGGCACATATTTGTCCGTAGTGGCCCGCTAATGTCTGTGCTTTTTCTTTGTTTGTTTGAGGGTATTGTGTAAAGTTTGGTATTTTTGTCTCTGTCTTTTTTGTTTGTGCTAATAATTTCCAAAGAGAGTTGTCAGTTTTTGATAGGTTTGTTATTTCTCTTTTTCTTGAATTTGAAACATTCTGCAAAACAACTGTAAAATAACATAAGGGCTTCCCACTAAATGCGAGAAGCAAAAATATGATACTTCTATTTATAAAACATTTTCCCTACCGTCATGCCAATAAGAAAAATATTTTTGAGTAATAGATGTGTTTTGGACTTCCATTGCCTTTAGTTTTTCATATCACAACGTTTCAACTGGTAAGTATCTCCAGTCGTCTTCAGGTGAATACTAAACAAGTTACAAAGCTACGAGCCTATTTATACTACCTAGAGGGGGGGGAGGGGGCGGAGCTAGTGACGTATGATCGGGTGCAATCGTGAGTCATCTGCTTACGTCACCATGTTTATTCATCTGCTTACGTCATCCGCTTACGTCATCACGCCTGCATCACTACCCAATCTGAGCCTACACCTATTTAACAAGGGCTTCCAAATGTTTCTTATACCTGCAGAAGGTTTACTGAAATAGTCAGGGTTCTGGATTATAACAGCTGCTTCTTTGAATTTTCTCTTCCGCCAATGCTCTTCTTTAAGTATAATTTTTGCGTTTGCCCATTGTAAATGATGACCGTGGGTCCAAGCGTGGTCTGCTGCACCGGATCTGTTTGTTTCTACTTTCAGTGTGTGGTTTCGATGTTCTTTGATCCTTGTTTGGAGAGGTCGTAGAGTTTCACCAGCATAGGATTGTCCGCATTCGCAAGGTATTCTGTATACACAATTCTTCGTGTCATTTTGATTTGTTGGTTTTCTCTTTGTCAGGTGGCTTCTTAAGGAATCTTTGGAGCTGAAGACTGTTCGGATGTTGTACTGTTGTCTTATCCTTCGAATTTTTTG
Organism: Polydrusus pterygomalis; assembly: GCA_963969555.1. Lineage (NCBI taxonomy): Eukaryota > Metazoa > Arthropoda > Insecta > Coleoptera > Curculionidae > Polydrusus > Polydrusus pterygomalis. The sequence continues at coordinate 86,104,554 of OZ018378.1, forward strand.
ACATAATCCAGAACCCTGACTGTTTCAGTAAACCTTCTGCAGATATAAGAAATATTTGGAAGCCCTTGTTAAATAGGTGTGGGCTCAGATTGGGTAGTTATGCAGGCGTGATGACGTAAGCGGATGACGTAAGCAGATGAATAAACATGGTGACGTAAGAAGATGACTCACGACTGCACCCGATCATACGTCACTAGCTCCGCCCCCCCTCCCCCCCAGGTAGTATAAATAGGCTCGTAGCTTTGTAACTTGTTTAGTAAACACCTGAAGACGATTAGAGATACTTACCAGTTGAAACGTTGTGATATGAAAAACTAATGGCAATGGAAGTCCAAAACACATCTATTACTCAAGATACATCATTGTCTACAACCTTCAAACAAAAATAGTTTTCTTTCAACAATTAAAGTAGTTTATCTATTACAGCTCTACAGCACACAGTGTACCAGAGTATATATAAATATTTTCTAGGTCGTACATGGTTTTTATAATGGGCACTATATTCCTTTATTGTTTTGTTTATTACCTAATAAAAGAACTAATACTACTTACAATATTCTGTTTATGATACTTAAAAATGCTTGTCAAAATTACGGTATTCAGCTAACTATATCTGAGGTTGTAATGGACTTTGAAAAAAGTATTCATAACGCTGTTCAAAATACTTGGCCCTCAGCAAAAATAATAGGATGTATATTTCATCTGGGACAAGCTTGGTATAGAAAGATCCAAGAATATGGCTTAATTCAAGAATAATAATAATAATAATAATAATAATAATAATAAAAAGTGTATTCAACATTTTTTGTTTACATTTAATGTTAATATAAATTTTTTTGAATAAACTTAATTCCGAAACTCAGAAGTAAATACTTGTATTGAGTTAAATATAATAATAAGTTAAATATAAATTTAAAGTTAAATAATAATATAATATTTATTGTAAAGAATATATTTCATAATTCAGACACAACTATGTTATAATATAAAACAAACATGACAATATTTTATTTGTATTTTATATCACTACAATATACGAAGATACAATACGTTATGTATATAATATATATATAAATATATTTGAAAGAAACTAGGGAAATACAAATATATATTCTTTATTTTATTCATTATTTAATAATGACGTTCTTGAATATATCTCTTGGATTAGATAATATCCAATTTTTAATTTTATTTTTATAATTATTTAACGATTTAATTATTTTAATTGACTGTGGTAGCATATCAAAAATATATGGATTGATGTTCAAAAAATGTTTGTGTGCTATTGTTTTGTTTATTCTATTTTTATATGTAATAGTATTTTTATGACGAGTTTCATGTGTGTGATTAATATAATTTATTATATTTTTATGTTTAAAAATATATATTAACATGTTATAAGAAAATATTTGTTTAATATCAATTTTTTTGCTATCTTTAAATAGTAAATCTGAAGAATATTGATGGTCTTTTTCGTAAATAATTTTTAAAATGTATTTTTGAATAGTTTCAATATTATTAAGATAATTCTTATTTATGCCTCTCCATTCTAGTATTCCATAATTTAAATGTGTTTGTACTAAAGCATAATAAAGTAGTTCTAATTCTTTTATATTTAAAAATTGTTTAAGATGTTTAAATTTTGGTATAAGAATTCTTAGTTTTTTTATAATGTAGTCACTATGTAAATCCCATTTTAAATGCTTATCAAAAATTATTCCTAGATATTTAATATTTTCACCTTCTTTTATGTTAATATTATTATTGCATATTATTGGACCAATATTTGGAAGTTTATTTTTGTATGAAGTAAATGGAATGTATGTTGTTTTGTTATAATTTATAGTTAATAAGTTTTTATTAAACCAGCTGCTTATTTTTATAAAATCATTTTTAATAGTATTTTTTAAAATATTCCAATTTATACCTTCATAAAAAATTACGGTATCATCAGCAAAACTATGTAGTTTTCCTTGACAATTTAAATTAAAAATATCATTTAGATAAATATTAAAAAGTATTGGTCCTAGGACTGTACCTTGTGGTACTCCATAATTAAATATTTTTGGCGAACTAATATTTTCACCAATTTTAACATAATGTACTCTGTTATATAAATAGTTTTTAAATAAAGTTAATATTTTACCACGAAATCCAAGTTTTTCTAATTTGTTAATAAGAATTTTATGACTGACAGTATCGAAGGCTTTAGCTAAATCCAAAAATATGCATATACTGTTCATTTTATTATCAATTGAATTATATATTTGATTTGTTAGGTGACAAATTGCATCTTGTGTAGATTTATTTTTTTGAAATCCAAATTGTTTATCTGATAGGATTTTATTTTTGTTTAAGAAATTTTCTAATCTTTCTTTTAAAACTTTTTCGAAAACTTTTGCTAATGATGAAATTAATGTTACAGGTCTGTAATTTTGAAATTCAACTTTATTTCCGCTTTTATAAATTGGTTTTATTATACCTATTTTAAAAGCAGATGGATATATTCCTGTATTAAAGATGGTGTTAATTAAATGAGTTAATGGTTTACAAATGTATGAATTTATTGATATTAAAATCTCAGATGTGATACCATCAATTGCAGGAGATTTTTTAGGTTTAAAGCTATTAATAAATTTTTTAACTTCATGATAATTAGTTTCGTTTAGATAACAAGAGTTTAAATTATTCTGAACAGTTTCATCCAGCCCGTTATTATTATTTTTATTTATTTTTACTTGTTATATTATTTATTTTTTATTTGAGATTTATAGTAATTTATTTTAGCTTTTCTAATTATTTCATTTAATTTATTTTTTATAAATTTTGTATTCGTTTTGTTGATGTATGCTATTTTGATTTTGAAGATTTTTGTAAAGTTGATTTTTTTTTTTATTGATATGAGTAAACTATTTGTAATCCATTCTTTTCTCGGCATGTGTTTTATTTTTTTTTGATATTTGCATGTTTCAACATTTATTTTTATTTCGTTAATTAAAAGATTTGTTAATTCTTCCGGAGATTTTATTAAAAAATATTGATTCCAATTGATTTTACTAAAAATTTGTTTTAATTTATTATAATCAATATATGTTTTATAATGCGGTAATCTAGGTTCATCTTTCGTGTTTGTGTTTGAAAGATTTTGTAAAATGATTGGATAGTGGTCTGTAATCTGATATTGAAATATAAATGATTTAAAATTATTAACATTTTGTTTGGTTTTAATGAAAATATGATCAATGCACGTTTTTTGATCATTAACTTCTCTCGTAAAATTGTTAATATAAGATTTAAAATTATATTCACTCAAAATATTACAGTAATCATTAGTATACTGATTATTTAATTCTGAAAGAATATTAATGTTTAAATCACCAATAAAAATTGTTGTATCATCATTTTTAAATTTTTTATTATAGTCAATAAAAAATAGGTTTAAATCGTTAATAAATTTCTTTGAACATGTAGATGGAGGTCTGTAGATTGTTATAATATTAGTTTTTGTATATTTATTAATGGACAAATTAATAAATATTATTTTTATTTCACTGAAAGATATTATTTCATAATCATAACTAAGATTATTTTTTATAAAAATAATAATTCCATCATTATGATTAAAATTACCATTATTATATATTAAATTATAATTTGGAATAGAATATAAATTTGTATTTAAAACATTCCAGGTTTCTGTAAATATTATAATATCAAAATTTTCATTTAAATGGTGAATAAATAATTTACTTTCATCAAAATTCTTTGCTATGCTTCGTATATTATTGTGATACATTGAAAACGTTTTATTATTAAATTTTAAACTGTCATATTCATTTTTACTACTTACCAGCTGTGTCTGAATTTGATCTATTTCGTTGTTTTTTAAGTAAGAGTTCATTATTTTTCGGTTTTTGAAATATCTAAAAATTAATGATTTCTTAATTAGGTATTTTAATAAAAGAACTAAAAATTAATAAATGAGATTTTAAAATAAATTTAAGTTAATAATTTCGCGAATTTCCGTTTCGGAATTATTATTTATAATATTTTCTTCATCGTTTTTCTAATAAAAATTTTTCCATTTTTTATCCAAATGTATTTAAATCCTTTTTTCTTTAATTCTTTTGTTTTTCCATATAAGTATTTTAATTTTGGTGTTAATTCTTCATTAATATATATAATATTTTGTGCTGTTGGTATTTTAATATCACTGGTCCATAATTTCCCATTATTTTTATAATAGTGTTTAGATTTTTCCATGACAAGTTTTTTAACTTCTTCATTTTTAAATTTAATTTTGATGATATTTTCTTTTTTTTCTGTTGTTCTGCTTATATTTAGTATATCTTCATTATCAATTTTGATTTCAATTTTTTAAAAAATACTTTTTATTATTTCTTCATCTGTAAATTCTGGATTTTTGGGGATACCTTTAATTTCAATATTTTCTTTGAGTAAATTTTGTAAGTCTAAACCATTTTTTTGTTCTGATGTTTCAAATATTTTTTTAAATATGACACATCATTTTTTAATAATTTATTTTCTGTTTTTAATTCTTCTTGCTTCTTTATTACTTCTTTTAAAGATGATGATAATTTTTTATTTTCTAGAACAATCGTGTCATATTTTTCCGATAAAAAATTCAATGATTTTTGAAGTTCCAAAATAGTATTGAAAGATATATTTTCAACATTTTCTTGGGTACACTTTTTGCAAAACCATCTTATTTCATTTGTTTTTTTTTAGTTCTTTTAATATAGAATTAAGTTTTTTGTTGTCGATATTGATACATTTTGTATGATACCAGTTCATACATTTTTTTTCATTGCATTGTATTGCACTTTGATTTTGTTTAATTATTATATTGCATTCTTTACATAAAACAGAATTTGACGTTCCAGCTTCTTCTTTATCTTTATTGTTAATTTCAAATTTTTTTATTTTTTCTTTGCATTTTTGTTGACTTGATCTAATGGGGTATTTAAAAAGTAAATATTCGTTGTCACTGTCATTTTGGGTTAAAATTTGACTGTTAGATAGGTCTTCGTTTTTCTTACTGGTACCTGTTTTATTATATTTTCTTGTCATTTTTCTGCCAAAAAATATTTAAATATAATTTAAAATACCTAATTACTTCAAATTTCCTTTATGGTTTAGGCAAACTTCTATTTTCTTCAATAAAGCAATATTTTTTTTGTCCTTGGTAATCGTTTTTATGTATTTCTTATATCTTATTCTTGTATAATTTTTGTAAAATATAGATGTAAAAAATTTTTAGGTTGTTTAAAATATACAAGGTGATAATGTTAATATAATATAAAGATCAATCAAATTAAATTGGTTTGTGGTTACGATTTACATTTGCATTAACTTTTTTAAATCCACATGAAGTTGGAGATTGTTTATTGCTTGATCTACTATTTGTGTCATTTCTTGATGAGGGGCTTCATAAATACGCTGATTATTTAACAGATAATTATATATCAGAAGATTCTCTATTTCCACCTGCACTCTGAGCAGAAAATTTTTGTTCACTGGCTCGTACTACAAACGCATGTGAATCATTTCATCGACGTTTTAACGATTCTTTTTATAATATACACCCAAATATTTTTGTTTTCATTGAAAAGTTGAAAGAATAATTTCAAATGGAAACGTATGTCAAAATTCAAAGTGTGCATTTGCAACCTGTTATTCATAATAGCAAAGTGAAAAATCGCCAAATATTTATTTATAAGATGATACAAAAATATTGTAGAAAAGAAATTAGCCGAATGCAATTTATTAAATAATGTATTGCATATCATTGTGATTTTAATGAATAATATGAAAAATGTTTTTGTTTGTTGTAATTGTAGGTATTTGTAAATTTTGAAAATTTATTAAAAAATGTGTTTACATAAAATGATGTTTTTCAATACACCCTACCTGGGGATTATTAGCCCTTATTAATGCGGGAGGCTTTTTACATGTACCATCAGGTAAACCTAAAATGTTGGGACCGTTTTTACCTATGAATATGTAACCTTCATTAATGCGGGAGGCTTTTTACCTGTCCCCCTTTTGTCAATGGATCTCAGTAGCCATTAAAAATAATTAAAATTAATTTTAGTTATTAACATTATGAGTCAATGACTGGACCCCTTAAAATATTTCGTCCTGTATAATCTTTCCGCAAAAGACAATGTTTTATCTGCCTCGTTCAAAACAGAAATCATTTTTGGGAAAAATTCTATTGCGTATAAATGAAATGAAAAATAAACTAAACAGTCAAAATATTTAATTTTAACCATGGCCAAACAAGTATTTTTTCAAACATAGAGAAGTTTGCAAATGTTAAATTCCTAATAAAAGTAAAATTACCCTAAAACTATAACGTTCTTCTATATTGCACCAATTAAATTGTAAAAAGTTATGGAATAGCCGTACTATACAAAAATCCAATTGAATATAGGGTGTCCCACTAAAAAAAAAAAATTTGGGACACCTTTTTATTAGCCCATAATTCAAAAAAAAATACTTGTAAATTATGCAGAAAATAACAAACATAAAATAACACAAAAGCCTATTATCAACAAATCTTATCTTCAAGGCATAAAATTATTCCGGGCAATCGTTAACGCACCTGTTACTATTCAAGTATCTGTTATTCTGGGAATTATAATATAAAATTGTTCCTAAACATTGACGACAACACATGTACCGGGTGGCCAAATAAGAATGGACACCGGCCATATCTCAAAAACCGTTTGTCACAAAGTTTTAAATACAAATTTTTATTACAAAATTGACAAAGAGTCCAGCCATAAGGCTTTATTTCAGATACATTTTCTTTAAAGTAGCGCCATATTAAATGTGTGTTTTTCTACAAAATCAAAATTGGGCTATTAAAATTTGGTCTTTGAATTATTTTTTATTTGACAGATAATGCGAATCACGTGACTACTATTTTTTTTGCTTAATTTTCATCTCGATCGAAGCAGAACTTGATGCCAAAGTCAAATTTTGAATAAAGCTATTAATAAAAAAAATTCCATATATGCGGACTTTACTGGTGACACTGTATAACTTTGATTTCATACATGTTGCTCTAATTCGCAAAATAGACTAAGGGGAGGAAGCGGGAACCTCTTTTAAAAGAAATTACTCCAGTTTGACTAAATTTTACAGTCTGGGTCATATTTAAAAGAGCTTATTATATAGTAACATTTAACATTTTTTATGGCTCCTCTTTGTTATATCCATCGCCGCTACAGGGGGATATGTGCACAATCAACAGATTTTTCTTAAAAATTCCAAATGGACCATATACCGGGTGTCCCGGATAAGAATGCACTCTACAGGAATCTCGTAAACCGTATACGATATAGAGATACAAAGACTAATTTCTGCAACGTTGTGTTCTTAAATTTAAAAAATTCCGAATCATTTCGAAGATATTTGGGCAAAACCGAATTTTCACGATTAAATTTTAATTATTTTAACTGGATTTGAAGAGATACGTGAAAATAAAGGTTACAATCTCATTGCCATTTTTCTCCTTTAAAAGATGGTGTAATTAGATTTTTAACTGACGTTTCGTTTTCTCACAACCACCATCAACTTTGTTTTTTAAATAGTAGGAAAACTTGATTATATTATTTTTAAATTTCCCTCCTGATTCCAAATTCAACGAAGTATTACAGCTAGTATTATTAATACGTAATAATAAACTTGATGATAATGCTTGTCTTTAATGTTATTTATTGTAATCATTGCTTTCGCTTTGCGTTGTTAGCATCCCTAGCTCCGTTGAATTTAGTTTGCTCAAAGGTGTTAATTAATGAGATTCATTGAAATATTGATATACTATTCTTTTACAATTTTTAATGACTGATAATTTATGTTTATGTTTTAATAGGAAATATTCTTACTGAATAATATATAAAATATACCATTACATCCCTTATCCAAATTGTTTTTCTAAAAGTAAAATACCTAATTTTTCAAAAATTTGTATGTATGTGTATGTAAAAAAAATGTTAAGGATAAGGATATTGGTCAATAATTTAAAAAAATTTGTGATTAGATAAGATTTTAAATATTTACCTATTTAAATAATTTTTTTTTAATAACAACATAATTATTTACCTTTTTTTTTAGTAGGTACATACATACATAAAATGGATTTTAAATTAATAGGTCCTATAGTTTTAACAATATTTGCAAGTTTTCAATACGATGGTAAGTTTTATCATATACTTAGCTACCTAAATCATGGTGTTACGAAATTGGCTTATTATATTTAAACCCGTAAAACCTAATATGACACATTGCAGAAAAATATTCCTAAATGTCGTTTTTCATCAAGAAAATGATTTTAACTTTTTTAACTTATTACCCACCGTTACTGTTTTAACAGTATTTTATAGGCGCGGCGGCCAATCTTAAGATTACACCACCAAAATCAAGCACGGGAAATCTCTTCTCTCTCTAAAAGTTTGAAGTAGGACAGAAGATGACTTTACTACTTGGGTATATTATGACGGCCTGCAACTCGACACGATATGGAAAAGAAAAAGTTTCATTTATTCTGATTAGTACTCTTTTGATTGGATATTATCAGTATTTATCACTTCTTCTTGAAGTGCCTATCCTCTGTGGATGTTGGCTATCACATTGGTCCAAATCACTCTATTCACCGCCGCTCTGAATAGTGCTGTTGACGTCATTCCGGTCCATGTTCGCAGATTTCGCAGCCATGATATTCGTCTGCGTCCTGCTGACCATCGACCCTCTATTTTCCCTGTAGGATAAGTTGAAGAAGGCGGTATTTTTCACCTCGCATGATATGCCCAAAGTATTCCAGTTTTCTGCGTTTGACATTTGATAGGAATTCTAGTTGTCCACCGATGCTTTGCAATACTGTGTCGTTTGTTACGTGGTGTATCCATGGGATTCTTAGCATGCGGCGATAGCACCACATCTCAAACGCATCTATGCGTTTAGATGAGGCATCAGTAAGGGTCCACGCTTCTGCCCCGTATAGGAGGGTTGAGAGTACATAGCATTTTAGAATTCTTTTTCTGGTATGGATGTTGAGAGATAGGCTGCATAGTATGTTACGCATCTTGTTGAATGTACCTCTTGCTTTTTCGATTCGGCATCTTATTTCTCGAGAGTGATCCCAGTCCTTATTCAAGGTACAGCCCAGGTATGTAACTGTCTCGGCTACTGTGAGAGCTACATTGTTGGCGGTAAACTGTAAATTTCCAATGGTATCTTTACTGACAATAAGTATGTGTGTTTTTTTACAGTTTATGTTCATACCATATCTCTTGCATGCGGTCTCTACACGGTCTATAAGTCTCTGAAGTCCTTCAGCCGTGTCTGCTATAAGGATGGTATCATCAGCATATCTTATGTTGTTTATTATTTCCCCGTTTATTACAACTCCATCCTCCATGTTCTCCAATGCATCTTTAAATAGATGTTTCGAGTATACGTTGAATAGAAGAGGCGACAGTATACAACCTTGGCGCACTCCTCTCCTTATATTAAACTCTTCCGATGTTTCGTTTTCGACCTGTACAATGGCTTTTTGTTGTAGGTATAGCTTTGATATTATATCTGTGTCTCTGTCGTCGATTCCTGATTCACGTAGGATTGAGATGAGTTTACCGTGTTGGACTTTATTAAAGGCCTTTTCGAAATCTATGAAGCATGCAAAGACGTCTGCGGTGACGTCTCTTGCTCGTTGGATCAGGACCTGTATGGAGAACAAGGCCTCTCGAGTGCCGAGTCCTTTGTCCCTTTATTACTTGATATTGATAAAATTTCTCACTGAGGCAATAAATGAAAAATTTGATAGGCATGCTCCTTATAAGATCTCGCGTATAACTAAACCACCTGAATTCCAAAATATTAAATTATATAATGGATTATATATAGGCATATAATAGGTTCGTTAATGGCAAAAGTACAGTAAATGTAACTAACTAATAGACTTTATTGACGACGAGCTCCTGAAGATGCAGACCTATTACATGAAAATGATATATAACTTGTGACCCCTTTTTTGAAAAGTGGGGCCCACTGGTGTTAAGCCAAGCTAGCACAGGGCGACTTTAGGTCATGGGTGATGAAATTACCCTTTCCATTACCTAACCTTTGTGGGCGCCAACCAAGTCTTCTCTGACTGTAGATATTTAATAAAGAAAGGTTGTTAATTATTACGTTAAATTTCTATGAAAATAAAACCACTGGATCGTAACAATGTGTAGAACAATATATATTTACTAAGTTGCTTTTAACATAAACTATTTAAAAATACCGATACGTTAATACGTTTTGAAAGTATAATTTTTATCACGTCACAAAACTGTCATTGTCTTGCCCAGGTTACAGGAGGAACTTTTTCGCTTTGTTACACCTAAGCAGTCTACTGGTCTCCCATAAAAGTGGTAATGTTTGAAATTACAACATCCTCCCCCGGCGCGAAACTACGTATCTCCAGAGGATATAACTGTATTGGCGTTTCAGTCGCGTTCCTTCGCTCGTCACTACTTCACACACTCGTGTTTTACCATCTCGTCCTTGAAAAGTCTGTACATGTCTGAGCCAGTACTGCTCTGCTTTATTCATTTCTTCCGATTTCACCTTTCCAAAAATCTAAGTATTCTGTTTATTGGCGTTATTTATAAACCGATATACTAAGGCGGTTATTCGTAAAACCCTCTCAAGATTAATATATGTCTCTATACATAAAATAGCTTGAAATTTACTATTTTCGTTAGTTTTAACTACATCTATAAAACAGGATACTACATTAATAAATTCAGGTGTTTCTTCTTCCACCATTTCGTCGTTAGGCCAATTGGTTTTCTCTAACTGCAGCCATGGCGGTCCATGAAGCCACAATTGTGATTGTTTCAAAAGTTTGGCGGATGTGACACCTCTAGTCAATAAATCAGCAGGATTGTTTTTTCCTGGACAGTACTTCCAAGTCACATGCTCCATAGTTCGTATTTCAGTAACTCTATTAACGGTTTCCATTTATCTTTTCTTCCCTTTATCCAATACAACGTTATTTTGGAATCTGACCATAGAAAAACCTCTTCTATGTTTAACTCAATATTTTCTAATACATACTTTTGTAATCTAGCAGCACAGAGCGCTGCTGTTAATTCTAGTTTCGGTAACGTTTGTGCTTTATTCAGTGGTGCAACTCAATTTTTTGACATTAAAAATTTACAATTACCACTCAATAAACATTTTAAGTAGGCTACCACACCATAAGCTTGTGGGCTAGCATCTGCAAAAATATGGAGTTCGGTGACCTTTTCTTTACTTTCAATCATACATCTGGGTATCGAAAAGTCCGTTAAATTTGGCAGATCATGTAACCATTGTGACCACTTCAATTTTATCTCAACTGGTAACATGTCATCCCATTTTAAATTTAGCTTCCAAACATTCTGTAATAAAATTTTAATTATAACAGTAAATGGCCATAAGATACCAAGACGATCGAAAATTCTGGCCACAGTTTGTAAAATAATACGCTTAGTTGGTTCGTTAATTATAATTTCATCAACAATATTATGTAGATCTACCACCAGTTGATCAGTAACAGTAAACCACTTTATACCCAGGACTTTCTGAACATCAGTTACTTTTAAATCGTCTGAATCGTTAAATATTCGTTTCATTACTTCTGGATCGTTAGAACACCATTTTCTTAAATTCATGTTGGCGGCACACATAAATTCTTTTGACTGCTCATAGACTTCAATGGCTTCTTTATTTGTACCAACAGCTATCACAAAGTCATCAACATAAAATGAGTTTAGCATCTGTTGTTCTTTTTCTCGGTCAGGATAACTAAGAAGATGTTTTCTTAAAACAGCTGCTAATAAGAATGGACTAGTAGTCACACCAAATGACACCCTGCACATCCTAAACGTTCTTAGCTTCGATAACTGCGTAATTGAAACCATGTCTTCTTTAATGGGCTCGTCATACCAAAGATACTTATGAAAGTCTCGATCATTTTCATTTAGTGAAATTTGCAAAAAAGCCTTTTCGATATCGGCTATTAATCCAACGTTACCAATACGAAAATTTAACAATATTTTCGATAAGTCTGGAACTAAATTTTCACCCGTTAAAAGTTTATCATTTAATGAAGGTATACCCGGTGCATGTGCGCTCGCATCAAAAACTACAAGTACTTTGGAAGTCTCTTTATCCAGTCTATACACTGGCCTGTGCGGCATATAATAGGCTTCATTACGCTTCACGTCAGTCTCGTTAACTAGCTCCGCGCACCGTGAGTTTACATATTCGCGTATGGCGTTATCGTATTCGATAATTTTTTCTTGTTTACAGAGTTTTTTCGTTAAATTTCTTGCACGTAAGAATGTACCCTCGTAAATGCACACTCTTATCAAGAAAGTTCTCAGTAAAACCATTTGTAGTTTTTATTTCCGAGGCGTTAATTCCAATAGTCTCTAAATCCCAGAATTTCGTTAAATCTAGCTCTTTAGAGGGTTCAATATCATTTTCTATAACTTGCGCGTGTAAAATAGTCGCTGCGTTAAAGTTTACAGAAATATCCGTATTAGTACCATGAGTTCCATGTAGCGTCCATCCAAATTTTGTATTAATAACCGTTAATCGTTCCGTTAGATGTCGCATTTCATCATTTACAATAGACCAGTAATTATCGGCTCCGATTAGCAGCGAAATACCACTCTTGTCGATTCGTTCTACGGCAAAATCAGCTAGAAGGTACTTCAGAGAAAACCTTTTAATGACTGGATCGTTTTGCGAAGGAGGCTTTATAGAATCAAAGCAAATCTCAGGAGCTTCAATAGCATGAATTGTTACCAAATCGTTATTAAATTGACTCTTCAAAGTAACATCAACTTTGTTGCATAACTTGGCAAGACCTCGTTTCGTACTCCCAAAAGAACAAATTGAAATTTTATGTGTCCCTACAACAGGTAAAGCGAAAAATGCCGGGTAAGATTTTCTTTAACATTATTATGTCATTCTTCTTTCACTATACAAATCTCCCAAAATTAGCAATGAAATAAATTGATGTTTTTGTAATATGTCAGCTATTACCTAAATATTGTACCGACGATATTGATTTTATTTAAATGTTAGTTTAATCAAATAATAAACTAAAAAAAGCAACGCGAAATAGGTTATAGGTTGGCAATAGATGAAATGACGTTGAGAATTCCACCTTAAGCCAAACAATCAAGTAAAAGTTCGTGTCATAGCAACCTTGTTTGGTTTTATTTTTACTTTGTTACAATTTATATAAAAACTTAAATATAGTAAATTATTTGTATAAAATTCCGGATCCATTTACATGTTGTATGTGGTAAAAAGATTAAGTAACTAACACCAGGGCCGTATTTAAAAATAATTATCACATTCCTGAAGATGTAATAATGACATCAAAACGTCTAAATATAATTAAGTGTGGTATATGATTTATTTCAGGGCTTAAAGGGCTATCAAAAAATAAAATAAAAAATGCAGGTCCGTATTTAAAAAATTAAAGTTGATAATAGTTCCATAAAAACGAAACGTTGTAACGAAATTCTAAAAACGTCACAATATGGAAAATAAAAAGTTGCCTCAACAATGTTGTGCTTGTTTTTCTGTGGCGGATAAAATAAGTCAAGCAGTTTAAAAAAACAAAAACTCAAAATTTTAGTTTTTTACAAAAATTTCAAAAACTAAAAAAGATAGCTCAGATATTTTTTTGCGATATTGCTCAGTATGAAATTGCGCAACGTTGCCATCATTTGACCGATGTTGTATCTCTTATAGTTTCCGAGATCCCCATGATGAGGCTCGAATTTGGGACACCCTGTACAAGTAAATAATAAGATTTTTATTTAATTAATTATCTGATTAAATACTTAAGAGGTATGCCCACGCGTAAATTATACGATGAGGACCTACTCCAGTCCGAAACAACACCAAAAATTCCGAGGGATAGAAATCCTTAATAAAAATAATTTCTTGGAACTGTCAAAACCTAACTTTTAAGCTGTTTTCTTTCTAAAACCGGTCGTCGTACCAATAGGCGCTTCATTCTATCAGAACTGTCATTCTGCCCTCAGATACAAAGAAGAGAGAGACCGGCGGCACCGTCTTCTGCTGGCGCGCCATCCAAAACCTACTTTCACACGGTAGCCTATTGGTCTAATACCTAATCTGTGCAAAATAAAAAGGAGATGATGATACTCTAACCTCAGAATATCTGACAACCATAAAAGGTATTATTTGTATGGATAATTAAGAATTTTTGTTGGGGAATTCAAGATCTATCAAGGATTATGCAATACAACGGCAGTTTGAGATTTAACACCAGGGATGTTTTTTTTTTATATTGGCAATTGACCGAATTACTGCAAATCGGACTCGTAAAGGTAGGTGAACCTTCGGTCTCAAACATTGTAAAATTAAAATTGTTACAAACTTTACAAAACCATTTAATGTCAGCTACGATTTGGATATGTGGTTAAAATTCAAATCTCCGTCATTAGACAAAACCCTAGTTTGGTACACTGATGGATTAAAATTAAAAACGGCCAACGGAGTAGGCGCAGGTATATTTGGGGAAAGGCATAGAATGGAAATAATTATCCCCTTTGGAAACTACGAAATTCATGCGATACAAGCATGCGTACAGAAGAATCTTGAAAAAGGCTACCACAACAAAAAGATATATATCCTCATCAGACAGCCAAGCTGTTCTTAAGGCTCTGAACTCATTCCGATTTAAGATCACAATGGAGTACCTTAATGATCTGAAAGACCTGGCAGCCAGAAACAACAAGGTTAAACTAGTGTGGGCTTCTGGTCACGCAGTGATAAAGGGCAATGAAAAAACAGATGGACTGGCAAGAACTGCCTAATATTTCCAGAGCTCCGAACCCGTGTTTGGAATATCAAAACAGGCAACCAAAACAACATTAGACAGATGGGCGCAAAAATAACATCTATCTGGATGGAATGGTACAACTGGTAAAACACACGCACGGACCGTTATCGGTAAACCCTCAAAGAAACTATCAACTGAAATGCTACTCTTGACGCGTACCCGATTAAAACCAGTGACTGGCTTTTTAACAGGTCACTGTCACTTAAGAAAACACCTTCAACGAATGGGAATCTACAATGGACCCATTGAATATAGACTTTGCAGTGAAGAGGACGAAACCGCCTTTCACATCATAAACAACTGCGAAGCACTAACCCGAAAAAGAATCAGAATCGTTGGAATTATTCAGCGCGGCGACAATCTTTCGCATAACAAACTTGAAAGAAAACCGTTGGACCTCGTAAAGGAACAAACCTTTTATAACAAAACTGAGGCGCACAAAAGGCCAGAAGGCTGCAGTGTAAAAAGCTTGGGCCAAACACGCGACTCCCGTCTTTAACCAGCCAACCAACTGCTCTGCGTACCTTTTTTTCAATCACTTTCAACTTTACTGCAATACGGACCCTTTTCCAATTTCAAAACGCTAAAAAAAATTGCTTCCAGATTAAATTATATTTTGCTTTGAACCCTGAAACAAAGCAAAACTGGTGAGAAATCATGTGCCTAGCTTATAGTAGCACGGTTATATTTGAAGGTAAATGTAGCGTAATTTCCACTCCCGACCCCACCCAGCTCATTCAGGCTTATTCTCTCCCACAAACGATTTTGTCAACACATTTTAATAGCATTTATAAATAACATGTGAAACGTAGCAGATAAGGTAGGTTAATAACAATAGGTTGTGTATTAGTGTATTATATACGAATCTTCGACTTTAAAAGTATGCTTCACTGAATTTCTCCAGCTTTCGGCTGATAAATTGTTTATATCAGTTTTAATTAGCAGCATTATACAAATTAACAATTATAAATTTTTAAGAATAACTTTAGTAAAGAATAATATAACTGTAGGTCTTATTTCACATTATAGGTCACCATCGCTCAATCCTAATAGTTACATTATAGCACTCTCGGATTTATTTGGTCAAAGGCATTTTTTTGATTCTGAAATTGAGTTATTTGTGGGCGATATTAATATTAATTTACTCGACTCTAACTCGGCAATTGTCAATGAATATGTAAACTGTTTAAATAGTTTCGGTTACATTTCTAAAGTAAATAAGTCCACTAGAGTAACTAGTTTTAGTAGTACGTGCATTGATCACATATTTATGAAGTGCAGGAAACGTGTAAACAATAACCTTGTATTGTTGAACAACTCTATCTCGGATCATAGGCCCTTATTATTTAGTATAGATTTAGGTCGCCAGGCTGAAAACACTCTCAATAATAAGATAAAAACAAATATACAAAAAATAGATTATCAACATTTAAAAGAGCGACTAGAGAGTGAAAACTGGCATGAGTTAAGTTTTCTAGTCGTGGAAAACGGTTTTTAAAAAAAACTTTTATTACTTAAACTGAGATTAGGTTCACAATGACTCGTATATTCTACAAAATCTTAAGTGAGACTAACTGCTTAAAAATAGGGAATAAGGGTATTTATACTAACATAAACCTATTAGATATTATCGTAAATACATTAGAAAGTAAATGTAAAACACACATTAAAAGTGATAATGGGAATTATACGTGACATAACTCCTCCCTTCCGAGAGCAGAAAATAAGGGTTCCTGAATTTTCTGGACATCAGCGTCTTCGGATGGCTGATGGCGTCCTTGGCGTCGGGGACGTTGGATTTTCAAATAGTACCAAGTGGCTAGTACACACAGGGTGGCGGCTACCATTATAGTTGTGTTGATCCAAGGATGGCTGGAATTGTGGGTGATATGCAAGTCGGGTACTTGCAAATTATTCGCAACTGTATGAAGTTGTTTTATACTTTCGTTGTCGATTCGTTTTAGGTGGAACGCTTTTTCTTCCTTAGTTTCGAAATTTTTTGAAGTTTCCATTATTGGTAGTTCAAAGATGAATTCTTCGTGAGTAGTTTGCTCCGATTGATAGTATTTACCATTGATTGAAATTTTGCATTTTTCCATGTGTATTATGCATGGTTTCATAACTTCGTAAATACCTTCGGTGTTGCATAGAGATTTGATACTTGTTGAAGTGGCTGGTATAATTAGGACTTCTTTGGCATTAATTTGCGTCGTGCTTGTTTCAGAGAAGTGCAGTGTTGTTTGTTTGCATGAATTTCGTCCCGTTCGTATGAGGTTGGCTAGGCAGGGTTGGTGCTTGTGCAGATTTTCTTGTTTGCAGAAGTACCAGTTTTCAATCTCCGGGCATCTTTCGGATGTCGTCCAGTGATCATCGGTGTTGAGCAATAGGTAAGGTTGTTCGGGAATGATCGTTTGGTTAAGGATAGGAATGGGATATAATTGAAAGTATTTAAATTGAGAGGACATTATTGGTGTGTGAATTTTAAAAAGTAGTATTTTATTTTGAATTATTACTTGTGTTGAAAAGAGAGAGTAATAGTTCATCATGTTTTTAAATTTAGGTATCCGTTCTATACCGTATGTGTTACCCAGAGTATCAATAATTTTCTTTAGTTGACCCGGTTCGATAATTGAGCTGTGCAAAATATTCAGTTTTGCGAATGAAATTGCATTTTCTAAATTGTCAAGTAAGTATTGAATGGAATGAAGTTGCATTAAATAATTATCAAGAATATTTGAAAATGCGAATGCTTGTTCTAAATTTATAAATTCATTGACTTCTTTCGACAGGTATTTTATTTGTCCTTCTAGAATTACTTGATTGTCCGTTAGTTTTTGAAAGTTGCTACTGTATTTTTCTGTGATTTGCTTAAGAATACTTTGTTGGGCTTTAATATTATTATTTAATTTAATTTGGTTAGATTGCAAGTTTTCGAGATACGAATTTATGTGTTGCTCGTCATCCGAGTCTAGGTTGCCGAATAACCATTTTTGTATTTTACCTATGCCGTTAATTAATCCTCGTTTTGCTCGCGGGTTCTCATAGAAAATCGCGATTTTATTAAATATTATGTCCGTCAGGGATTTTGCATTTTGGACCTTATTCAATATTAGTATAGAAAAGTGATTGTGGTTTTGTTGTTGGTTAATTGTGTTTTGCAATTTTGTTAATGATTTGCTAATTTGTAATAATGAAGTCTTTGGTTCGGTTAGGTTTACATGATATAGGAATGTATGTTTTGCTATAGTGATTCTTGATTGTCCAATGTGTACTGGGAGAATGGGGTTTTTAATTTCTCTGATTTCTAATCCTAATGCTAGTCCTAGCACGAGAATTGTTACGAGTGATGCGAGGGGATGCATTTCGGTTAGTACCTGAAACAATACGTTGTGGTTTTAAAACCCGCTTGTGATATGTTTTAAGTTTTGATTTAATTTTGTTGTTACTAATTATAACAGGGTTTTCGGTTTTTTCATACCGATTAGCTGTTTTCTTTTGTGACGCGTTCTTTTTCTTAGATTTATAGAGGCTTTTATTTATGTCGATTTCGACATCTTCTTGTCTGTTTTGGTTGGCATAATCTAACTGTTTCTGTTGTTTGGTTTTAATTTTTTCGCGAATCATTTCATTGAGTATTTGCAAATTTTGTGTATGATCTTCAATATATTGTGCTATTTTAACCTTTTCGTCTATTTCAAAAGGGTTTCTATAATCTAATCTACCGCGAATAATTTGGAACGGTGTGAAATTAGTTGCGCTATGAATGGAATTGTTATATGACAGTAAGGCATAATTAATAAGTGTTTCAATAGTTTCGTTTGGTTTTGAATTTTTTAGTGTTAGAATCGTTTCTGCTAGAGTGGAATGAAAACGCTCTATAGGGCTATTGCTGTTTGGATTGTATAAAGTAGTATAATGAATTTCTATGTGGTGGGTTTTGCATAGACTTTGAATAACTTCGTTTTTCCATTCGTGTCCATTGTCTGTTGTTATACGTCTGGGTAGTCCAAAGTGGTTAAAGAATTGTAGTAGTTTATTTGCGGTTTCGATGGCTGTTAGCGATTTTACGGGATATGCTTGACCGAATCTAGAGAAACTATCAATGATTGTGACGAAGTATTGTCCGTGGGTTTTGTACGTATCGGCATAGAGATGGTCAAAGGGTTCATGACCCAAAGGTGTTGGTTTAAAGATTAATTTTGACGGATGTCTCTCGTATTTGGTTTTTTGGCAAATATCACAAGTGTTAATGTAATCTCTAACATCTTGATCTAATTTTGGCCAGTAAAATATTTTTTTTATAGCATTAAGATTTTCTTGTATACTGCGGTGACTTGTTTTAAGTTCGTGGTATTGTTGTAGTCTTAATTTTTGTTCGTCTTCGTCTGTGACGTCAGTTAGGAGTGTATTGGATATAAATAGAGTGAATGCATTATTTTTAAAACATTCCTGGAATACTTGTATGAATGGTGGTTCTAATGTTTTGTCCTTAAAATGTAGGCAGTATGTTTGTTTAGGGACCAGATTTTCTTTAATAAACTTAACGATTAAATTTTTATTGTCAATTTTTGGTAAGTTCAAGTGAATTCGATTTTTATCAAATATTGTAATTTTATCAGTTTTATATTGATTGTTACTTGTTATAATAATTTGGTTTTTATAAGTATTTATACTTCTGTCCGTGTAGGGGGCACCTATAACGGGATCTTCGTGATTTGAATGTATGGTCTCATTGTCAGAAATTATTTGTTTTTCAGTCTGTTTACTAGTGCTGGGAATGGGTTCATTAAGTGTTTCGTTTGGTGGTCGTAATTGCAAATTTTCGTGTATGACAATTTTTTGTGTCTCTATTTGGGGTTTGTCAGTTAAATAGTTGGGTGTGGTAAGTTTTAGAAATTCCTCAATATCGTCTCCGTTTAGGGTTGGAAGATCTGATGGGTCACTTGGGTTTACAATAAGGGATATATTGTCTAGGTCGTCGAGTTCGATTGGATTAATTTCTACTCGGGAGAGGGCGTCTGCGTTTGTGTTCATTTTACCTTTTTTGTAGATTATTTCATATTCGTACTCTTCGAGTTTTAATCTCCATCGTACTAATTTGGAATTAGGGTCTTTGAGTGAGAACAACCATTGAAGAGGTTTATGGTCAGTAATTATTTTAAATTTTACACCGTAAAGATAAGGCCTAAAATATTTACAAGCCCAAACGATAGCTAAAAGTTCCTTTTCGATAGTACTGTAATTAATTTCGCTTGGATTTAGTGTTCTTGAGGCGTAAGCTACTGGGAGATCACTTCCGATGGGACCTTGCGATAAAATAGCACCTAATGCGTAGTTTGACGCGTCTGTTGTTAGATTAAAAGGTTTCGTAAAGTCGGGGTATTGTAATATTGGGTCGTTCATCAGTATTTTCCTGCAGGTATTAAAAGAGTTAATAAATTCGGGGGTGTGTTCGACCTTTTGATTTTTCTTAAGACAACTAGTCATAGGCTTTGTTAATTTCGCGAAATTCTTTATAAATTTTCGGTAATAACCTACGAGGCCAAGGAATGATTTTATTTCTTTAGGTGTTTTGGGTATAGGGAAGTTTTTTATAGCTAATAATTTTTTTTGATTAGGTTTAATACCGTTAGGTGTAATCACGTGTCCTAAGAATTCGACGCTTTTACTTAAAAATTCGGATTTGTCGAGTTGGATTTTGAGACCGGCTTCTTTTAATTTTTGAAAGACTTGTTTTAAATTACTTATGTGTTCCTGAAGGGATGTAGAGAAGATAATAATATCATCTATGTAAACTAGACAGATTTTGCCGTGCAATTCTTTTAGCACATCGTCCATTACGCGTTGAAAGCTCGCGGGAGCGTTTTTCAAACCGAAAGGCATTCGGACGTATTCGTAGTGTCCTTGCTCAACATTAAAAGCTGTTTTTTCGATAGAGTTTGGATGCATTTCAATTTGATGGAATCCCGAGGCTAGGTCGAGGGTTGTGAAATATTGACATCGTCCTAATTTATCAAGTATGTCGGATATGTTAGGTAAAGGGTATCGATCGTCTATGGTTTTTTCATTAATTTTCCGGTAATCGACAACAATTCGCCATTTTTGCTTTCCGCTAGCATCACTTTTTTTTGGGACAACCCAAATGGGAGAGCTCCAGGGCGATTGTGATGGTCTAATTATGCCATCTTCCAACATTTTAGTAATTTGTTTTTGTACTTCGGCTTTATGAACGTAGGGGTACCTATAAGATTTGGAATATACCGGGATTTCGTCAGTAGTTTTAATTTCATGTTTTATTTTATTTGTGAAAGTCAATTTTTGTTCTGGTTGGTGTAAAATTTCCTTATATTTAATAAGTAAGCTCTTCAGGGCATTTTTCTCCTCGTCATTTAAATGATTCGTTCTTATAAGAGAGAAATCAAAATGGTGTTTTTCTATATTTTTTGAGGGCCTAATTTCTTCTATATTAAAACATTCGAAATAATTGTTGTCAAAAGTTTTTGCAAAGGGGTTTAAAAAATTGCCGTCTACGCGTATAAGTTTATTTTCCGCTGTTGGGTTTGAAAATTCTAAAACAGTTAGACCATTCTCTATTTTTAAAAGAGAACTGGGAATTTTTATGGTGTCATCTGTTATGTCAGGAATTAATATTTCACAATCCGGGAGATTAGTTTTAATTTGTTTTAAAATAGTCGTGAAGGCTGGAATTTCAATTTTTTGATAATTAAAATCATATCGATAGTTAAGTGGAATTTTTATTTTGTCATTATATAAAAGTTTGTTGTGGGTGTCTATGTTTAACCTTAATTTACGCAAATCTCTTATACCAATAATGCCGTCAAAGTAATCATGAAAGTCGTACAAAACAAATTCTAAATTACCTGTTAATGGTTTAAAATTATCAAATAATGGGATATTGGCTTTATAATTAGCTTGACTTTGACCGGTACAAGTGATAATCGGGGTGTCGGATTTAAATATGTTTTCTTTGTAATATTTTTCTGCAATGTATGGGCGTAATAATGATGGGTGACAACCTGTATCGATTAGTAATTTGATTGGTGGATTTTTAATTTGTATGAAAGGTAGGGAATTTGGTAAAAAGTTATTTAGGTCTATAACTCGTTTTCCGGAGGCTCGGTTTCTTGAAAATTTTCGGTGTCGTTTAATAAATATTCGTGCCAATTAATAGTTTCGTTGCCGTCATTTTCGGTATCGTTATAGTCAGGGGAGTAGTTGTTTTGTAATGATTCTTCGGAATTATTATAGTTTTTATTATCATAATCTGGGATATTGTTTTCGGTTTCTAGATTGGTTAATTCTTGTGAAATGAAATTACGTGGTCCCGTTCTTTGGAAATAATTGTTTTGGTATCCGTTTTGTCTATGTAAACTTGAAGGAGATTGTATTTTAGACGTGGTTGACATTTCTTGGGGTTTATATACGGGTTTGTGAGAATTTTTGGGAGAAAATGCATTAGTGGGTTTGCCAAAAACTTGATTATTAGTAAAATATTTCTGTTGGATTGGTCGAGATTCTATATTTATTGGCTGACTAGGAAATGTACGTTGAAAATTATTATTATTGTTATTGAAAGGCTGTGGTGTAAAATAATTATTACGTGGATTAGTAAAATTCATACTGTGGTATGGAAAAGGCTTTGAATTATGATTATTATTTCTAGAATTGGTATGGTTTGGTTCGCCAAATTTTTGTGGGGGTTTGTATGATTGGTGTCTTAGATTGATTTGTTGTTCCAATAAAGAATGATTTAGAACGAGAGAGGTTGCTTCTTCGATTTTTTTCGGGTTTTTTAACATTAATAGAGTTCTTAGCTCCGCGTTCGCGTTTGACATTAATACTGTTACCGCTGTTAATTCATTTTGATCAATAAGAGCTAATTTTGTTGCTGCAGTAATATTCTCTTCAGAATTAAT
The DNA here is from genome assembly GCA_963969555.1 of Polydrusus pterygomalis. Lineage (NCBI taxonomy): Eukaryota > Metazoa > Arthropoda > Insecta > Coleoptera > Curculionidae > Polydrusus > Polydrusus pterygomalis. The sequence continues at coordinate 86,127,444 of OZ018378.1, forward strand.
TTTTAAGTTTAAACGCATTTTTGCTAATTTTAGCCGTTCTAGAAAGTCTGAAATATTTTCGTTTTTATGTTTTGTTAAATATATAAATTGTTGTTGTAATACGTGTCGGTCTGTTTTGTCACCGAATTTTTCTCTTAGAGATTTTTTTATGTCGGGCCAGGTATTTAAATCTGGTCTGCAAAGTAAAAAGTCGCCTGCTTCACTAGTAATTTTTGAACAAATTGATGCAAAAACAAATTCGCTTAGGCTATTATCCGTGGTATGACCATACCTATCATGAAATTTGTCTACTGAATTTATAAATGACTCTAAATGATCGCTTCGCCCTGAAAAAGGACGGAGAGTGCTTGCAATTTCTTTCGCGGCTTGAATAGTTGCCATTTGGTTATTTATAGATAATTCACTTAAAACGTCAGATAAATTATCGATATTAAGTGACATAAAATATAGAAAGGTATACGATTTTTCAGATGACTAACAAAAATTATTAAAATTAATGCAAAAATAGCACTTTTAAAATTCACTTTTATAAAAATAAAAAGGATAGGAAAAAAGAAGGAGCTCAACACTTACTCATAAGCTTCGGAGTCCAATCTCTGTCCTGGGTTCGTTTCTTCAGACAAATGGGTGAAACCAACGACGAAAATTCGCGCACTTTTCTTGCTATTCGTCTTCTGAATTCTACCGATGGGACTGCGCCAGTTAAGTTTTCTAGTCGTGGAAAACGGTTTTTAAAAAAAACTTTTATTACTTAAACTGAGATTAGGTTCACAATGACTCGTATATTCTACAAAATCTTAAGTGAGACTAACTGCTTAAAAATAGGGAATAAGGGTATTTATACTAACATAAACCTATTAGATATTATCGTAAATACATTAGAAAGTAAATGTAAAACACACATTAAAAGTGATAATGGGAATTATACGTGACATAACTCATGCTGTTTTAACTAATAATGATCCTAACACTGCTTCAGAGTTATTTTTGTGTGTTTTGCATAACCATATTGACGCTGTAACTACAGTCAGATCTATCTCTAATAAAAAGGCTCTCCTTAAACCGTGGATTACCCCCGGTCTACTTGTTTCAATTCGACATAGAGATCGGTTACATAAGCTTAGTGTTATTAACAGGGACAATAACATTGCATTGATAAATTATAGAAATTATCGACGCCATTTAAGTACAATAATGAAACGAACAAAATCTAATTATTTTAAACATAAATTAAATTCTGTAAACCATGATCCCAGAAAGACTTGGAATATAATTAAAGAAGCAACAAATGATAACCTGTCGAAAACTTGTATTACGGCTCTGAGGAATAGTGAAAACCAAGAGTTAACAGACCAGGTAGCAATTGCTGAAGAGTTTTGTAACTATTTTAGTGGTGTGGGTGCAAAACTAGCTAGTAGAATAAGTAGCCTGACAAATATGCCGGATCACTTGTTGAGGGAGGACCAATTTTCCGGTTCAATGTTTCTTTATCCGATTCTTGATGAGGAAATTATTAATTCTATTAATTCATTGAAGAATTGTTCTTCAATTGGTGATGTTGACGTGTCTGCTTCAATTATAAAATCGAACTATAGGTACTTGGTTAAGCCATTAGTGCACATTGTAAATGGGATCTTTGATAATGGTGTGTTTCCTGACATCTTAAAAAAGGCTATAATCCTTCCACTTCATAAGGGAGGGGAAAAACAGATATTAATAACTACCGGCCAATTGCACTTACCAGTCCTATTTGTAAAGTTATAGAAAAATGTATAAAGACGAGACTGTGTAATTTTTTAAATAGTAATAAGTTACTGTCTGATTCTCAGTATGGTTTTAGAGAGGGAATGGGTACGGATACTGCCTTGCATGAAGTTACCGATTATATTATTAATTGCTTCAATAATAATTTTAAACTACTGGCCATTTTTCTGGACCTCTCTAAGGCCTTCGATACTGTGAATCACGATACTCTGCTGCACAAACTAGAAAGAATTGGAATAAAGGGTAGGGTTCTTCAGCTGTTTAAATCATATTTAAGCAACAGAAACCAGATAGTTAAACTTAATACAGTTTTCAGCTCCTCTCGTGAGGTTAAATATGGTGTTTTACAAGGCACAGTGCTCGGCCCTATTCTGTTTTCTATATATATTAATGGTCTCGCGAAAGCAATACCCAATGTTAAAACTGTATGTTTTGCGGATGATACAGTTCTTCTTGTAAAAGGGCTATCTCGGCATGACGTTTTTAAGAAGGCTGAAAGGGCTGCTACTAATGTCAAAATTTGGATGGATTATAGCTTTTTAACATTAAACATACACAAAACAAATTTTATGTGTTTCTCAATGAATAGGATTGGTTTGCCAAATGTCAGTTAAATTAAGGTTCATTCTAACAACTGTGATTTCTCTGATGATTGTGGTTGTACGGGTATGGTTGGGTCTGTTAAGAGTACCAAATGTTTGGGTATTTACTTTGATCAATTGTTGAAATGGTCGGTTCATGCAGATTATGTTAAGAATAAAGTAAAAAAATTGGTTTACAAATTTTACGAGTTACGTCATATTTTAAATAGAGATGTCATAATTAATGTATATAAAGCATTAACAGAATCTTGCCTAAAGTATGGAATAATATGTTGGGGATCAGCTCATAAAAATGCACTGACTAACATTAACATTGCACAGAAGTATATTTTAAAAATAATTTTGTTTAAATCAAGACGTTTTTCCTCTGACCAATTATTTCGGCAATATAGACTCTTCACTATTACTCAATTGTATATTAAAAGTATACTTACATTTTCTCTTACTAGAAATATTTTTCAAAATTACATAGGACATGACATCATGACTAGAGCAAATGTTAATCGTCATTTAACCATACCTAATTCCCACTTTGATGCCACTGAACGATCCATTTCTTATATAGCTCCAAAGATTCTAAACATATTGCCAGAGCATTTTAAAAGAAAAAAAATTCAATATATAAAAAAGGACCTAAATAAATGGATTAGACTTAATACCCAGAATATTAAGAGCAATATTAGGTTTCTATAATGTCTTGTGATATGTATTGTCATACTTAGTATATTGTCTATTTTCTTAGGAAATAAAACTATAATTGTTATTAATCAAAATAGTTTAGTTTAAGTGTGTTATAGTGTACACAACACAGACTATTAGTTCATAGTGCTTACACTTTATTTGTATTTTTATTACTTTTGTGATTAAGTTAAATATATATATATATAAATAAATAAATAAATAAATAAATAAATAAATAAATAAATAAATAAATAAATAAATAAATAAATAAATAAATAAATAAATAAATAAATAAATAAATAAATAAATAAATAAATAAATAAATAAATAAATAAATAAATAAATAAATAAATAAATAAATAAATAAATAAATAAATAAATAAATAAATAAATAAATAAATAAATAAATAAATAAATAAATAAATAAATAAATAAATAAATAAATAAATAAATAAATAAATAAATAAATAAATAAATAAATAAATAAATAAATAAATAAATAAATAAATAAATAAATAAATAAATAAATAAATAAATAAATAAATAAATAAATAAATAAATAAATAAATAAATAAATAAATAAATAAATAAATAAATAAATAAATAAATAAATAAATAAATAAATAAATAAATAAATAAATAAATAAATAAATAAATAAATAAATAAATAAATAAATAAATAAATAAATAAATAAATAAATAAATAAATAAATAAATAAATAAATAAATAAATAAATAAATAAATAAATAAATAAATAAATAAATAAATAAATAAATAAATAAATAAATAAATAAATAAATAAATAAATAAATAAATAAATAAATAAATAAATAAATAAATAAATAAATAAATAAATAAATAAATAAATAAATAAATAAATAAATAAATAAATAAATAAATAAATAAATAAATAAATAAATAAATAAATAAATAAATAAATAAATAAATAAATAAATAAATAAATAAATAAATAAATAAATAAATAAATAAATAAATAAATAAATAAATAAATAAATAAATAAATAAATAAATAAATAAATAAATAAATAAATAAATAAATAAATAAATAAATAAATAAATAAATAAATAAATAAATAAATAAATAAATAAATAAATAAATAAATAAATAAAAAATAAATTTTAAAAAATTAGCTTTATAAGACTTCCACTTAGGATAGGAAAAACATTTTTTGCTTTCACCTTTGATTTTACTTGGTGCTACATAATATGCTGGGTTAAATATACAATGATACGGTGAAAGACGTAACACAGTATGACCCATCTGTTCCGCCAAGTTACCACATACGTATTATTAATGTTAAGCGTATTTAAGACTTCTAAGAATTCTAAATTCAAAATAATAATTATTTTTTAATAAATATATTGTCACGAAGTTTCTCTTCGTAGGGGTCGTAGCGGTAAAGAAAGGAAAGTCTGACGTTACAAAAACGACGTCTATTGAAATCTTCTTGATTATCACCCTATAAGGCAAACCAGCATGTCTGACGTGTTTCGGCGTAGGCTCGTTATCGAACTGACAGGTGCGTCACTTGATCTGGACCAAGGCTTGTCACCTATTGATAACTGGGTGTGCAGGTGCGTCACTTGGCGATGACCAAGGCTAGTCACCTGGTTGTAGATTGATCGGGCTGAGCTCATCGATGCCTGCTGCTTGAACTGGGCCAGTTTATATAGCCAAATAAGTGCTGCGATTGCAACGCACTTGACCCTGACTGGCGTACAGTGTTTTGCAATCTCAACACTGCACAGTGGTCGAGTATCCAAAATATACCGGACCACTGTGAGTTTTAGTTGACATGCCCCCCCTCTGAAAAGCATTGGACCCCAATGCTTAGACATGCTAGTTTCCCTTTTGTCTACAATATAACTTTATATTTATAATAATATTTATCTTAATTATATTCAATAATGTTCGTTTATATTTCCCTTGAATATTAGCTGCTTGGCTGTTGATTGGAGTCCGGACCTGTTCACACACGTGGTACCCTTCTGCTTTTCTGTTGGGATGTTGAATATCCATTTGTCTCCTAGTTGGGCTGACTCTTTCAGTTATTCTATTTTGCTTCTTGTAGATCCTTTCAGTGACGGAAAGGTGATGATAAGGAGGGTACAGCACCTTGTAAGACGACATTTTCCGGGTCTGCTGAGGGTAAGTTTCGTGTTTTTGTAAGATGATTTTTGTCCATCACTATAATATTTGCGGAAATGCACGTTCGAGGTGTACACACTTCGTGCGGGTCCTGATACGTGGCCGCTTGCGTGTGCAAGGTGGGTTCAGGTACGGTCGGACAATATCTGTCTTTCCTTTTCCTTTTTTAATGTTATAGTTTACTTCTCCTAGTCTTTCTTTTATCGTGTATGGACCAAACCATTTTAGCAGTAGCTTTTCACTTCTTCCTACTTTCCTTATTGGAGTAAATATTTTCACTTTATCCCCTGGTTTAAAGTTAAGTTCTCTGTGTTTGGCGTCGAAGATTATTTTGTCTTTTTCTTGACGCTTAGATATGTTTTCTACTGCGATTGCTCTCATCAGTAGTGCTTTTTGCCGTATTTCTTCTGCATCTGTTTGGCATTCTATTTCTCTAAGCATTGCCTCGAATGGAAGTGTTGGTTCCCTAGCGAATGTGAGCATAAAAGGACTGTAGTTGGTTGTGTCTTGTACTGCCGTATTGTATGCCAAAGTTATAATTGGCAGATAGCCGCACCAGTCCGTTTGTTGGGTGTTAAAGTACATAGCGAGCATGCCGGCGATTGTTTTATTTAGTCTTCCTGTCCGCCTGTTGCATGCAGGGTGGTATGCTGTCGTGAACTGGCTTCTGGTGCCCATTATGTTCGTGATTTCTTGTACTAGGTCTGATTGAAATATTTTTCCTCTCTCACTCTGTCCTAGGCATACCATGAATAAGACCGATTTTTTCTACTATAAATTTTGCTACGGGTCCAGCTTTTCCGTTTGGCAGTGCAGCGGTTATGGCGTATCGTGACGCGTAGTCAGTGGCTACTACGATCATAGTTTTCCCCTTGTTGCTTCGTCTGAACGGCCCCAATAAGTCGATGCCAACTTTATCCATAATTAGTCCCACTTGGATTGGTTGCAACAATCCTGGCGTTTTCAGGTAAGATTGGCCCTTTTTTGCCTGGCAGTCTGGACAGCCCTGAATGTATCTTTTTATGTCTTTCAGCATGTTTGGCCAGTAGTAACGTGCTTTTATCTTGTTAATGGTTTTTGCTACCCCTAGATGTCCGCTTGTAGGAGCTGCGTGTAATTCCCAAAGAATCTCTTCCACCATATTGTCAGGGATTACTGGTACGCTGGATAGCCCTGCCGTTGTGCCTATGGATTTGTATAAAGCGCCGTCAATTAGTCTGAAGCTTTTTGCTCTACGTTGTTCCCCTATGGATGCGTTTGATGTGGTTGGGTTTTTTAGAATATTTATTAGCTTGATCACATTTTCGTCTCTTATTTGTCGCCCCTTAAGCTGGTCTCCTAGTACTGCGAATGTTGGGATATCGTCTAGTTCCGTCATGCTTTGTGTTTCGGCAGGTAGTACTGGGTTGCGTGACATACAGTCAGCGTCCTTGTGGGAGATACCTTTTTTATATTCTATCGAGTAGTCAAATTCTGAAAGTTTTAGCGCCCATCTTGCCAACCTTCTGTTGTGTTCCTTAATTGTGTCTATCCAGCAGAGTGCGTGGTGGTCAGTTACGATTCTGACGGGTCGTCCGTAGACCAGATGCCGTAAATATCCTAAGGACCATACTACTGCTAGCAGTTCGAGTTCGTTAATGGAATAATTTTTTTCTGCTTTCGACAAACTTCGGCTTATATATGCGACTGGATGCGGTACTCCGTTGGCATCTTCTTGTAGCAGGATTCCGTCGATACCATCTAAGCTGGCGTCTGAATGGAGGATGCAATCTTTGGCGGGGTTGTAGTGTTGTAATGTAGGCGTAGTTGTTAGTTTGGTTTTTAATTCGTTGAATGCTTCTTCCTGTTTCTGTTCCTACTTGAATGCACCTTTCTTCGTAACTTCGTGAAGTGGTTTCGCTATGCGAGAGAAATTTTGTATAAATCTTCTATAGAAGTTTGCCAAGCCTAAAAAACTTTGTAGGTCCTTGATTTTCTTTGGAGTGGAGAAATTTTTTACACACTCTATTTTTTCTTCGTCGGGGTTGATACCATCTTTGTTTACTTTGAAGACTAGTATTTTCACTTCATTATGTAAGTATTTACATTTACTGGGTTTTAAAGTAAGGTTTGCTTCTCTGAGTCTTTGGAACACTTTTTTGAGTTTGTGTAAGTGTTCTTCCTCGGTTTGTGAAAATATGATTATATCGTCGAGGTATATTAAGACTTCCTTCCACTGCATGTCACTGAATACTTTTTCGCTCAATTCTACAAAAGTTGCTGGGGCGTTGCATAATCCGAAGCTGAGTACATTAAATTCGAAGCTGCCGTGGCCCTGCGCAACAAAGGCTGTATATTTCTTTGACCTTTCTTCTATTGGTACCTGCCAATAGCCTGAGAACATGTCCAGGGTGCTGAAATATTTTGCATTTCCTAAGTATGTTAGAATATCGTCTATCTGTGGTATGGGCCATGTTGATTTTCTCGTATGGGCGTTAAATTTTCCTATAGTCGACACAAAATCTTGTAGTACCAGTACTACAGGAGATCCATAAGGAGAATGGCAAGGCCGTATTACGTTACGCTGTAGCATTTATTGAATTTGTTCGTTTATAATTTCTCTTTCTTTTTGGGACACCCTGTATGGTCTGCTTTTGATGGGTTTAGGGTTCTCCAATTATATTTTATGCTCGGTTAGGGATGTTCTTCCCATGTATTTAGGATGTTTTGCAAAGACGTCCTTGTATGCTTCGAGAAGTTGTTCTAGTTTGTGTTTTGTATATTGGTTAAAAACCGCAGATAAATCGTGACCTTGTAGGGTTACTCTTTTTTCATCGGCTATTTTTTCTTCTTCTCCGCCAATTGTCCTGTATTGTCTTTTATTTCAGTTTTAGCATATGATCTGTTTGGCGCTCTATATAGTATATGACTGATGACTGATATGATGATAACTTGCGTTGTCCATTATAATCAAGCTATTGTCGGGGTTATATTTTAAAAGGAAATTTTCAAATACATTTTCGAAAAATTCCGCACTTGTGTCTTCATGGTTTTCTAAGCTCGAATCCTTATTAGCAGATAACAGTAAGCAGTTTAAACCCCATCCATGTTCCGATCCAGCGTAAATTCGTGTAATTCTTTTTTCTTTATTTGAAGGCGTTTTCGTCTTTCGTTCCTAGACATTTTGAACTAGAATCGACCAATTCTTTGAACACTGTGTCGTGTGTGTCAAACCATGTTTCATCCAGGTAAAATATAGACCTGTTTTCTGATCTATATTTCCTAATTTGCTGTAGGTTATTAAATCCTCAAGCCACACTCTTTGTGATTCCATTACCACTTTGTTTTTATTTTGCGGTAGCCCAATGTGGAAACGACTCCGTAATGGGTGGCACCTGGCACGGCTAATATTTATGTTTGTTTCATCTTGTTCTAGCTTCATTTTAAGTTTATCCAAAGTTGAAACAACCAGTTCAGAGCGATAACTTTCCCACAGGCGTCACATAATAAAAACTAGTTAAACCCTAACATTTTTATACACCCCAGAATTAATACTTAAACAAATTTCTCAAACGCACAATACACAGCCGTTCTCAAACTTTGCACCAGGCCCGGCCCTGGGGTCAATTAACAAGGGTGCCTAACCGAAATAACAATTGCAAACGCCATAAACTATCAAATTCGGGGTAGACCTACCTGCTCTTGTTAACAAGGACACTATTTCTATGCAAAATAATAGTAAACAAGTGACATTATTAAAATTGTAAATATGTCATCCTGTAGACCTAGGTATACAACAATGTTTTTTTTCAAATAAATGACAAGTAGCAATGGCCAAGACGATATAATATATTGAGATGTACGTTACAAAGCAATATTACTTTGTTTATATTGCAATCAAGACTGTGCTAGTGGATTCCTGAGGTGGATGGGGCATATTATATGGCTATACTACAGTTAAGTTCTGAAGGTCGTGGAGTAAACACGTTGTTTTGCGCGGCTCTCGTGAATTTTGTTTATATTTCGTTTACGGTAGTAATTACATTTGTTTTTCTTGAACTTCGTTATCTGAATACTGCTGTTTGTACCGTCCCGTCGATACAAAAGTGTAAATTATAGTGTTCTATTTTGGTGCAAGGAGAAATCACAGTTTTTTTTCCTCTCTTTTTTATCAGGATGCCACCGGCGGACACCTGCGGTATTTGCTCGACGGCGATAAGCCGTACGAATCCGGGGACCGAGTGTCAGGGGCAATGCAATAAAAAATTCCAAAACAAATGCGTAAAACTGCCTATGAATTTCTCGGAAATCTCTGCTGAGTCGGGAATAACCTGGACATGTCCTTCCTGTAAAACATCATTGGATAAGTTGAATTTGTCAAAAATAAATAGTATTGAGCAAAACGTTAAAGACCTAAAAAATGAACAAACCGAATTTATGAAATCGGTTCAGTTCTGCGGAGACAAAATCGACGAATTCTCGCAGAAGATGGAAAAATTTGAAGGTCTCGTAAAGGGTCTTGATTCCGTCCGCTCTGATGTGCGTATTATCCAGGACACATGCAGGAGTCTTAGGGCTGAGATCGAGATGTTGCACCAGCAGAGTCGTATGAACAACCTTGAGATCTGTGGGGTTCCTGAGACCCGAGGAGAAAAGTTATCTGAAATTATACAAACACCGGCAACTAAATTAAACGTCCCTATTGCTACTCATGACATCGAGGAACTGCATCGTGTCTCTACTTTTACCAGCAACAGATCGGACCCTGCCGCCAAACCAAGAAATATAATTGTGAAGTTCTCATCACGCATTAAGAAGAAAGAATTCATTGGTGCTTACCGTGGATTAAACAAAAAGCTGGACGCTCGAGAACTTAACTTCACTGAGCCAATACCTATATTTATTAATGAACATCTATCGCCCTATTACAAGGTTTTATTTAAAAACTGTCGAGAATTCTGCCATGATAAAAAATTCAAATTTTGCTGGGTAAAGGACTCTAAAATATTTGTTAAACAGTCCGAACAGAGTAAGCCATTCCTGATTTCCAACGAGGAAGCCCTGGATAAGCTAAAGCGGTCACTAACTTCGTAAAAAAAATTTTTTTTCTCTTATTTTTTTGTTAATGATAAAAGTTGCAGTTTTTGTAAGCTTCATTCATGGAACAGACTGAAATCAATTTTTATTTTCAAAATGTCAGGGGACTACGAACCAAGACTGATGAATTTTTCAACTCGGTTGCAGCGAGTGATTTCGATGTTGTCTGTGTTGTGGAAACGTGGCTTAAGGATTATATTAACAGTGCGGAACTTTTTTCATCTACCTATAACGTTTATAGAAAGGACCGTGATCCAGTTTTAAGTGGGAAAAGTGACGGTGGGGGCGTTTTAATAGCTGTCAGTAACAAATATGACTCTGAGTGCTTCATGGAATGGTCTTGTCAGGGTTTGATTGAGTAGTTGTGGGTTTCTGTTGCTCTCGATGGAGGTAAGCTTTTGTTGATTTGCTGTGTTTATGTTCCTCCCCATTCAACAATGAATCATCTAATCTCTCATTTCAATAACCTAGAAAGAATTCTTAATAAACATCCTAACTCAAAAGTCATAATTGCCGGGGATTATAACTTATCAAACATCAGATGGGAGCGGAACGACGCAGCGGGGGAGGGGGATTGCTCTCCATCGGGGGCGTTGGATCCCATTAGCAAACTCTTTATCGATAACCCCTGTTGGGACTGCAACAATATAATTTTGTTAAAAATGCAAATGACAGGGTCCTTGATTTGGTGCTTGCAAGGAATGTCAACAACGTTACTATTAGTGCATCAGATGCAAATTTTGTCCCTGAGGACCCTCATCACAAATCATTAGAATTTTCTTTTGAAATGAAAGATTTAAAATTCATGCAGGCAAGATCTTATTACAAAAAACGATTTAACAATGCGAACTACAATGTTATAAATGATGTTATCTCTCAAATTGATTGGAATACTGTATTGGAGGGGAGCGACATTAATAGAATGGTTTCCATTTTTTATGATGTGTTAAATAACATTATTGAAAGCAATGTACCAACAAAGAAAATTAAAAATCGTTCCTACCCGGTTTGGTTCTCGAAAGCCACAATTAATACTATTAAACAAAAAGTAAAATACCATAAGAAATGGAAGCTTCATAAAAGGTTAGATGATTATAATAATTTCTCGCGTCTTAGAAAAGAAGTAAAAAAGTGCACCAACCAAGATTATAACAACTACATCAAAAGAACAGAGGACAGCATTATCACCGATGTTAAGTATTTTTGGACTTTTATTTCTAATAAAAAAAATACGAAATCCATACCCAAAAAAATGGTCTATAACGATCAAACCGCTTGTGATGACCAATCGGTATGCGATTTATTTTCTGACTACTTTATTAGCGTCTTCGAACCTGGCGATACACCTGTGAATGTTAGGCCTAATCCCTCCAATGACTGTTTCACCATATCCAAAATTGATTTGGAAAAAATATTAACTTGCCTTAACAGGCTAGATATTCGCAAGTCCGCAGGACCGGATGGAATACCAACAATTTTTTTAAAAGAGTGTTCCCGCTCCCTCAGCATTCCGTTGCAAATTATTTATAACAAGTGTCTTCTTTATGGTTGCTATCCACTAATCTGGAAAGTTGCGCAAGTTGTACCAATATTTAAATCTGGGAATAAGGACGACATAAAAAATTATAGACCTATGTCGCTCTTAAGTCACTTCGGAAAGGTTTTTGAATCCATTATCACTGACGAGTTATTTTTTATGTGCAAAAAAAAAATTAATATAAATCAACATGGCTTCTTTAAAAACCGTTCTGTCTTATCAAATTTAATGCCTTTTGTTCAATATATCTTAAAGCATATGGAGGGAGATGCGTCGGTGGCGGCCGTGTACGCGGATTTTTCCAAGGCCTTTGATAAGGTCCATCATTCGACACTCCTAGCTAAATTGAACGCGTTTGGCGTGCACGGGCGCCTGCTGACCCTGCTTACCTCATACTTAACAGACAGATACCAGTATGTTGCGGTAAACGGTTTTACTTCAAATAAGGTCAGTGTATCATCGGGGGTACCTCAGTGTTCTCATCTTGGTCCACTGTTATTCAGTATTTTTATTAATGATATATTTACGTGTTTTTCTTACATTGAAGCCTTGTTGTATGCCGATGATATAAAGTTGTATAGAGCTATTAGAAATCAGACAGATTATGATAAACTACAGATGGATCTTAACAACTTTGCCACTTATTGCAAAATTAACCGCTTATTTTTGAATGTAGACAAATGTTTTACTATATTATTCACAAGACAGGTAGATCCCCCTAGACAACTACTATTCTTAAACAGCTCTTCTTTAGCAACCAGGGAGGAGGTCAGGGATCTGGGTGTTGTTTTGGACAATAAACTAAGTTTCGAAAATCACATTAATAATATCACCAGGAAAGCATTCAGAAACCTCGGTTTCATTCTGAGAGGGACGCGAAACTTTAAAAATTATCATTCCATTATTTTGTTATATAATTCCATTGTCCGATCAGTGCTGGAGTACGTGAGTGTTGTGTGGAACCCCCACTATGATAAATATGTACAACTTATAGAATCTGTGCAAAGAAGACTTACCAATACTTTAAACTACCGTTTTCATAGGTACCAGCACCACAGAACTTACGAGTGTAACCTCGCCTATTATAAGATTGGTAGTCTTGCGATAAGAAGGAGGTTTTTTGATATATTATTTGTTTATAAAGTTTACAACAGTCACATTGATTCCCGGTATTGTCTGGAATATCTTTCTTTAAATTGTAATCCTTACGTAATAAGATCTCGCAATCTTTTGCAGGCACAACAGTGTACAACAAACTATTTTCTCTATTCGCCATTGGTCAGATGCATAAACTCCTTCAACGCCGCGGTTAATATAAATTCTAATATTGATATTTTTAACGACTCAATCTACAATTTTAAGAGTAAAATACGTAGAGTATTGACTTCATAAAAATGTATTTTCCTTAATTTCTATTATTAATGATTGCTATAGCATTTATTTAATTATGACACCATTATTGACTTTTGCACTTAGTTATTATAAAATATGTAAAATGTTTAATGTAATGATTTCCATATAAAATATCTATATCTTGTGTTTACTTCACGAGTAATACATTTATCTTTCTAATATGTAATCTGCCCTATAATTGGACGCTCAGCGCATCTGTTGGGCTTAGCTGTATAAATAAATAAATAAATAAATAAATAAATAAATAAATAAATAAGAGACCCAGCCCAGATTCAAATACAACAAAAGCTGAAAAAAATTAAAAAATGAAGGGAGGTGGGTAAAAAGCTTTTTTTAAAGTTTTTTGAATTAGATCAAAATGACAATACAGGCACGTTTTAAAGAAAATCCAATATTGGGAATTCCTATCAGCGAGAAATCTCTTAATTACTTTAAAATCAAATCTTCTTTAAATTGTCAACTACAACCCAGTCAGAACAGTTAAAGAAAGCTTTTGCTAACAAAAAAGAAGTTACAAATACAACTCGGAAAAAACACTCTCAGAAATGAAATCATTGGATTCGTTAAATAGTACATTAAACCAAAGAAGAAATAGGCAACACTTTATCAATTTCCGTGTAACGCAATGCGGAAAGTCTTCAAAAACTCGGCATTTGATACTAGTAAAAGACGACAACCGCAAAGAAGGACAAAAAAATCATTTGAAGCTACCATCCACAATTCCAAAACAATATTTTTGGCCAAACTGAAAATGAGATATTGACTATCCTGCGACATTTATTAAGTTTTTATCGATTTTACGGGCTCAAACTTCTACCTTCTAGAAATTACATTTATGTCGAACAAGATATTAGCCTTTAAAACTTTATTCTTATATTTCAATTATTTCTTCTCAATTATCCCCACCACAGACGGCATGGACAGACATATAAATATAATAAAGTTTAGTTATACAGGGTGTGTCAACAAGGTGTTCGCCTTCGATAGCGCTTAAACTATAAGAGATTTATAAAAAAGTGTTATATAAAAGTTATAGGATTGACAATGGAGCATAACGTTAAAATATTTTATAATATACAGGGTGGCTCAAAAAAGCGGAACAAGAAAAAATGTACTTTTTCAAATGGAACACCCTGTATATTTTTACATTTTTAAATTCCACATAAAATTATAATTATTTTTTATTAAATGCATTATTAGTTTATACCTTATAGTTTCCGAGATATCGACTCTCGAAAAGAGACATTTTTGAACTTTGACAGCTTCTAACTTTCTAACAGTACGTCTTAGAGCAAAACGGTTTTCATGTCCCTATCTTCAATTTTTATCATCTTCCCAAAAAAAATCAATTTCCAGTTAAACCGAAACAACTATATTTCCTGCTTTTGAGTTACATCCGGTTTAACCGGAAGTTGATTTTTTGGGAAGATAATAAAAATTGAAGATAGGGATATGTAAGCCGTTTTGCTCTAAGACGTACTGTTAGAAAGTTAGAAGCTGTCAAAATTCAAAAATGTCACTTTTCGACAGTCAATATCTCGGAAACTATGAAGTATAGACGAATAATGCATTGAATAAAAAAGAATTATAATTTTATAAGGAATTTAAAAATGTAAAAATATACAGGTGTTTCATTTGAAAAAAGTACATTTTTTCTTGTTCCACTTTTTTGAGCCACCCTGTATATCACAAAATATTTTAACGTTATGCTCCATTGTCAATTCTATAACTTTTATATAACACTTTTTTGTAAATCTCTTATAGTTTAGGCACTATCGAAGGCGAACACCATGTTGACACACCCTGAATAAAATCATGGTTTTTAAATAAACATATTTTTGTAGCCTTCGCTAAACCAGCTTTGACGATTGTTAATGGCACTACTGCTGAAGAAGGTGAATTTCCATATATGGTAGGTAGGAATAGTCAGCACAAATAACATTTCATTTGACAGGTGAAATTATCTAGAATCCATAAGCGTCGACTAATTAACTCAATATTAGTATATTGGAACTATTTGCGGTAAACTAACAACCCAATAAAATTTTATAAAAAAATAGATCATTAATTAAATTTAAAATTTTTTTTTTTAAATGGACGTTATGACTAGAGTTTTGCGAGAAATACTCAATTATTTAAAGCTGTCGCAAACTAAACCGAGATTTTTTGCAAGTCTCGCCTTGGTATAGCATCTCATAATATAATAACTCATCTCGTCTTGTCAGATTCTCGCTATTTTTTCTCGGTTTAGCAACATGGCGTTAGAAAAACATCACTTTTTTATTGGCTAGAGTATCGCGAGACTAAAAATTATTGTCTGTAGGCTTTTATAATAGATATTTTCATTTGGTTATTGTTGTTTAATTCAAAGGCCTGCAAATATTCTTAAAATATTTAACCTTATATTTTCGTACACAGTACCCTTTTAAATAGCAAGGCAAACCTCACCCAACATTTTTTTCTTAACTCTTGCCGTGGTTACGATATTCTATATTTTTTATACGATTATACGAAGTTGTTCGCAAAGCGTTCCTTTAACAATTTAGCTAAGCAAAGATATCTACTTTGCTTTGCTGTTTATAAAAAACAAAAGGAAGATACCTAATATTTCAATAAATCACATAATGTTATAAACATCTTGGGACAAGTTCACACCTTTTTTGTGTAAATATTAAAAATGTAAGTTGCACGTAAAAAATACTCAACAGCAATGAATAATTACTAATTTGTAACTCTTTATTAATTTAACAGCTGTTTTTCTTTTTTAACTCATATCTAAAAATTTAACACAAATAAGTATATTTATTTATTGTATATACATTTGGTGAAAAAAGAATGTGTTAGCATTTAAAATAACAAAGTTGAAACCATTATTTAAAACGATCCCAATAAATAATAAAAACATTTACTTAGTCCAGTACCGTACCTAGGTAAGAATAAAATGTTGATAATTTTGCAGGTGCAGATACGAGATCGATTTGCTAATTTTATATGTGGTGGAGCGATAATAGGAGCAGAGTGGATCGTAACAGCAGGTTCTTGTGCTATAATGGCGTAAGTTACGATCTGAATCTTAAATTGCCTATAGTGCATTTCATCCTTGAAAGAAAAAATAGTTGAGACGCCTTGGAATTGCCAAAAAAAAATTACTTCGAGCAAAATACCGACCATGTAAATAGCGTATCGCTAATTTCTTATGAATTCAACTGGACATCAAATCACTGTTAGTTGCTCTGTTGCATCTTATTAATACAACCGGGCATTAGATGATTTATTTTAAGTACAATAGGATATTACTACCTAATAATGATATTAAGACTATGACACATGTATTATCCTATAATAAATATATAGAAACTGTATATACAGGGTCGTTACAGCAGATTATTTGTTAATATTTTATTCATGAACAAAATATTTAATTTATATTATAAGTGTATTAATTACTAGTACATAGTAAATATCAAAAATAACATACAGAATATTATGGTTCCATAAGCCCCCCTTTATTTATCGCACACCTAACAATTATTTCTAACACTACTGATGGCATTTGATAGTTAATATCCCCAAAGCATTCCTGAATTATGTATCTTCTGGGGCTGCCTTTTCTATTCGTTTCTGCCAGCATCAATTCTGTCCCCCTCAAAGTTACCTGGTTAATGAATAAAACTTTGGAGCAATATAAGTGATTTAATTTCATTTTTTTTTAACAAAAACAAAGGAAAATACTGTTTTTAAAATGTATATTGCTTCTAGAAGAGAAACTTACCATGAAATAAGAAGAATTTTATTGTTCTGTTTATGTTTGTAATAATGGGACCCGATAGAGGAAACTTCAAAATTAATATCTGATACAGATGTACAGGGTGTCCCAAATTCGAGCCTCATCATGGGGATTTCGGAAACTATAAGAGATACAGCATCGGTCAAATTGTGGCAAAGTTGAGCAATTTCGTACTGAGCAATATCGCAAAAAAATATCTAAGCTATCTTTTTTAGTTTTTGAAATTTTTGCAAAAAACTAAAATTTTGAGTTTATTTTATATTTTATATTTTATCCGCTACAGAAAAACAAGCACAACATTGTTAAGTTACGCTCTATATTGTGACGTTTTTAGAATTTCGGTACAACGTTTCGTTTTGGTGGAACTATTATCAACTTTAATTTTTTAAATACGGACCTGCATTTTTTATTTTATTTTTTGATATCCCTTTAAGCCCTGAATTCAACCATGTACCACACTTAATTATATTTAGACGTTTTGATGTCATTATTACATCTTCAGGAATGTGATAATTATTTTTAAATACGGCCCTGGTGTTAGTTACTTAATCTTTTTACCACATACAACATGTAAATGGATCCGGAATTTTATACAAATAATTTAATATATTTAAGTTTTTATATAAATTGTAACAAAGTAAAAATAAAACCAAACAAAACAAAGGTGGCTATGACGAGAACTTTTACTTGACTGTTTGGCTTAATTATCTTGACAACTGCAGTCACCATTTACACTGATTATTTCCCTCATTATCAAATAGACCAATCAGACACCATCATTTTTCGAATAAATTTTGTTTAGATATCTGATTAAATCCCAAGACCTGTTTAACCGCGGTTAAATTTTCGTCCTCCATATTGGTTTTTGTTTTATCGTTTATCACTAATTCTTACAATTATCGGCAACAGTTTATAAAGAAACTTTAATTTCTTAGTCGTCTGAATAACCTAATATTGGTTTTTATCAGTAAATACGCCATTTTCGATAGAATTTTTATACAAATATTTTGATATAAGGCGATGAAAATATGTCAGAATTTGTAATATTTACATACACACTTTGCTAAGCAAGCTTTTTCAATGCATTTATGGGATGCGTAACCATGGTAAGAGAAACACAAACATCAACGAAGCATCATAATTTGATTATAAAACGTCTTTTGGATTTATTTAACTTTAGTAAAAATGAATAATTCACGTTTTAGTAATATTTCGTGTAATAATATCGATCTATTATTATTATTCGGGAAATAATCTAGCCGTATACCACTCGACCTATAAATTTAATCGAACTATGCAACATATTTTGATCATGATTTTACTTTTGGGTAAATAGTTTTTATTAAATTATTGAGCATTCAACTATTTTCCAAGTAAAATCATGATCAAAATAATATGTTGCATAGTTTAATCGATTAAATTTATAGGTCTTGTGATAATATGAATATTTCAGCAAAATTATGTTTTCTGCTTTAGAAAAGCGCGACATGTTACGAGTTTATTATTCTTTCAATAGGAATTCAAAAATTTCACTTTTTGTTTCTGTTGTTGTTCTTTTCTTTTTTAATTTATTCCCTACATAATTTATTACTCTAAACAAAATAAACAACAGTAACATGTAAGGTGTCTAAATTAGCTAGTTTTTGCCACCTACCAAAATCCCGCTAAACGATATTTCAATCTAACAACTAGCACCAGGGCCGTATTTAAAAATAATTATCACATTCCTGAAGATGTTATAATGACATCAAAACGTCTAAATATAATTAAGTGTGGTACATGGTTGAACTCAGGGCTTAAAGGGCTATCAAAAAATAAAATAAAAAATGCAGGTCCGTATTTAAAAAATTAAAGTTGATAATAGTTCTACAAAAACGAAACGTTGTAACGAAATTCTAAAAACGTCACAATATGGAGCGTAAAAAGTTGCCTTAACAATGTTGTGCTTGTTTTTCTGTAGCGGATAAAATAAGTCGAGCAATTTAAAAAAACAAAAACTCAAAATTTGGGTTTTTTGCAAAAATTTCAAAAACTAAAAATGATAGCTCAGATATTTTTTTGCGATATTGCTCAGTACGAAATTGCGCAACTTTGCCACAATTTGACCGATGCTGTATCTCTTATAGTTTCCGAGATCCCCATGATGAGGCTCGAATTTGGGACACCCTGTACAGAAAATAAAAAGCTGCGATGAAAACTAAAATTAATTTTTCGCAATCTCAATTTAATATTCGCTGTATCTCTTAGCATTTACCAGAACCCAATAATGTTTTTAAGTTAGTCTACCTAATTAAAAGTTTATATAAATAACTTGACGTTTTGATTCACATTTTTCTACTTATTCTTTTTTAAAATAATGATTTTTTAGTGACTCGATAGTATATGGGACAAACAAATTATATAATTGGGGTGATGGTTACCCCAATACCTCCATTAACGTCACAAACAGTTTACTACACCCAAATTTCAGTTATACTTCTATGGGTTATTTTATTTATGATGTTGGAATTTTGCAGGTAAGAATAATTCCTTTACGCACCATTGTATGTGCATCTACTGTAATCAATGACAGTAGAAAACTTTTAGTTATTATTTGTACCTAAAACTAAGTACTTGCAGAACAAATATATTTAGTTTAAAATGCACACCAACCATCCTTATGTAAATGATAGTTGGTACACGTTGTCATACTTATACGATCATTAGGTCATCATACATGATAGGAAAGAAATAAGATACTTTATTCTTTCTGCAGTATATTAAGGTAAAATGTTTTAAAACGTAAATTCTCTACATGTTTTGGTATGGATGAATGTATAAACATTCATCTTCGGGAGAATAGAGAAAAAGAAAAAAGGAAATATTATAGTAGGTATATCCACATAACGTAGACAAGCCTATAAACTTACCCTTAGTTTTACATTTCTAGAATAACCTTTTTCTCTCTCCCCACACTTATAATGCTTGCTCACTATTGTGTGCTTTCAATTTTATCTGACTTTTCTTCTGGGTTAATTTTTCTTTTTCTTTTTTAATCTGGTTCATTTCGGATTCTCTTTCAGTACACTTAGTTTCTTTCTCTTTAATATCAATTATTACATTCATGCACAGACTGCTTTAAAGTTAAGTTTATCATTACCTTTTTACAGCCATATTTAAGGTTCTTCAAATAACTTAGCTCATAACCTAGAACTTATAATCCTGGAGCTCCGATAGGACTGTCTGCACCTTTTGTATTTCGTTTTTTCTTTTTCCCTATTCTCTTGAAGATTAATGTTTATACATTCGACACATGTAGAGAATTTACCCTTTAAAACTTTTTACCTTAATACACCAGTGAAGGAAGACTTCAAGTTTCTTATTTCTTTTATTTTAAATTTACACCCCACTTAAAGTATGAACTATTTCTTCAAAGACCAAAATATAGATTCTAATAAAGTTTTTTAGTGTCTGTATTAAATATACAGGGTGTCTAACGAGGATTGGTTAGTCGGCTAAAGGCAGGAGTCGGCTGTGTTGCCCAAGCTTCTTGCACTGTAGCCTTCTGGCTTATTGTGTGCCCAGTCTTGTTAGAAAAGGCTCGTTTCTTCTACAAGCTCCAATAGTTTCCTACCAAGATTGTCAAGCGGGAGGTTGTCGCCTTGTTGAATTTTTCCGAAGATTCGAAATTTTTTGCGAGTTAGTGCTTCTTAACTGTAAATGAACCGGTTACCGTCAAATTTTAATAATGGGGTTTTCGGAGATGCTCTATTTAATTGAAATAACAGCGACCATATGCGACTTTCGGATATACCGGAAATTGTCTCAAACCTTTCTTATTTTAAATGGATGGAATTTAAATCCAGAACCTCTCGAATACCAGTCTGAAATTCTCTCAACCTAATTCGGCCATGTACCTTTCTTTAATTTTTATGTTAGTACAGAATCTCGTGCGGTTTAAAACTTGGGAAGAGTTTTTAAGAAGAAGGAATACACTTACAATCACTGATCATTAAAATCTATTCAAATGCGCCGTCGACATATAGAGCGACAGGACATCAGAAATCGATATGAGACCTGATAGATATTAAACCCTTATAATTTACAAATAAAGTTTTTTAGTGTCTGTGTTCACAAAGGTTATTAAAATTGAAAAAGTGGGAAAAACTTTTTTATAATATATTCATTTTATATTGTAATTATATATTTTGTTTTTAGACCTTAACCAATATCAGTATAGACAGCGGACACATTATAGAAAAACATACATTTAAATAGAGAGATTTTATGTTTTAAAGTATATCATTGATTTGTTGTAAAGTAGAACTGACCTACAAAATACAGGTAGTTATAAAAGCGACATTTTAAATTAGCACTTTGAAACTTTTAGTTGGAAGAACCAATACCATTCAGTGCAAGTGCTCAATCAATTAAACTAGTAGAAGCGAATGCAACGATCCCGTTTCATGCACAAGGAGTTTTAACTGGTTGGGGAGCTACGGACAGTCAAGACTCGGACGGCTTGCCGCCATATTTACAGAAAATTAATCTTCAACTCTTAACGGACCAAGAATGTACACAGAAAATAAATGATTTCTTTGGAGGTGACATGTATATGGCCACTCATAATTTATGCAGCGATGACAATAATAGCGGAGAATGTATGGTAAGTTTGCGTTAATAAAGATGAGATGTCATATACATTTTTTTGATTGATCTTACCAAATTAAGATTACAATTCACTGCAAAAAGAAAAATGCAATATTAATAACCAATTATTGGCAATTTTATCACTACTGAAGGGTAAATAAAACAGGTTTTACCACATATTTTAACTGTAACTTACAGCGTTATAATAACGAAACGGATCGGCGTTTTATATAGAATACCGCCCCCTTACTTAAGAATCGTTCAAACCCGTCAAATTAAAGTTTTTTAAACGTATTTTTTAGAAAAAACGCAGGGTGGGTCATAAAAATGCTACGTGTATCAACTTTAATTATTTTATTAAAACATATTATATATTTTTAAATACTACAATTAATTCTAGACTTTTTTGTTAATTAAGCTCTATACCAATCTTAAACTTTTTACGAAATATTAACACTTTAATGCTGGTATGCATGATTGATATGGTTCTCGACTAAGCAACGTTCTGAACTCAAGCGACAATCTTTAAGGCATTGACAATGACAATTTGCTATTTAAGTTTGGGGCGTCAAAAAAGTCATTGAATATTAATCACATTTGAATTTTGTCCTGCTGATATTTCATCTAAAATTAGCCCCAGTAAAGATGAACGCATAGAAATTTGGTAATCAAAATTCAATCAACGTTCAACGTAATTTTTGTGTTGTGTAGATAAATGAAGAAACCATAGAGAAGTCCGTAATATGTTCAATAAATTGCCCGTCTATTAGCCAATCGAAATTGCCTAGGGTAACAATTAAGTGGAGAACTTCCCGCACTGTTAAAGATATTATTAAAAGTGGTCGTCCTGGTATATCTGAGTAGAAAAAATAAACACATCATTATCACTACAGAAATATTCTCATAGCTGAAGCACACAATTTGGGCATGAATACCATGCTCACGAAACCAACGTATCTCAATTTAAAAAAAGAGAGAAGTGTTATTCCTGTAAGCCAGTAATTTTACCAACTAAAAAGGGACGCCGGCTGTATCTTGGAAACTATTTACCGCACAGCTTGCCGAAAAAATATATATTGCAAAAGTGACCAAGAGAAATTTCTGGAAATTACTGTCATGTTTCTAGGTTGGCCGCTAGGGGGCGTAACTATAGTTGCCAAACAAAAAGCGAGATTTCTCAAAAATCCTCATAGCAAACATGTATCAATGTATCATGTATCAAATGCCCCATTCTTACAATCTAATAAAAATTCTGGACAACTTTTGTATTTGATTTGAAGAAGTTGAGTTTTTGCTCTACCTTTTTGTTTAAGGGGCTAGAAGCGGACAAATTTTGCCGTGCAAAAATGTTCACAACTTTGCTGATCGGAAGTTGACAAATTTGAACTCCTTAATGTTTCATCAATTTCATAAAAAACAAAGTCGTTCAATTCCATTGCGACAGCTAGAGGGCGCTATTTAGCAGACTCAACAATTTCTTTATTTTTCTTAAAAATTTTAAATACAAGGATATATTCTTTTAACTTAAACAAAAAGAAGAATAATTATATAAGAAGCTGTGAAAACCGCAAGTCAGTGTATTTCTTTAAACCAAAGATATGGAAAATATAATATAAAAATAAGCGACACAAGATTTCCTTCGAAATGATTCCAGCTCTTGCTGTATTTTCAGATGTTAATGATCCTAATTTACCAAGTTTAATTTTGTGGTTTTAACAGGATAGTGCTTCCCCTCATTATGCTGCTTAAGTAAACAAGTACCTACTTAAAAACAATTTTTTCGGGGGTCAACAGAGGGGCTACCTAGATTGTCCGATCTTAACCTAATGGATTTTTTTGTGGAGCTACGTCCATTTGACGAGTTATGTAATAAATTTTGTCACAAGTGCCACAAAATTTACAACAAAACAGTTGGTGGGGAAAATTTTCAACATCTTATAAAACAGTTTTTTTTCACACTTTGCCGCGTGTCTATTTTGTTTAAAAAGTTAATATCTCTTAAACGGTTGAAGATAAGTATAGGGCAGGATTTATGGAAAATGTCAAGAATTGATTGTAGAATGTAAAAATGTAAAATATATAATGTTTCATTAAAAAAATTGATGCACGTAGCATTTTTATGATTTACCTTGAATAATACATTTTTTTCTAATTTTATTTCATAAGAGATCTATTACGATACCGTTTTTTTATTTTTTAAAAGTTGGTATAATTCAAATGTTTTATTTTGTTGACGTCTGGCGTGGGCCGTCGCCTAGCATGTATGTTTGGTTGCCGAAATCTATATATATTATATTTTTTATTACTTTAATATACATTTATTAATTTAGTTATAAAAAACACATAATACTAACTTTATTCACACAGAACTATAAAACTTGTAATATATTAAAACACAAATGTCATGACAATACTGACAATATGGCGGACACAACGAAAATAATGATTTATTGCCAAGGCTACTATGATAGTAAATTTATAGTACTACCAACGTAAAATTTAGAGATACAAATTTCACTATAGAACCCGTATCGGTTACCTCTAAAAAATATGTGTTTTTTTTTTGGTAGATTAAATATGTAATACCGACTTACAGACAAGTTTTAGCTTACTCTCCACATAGTTTCAGTTTTCTGTCAATTTGAGGCACGATACCTTCTTTGTTAAGTTTTCATCATACACCTTGTATATTGCAGCTTTCCTGGAACCCTGTAGGGTCGATTTTGTTGATAAATGTTTCACCTAAAATAAAAGCTTTAAGTTGTTTTCCACCCGCTTAAACTAGGTTTTCCTGCAACTGCCTGTCAAAGTACCCGAACATCCCATTTAGGCCTAGTGTAGTGTCTCAGGCACTTTATCTATGGTATAGATCATTTATTAACACTATAGGTTACCTTATCCCTAGACAGTCTCATATATTTCTCGAGTTTATAAGGCCAAAATCTGGCTTCTTTCCTCGATAACAGCATTTTATTTCTAGCTTTAATTCGTCATGTTCCGTCGATCATTGGTACAGCTACTGGATTATTTTGCTGCTTCATGAGGCCTAGATTCTAGTTTTCACTAATAAACTTTGGTTTTACCTCTGAAAGGACAGTTCTCTACCTACGAGAGCAAGGGGTTTACCTGTTGTAATAATACCTTGACATCTGTTTGTTTACTTACGAAAGCTAGGTTATATCTTTTCTAGTTCACTACTTACTAGAGAGTCCGCTTTCTCAATGGAAATTCTCTGTTTTAGGAGTGGAAAACCGTATTTTTACGCAAAAAGAATTTTATTTTGCAAATCTGTTTTGTTTTGATTTTGTTCAGTCTCATCTGTCACTTGATTATCGATTTTGCGTTCGCGCATCCAGCTGACAGCGACGTTGGTCGAGTAAGAAACGGTATTCAATATTACATTTATAATTAGCTTCTCTTATTTTAGTGGTATCAATGTAATTACTCTGTGGGATTGCTCGGCGAGTTATACACACAAAAAAATCTAGTATCCAGTTGAGCCTAAAAGTTTCAAACTGAAACTATCATATACATGAATAGGAGCAATGCTAAAGTAAAATTAAATAGAAAATACCTTAGCATCAAAATATAGTTTTAAATTAATACTACATTATTTTAACTTGACTCTACTTTAGTTTTAGGGTAATAAAAATAAATGATCAACCTATCAATAATTTTAGTTACAGATATAGTATACGTTAATATTGGTTTGATTCAAAGTATTCTAAGAATAAATATTCGTTATTTTCGTTTTGAGTATGAGTTATTATTAAGTTGAATATACGAAGTTGCATTTGAGCACATATATTTTATTTGTATCTTCAATTTGTGACTATCCTACATTCTCAGCGAAACTAGACAAATCAATTTATTATCATCTTAAAACTAGTTTATTATTAGATAGAGTAAAATTTAAAATCATGTAGTTTTGAAACAGATAGATCTGAAAGGACTATATTATTTAGGTCAGATAGGATAAGCTCACCGCAGTCAATAGAATTGTACAATGTCAAGTTAAAATGTCTTTGTGACATAGGTAACAAATACTATTGTGATATTACCTTAGGTAGTATCTGATATATAGTATAGCCCTAACAGATAACTGATAAATAAAACCACTTTTTATTGCTTTTGGTTTTATTAAAAAAAAAAACAGGTAATAAAAAACCATAACTATAACGAATATAAAATTTCCTCCATCACTCTATTACACAAAACGCGCAAAATAGAACACACACTACCAGCATCGGTGAGCATCGACGCGCGACCTCTGCGTGGATGTTAAATAACGACTAAAGTAAACGTATTTCGGTCGTTTCCTCGCAAAACAAGAGGTCACGTGATGCAAATAGCATCAAAGAAATAATAAGGGTTTAGATTTTACTCAAGTTAAGCATAGAGACTGTCTTTGTGCTCGCTGTGAGAATACAAATTTATTCTTATTTTTAAACCCATCATAGTATATTTCACTTTGACCACAATACCTTTTTTTAAAACAAGTATAAGATTATCTTGTTATGATGATGATTTAATCTCTTTATGAACATAATTGTGAATAACTTGATGATATAATTTAAAACCAGTAGTAGTTTAAAAATGAATATATTTTAGTCACGAAATAAAGCAAGTTAGTTTCAAAATAAGGCTATTTGTTTGAGCATTACTATAAGCTTGTTTTGAGAGTAGTTTTTTTTGTGTGTATCACTGTTTGGGTTTTTTTTTCTCTTGTTTGTTTTGTCAATGGTATTTTAATCATGTGCAAGCAGTAAATTCTGCACGCTGTATGAAGATAGTTGGCAAGATGGTCTTCGTTGTCGCCCCTCCCATGATCGGCCATTTTTACCGCTTAGCCAGCCTCCTAGAAAATGCGTGAAGCCACTTTTTGGTTCAACGTGGTGACGATACGCGTTATCTGAGATTCGAAGTTTTCTGTTTTTAACATTTTAGTTGGATTTTGGACCCAGATTTAATTAAGAAAGTCCCAGTTTTGTTTAATTTATTCGGCTATGCAGCCGTGGTGATTTTAAGACTTTCTTTTATGGCCTAGGCCGATTTTAAAGCGTTTTTTTCATGCTACGTTGCTGTCGTTTGGCCCTAGAGGCCTTATAGGTAAGTCAATTTAAATAGCGATATCTTGAATTTTATCTTTGCATCGACAAAATCATAAACGTTTTTCTAGCTTGTGTACGGCATTTATTTAAAATTTTTATTAAAATCTTTGAATTCGTTGCTTTAACCTAACTTTTTTTCTTGCCACATGTGCAAATTTATTTTTAACCGTATTAGATAATCACAGTCAAATTGATAGCTTTACTTTAGTAGCTTGTTTAGGTTATGTTTTCTGTACACGCCAGCGCTGTATCTACCAACCTACCGTATATCGTGGGCGTACAAGCAGAATCATGTAAGTCCAAAAAGTTAGTTTCGAGAAAAATGAAAATAAAGATTTGAAGTTACCTGTAAAATTTGTATTTAGCATTAGGTGATTTTAACATACACAAACATTATTTATTTTTATTAGTATTTTTTTAAAGTAACATAACAACGTTTGGACTTAAGGTTTTTTTTCTGTTTATATTAATAATTTTTTTGGCAAATAATGGCTTAATGGAAGGTATTCGTCTTCGTCCTCATCGCTATTGCTTTGTTCAGAAGTATTATAGCTAGAGGTGGGTAGAGACTGGTACCAATCATGGAATTCCGCGGGAATTACTTCATTTTTGCATAGTTTACGGAGGTCCTCCTTCTTCCTGGCACCAATTGGCAATGGCTGGTTGTATAATTTTTTTCAGTTCCTTTGGAAAACGTGGTTTTTTTCCTCTTCCGAAAACGTTGATCGATTTGTAAGGGCTGGAATGCATGTATTTGTATTCAATTATACCAGGCTTTTCTTTTGAATATCTTAGACTTGGACTTACAGGTTTTTTCCTGTTCAAAGTTGCTGGCGCGGCGTTGACAGAAGTCACTTAAGTGCACATAAATGATTCTGTCTCTTAAAATAAAATTAATTTGGACTTTAGCAAATCTGTAGGATCTATATCTTTTAATGTAACGGCAAAATGGACTGAGCTGATTATTTCATTAAAGCGGAATCACCATACGGACTTATAGGTGAGGTAATCTCAATTTGGTAAAAAATGGACTTATAGGGTTCTGCTTGTACGCCCACGATATGTAGGAAGTCAGTGTTCAATTTTCATGTCTCGTACACCAAACTAGATTTTTGCCTTCATGCATTTTTTTTACGAGTGTATTACTTTTAATTTGCTCTATTATTGCTTTTATATTGATTGTCTAAGCTGGGCAATTTCTATTCAACTACATAAACCGTCACAAGACACTATCTTTGCTTCAAATAAAGTTGTCCGTACCCCTTTATTCGATGCTATGTTACTTGCTTAATTAATATTGTATTTTTATGGAGCTGATTAGTATATATCATTATCGAAAACATAATATTAATTATAATGCATCATAATCTCTGGTTTGGTTGTCGGGACTCTGTTAATTTGGGTACTGATTATAATTGCTATCTTGCTTATTGCCATTTTATCAAATTAATACATTTTTTTATGGCTACCCATCTCTATACATACAAGCTTTGTAATAATTGAAAAGGGAAAGAAAAACACAAAGTCATCCTCCACTAGTTTAATGGAAAAAAAAAATCCAAATATTAAGGGTCTCTACATGTTTCGAACGTAGAAACGTTCATCTTCAGGAGACAGAAAGTTTTAAATCTATGCTGATGGTGTTAGCAAAAGAGAAACTGAAATTTAGAACCTTAATGGAGCTTTATGGATTTAAACAGAAGTGTAGAAGAAACATGGGTAAAATATTTGATAGTGGCGAAACCACAGAGCGATTAGAACATAATGAAGAGTTGTGAAACAACCAAAAAGTGGGGAAGAAGAAAACCTGTCTAGGTGTCGAGGCTTATTTAAAAATTTTTAAATTTTTTAAAATTTGTTGTTCAAGGAACTAAAAATTATTGTAGACATTATGAAGGTGTACACCTTCTGTTGTAGTATCTGTAAAAATAGAAATAAAGTTGTTATAAAAAACAGAACCTTTTGGGGTCCTGAGGACTAAACCTCAGTAACCCCGCGGCAGGTTAATTTGTAGATAGTAAAAATTGTAATTGAAAAATCAAACAGCGCGAAAAGACTTTTTCGCTAGCACGTGGAGGTGAACGGCCTTTTGGCAGACGAAGAAAAAGTCTAAAAATGTTTGATTTTTCAATTACAATTTTTACTATCTACAAATTAACCTGCCGCGGGGTTACTGAGGTTTAGTCCTCAGGACCCCAAAAGGTTCTGTTTTTTATAACAACTTTATTTCTATTTTTACAGATACTACAACAGAAGGTGTACACCTTCATAATGTCTACAATAATTTTTAGTTCCTTGAACAACAAATTTTAAAAAATTTAAAAATTTTTAAATAAGCCTCGACACCTAGACAGGTTTTCTTCTTCCCCACTTTTTGGTTGTTTCACAACTCTTCATTATGTTCTAATCGCTCTGTGGTTTCGCCACTATCAAATATTTTACCCATGTTTCTTCTACACTTCTGTTTAAATCCATAAAGCTCCATTAAGGTTCTAAATTTCAGTTTCTCTTTTGCTAACACCATCAGCATAGATTTAAAACTTTCTGTCTCCTGAAGATGAACGTTTCTACGCTCGAAACATGTAGAGACCCTTAATATTTGGAATTTTTCTTTCCATTAAACTAGTGGAGGAAGACTTTGTGTTTTTCTTTCCCTTTTCATACTTTCAACTCCACTTTAAGC
This sequence comes from Polydrusus pterygomalis, assembly GCA_963969555.1. Lineage (NCBI taxonomy): Eukaryota > Metazoa > Arthropoda > Insecta > Coleoptera > Curculionidae > Polydrusus > Polydrusus pterygomalis. The sequence continues at coordinate 86,156,898 of OZ018378.1, forward strand.
ATGGACTATTTCTTCAAATTTGTAATAATTATTTTTGACAGTTTAAAGGTTTAAGGGTAGTCGTTTTCCTTATATCACCTTTGGGAAAGCATTGCGTCACAAAGTAAAAATTGGTTAACTATCACTTCTGAGTTTTAACAGTAAAAAGATCCAGAGTAGGATTGGTTTTTAACTACAGGAATAGTGACGTAATTTTCTTTTTTTTTTAATTGGCAAAAAATTAACATTAATTAATAAACTAATTAGCATTGTTTATAACATATTGACGTTATCTAACTATTATGTTTGATTGGTCTACACAGCAATAAAGAATTAAAGTAAAATTGTTATTTTAAAACACAGTTGTTCAGTCAAAAATTGTTTAATTATGCAATACGTCACTATTCAAAAAGTTCCGATTAGAGGCAATAGTTTATCCTACATTAATTTCTGGTATCTAATTACTTTGATTTATTTTAAAAAATTGTGACATAATTAATTGCTGAATAATTGCTATTTCTCCTTTTTAATTAATTAGTTATAGAGCTGGGTTCAATAATTTAGAGATATGATTTCTTTTAAACCATATAAACTCATACTCTTTTGTGTTGTAATCAAGTAGAAAACTGTTGTTATTCCTTTACTTATAATTAATGATTTTTACACATTTGGAATTAATTAACTTGATTGATAAATTTCATTTCGCTAATTAATTGCTTTATGGTAATTTTTGACTCCCAGTATTTTAATTGATTAGATTCATTCATATTAATTCTTATTTTGTTTTGTAAATAATTAAACAACTGTGTGCACATGCGCATCACTCATGCGCAGTAGACATTTCTTATAATTTCGGCGTATTAGCTCTTATTGGGTTTACAACTTGATTACAATTAAGCCAATTATGTTTTATTAAATTTATTAAGTGTCCTAGCCGCGCAATTTTTATTTTATTCAGATTTATTACTTGATTATTTTTATAAATTATTTTTCTGCATACCCACTGATGAGTTTAAGCGATTCTGCGGGCATGTACGTCGCGCATGCGCAGTAGCCATTTCTACCAATTTCAGCGGTTTAGCCTATTAAAAGTTCACTGTTCGATTGCGACCTCACATATTTTATTATTGTGTATTTTTGGAGTGCTCTAGTAGTGTGATTTCTTTTATTGAGATTCAATTTAAATATTTTCATTCATTAAACATTTTTACATACAGTTATTTATAATTTTAAGAGGTTTTGCACGCATGTGCGTGGCGCATGCGCACAATCAATTTTCTCACATTTTATTTTAAATCAATTCAGATGATAGTACTGATTATTATTTTAAAGGGTATGCAGTAAGTTTTTATAATATTTTGCGCCTGGTAATAATTTATATTTGCGGTTAAGTAGGTTTGGTGGTGCAACGCTGGTTTTAATTAATTTAATTTAGTTTTTATTGTTCAGGCCTTCAGCCATATTTTATTTTGGGAGTATTTCCTTTTTCAGATCGACCAAATTAATTTTTAATATTGTTATTGTTATGGTACTGACGCGTACTGTTGTATTCTTATGGTCCTTGTACGGGATTGGATTTGCAATCACCAATTCCCAGTAACTAGTTCCATATAAGGAATCCTTTAAGTACCAGCTCTAAAGGCCGTTCTTGAAATCAGCTACGTACCGACGCTATGCACCAATCCACAATACCAGCTCAGAGTACCAGTTCGGAGTAAGGGCGCGAGCTTTTACCGCCTGAAATGCATGATTTAAGTACACTTGCCTCTAATATCTTTTTTTATTATTAAGTCGTTGAGTCTACGATATCCATGCGCTTATTTTTGTGAAGGTCTTATTTTGTTAAATAGACAATGTACTCCGTACGTGACATCAAGGTTTAGATTATGCTAATGTTTGCGTATATATACAGGGTGTTTCACGGTCGATTGTACCTTAGACGTTTCTGACGAACCAGTAAAGGAATCGTTCTGAAAATTTGGTCGCGTACATAAACAGACATGCTCTTCCAACCTAAAATATTTTTAACAATACAGTGTTGCCGCTTCCACACAAAAATAATAGTAACTTCGATTTTTTTAAATGCAACACTATATATTTTATTTTAGTTTCGAAACCCTCATTACTTTCCTTACAATTCTTATTAACTCTACTCTATACTTATCTCTTACAGTTTCTAAGATATAAATTAATTTTCGTTTTTTTTGTCAGAAAACGTCACTTTTAAAAATGCTGATAATTTGGAACTCTAAAACACTGAAACCCTGAAATTTGGTAAATAGTTAACTAATACCATAGGGCTTTTTGCCCTAGCCCCAAATCTTAGTTGCAATATACAAAGTGGTTAAAAAATACACTTATTCTGGTAGCTTTAAAAAGTGACCATAAGTCCTTTTTTTTCAAATGTAACACCCTGTATAATATTACGGATTTGAAAAATGCTAAAATTTCATTTTATTCTCGTATATCATACCTGTACCTAACTAACTAGTTTAACCATTTTTTTGACGTATTAAGCATAATTTGTAAAATTTTCTATACAATTCAATTTTTATTCGGTTATTAGTAAGTAAACTGATGTTTACGTATGTTACTATGGTTATCGTTTTGACATTTCATTAAGTTTAGATACAAGATAGAAATACAGTTTAAAGTCATGGAAGAAAACTATATAAATGCAGTTCTTATGAATTTATTTATTCAAAATTATCAGCATTTTTAAAAGTTACGTTTTCGGACAAAAAAAAAACGGAAATTAATTTATATCTTAGAAACGGTAAGAGATAAGTATAGAGTAGAGTTAATAAAAATTTTAAGGAAAGTAATGGGGGTTTCGAAAATAAAATAAAATATATAGTGTTGCATTTAAAAAATCGAAGTTGCTATTATTTTTGTGTAGAAGCGGCAACACTGTATTGTTAAAAATATTTTAGGTTGGTAGAGCATGTCCGTTTATGTATGTGACCAAATTTTCAGAACGATTTCTTCACTGGTTCGTCAGAAACGTCTAAGGTACCATCGACCGTGAGACACCCTGTATATAAGATGATTCCGATAGGAACAAAGTCTGTTAAAGTGTAAAGGTTTTATTCCTATCTTTTTATATACCGTTAAATTCCAATATGATCCGTGTTAGAAGTCAGTATCCGAGTAGCGCACTTAACAAATAAAGTGTCTATGTATTTTTAATTTGGTGTTTTATTTGAGTCACCCTATTAGGCAACACACCCCCTCTATTTTATTTTCAGCTTTCAAGTTTCAGTAACTTTTTATCTATTTAGCCGAGCTAGAGGACCCAAAACCACCTTGATGGGTTTCTGTTTTTGATCCTGGCCTAAAAACAGTGGCGCCTTTAACCCCTCCCTAATCTCTGGCATTTGAGCTAGGGCATATTGCTCGCTTGCTGTAGGCCCCTCTAACTCGAATAAATACGATTGATTTGTTTCACTTAATTTCATTTATTTCAATTTTGACATTTTATAGCATTTGATATTTCATAATGATTTTTATTTTTTTATTTTTAAAATACTAAATTAAATTTAAAAATCTTTAAAGGCGATTTTCAGCGTAGCAATATAAAGCAATTTTAAGCACTTGTCCCGTTAAAAAACTCGCTGCAAGCGGCTCGTTTTTTAACATGAACGCGTGCTATAAAATGATGCTTTATAAAACGTGTACTTTAATATACCATTTTATTAAAAATTGATTTGATTGGTCCAAGCGATTCTTGATTAAATTGGCGGTATTCTACATAAAAGGCTGATCCGTGTCTGTATTATAACGCTGAATACCTTTCATTTTTTGTTAACTATAATATTATGAAAAAAAATACCAGAAAACAAAGTAAGATTTCTTTGTAGGGGGATACTGGAAGTCCATATGTTATAAATGGGACCATGTATGGAACAGTTTCATGGTATGATATGCCATGTGGTATATTTCCAGGAACTTACAGCCGCATACCTAATCCTGAATACCGCGACTGGATAAAGAATGTTACTAATATATAAATAAAGATTAGAGAAATAAAACTATTTGTTATGTTTTTTATTTTCATCCTTTCTGCTGTCATTTATTTGATTACGGATTGGGGTAATAATAGAGATATTTGACTGCCTATAGCTCTTTATTTGTAATATGGTATTGCAAAATTTCTTATCCATAATATAGCTAATTTTTTTCCTATTTAACCTCACATTTGTTTTTAATGGCTTTTTGATAGATATTTCTTTCTAATAGGTGTAATTTTTTGCTTTTATTGCGTGTATGGGTTTTATGTTGTTGGAGGTGGAGTGATTGTCCTTTATGCAGCGATCGTCTAACCCTGTTTTATTTTGTTTTTTATAGTAGATGTTTGGTGTTCTTCAGGTCTGGTGAAAAATGTCTACCTGTTTGTCCAATGTAGAGAACATAGCCGTTATCGCAATGTATTTGATAGACACCACCTTATGAAAGTTTGTTCTTAGTGTTTGTGTAAGTTGTTTTTATTGACTTGTATAGAAACTATATTAAGGTTTTTAAGTCTTTTTTTCTCCTTATTATTTGGTGTATGATTTTTGTTGGGTAACCTTGGTCTGTCGCTATTGTTTTTATGATATCTAGTTCTTTTTTAAATTCGATGTCTGAGAGAGTAATGTTAAGTAGTCGATGTAACATACTACTAAATGCAGCTAGTTTTGTTTGTTAGGGGTGTTTTGAATCTGCTGGTATAACTCTATCTGTGGTAGTTGATTTTCTATAAATTTGGTTGGTAATTTGATGGTGTTGATTTTTTATTATTGTCAGGTCTTGTTCTTTCTCTATGTAAATTGAATTTTATGGTTTAGGATATTAAGAAGATTGAGAAATTTGTGTGAATGTAGTCCGTACCGGTCCAAATGCAAAACACATCGTCGATATACCTACGCCAAACATAACAAGTAGTTATTTTTACTTCCTGCGTAATAGAACAACAGTTTCACCAAGCATGTAGCCCAACACAAATTAATTATAGATCAATTAATTTAAGATATTAAAGACTGGCAGTGTTCCGTTCCAGTATTCAAAAATATATTTTGGGAGAGGATCAGACCTAAAATTATTAAAAGCAAGAAGATGAAAAAGTGTCGCAAGATATACGCCAAAGGCAAAAATTCTTTGGACCTCGCCCAACGTTAATCAAAAATTCACCAAAATTTCACTAAATTGAGATGAACCCAAGTTTCCAATGAAAAAACCGTTTTTTCTGCCAACCACGGTAACTGCGAATATCTACGCATGTCCTTCGGTCTCAAGGTGGCACCGGCAACTTTTCAAATAATAATGGATGAAATTCTACGCGATTACCTTTATAAATTCTGCATAGTTTACTTGGATGGCTTTGTCATATTCTTCAAGTCATTGTCAGAGCATATTGACCACATTTGCCAAATATTTAAAATGTTAAAAGAAGTTAATCTTAAAATACAACTTGACAAATCAGAATTTTTATGCAAGAAAGTTAAGTTTTCGGCACATCAAAACTCCCAAAGAAATAAAATAAGTGAAAATTACTTTATGAAAATTTGTTGTTTTCATTAAAATGTTTCCACGTACCTAAGTTTCTCGTTTGGTATTGCTAACTGTTTATTAAGGTATAGGATCATTTAACAATACAACACCTATTACCTATTAGATCCAATTGACTTTTGTAGCAAACCAATTCTTACATCACAACAAGAAAAAAATCTTAGAACCTATCCGTTGTGGCTATATCCATAATATACTGCCGAACTGAACAAAAACAGTGACGGCGAAAATATTTTTGTCATCAAAGATTTAATTTGATTGATTGAAATTATTAAAGAAAAATTAAGTAGCTTTACAATTTTAGGCAGTGCATTATACAGTGAGATATTTATAGAATTATCCTTGGTTTCTTTTAGCAAAATTTTTTTTAAGTCTGATTTTGTTATACTTTGTTAAACGATTTAATATAGTCAATTGTCATTGTGTGGTTGACATCCATGCATCTTTTAGTCTAGACAAATAAGGCTTGCTTTTCTGAAACCAAATTATGACTAACCGTTCCAATTTCCTAAAAATGCTCTGATATACTATTTTTAGGAACACGTTGAGAGTGTGGTTCATTAAACTAACTAATCGATGCTCACTGCATCCTCTTGTATTAGCTTATTTTTGTCTCGTAAGAAAAGAAAATATAACTCATTGTGCAGAGATGATTCCTGTGTTCTAAACTGTATTAAACAAATCCAATAATACACCCATGATGCTTTATAAAACGTGTACTTTAATATACCATTTTATTAAAAATTGATTTGATTGGTCCAAGCGATTCTTGATTAAATTGGCGGTATTCTACATAAAAGGCTGATCCGTGTCTGTATTATAACGCTGAATACCTTTCATTTTTTGTTAACTATAATATTATGAAAAAAAATACCAGAAAACAAAGTAAGATTTCTTTGTAGGGGGATACTGGAAGTCCATATGTTATAAATGGGACCATGTATGGAACAGTTTCATGGTATGATATGCCATGTGGTATATTTCCAGGAACTTACAGCCGCATACCTAATCCTGAATACCGCGACTGGATAAAGAATGTTACTAATATATAAATAAAGATTAGAGAAATAAAACTATTTGTTATGTTTTTTATTTTCATCCTTTCTGCTGTCATTTATTTGATTACGGATTGGGGTAATAATAGAGATATTTGACTGCCTATAGCTCTTTATTTGTAATATGGTATTGCAAAATTTCTTATCCATAATATAGCTAATTTTTTTCCTATTTAACCTCACATTTGTTTTTAATGGTTTTTGATAGATATTTCTTTCTAATAGGTGTAATTTTTTGCTTTTATTGCGTGTATGGGTTTTATGTTGTTGGAGGTGGAGTGATTGTCCTTTATGCAGCGATCGTCTAACCCTGTTTTATTTTGTTTTTTATAGTAGATGTTTGGTGTTCTTCAGGTCTGGTGAAAAATGTCTACCTGTTTGTCCAATGTAGAGAACATAGCCGTTATCGCAATGTATTTGATAGACACCACCTTATGAAAGTTTGTTCTTAGTGTTTGTGTAAGTTGTTTTTATTGACTTGTATAGAAACTATATTAAGGTTTTTAAGTCTTTTTTTCTCCTTATTATTTGGTGTATGATTTTTGTTGGGTAACCTTGGTCTGTCGCTATTGTTTTTATGATATCTAGTTCTTTTTTAAATTCGATGTCTGAGAGAGTAATGTTAAGTAGTCGATGTAACATACTACTAAATGCAGCTAGTTTTGTTTGTTAGGGGTGTTTTGAATCTGCTGGTATAACTCTATCTGTGGTAGTTGATTTTCTATAAATTTGGTTGGTAATTTGATGGTGTTGATTTTTTATTATTGTCAGGTCTTGTTCTTTCTCTATGTAAATTGAATTTTATGGTTTAGGATATTAAGAAGATTGAGAAATTTGTGTGAATGTAGTCCGTACCGGTCCAAATGCAAAACACATCGTCGATATACCTACGCCAAACATAACAAGTAGTTATTTTTACTTCCTGCGTAATAGAACAACAGTTTCACCAAGCATGTAGCCCAACACAAATTAATTATAGATCAATTAATTTAAGATATTAAAGACTGGCAGTGTTCCGTTCCAGTATTCAAAAATATATTTTGGGAGAGGATCAGACCTAAAATTATTAAAAGCAAGAAGATGAAAAAGTGTCGCAAGATATACGCCAAAGGCAAAAATTCTTTGGACCTCGCCCAACGTTAATCAAAAATTCACCAAAATTTCACTAAATTGAGATGAACCCAAGTTTCCAATGAAAAAACCGTTTTTTCTGCCAACCACGGTAACTGCGAATATCTACGCATGTCCTTCGGTCTCAAGGTGGCACCGGCAACTTTTCAAATAATAATGGATGAAATTCTACGCGATTACCTTTATAAATTCTGCATAGTTTACTTGGATGGCTTTGTCATATTCTTCAAGTCATTGTCAGAGCATATTGACCACATTTGCCAAATATTTAAAATGTTAAAAGAAGTTAATCTTAAAATACAACTTGACAAATCAGAATTTTTATGCAAGAAAGTTAAGTTTTCGGCACATCAAAACTCCCAAAGAAATAAAATAAGTGAAAATTACTTTATGAAAATTTGTTGTTTTCATTAAAATGTTTCCACGTACCTAAGTTTCTCGTTTGGTATTGCTAACTGTTTATTAAGGTATAGGATCATTTAACAATACAACACCTATTACCTATTAGATCCAATTGACTTTTGTAGCAAACCAATTCTTACATCACAACAAGAAAAAAATCTTAGAACCTATCCGTTGTGGCTATATCCATAATATACTGCCGAACTGAACAAAAACAGTGACGGCGAAAATATTTTTGTCATCAAAGATTTAATTTGATTGATTGAAATTATTAAAGAAAAATTAAGTAGCTTTACAATTTTAGGCAGTGCATTATACAGTGAGATATTTATAGAATTATCCTTGGTTTCTTTTAGCAAAATTTTTTTTAAGTCTGATTTTGTTATACTTTGTTAAACGATTTAATATAGTCAATTGTCATTGTGTGGTTGACATCCATGCATCTTTTAGTCTAGACAAATAAGGCTTGCTTTTCTGAAACCAAATTATGACTAACCGTTCCAATTTCCTAAAAATGCTCTGATATACTATTTTTAGGAACACGTTGAGAGTGTGGTTCATTAAACTAACTAATCGATGCTCACTGCATCCTCTTGTATTAGCTTATTTTTGTCTCGTAAGAAAAGAAAATATAACTCATTGTGCAGAGATGATTCCTGTGTTCTAAACTGTATTAAACAAATCCAATAATACACCCATTTGCTTTTCTGCAATTAATTTAATTGTTTCGGTTAAAATGTCCTGGTTCCTTATTGATCTTACTTGACTGTGCACATTAATTCCTTTCTTGTTATACTTTGACTACCACCTCTGTCTGTGTCTTCTAAATCTGTTTTTTGCTGTCTCTTGTCGTCTAACGCTGGATATATTCCGTCCACTTTTCTAATTTGGGCTTTGTATTTGGATTATTTTTCCGATTTTGTCACCAATATATTGTCTGTTTTGGATTTTTTATAGCTAGTTCTTTAATTTTTATGTAAAATAATGGCATCGTATTCTATATTATTATAATTATAGATTCATCAGCAAAGGCGGCAAAGCCGTTCAAGCTGGTATAAATCGTAGTTTACATGAGTTGTATACCATAAATGACATTTACGCAAACTTATTCTATCAGTCTGAGTGAGAGTGTGAAAAACAAGTCAATCACAAACAAAACCAACAATAAAGTGCAAAACACTGGCACTGTCCAACGTTACAGAATATATATGTTATATCCCAAATATCCTATATATTACAAGAGTTATTATTAAGTCGCTTATCTATTATAAAATATTGTCGCTTATTATTCATGAAGGATGTAAATGTTTAGTGGATACTTATCCTTAAAGGATACCAGTGGTTATTAATGTACCAAATAACAAATCTTGATCTTTTATTGACTAATATACCGGGTGTAACAGGATCATGGTACACCCCCGTATCTCCGTCAGTTTTAAAGGTAATTGATTGAAATTTAGTATATCCCATATACATAATAAGCGGCACTTTTTGACTTACAAATGATTTTTTTTTCAATTCCGGTTTCGCCGGAAGTGACACCAACTTTCGATTTTTAAATAGAACACCCTGTATATTATTACATTTTTGAATTCTGCATGATTTTCTGAATCAAATGATACCAGAAAAGTGACATTTCAAGCGTAAGAAATATTTATTATTTAATTTTTAATTTTCCATTTAAGTGTGCCATGACGGTTCCGATTTATTCCAATTGATCCTAATGCTAGCAAAATTAAAGTCCCGCAAAAATACTAAATTGCGTTTTTTATAAGCAAATAAAATTCATCGTAATCGTTTTTGGGGTAAAACTCAATTTTTCCAAATGGAACCATATTGGTACCGTGGTACCATTTCTTAGTACTATTAATAAGGAATTTATTCATACCTGGTAATAACATGTGCAATAAATACAATTAAAATTAGGTATAGCTAAAAAAAATACAATTATTTTTTCTAATTTAATGCTAAGAAGTTGGCTTTGAAAATAATGAAATTATTCAGATTGTCAAATAAATATTCGGTGGTGTATCGGCGTTTTTATTGTGTATTGGAAAAGTCTTTACATTTATTTGTTATTATTTTTGTTCACCTTGGTAACTTCTTAGCATTAAATTACAACAAAATAATTGTATTTTCTTTTAGCTATACCTAATTTTAATTGTATTTATTGCACATGTTATTACCAGGTATGAATAAATTCCTTATTAATAGTACTAAGAAATGGTACCACGGTACCAATATGGTTCCATTTGGAAAAATTGAGTTTTACCCCAAAAACGATTACGATGAATTTTATTTGCTTATAAAAAACGCAATTTAGTATTTTTGACGGTACTTCGATTTTTCTAGCATTAGATGGACCAATTGGAATAAATCGGAACCGTCATGGCACACTTAAATGGAAAATTAAAAATTAAATAATAAATATTTCTTACTCTTGAAATGTCACTTTTATGGTATCATTGAATTCAGAAAATCATGCAGAATTCAAAAATGTAATAATATACAGGGTGTTTCATTTAAAAATCGAAAGTTGGTGTCACTTCCGGCGAAACCGGAAGTGAAAAAAAATCATTTGTAGGTCAAAAAGTGCCGCTTATTATGTATATGGGATATCCCAAATTTCAATAAATTACTTTTAAAACTAACGGAGGTACGGGGGGTGTACCATAATCCCGGAACAAACAAGTATTGTATCTAAACATGTGGTATTAGGTTTTCCTAGAACTTTCTATGATGATAATAAAAACATATAAATACCTACATCCACATGTGCAGTTTAGTTTAGATAGATTAGACCAGTACCAGTACGTTGTTAAACCGAAACAACCCTTTGTAATTCTTAATCGTATTAAATAAAATAAAATACCATTTTTAAAAAGTGTTTTTCATCGATGACGATATAATAAATTCAGTCGGTAGGATTGTTCTGATCGCTAACAAAGAAACGCGAGTGAATTCCAATTCTTTGCAGAACAAAAATCTGTTTCCCAAACAAGAAGAATTTTCCAAGGTCCCAAGAGATCATAATTCAAAAGAAGTTACCCTGATCGACGAACTGCTTCGTAGAACAAGTGGCTTGCGGGCAAGATCTAACTACCTAGTGGTCATCGAACTTCCAGTTGTAATTGACGCTGACGTAGAGCTAACCAAACGCTGTGTGGATTAGGAGCACCTAGTGGAACCCCTGACACGCCGTAGCCTTACAACGCCGTGTGGATTAGGAGCACCCAGTGGAACCCCTGGCATGTCGCAGCACCAATACCACGTGTGGATTAGGAGCACTTAGTGGAACCCCTGACACGTTGGACAACTGAATCCCCTCCCTCCATAATGTTTTTTCAACTGATGTAAGTTGTTAATTGATTGTATGTAATACTGTTGATTTTATTTCTATTCGTTTATTGTGTAAACTGTTATTGTATCAATTTTATTGATTTGAATCATCCTCGCAAACTCGAACAAATTTCGAATTTCTAATCTATCTAAACTCACCTAACATCCAATAATAATCATGGCCGAAAACGACGATAACGTCACTGAAATCCAAAACAAAAATAAAATCAAAGAAACTGAAAATGACGAAATTGAACCATATAAATTATCTGAATTTTTCTCTCTTATACCAGAATATGACGGAGATCAAATTTCGATTAATACCTTTATTAACGCATGCAAACGAGCCCATGTCATGTGTTCCAATAATCAGGAAATTTTGCTAGTTATTAGAATAAAAAATCAATTGCGCGGAAAACCTGCTCAATTAATTAACTCTAGAGATCTAAATACGTGGAACGATATCTCCCAACTTTTAACTGTACACTTTGGAGATCCAAGAGATCTAACCTCTTTAATTCAAGACTTGCAACGTATGCATCAAGTATCAAATGAAAACCCTTTAACCTTTGCTGCTCGCATACAAACGCATAATGCAAAAATGCATTCTGCCATCGCGAAACAAAACTTAACAAATTCGCAACAGAAAGCACAAATATTATTAATTGTTGATAAGTGTTTAAATACCATTTTAACCGGGGTAGAACCAAAATTAGGTCAAATTATTAGGGCAGGAAATCCTGATACAATGTTAGAAGCCGTAAGCAGAATAAAAAGAGAACTACAATTATCTTATTTTGAAAATCAAAAATTTCAAAATACTCAAAAACCTCAACCTTCAAATTTAAAATTCTGTTCATTTTGTAAAAGAAACGGACACAATTTAAACGAATGTAGGACAAAATCAACTGAAAGGATGCATTCCACATTTTCACAAAATAATCAATTTAGGACGCAGTCTTCCTATTCCCAAAATAATCAATTTCAAACGCGTTCTTATCCCAAAAATAATCAATTTAGGACGCAATCCTCATACCCACAAAATGGTCAATTCAGGACGCAGTCCTCATATCCCCAATACAACCAATAAAGGACACAGTCCACTAACTCATATGGTAACTCAAGGCCAAACTTTCAACCCTCAACGTCAAATCAAAATCAATCGAGATTTTTAAATTATCAACAAGGACCTAACCAACAGAAAACACATCATATAAACACAAACTTAAACGAATATAATTATTTTTTCGAAAACCCAAATTACGACGCGAATAATTACCCTAATGACCAAAATTATTGCAACGAAGAATATGACGAAGAAAATTACTACGATTTTTCCGATAATGATAATTTTCGTCCTGATTCAACGAACTATGTTCAATACAATGAAACTCAAAATTTTTCTCAGTGTAATGGCAATGAAAAATTTTCTCAAGCAAACGTAAATTTTCAAAACGAAGCCTCGGAAACACTAGAACTGATAGACCAATTTCGAACAATGACAGTTCAAGAGAACTTCAACCCCAATCTCAATTTTTTAGAACAAAATTTTCTTTAAATACTGTCTCATCTCAAAACCTTTATTACATTTATAACAAAACAAAAACCTTTAAATTATTAATCGATACCGGAGCCGGAATCTCCATTTTTAAACCAAAAACATGCGAAAATTTTAAAACTAGAAATTCAGAAAAATTATTAGTTAAAGGTATCACAAAAGAAAATGTTTTAATTACACAATCAACATTAATTCCTTTTGTTTATTATAACCCACATAAAGTTTTTATTTACAACCTTGATATAGAATTTGACGGTCTACTTGGCTCTGATTTTTTAGAACATTATCATTGCAATGGACGCATCTGGAAAACAAAAATATGGACTGGTGATCGATTATTGAAAATTAAATGACATAAGTATAGATGACAGGTATCCATTGCCAAATATATCAGACCTCTTAGATCATTTAGGACACTGTCAATACTTCACTACATTGGATTTAGCATCAGATTTCCACAAAATAGAAATCGACTCAAATGATGTTAAAAAGACAGCATTTTCTGTAGATAATGGAAACTATGAATTTCTGTGAATGCCATTTGGATTGAAAAATGCACCCTCTACATTTCAGAGAGTAATGGACAAAATCCTAATGGGTATCCAGAACGAAAGATGTGCAGTCTACATGGACGACATCATAATTTATAGCAGTACCATCCACGAACACGTAGCAAGACTTCGAGAAGTTTTTACCAAACTCAGAAAAGCTAACCTAAAAATACAGCCAGATTAATCTGAATTTTTAAGAACAGAAGTAGCCTATCTTGGTCATCTGATAACAAAAGATGGAGTCAGACCAAATCCAAACAAGATCACAGCAATCAAAGAATTCCCAATCCCAACTAATACAAAAGAAATTAAACCATTTCTTGGACTTTCAGGATATTAAGAAGATTCATTCCAGACTACGCAAAAGTGTCAAAACCACTGATAACATTATTAAAAAAAGATGTTCCCTTTATATTTGACACATACTGTCAAAAGGCGTTTGACACACTAAAAGACTATCTGACAAGAGAACCAATCCTTATTTATCCAAATTTTGAAGAACCCTTTGTACTAACAACGGATGCATCTATGTTTGCTTTTTTTTTTTTTTTTTTTTTTAAATTGGCATTTGGCTAATTAGCCATGCAGCCAGTCGCAAAGTAAAAAAGAAGAACATTATTATACGAAACATACAAACAGGGACACACGCTTCACGCCACTGGGGTCTGTCAGGGCGACTTTATTTAAAAACACACAGGGAATGAAGACCACTAAAAAAAAGGGGTTTACATGTAAGGAAAAAATAGGGCAGGTTTGTTTTTTAAATAATTAAGAGTTACAATTTTAAATTGACCTTATATAAATATGTTACAAGAACATTAAATATTTTTATATTTCCTAGTGACAAAAGGTATAGGATATTAAAAGGGCACTCGACTTTACATTCTTGAATCAATTGCTTGAAGAGGCTATTAATTTCATTTTCATACTTTTTACACTCCAAGAATAGATGGTCCAAATCACATCTGACATTGCACAAATCACATTTGTCCGAAGGGAAAATACCTATTTTATTTAGGTGGGCTGGATAACAAGCATGGCCCAATTTCAGTCGTATAATGGTTGTAATAAACCGTCTTGGAACTATTATCTCCTTATGCCAGTGCTTATTAGGAATGTTTTTTATAAGAAGTGAATATCTAGTGCGAGATGTGGTACAATAGGTTTTCCATCTTACGTTCCATTTATCTAATATTTCTGATTTTAGAAGAGCATCTGCCTCGCTAAGGTTGAGACTAGAACTAATGGGTGTTCCATTACGAATACTATCCTTTGCTAGAGTATCCACATACTCGTTACCTGTTATACCAGTGTGTGCTTTAACCCAAATAAATGTTATGTGCTTTTTTTTTAACGTAATATATCGTAATAGTTTTCGAATGTTCCATAATAAAGGATTAGTTTTGTAGGACCAAGGTTTAATATTGGTTAATGCTTTTAGAACGGACAAAGAATCAGACAGAATAACAAAATATTGATTGTCATATTCAAGAGCAAAATTAAGTGCTTTAAAAATAGCTAAGGCCTCTGTAGTAAAAATACTACAATTTTTTTCAACTTTAAACTTAAATTCATTGTTGATTTGGGGTATATATATAGCTGCTCCATTGCCTTCATCTGTTTTAGACGCATCAGTATATATAATATATAATATATGTTTGCTATAGGAGCAATTTTATCTCAAGGCCCAATTGGAAAAGACTTACCAATAGCTTTTGCATCCAGAACACTATGTCCAGCCGAGACCAAATACAGCGTTATCGAAAGAGAACTACTAGCAATTGTCTAGGCAGTGAAACATTTTAGACCATATTTGTATGGAAGGAAATTTAAGCTTGTAACCGACCATAGACCATTAACATGGTTATTTTCAATAAAAGATCCAGGATCAAGACTTGCCAGATGGAGACTCAAATTAGAATAGTACGACTACGAAATCATGTACAAAACAGGAAGAATAAATAAGAATGCTGATGCCTTAAGCAGAATCAAAATTAATCATCTTAAACAAGTTGCTGCATACAACAAGAAAACGAAAGAAGAATCGGAATCCTCTTCCACAGAAATAGATGAAAATGAAACTCAATTAATGTCACCTCAAACTATGGAAAAAGATTTTGGGATCTTTACCAAACAAAATCTTTAAATGATTATTCGAAAATCAGATATTCAAACGATCAACTTCTTAATAAGGATCATAAAAATATTTTAATCATATTTTAAAAAGATAAATTAACTGACCTACATTACAAAAGCATATAAGATTTTCATGAAGAAACCCCTACCTTTGAAGATGACAGAATTAATATTTTAAACTCTAAAACTTCTAATAAAAGATAGTACTACGTCATAACCTTACCTTTTATATTAAAACACGAAATAGATGAATCAAAAACGTATTATGTTGAAAACAACATCGACCTACCATTTTTAGAAATGTTATGCTTTATTTTTGACGATAAAGATCTAAAAATTGTCATATGCCAAAATATTGTAACCATTCCACAGCAAGAAGAAATTCCAATAATAATGGATCAATATCATTCGGGAAAAATAAACTTTTACAAAGGAGTTAATGAAACAATAAGAAGAATTAAAGAAAAATATAATTGGACAGGCCTTAGCAAAGATGTTGAAAATTTTATAAAAAAAATATGAAAATTGTCAGAAAAATAAAGTTATGAGGAAAAACATGGACAATCCACTAGTTGTTACAGAAACACCAAAAACTGTATTCGAGAGAATAAACATCGATATTCTAGAAATTCCAGAAAGAGATTATATACTGACCATAAGAGATGAACTTACAAAATTCATCCAAGCCTACCCACTCATGGACAAAACTTCAAAATCCGTGGTAAATACCTTACTACTCTATTTCCAGCATTATGGAACACCTTTAGGGATACATTGCAATTTTAAAAGAGAATTTAATAACCAACTAATGAAAGACTTGTGTAACCTCTATAATATAAAATTAACATTTTCCAGCGTAAATCACCACCAATCGAATGGCTCACTGGAAAGATTCCATGCTACCCTTTTAGAAATGATAAGGGCAATGACCACCGAAGACCCAAATGAACATCCACTACAATTATTACCGTATGTTTGTATATGTTATAATAATAGTGTTAACAAAACGACTGGATTTACACCCTACGAATTAATATTTGGACACACGTCTACAAGACCTCCAGAAACCCTCTTTAATGCAAAGAAACTTGTTTCAAAGTACATGAGAGACCTTAATGCCATAATCTCGCTAGGAAAAGAACAATATTATCAAAAGAAAAAGCTAAAATAAGATTTGATGAACATGTAAAGAGAGCTAACTCAGACTATAAAGTTGGCGACAAAGTATATGTAAAAGAATCACAAATCAAAGGAAAACTTGCAAATAAATATAATGGCCCTTTCATAATTAAAGAAATACATTTAAATTCGGCAACTTTAGAAAACTTACAAACGAGACAAACAACTAAAGTAAATTACGATCTAATAAAACCCAACTATGAAGACATAATAATTCAACCAGATGATAAAACAGCTACAGAAGAAGATACTGATTAGATTTTTTCGTTTCAGGTTATTACTTATGATCTCTTACACAGTCACACTACCAAGGCAAACAAACGATAATTATCGCTACTTATTTAGATATCATAGAGTTAGCAGCATACCAAACAATAGATAAATTAATATCTGTCTTAGATATCCCTCTAGTCGAACCTGAACTATACACAATTTATAGGCGCTATCCTATCCCTACCAAAGATAATCGTACAGGGCTTCATTATATATTACCAACTATTCAAAAATATATAGCGAAAAGTGATGATTCAGATCAGTTCATTCCATTATCTGATATGTTAAATTGTAAAGAGGTTATGATTAATATCAAACTCTGTAAAAACTTATATTCATATCCAATTGATTCCAATGCTATTTGTGAAGCGCAGCTTCTAAAAACCCAACAATTTACAAGTGTTCCCAAAAACTGTGAAGTTATTTCAATATATGCACAAGATTATAAGGTACAATTATTGTTAAGAGATAATATTTGGTTATTTCGGAAATAATCAATACAAATACTATCATGACGTTACAACCGGGCTGTTTACCATTTATAGGAAATACAAAAGTCCAAGCTTCAATGGCAAAAGTCTCAGAATGGCACTATAACTATTCTAAAACAATTCAAATACCTTTTAATTGTTGCTCTCACCTGCCAAATAACGCTCATAAGAATTTAGATTTAAAACCGCTTAAAATTGGTGAACTAAATCTCGAAGATTTAGAAATTGCCAAACATAAGTTGGATCAATATTCTAAAGATATTGATGATTTAATTAGTGAACCTTTAATTCAAAAATATACGCCATGGTTCACTTACGTCTCTATAACATTAATATTGCTTGTTATAATTGTTTATTATATTTTTTGAAAATGTCAAAAACGTAGGCGAATGATTGGAATCAGTATTGAGCAATCTAACCCTCCACATCCACCTTCTCCAAAACCGGGAATATCATTACTAGGAAAACGAATTTCTAGAATGTTACCGCGAAGACGTCCAAACCTTCGTCCAGGTAAACAAATTGATGAAGGTGAAACCTTCGAAATTATCGAAAACCATAATGCAAATAAAAATGATGCATAAAGTTTTGGAAAACCATCCAAAAATTCAATTTTATTCTTTATTTAGATTTACCTTATAATTTAGTTTATAATTTTAGTTTTTGTTTTGAACAAAAGTTTTTGCATTGTAAAGCACTAAATTTTTATATTAAAAGGGAGTTGTTACATCCCAAATATCCTATATATTACAAGAATTATTATTAAGTCGCTTATCTATAAAATATTGTCGCTTATTATTCATGAAGGATGTAAATGTTTATTGGTTACTTATCTATAAAGGATACCAGTGGTTATTAATATACCAAATAACAAGTTGTCTTTATCTTTTACTGACTAATAGATAAACAAACAAGTATTGTATCTAAACATGTGGTATTAGGTTTTCCTAGAACTTTCTATGATGATAATAAAAACATATAAATACCTACATCCACATGTGCAGTTTAGTTTAGATATATTAGTTTAGATCTATTCGTTGTTAAACCGAAACAACCCTTTGTAATTCTTAATCGTATTAAATAAAATAAAATACCTTTTTTAAAAAGTGTTTTTCATCGATGACCATATAACATATATTCAATGCTTATGCTCGAGCTAAAAGATATGAGTCATATGCGTTTTTAAAAGCTTTTACTGGCGGCGCATTCACCACCGCGTTCGGAAGTGAGTTCCATGAGCGATGTACCCGATTTGAGAGAAAGTACTGTCTACAAAGTTTATGGAATCGCTCACGTACCAGTTTTAGGTTATGTCCTCGCAATCTGTCATCGCCGCCACGCACAAATATTTCAAGATTAATTGAACAGTACCCCTGGAGAATTTTGTACGATTCGATTAAGTCACCACGAAGTCTTCTTTCGGTCAGTGTTGTAAGTCCAAGTACCCCCAAACGTTCTTCATAATTACGGTTACGTACTTCAGGACACAGCCGTGTTATTCTGCGCTGGGTCTGTTCATGCGCGTGAATATCACCAACAAAGTACGGGTTCCAGACGGGCACAGAAAACTCCAAGATTGGTCGAATGTAGCATTTATATAGTTTGGCTAGTAATGCTAGTTAAGTGTTCGTGAATGTGACGAACACCATATAAACCGCTGAGCTGACTTTTTTTTATAATTTTACAATAGTAGTAGCCCACTTGAGATCTTTTGTAATTATGACTCCGAGGTCTTTTTGTTGATCTATCGCTTTTATTGGATCACCATAGAGCGTGTATTGTATATTAGAATTATTATGCCCGATGTGGAGCGCAGTGCATTTGTCAACATTTAATGGCAGGGTCCATTCGTTACACCATGTTTCGACTGTTTTAATGTCTCTTCTCAGCATAACGGAGGCCCCAGTACCGAGCCCTGTAGCACACCACTCTTTATTCTGTATTCAATAGACAAGCAGTTCTTGATTCTAACTTGGGATACCCGATCGCATAGAAAGTCGGACAACAGGCGTAAAAGATTTTCCCTTATTTCAAAATGATCCAGTTTCAAAAGAAGACGCGGATGCGGGACCTGGTCAAAGACTCATTGAAAGTCGAGGTAATTGACGTCCACTGGCTCACCTTTGTCTACAGATTTTGTCCATTGATCGAGACTCTCTAGAAGATTGGTTGCAGTGAACCTCTTGGCTAAAAAGCCGTGCTGGCATAAGTTTAGAACATTGGAGGCCAGTAAAAAATCTGTTAATTCACGACAGATAATTTTTTCCATACACTTGCTAATCACGGAGGTCATGCTTATCTGTCTGCAGTTTCCTGCAATAAATTTGCCGCCTTTCTTATAAATAGGGACAATGACGGCCTTTTTCCACTCGGAGGGTAGTCTGCCTTCGTTTAGCGATTGCGTGAAAAGGGAACAGAGATGTGGTGTAATGGCAGTACTACAGTTTTTTTATAAACATTGGGCATATTTCGTCTAATCCGGGACAGGAATCGGATTTCATTTCGAGCAGTGCGTTGCTTACTTTTCCTCGGTGAAAACTATGTTTTCAATAAATGTTTCGTTTCTTGAATGTACAGGAAGAAAAGGCATAACGTCCAGGGTTTCTTCAGAATATGCTTCAGCAAAATGAGTGGCAAACAGGTTTGCCACCTCTTGTGGTTCCGTTGTAATAGTCCCATTGTTATTTTTTAGAGAGATTTTGGTTACCTTTGATGAAAAAGATGATTAAACGTACTTGTAAAAAGGTTTGTTAGTACCGTGGTCTACAAGATTATTCTCAGAAGTAGCTCTAGCGTTTCTTAATAGGGATGTCACGTAGTTGTTACTATTTCTATAATAGGTTTCGTTTTCGGGAGTACGATTTCTACGAAAATTGTGCCAAAGATGTCTCTTTCTGTTAATTACCCTTCTTATAAAGTTTGTAAGCCAGGGAATGTGTGTGTTTGATATTCTGGTGTTAAGAGGAACGTGACTCTCTACAGTGCTATTAATATTATTGCGAAAGTTACTCTACACTTCCTCTACTGATCCGTTTGTCCAGTGACACGTAGCCAACGAGTTGTGAACTAAAGTATAGTCAGTTTGTTTAAAGTTTCTATACTGTACAGTTTTCCTGTATCGAGTAGCATTAACAGTGAATTGTGCTTTGGCAAGAATAACAATGTGATGACTAAGTCCAATAGGAGGATAAAATTCCAGTACGGTAAGCCATTGATGAGCAAAATATAAGGTCAATTCTTGAAGGTACAGTGTTTGGTTCATAATGTGTGGGGCGATCAACTAACTGTGAAAGTGAAGTTTCCAGGTAAGCGTTCATGAATTCTGCAGACTGAGTGTTGTTTTCCATGGGAGATGGTCGATCCCAGTTTTGATCAGGAAAATTAAAGTCTCCGAAAATAGCCAGATTTGGAATGGATGAACTTGCTCTCTTAAACGCATCCATAAAAATTTGATCTTGCTCTATCAATGTACCAGGAGGACGGTAAATACAGGCCAAATTTAATATCAGGTCAGCAATCTTTATATTGAGCCAAAGCGCTTCTATCCTATGATCCTGGAAGCCGTGGAGTATACTTGCCTGGAGATCAAAGCAATCAATTCTTTTAGATACATAAATACACACACCGCCGCCAACAGCGTGGTCCCGATCCAGTGTAAATAGGTTATACTGGGAAATCTCTATAGCACCATCAGGAACCCCCTGCCTAAGCCAAGATTCAGTGATCATTATAAAGGAAGGTTTATAGAATCCTACTTCACAACGAAATTCATTAATTTTAGATAAAATGGCACCAAGATTTGTATACATAAAAGAAAGTTCTATATTAGTTGCAACAGTTGAAAACACATTTACTTTTTTGCGATGATGGTCGGCGTACCCCTAATATATTTAATTGTTAGGTTTGTTTCGCCCGCAGCGATTCTGCTTTCCAGTTCCGTTCGCAGCTTTTTCATATATTCTCTTTGTGCTGGTGTCTCATCGGATTTAACACGCAAGGCTTGATTAGGCAAGGTAATTTTATTTTTGTTTCGTAACACATTAAATGCTTGCGAGTTATTCGTAAAAACTCCTTTAATTGGTCGGGGTTTCACTACATTTGTTTGCTTTCCTATGCGCATTACTTTAATAGTATTTTTGTCTACCGTTGGAATAGCATTAAATAAGTTTATAACCGCGTCCTTATCAAAGCGTGCTTGATTTTCAGAATCGGGTTATAGATTTTCAGGAAAATTAAAAATTAAAACATTATTTGCGCGGCGTTGTCTGTCAGCAATTTCATGAATGGCTGCTTCGGACATGTTTAGGTCATCGGTGACTGGGTCCTTGGCCTTAAGGTTTGCTATTTTAGTTTCAAAATGGTCTCTAAGATTTTTCAGAGAGGTAGTAAACTCATCGCGAAGGGATAATATCAAAGCTTTTACACCTCGAAACTGGGCAATGTTATTATTGCATACATTACAGATAAATTTGATTATCCGAGATCTTGTGCGCGTCAGTTTGACTTCGTTCTCCGAGAGTCCGACACATCCTGTGTGAATACTGCCTGAACATGCGTCACACTGAATCGACGGGGCATCCTGCCGGACCGAAGCGCTGCAATTCATGCACACCCCCACCATTTTTGCTCTCGCAGGTCAAGGTGCTATCTAGTTATTAAAAATGAAATAACTGACCTTGCAAATCCCTTTTATTGATTGTAATTTATCACTCAAATGTTATCCAATTTCTATATGTTGTACTTCTTTTCGAAACTTTTGTTACCGTACTATCTCTCTTTGGCTTCTCTAAATTCTCTTAATATATATTTTTTCTGTTGGGTGTTTTATTGCAAAATTTGTATTTCGTGTTTATTTTGTAGAGTAATTATTTTCTATAGTCTAACTTTATATTATTACTGGATATATGTTGCTGCGTCTAAACCAGGATCCATTTGATTAAGTTTCGATATTTTTTATTATTTATATGTAATTAATAACGATGTTGTTTCTGTTAGCTGAAGATGAGGAAAAACATGGACAATCCACTAGTTGTTACAGAAACACCAAAAACTGTATTCGAGAGAATAAACATCGATATTCTAGAAATTCCAGAAAGAGATTATATACTGACCATAAGAGATGAACTTACAAAATTCATCCAAGCCTACCCACTCATGGACAAAACTTCAAAATCCGTGGTAAATACCTTACTACTCTATTTCCAGCATTATGGAACACCTTTAGGGATACATTGCAATTTTAAAAGAGAATTTAATAACCAACTAATGAAAGACTTGTGTAACCTCTATAATATAAAATTAACATTTTCCAGCGTAAATCACCACCAATCGAATGGCTCACTGGAAAGATTCCATGCTACCCTTTTAGAAATGATAAGGGCAATGACCACCGAAGACCCAAATGAACATCCACTACAATTATTACCGTATGTTTGTATATGTTATAATAATAGTGTTAACAAAACGACTGGATTTACACCCTACGAATTAATATTTGGACACACGTCTACAAGACCTCCAGAAACCCTCTTTAATGCAAAGAAACTTGTTTCAAAGTACATGAGAGACCTTAATGCCATAATCTCGCTAGGAAAAGAACAATATTATCAAAAGAAAAAGCTAAAATAAGATTTGATGAACATGTAAAGAGAGCTAACTCAGACTATAAAGTTGGCGACAAAGTATATGTAAAAGAATCACAAATCAAAGGAAAACTTGCAAATAAATATAATGGCCCTTTCATAATTAAAGAAATACATTTAAATTCGGCAACTTTAGAAAACTTACAAACGAGACAAACAACTAAAGTAAATTACGATCTAATAAAACCCAACTATGAAGACATAATAATTCAACCGGATGATAAAACAGCTACAGAAGAAGATACTGATTAGATTTTTTCGTTTCAGGTTATTACTTATGATCTCTTACACAGTCACACTACCAAGGCAAACAAACGATAATTATCGCTACTTATTTAGATATCATAGAGTTAGCAGCATACCAAACAATAGATAAATTAATATCTGTCTTAGATATCCCTCTAGTCGAACCTGAACTATACACAATTTATAGGCGCTATCCTATCCCTACCAAAGATAATCGTACAGGGCTTCATTATATATTACCAACTATTCAAAAATATATAGCGAAAAGTGATGATTCAGATCAGTTCATTCCATTATCTGATATGTTAAATTGTAAAGAGGTTATGATTAATATCAAACTCTGTAAAAACTTATATTCATATCCAATTGATTCCAATGCTATTTGTGAAGCGCAGCTTCTAAAAACCCAACAATTTACAAGTGTTCCCAAAAACTGTGAAGTTATTTCAATATATGCACAAGATTATAAGGTACAATTATTGTTAAGAGATAATATTTGGTTATTTCGGAAATAATCAATACAAATACTATCATGACGTTACAACCGGGCTGTTTACCATTTATAGGAAATACAAAAGTCCAAGCTTCAATGGCAAAAGTCTCAGAATGGCACTATAACTATTCTAAAACAATTCAAATACCTTTTAATTGTTGCTCTCACCTGCCAAATAACGCTCATAAGAATTTAGATTTAAAACCGCTTAAAATTGGTGAACTAAATCTCGAAGATTTAGAAATTGCCAAACATAAGTTGGATCAATATTCTAAAGATATTGATGATTTAATTAGTAAACCTTTAATTCAAAAATATACGCCATGGTTCACTTACGTCTCTATAACATTAATATTACTTGTTATAATTGTTTATATTTTTTAAAAATGTCAAAAACGTAGGCGAATGATTGGAATCAGTATTGAGCAATCTAACCCTCCACATCCACCTTCTCCAAAACCGGGAATATCATTACTAGGAAAACGAATTTCTAGAATGTTACCGCGAAGACGTCCAAACCTTCGTCCAGGTAAACAAATTGATGAAGGTGAAACCTTCGAAATTATCGAAAACCATAATGCAAATAAAAATGATGCATAAAGTTTTGGAAAACCATCCAAAAATTCAATTTTATTCTTTATTTAGATTTACCTTATAATTTAGTTTATAATTTTAGTTTTTGTTTTGAACAAAAGTTTTTGCATTGTAAAGCACTAAATTTTTATATTAAAAGGGAGTTGTTACATCCCAAATATCCTATATATTACAAGAATTATTATTAAGTCGCTTATCTATAAAATATTGTCGCTTATTATTCATGAAGGATGTAAATGTTTATTGGTTACTTATCTATAAAGGATACCAGTGGTTATTAATGTACCAAATAACAAGTTGTCTTTATCTTTTACTGACTAATAGATAAACAAACAAGTATTGTATCTAAACATGTGGTATTAGGTTTTCCTAGAACTTTCTATGATGATAATAAAAACATATAAATACCTACATCCACATGTGCAGTTTAGTTTAGATATATTAGTTTAGATCTATTCGTTGTTAAACCGAAACAACCCTTTGTAATTCTTAATCGTATTAAATAAAATAAAATACCTTTTTTAAAAAGTGTTTTTCATCGATGACCATATAACATATATTCAATGCTTATGCTCGAGCTAAAAGATATGAGTCATATGCGTTTTTAAAAGCTTTTACTGGCGGCGCATTCACCACCGCGTTCGGAAGTGAGTTCCATGAGCGATGTACCCAATTTGAGAGAAAGTACTGTCTACAAAGTTTATGGAATCGCTCACGTACCAGTTTTAGGTTATGGCCTCGCAATCTGTCATCGCCGCCACGCACAAATATTTCAAGATTCGGACAACAGGCGTAAAAGATTTTCCCTTATTTCAAAATGATCCAGTTTCAAAAGAAGACGCGGATGCGGGACCTGGTCAAAGACTCATTGAAAGTCGAGGTAATTGACGTCCACTGGCTCACCTTTGTCTACAGATTTTGTCCATTGATCGAGACTCTCTAGAAGATTGGTTGCAGTGAACCTCTTGGCTAAAAAGCCGTGCTGGCATAAGTTTAGAACATTGGAGGCCAGTAAAAAATCCGTTAATTCACGACAGATAATTTTTTCCATACACTTGCTAATCACGGAGGTCATGCTTATCTGTCTGCAGTTTCCTGCAATAAATTTGCCGCCTTTCTTATAAATAGGGACAATGACGGCCTTTTTCCACTCGGAGGGTAGTCTGCCTTCGTTTAGCGATTGCGTGAAAAGGGAACAGAGATGTGGTGTAATGGCAGTACTACAGTTTTTTTATAAACATTGGGCATATTTCGTCTAATCCGGGACAGGAATCGGATTTCATTTCGAGCAGTGCGTTGCTTACTTTTCCTCGGTGAAAACTATGTTTTCAATAAATGTTTCGTTTCTTGAATGTACAGGAAGAAAAGGCATAACGTCCAGGGTTTCTTCAGAATATGCTTCAGCAAAATGAGTGGCAAACAGGTTTGCCACCTCTTGTGGTTCCGTTGTAATAGTCCCATTGTTATTTTTTAGAGAGATTTTGGTTACCTTTGATGAAAAAGATGATTAAACGTACTTGTAAAAAGGTTTGTTAGTACCGTGGTCTACAAGATTATTCTCAGAAGTAGCTCTAGCGTTTCTTAATAGGGATGTCACGTAGTTGTTACTATTTCTATAATAGGTTTCGTTTTCGGGAGTACGATTTCTACGAAAATTGTGCCAAAGATGTCTCTTTCTGTTAATTACCCTTCTTATAAAGTTTGTAAGCCAGGGAATGTGTGTGTTTGATATTCTGGAGTTAAGAGGAACGTGACTCTCTACAGTGCTATTAATATATTGCGAAAGTTACTCTACACTTCCTCTACTGATCCGTTTGTCCAGTGACACGTAGCCAACGAGTTGTGAACTAAAGTATAGTCAGTTTGTTTAAAGTTTCTATACTGTACAGTTTTCCTGTATCGAGTAGCATTAACAGTGAATTGTGCTTTGGCAAGAATAACAATGTGATGACTAAGTCCAATAGGAGGATAAAATTCCAGTACGGTAAGCCATTGATGAGCAAAATATAAGGTCAATTCTTGAAGGTACAGTGTTTGGTTCATAATGTGTGGGGCGATCAACTAACTGTGAAAGTGAAGTTTCCAGGTAAGCGTTCATGAATTCTGCAGACTGAGTGTTGTTTTCCATGGGAGATGGTCGATCCCAGTTTTGATCAGGAAAATTAAAGTCTCCGAAAATAGCCAGATTTGGAATGGATGAACTTGCTCTCTTAAACGCATCCATAAAAATTTGATCTTGCTCTATCAATGTACCAGGAGGACGGTAAATACAGGCCAAATTTAATATCAGGTCAGCAATCTTTATATTGAGCCAAAGCGCTTCTATCCTATGATCCTGGAAGCCGTGGAGTATACTTGCCTGGAGATCAAAGCAATCAATTCTTTTAGATACATAAATACACACACCGCCGCCAACAGCGTGGTCCCGATCCAGTCTAAATAGGTTATACTGGGAAATCTCTATAGCACCATCAGGAACCCCCTGCCTAAGCCAAGATTCAGTGATCATTATAAAGGAAGGTTTATAGAATCCTACTTCACAACGAAATTCATTAATTTTAGATAAAATGGCACCAAGATTTGTATACATAAAAGAAAGTTCTATATTAGTTGCAACAGTTGAAAACACATTTACTTTTTTGCGATGATGGTCGGCGTACCCCTAATATATTTAATTGTTAGGTTTGTTTCGCCCGCAGCGATTCTGCTTTCCAGTTCCGTTCGCAGCTTTTTCATATATTCTCTTTGTGCTGGTGTCTCATCGGATTTAACACGCAAGGCTTGATTAGGCAAGGTAATTTTATTTTTGTTTCGTAACACATTAAATGCTTGCGAGTTATTCGTAAAAACTCCTTTAATTGGTCGGGGTTTCACTACATTTGTTTGCTTTCCTATGCGCATTACTTTAATAGTATTTTTGTCTACCGTTGGAATAGCATTAAATAAGTTTATAACCGCGTCCTTATCAAAGCGTGCTTGATTTTCAGAATCGGGTTATAGATTTTCAGGAAAATTAAAAATTAAAACATTATTTGCAATTTCATGAATGGCTGCTTCGGACATGTTTAGGTCATCGGTGACTGGGTCCTTGGCCTTAAGATTTGCTATTTTAGTTTCAAAATGGTCTCTAAGATTTTTCAGAGAGGTAGTAAACTCATCGTGAAGGGATGATATCAAAGCTTTTACACCTCGAAACTGGGCAATGTTATTATTGCATACATTACAGATAAATTTGATTATCCGAGATCTTGTGCGCGTCAGTTTGACTTCGCTCTCCGAGAGTCCGACACATCCTGTGTGAATACTGCCTGAACATGCGTCACACTGAATCGACGGGGCATCCTGCCGGACCGAAGCGCTGCAATTCATGCACACCCCCACCATTTTCGCTCTCGCAGGTCAAGGTGCTATCTAGTTATTAAAAATGAAATAACTGACCTTGCAAATCCCTTTTATTGATTGTAATTTATCACTCAAATGTTATCCAATTTCTATATGTTGTACTTCTTTTCGAAACTTTTGTTACCGTACTATCTCTCTTTGGCTTCTCTAAATTCTCTTAATATATATTTTTTCTGTTGGGTGTTTTATTGCAAAATTTGTATTTCGTGTTTATTTTGTAGAGTTATTATTTTCTATAGTCTAACTTTATATTATTACTGGATATATGTTGCTGCGTCTAAACCAGGATCCATTTGATTAAGTTTCGATATTTTTTATTATTTATATGTAATTAATAACGATGTTGTTTCTGTTAGCTGAAGTAGGTACCGCTGATAGTAACTATTTAATATACACTTGATACCAGACTTATTTAAAATATTATTCCGTACCGGAAAAAATAAAAAAGATATCAGGTAAAATTAGTATAAGTTGACAGTAATTAGTGGAATACACTTTGGCAAAATAAATAACGATCGTCTCGATATTTGAGGGTCTGTGATAACAAGGTATCATGATGTAATGATTATACAATTTTTTTCAGAAATCCATCCATACTTAGCTCTTATCAGTTTGTTGGTTTACCGACCACCTACCGATGTCGAAATATAGGGTTGACAGGAAAGTATAGACTACTATCACTGGTAAAGTATCCGCTTAGTTTCGGTATTAATTGTATGGCTGTCAAAAACCAAATCACTTATTGTTTATCCTTTTTTTTTCACATCAAGTTAAACAGTATTTTTTTGTTTTATTGTCAGCAGCTAATGGGGACGCTGAGTTATTATGCCATTTTTGCAATGGTACGGATAAGCGGCAGGTATAACGTTTGGTTTTACCCTTAAATTACTGCTGGTATTACTTTCACATGTTTCGGAAAATAAATTCACAACGTGATAGATCATATCGATAAACCTTGGTAATGCATAACTTGTTCTTAGGTTATAAATCATATAGTCATATCGAATTTTCTGCTAATTGACACATTTCGCCTATTGAGTTTTAGCCACGATGTATTCAGCCAATTGTCGTGATCCCAAAATATGTGATATTGTTTTTTTTAACAATACAAATGTCAATATAAACTCAAAATCAAAGAATTTGTGAGTAAGTTTGCCACCTTGACAAGTTTTGAGGGCAAACTATAACGACTTCGAGTTCCGAAAAGAATGGGGTTGCTGTTGGCCATAAGCAATGATAAGATAATAATGAAAAATGTCCAGCCTTTAAGCCGATAAATCTTTTATGGTGTGGAAGATACTCACCGACTTAAGGTCATACAAAAATGATCAAACTCTTATAAATCGATAGTTAATAGCCCTAAAGGACTGTCGTGTGTGTTAGAATTGTGATTCGGATTTGCTCGGGTTTGTTTGAAGTAACGGCATCTAACACATTACACATTTGAGACATTCATTGGTAAGCTGTTGAACAGATTATTTCTGGGAAAATTCAAATAGAACTCTACTGAATCTAGTGTTGACTCAATTTATTAAAACAATAAGCTGACCTAACAAGTCAGGATTATCAATCTTGTTCTTTAATAATTTAACTACTGTAATAAGACATATTTTAATTCGTCTTTTTTCCAAGGACAGTCTGTCAAAAACATACAATAGATATACCTGATCACAGTCTATGATTGGATTAGTACCATGTTTATTTAAATGCATATATTTTAGGATTTTTTTTTTACATTCTCGATAAAACTACCCCAAACATTATAGAAAAGAGACCGAACAATACTACCCTATTTTAAATTTGGTAACGTCAATATGCTAAACAATCGAAAATAAACATTAGTGTCAAATTTCTTAGTATTTCTAATTATTAAACCCATTATTCTATGTGCCTCCTTGATTTTAGTTGTTACATGTCTAGTAAATAACATTTTGGTGGTCGATTACAACATTTAAATCCCGTTAATTATCCACCCTTTTCAAATTTTTATCACCTAAGGTGAAATTTCTATTAATATTATTGTGATACAAGAAACATTTATTCACACAAAGAGCAAAACCATTTATATTACACAAACCTTCTACTGCTACGCAAGTTATTCTGTAACTTGTCACAATAATTCATGGTAACAATCACCAAAAACAGCGTAAAGTTATCTGCCAACAATCAACCACAACTAATAGGGAAAAATCCAAAGACCTCTTATACATAGACCAGATTGTTTACATTTTTAAGCAATCAAAGTTTCCATGGTTCACAATTTGTCTGGTTAGCTGTATGGTCCACTATACTTAACACACGCATCAAAAGAATAGCTGTTGCCAAACTGTTAAGTTATATATTATAAGATTTATGAAATTAATAAAATACGTGTTTTATAACTATAATTATTGTAAATAATCTACTTTGTTGGTGAAGAACATAAAGTACCTACTTATTTTAGTTTCATAGTAACAAATCTACAATACTAGCGGCAACGCGTCGCTTACGTTTTTCACGCGTCGGTCATTCTCGGTAATCGTGCATCAAGTAAAGTTTGTAGGAAATTAGATTTTTTTAATCCAGAACAATAATCATGGTCGTTATGTAGCAGTTAGTACTAACAGGACATTAATAATTTTGACCCAATGCAGTTGTTTTCATATTCAATTCGAAAACTTTACCAAAAACGAAATTATATCAGCAACGGGAAACAGTTTGTCTTAAAACTTTTTTTTACCACCAAAATGAACACCGAAAAATGTTTGATTTCCCTCTTTTCTTATACTATACCTAAAGAATTATGTATATACTAAAACTACAGAAACTAGTATGTATATTTCATTCATTTTTTTTGGAATTTAAAACATTTTGCAAAACAACTGTAAAATAACATAAAGAGCTCCCTCCTAAAAGCGAGAAGCAAAAATATGATACCTCTATTTATAAAACATTTTCCCTACCGTCGCGTCATGTCAACAAGAGAAATAGCTTTCTTTTAACAATTAAAGTAGTTTATCTATTACTGCACTGCAGCACACAGTATACCAGAGTGTATACAAATATTTTCTAGGCGATTATACAGGTCATGATTAAATATAAAATTTCTGCCTGCAGGGCTCGGCTAAAAATAGTTTTTTAAAATTATCTTTTAACTTGCATAGACAAGATTTATTCGAGTTGGCAAAACTAAATTAAAAAGAATATGTTCTTTGGGGACAGGCTAATTTAGCTTTAATCCGGTCCAGTTTTTGGTTAGATATTTCGGGAATATCTTGCGCACTAGCCCACCTTGGATAATTGGATAAAAAAAGTTAATTTTTTTGGGCCCCAGGAGCGCAGCCAAAATTTTTTTATCCGGTCCATTTGTTGTCTCAATTATAAGGATCTCCTTGCACAGCTTTTCCACACTAGCCCGTTTTAAATTTGAAGAAAAGATGTTCTTGACTGTTTTCGGCCCAACTTACTATACAGGATGTTTCATTAAGGGTGGCCACCGGCCATATCTCGGAAACTACTAGGCATAAAAACTTGGAAAAATAAATTATGATTAAAGCGGTCATGAAAAAATTCTGAAAATTACTTCTAAGCTCCTCATTTCACCGCAAGGGGGCACAATTAAAAAATTTTTTTTTACATTCTAAATTTCTCCGAAAATTCCCATATTAAGGTATAACTCTGATTACATCATCGAAAAGCTTAGACAATTCTGCATCATTTTGGTTTAAGGCTCATTGGCGTACCTGCCTTGATAAGAGTGGGGGAAGCTATTAAAAGTATCTAATCATTAAAATCGCTGTAACTTCTAAATGACTTATCCGATTTAACTAAATTTAAGCTTTTTTGGAAGAGAAAGGTAAGTACTTTTAATTGTCGTATCTCGTATCCAACGATACACGATAGTTTCTAATAAAATTGCTAGAGGGTGCAATTTGTAATAATAACAGTTTTCCGATTTTATCCCGAAAATTCAAATCATATCGTATAACTATGACATTCTAATCGAAAAGTAGATAAAATTTGCAACAAAAGATGTGAAGATATCTTTGTTCGTTTCAGAGGTACTGCCAAAACTATTTTTAATACATATTGCGCCCTCTAGCAATTTTATTAGAAACTATCTTGTACCATTAGATACGACAATTGAAGGTTCTTCCAAACAAGCTTAAATTTAGTAAAATCGGATAAGTCGTTTATAAGTTACAGCGATTTTAATGTTTACACTTTCAATAGCTTCTCCCACTCTTATCAAGGCAGGTACGCCAATGAGGCTTAAACCAAAATGATGCAGAATTGTCTAAGCTTTCCAATGATGTAATCAGAATTATCCCTAAATATGGGAATTTTCACTTATAATATCACAAGATCTTAAATTATTTCCAGGAATAATTTAAACTTGCGTGGGATTCGGTATGAAAATGTCACACCACTTCACACCATAATTTGGAAAAAAAATTATTAATCAAGCTTGACATTTTAAACTAATTTTACTGCTTGTCAAGTTGGCCAGGGTATTTTGACATAATATATGTTGAATTGTCATTTTTGATTAACCGGTTCTGTCACAAAGCTTAATACTTACTAGGTATATAGTTTAAAACGTCTGTACGTTGAGTGTTGAGTTTAATAATAAAAAATACATTTCTATCACCTAGTAACCTAAAATTATGAAAGGGCGATAGACTGAACTAATACCTATCTGTGTTATAGCATTTAATGTAACTAAAGTTGGTATTTTTTTTTATTTAACGAAATATGGTGCATATACCTATATGATTTTTTTAGAATTTATTTCATGGTGAACTAATATATTTTAACAAAAAATACATTTCTACCTCCTTTAGTTACCTTAAATTATGAAAGGGCGATAGACTTAACTAATACCCATCTGGGTTTTAGCATTTGGTGTAACTAAAGTTGGTAATTTTTTTTTATTTAACGAAATATGATGGATATACCTATTATGTATATATATTTTAGAATTTATTTCATGTTGAACTAATATCTTCATTGGCAAATCTCTAATAATATCCACTAATAAGCAAAATAATAACGAAATAAATTTAATTATTATAAGTTATATAGACATCTAATTAATTCGTCACCTTCCTATTCACCATTAACCTTCGGCTACTGGCGCTCTTTTTTTTAAATTGGTGACTGGCTGCGGACTAGGGCTCCACATACTCATATTAGTAATTTAAAGGGGAGTTTTTTTTTTCAAAATTTTAGCTTTTATTTATGAGAAGGCAAAAAGGGAATGTTTTAAATTATAATATTATTTATAGAATTCTATCGAGGGTGTAATTATCCTTATTCTTTTCAATGTGCTTGTTTTATTATACTCTACAATAATTCTAATCATATCTAAATTGAAAAACTGTTGCCAAAGATCATAAATATCTTCCCATTTTTTTACTGTAGCTTTCGGTCCAGGAAGATGAGTTATCATATTTTCGGCTCTAGTTTTGGTGGAAGGGGGAACGTGCTTTGACCATTTAGAGGATTTATCTTTTCCAACAAAAATAGGCCCCGTAGAAATCAGGTCTTCATTCTCTTCAATATCTGAAATTTCTTGTTCTGTGTCAGAGTTATGATCCTCTACTTCTAATCTATCTATTTCATTCACATCTTCTTCATCATCATATGTTTCATCTGTTATATCTTGTGCCTCTTCTTCACATTCCGATAGACATTCCAACATTAAGTTATGAAGTCTTTTCCGCTCTTTCTCATATGATGTCATCTACAAATATGCAAAACTGAAAAAAAAACGAAAAAACTAGAAAAAATATATAATTTACCTTTTAAATTCCAACAAAACCTTAAAAAAACGTAAACTTTACAAGCAATTAAAAACAGTGCGCCACTACTGGCGGTGGACTATGACTCCGCGATCATCTATATCACCGTTAAAAACGCTCTCACTGATTTCTTAACCCAGGCTACCTATTTGTTGGTTTTTAGTCGAAGCATACCCGGCTGGATCGATTCGGAGGGTGAGGGGATCCTTAGTAAATTCTAAATGAAATTTTCTGCGGACTTGGAGTCCACGCGCCAGTTACGAAAGGTTAAGAAGAGAGGATGGGTTAGAATTCAAGCAACATTTAAATCTTATGTTTGTACATCCGACGTTTGTTTAAATATAAATTGTTAATGCATAATAATTAAACAAATTTGTGTTTTCTGTTTAATGAAACGTTATAGTGAATAATAAATAATAATGTTACATAATTCAGATATTTTGCATTATTCACAGGTATATGTACATTATTTAATGGTTGTAGATCATATGTTTACCTTTTCAACTGTCAAAAAATTTCCACTTAAATATCGTGGCGCCTCGAAAAAATTTCCGGAAATTCTTTTAGTTGCCATGGTAACTAGTCATAATTAAGGTATCTTATTGGTTAAAAAGTACAGGTGTGAAATTTTCAGAGAAATTTAAAATTTTAAAAAATAATTTTTAATTGTGCCCCCTTGCGGCGAAATGAGGAACTTAAAAGTAATTTCCAGAATTTTCTTATGACCGCTTATATCATAATTTTTTTCCCCAAGTTTCTATGTTTAGTAGTTTCCTAGATATGGCTGGTGGCCACCCTTAATGAAACACCCTGTATACCTAAGCGATCTTATAGAGCTCGTCAAAAATATTTCGGGAAATCGTTAACGCAGCTTTTACTATTCAAGTGTCTGTTATTCTGGAAATTATAATATAAAATTGTTCGTAAACATTGACAACACATTTACCGGGTGGCCAAATAAGAAAGGACACCGGCCATATCTCAAAAACCGTTTGTCATAAAGTTTTAAAACACAAATTTTTATTACAAAATCGACTAAGAGAAATTGCTGGAAATTATTTTTAAGTTAATAAATTTATCCCCAAATGGCGTTTAACCTATGACTTAGAACATTATCGGTTTTTTATCGATAATATGCTAAATAAATGTGTATCAAAAATTAAGTGTCTTATTCTTTGAAATATACTATATAACTTTGATTTCATATATTTTGCTCTTACTTGAAAAATATACTAAAGGGATTTTGAAAGAAATCTGACAAAATTGGCCTTGTTTAAAAGAGCTTTTCATATAGTAACATTTTACATTTTGTATGGCTCCTCTTTGTTATATCCATCGCCGCTACAGGGGGATATGTGCACAATCAACAGATTTTTCATTTTATCTCAAAAATTCCAAAGGGACCATATACCGGGTGTTCCGGATAAGAAAGCGCTCTACAGGAATCTCGTAAACCCTATACGATAAAGAGACTAAATTCTGCAACGTTGTGTTTTCAAATTTAAAAAAATTCTGATTTCTTCCGAAGATATTTAGGCAAAATCAAATTTTCCCGATTTTGTTTTTATTTTACTGTATTTGAAGAGATACGTTAAAATAAAGATTACATTCTTATTGCCATTTTTCTTCTTTACAAGATGGTGTAATTCGATTTTCTATCTGACGTTTCGTTTTTTCGCAACCACCATTAACTATGTTTTTTTAAATAGTCGGAAAACTTTATTTGAATATTTTTAAATTCCCCTCTTGATTCCAAATTCAATGACGTATTACAGCTAGTATTAATAATACATTTCGCAAATAAAAAACTCATCATCAAATTTAGTGTCCATAACCTAAGCTAATTTTCAGATTTCAAGATAAATTTGCACTTATTTTTAACACTAAAACTTGATGATAACGCAAAAACATTACACTTTTCTTTGATGTTATTTATTCTAATTATTGCTTTCGCTTTGCGTTGTCGGCATCTGTAGCTCCGTTGAATTTAGTTTGGGTTAATTAATGTGATTCACTAAAATACTGACATCTTCTTTTACGATTTTTAATGACTGCTAATTTATGTTTATATTTTAATGGAAAATATTCTTACTAAATATATAAAATATACATACATTACATCCCTTATCCAAACTATTTTTCTAAAAGTAAAAGACTTAATTTTTCAAAAATATGTATGTATGTGTATGTAAAAAAATGTTAAGTACAAGGATATTGGTTATTAATTTTAAAAATTTTGTGATTAGATAATATTTTAAATATCTACCTATTTAAATAATTTTTTTTAATAATAACATATTATTTAACTTTTTTTTCTTAGTACATACATACATACATAAAATGTTTTTTAAATTAATAGGTCCTATAGTTTTTACAATATTTGCAAGTTTTCAATACGAAGGTAAGTTTTATTATATACTTAGCTACCTAAATCATGGTGTTACGAAATTGGCTTTTTATATTTAAACCCATAAAAAACTAATATGATACATTGTAGAAAAATATTCCTAAATGTCATTTTCCAGCAAGAAAATGTACTATTTGTATTTTTAAACTTATTACCCGCCGTTACTGTTTTAACAGTATTTGAAATGTATAATTCGACATGATAATGGAAACAAATAAGTTTCATTTATTCTGATATGTAGGTACAGTTTTTATTGAGATAATCTGTGTTTAAAACCCGATATTGCTAAAATGGTAAACTTTCTCACTGGGGCAATAAATGAACATTTTGATAGGCATGCTCCCTATAAGACCTTACGTATGACTAAACCACTTGCCCCGTGGATTATCCAAAATATTAAATATATAATGCCCTTAATGGTGAAAGTGCAGTAAATGTAACTAACTAGATGCAAAGCCTAGTTTGGTATACTTCATACGAAGTCAGTTGAGACAACGTAAATATTGGGGGTACGATCAATTTACTGAATCACACACTAAAACTACAATACAAATATAACAAAATGTGTATTGATCGCTCCCTATACAGGTGTTTGAAGATAGTCCACGTTGACTTGACAAGTCTGTCATCAATTTTTTTTTAGTTTTTTTGTCTGTCTCAAATAAGATCGTATACACGTTACACTGATGGATCGAAAACGGCTTAGGTATATTTGGGGAAACGCCAAGAATGGAAATCATTATCCTCCGGGAAACTACGTCACAGTATCCCAACCAGAAGTTCATGCGATATATGCATGCATACCGAAGAATCTTGAAAAAGGCTACCACAACCAAATGCTAACTATCCGAACAGACACTGACAGACAGCCAAGCTGTCCTTTAGACTTTGAACTCCTTCCGATTTACATTAAAGATCACAATGAAGTTCCTAAACGATCTTAAATACCTGGCAGTCAGAAAAAACAAGGTTAAACTAGTGTGGGCTCCTGGTCACGCAGAGATAAAAGGTAATGAAAAAACAGATGGACTGGCAAGAACCGGATCTGCCTAAAATTTCAAGGGCCTTGAACCCGCCCTTGGAATGTCAAAACAGGTAACCAAAACAACATTAGACAGATGGGAGCAAAAATAACATGTCTCTTGATGGAACGATATACCAGGGCACACACACGCACATACCGTTATCGGTAAACTGTCAAAGAAACTATCAACTGAAATGCTACTCTTACTCTTGATGCGTACCCAGTTAAAACAAGTGACTGGCTACATTGTCACTTAAGAAGACACCTTTAACGAATGGGAATCCCTAATAGACCTATTGAATTTGTAGACTTTGCGGTTTAAGAGGACATCATAAACAACTGCGAAGCACTAACCCGCAAAATATTCAGTGCGGCAACAACCCTCCGCATAACAAACTTGGAAGAAAACTGTTGAACCTCATAGAAGGAACAAACCTTTTCTAACAAGACTAAGGAACATTTAATTATATTTTGCTTTGAACCCTAAAACAAGGCAAAACTGGTGAGAAATCATGTGCTTAGCTTATTGTCATGGTCATGATCAAAGGTAAATGCAGTGTAATTCCTGCTCCTGACCCCACCCAGCTTATTCAGGCTTATTCTCTCCAAAAACAAAATCTTTGGTAAAACTAAAAATGGGATATTGACGACATGACTATCTTGCGACATTCATCAAGTTTTAATCGATTTTACGGGTTTAAACTTCTACCGTCAAATTACATTTATGTCGAGCAAGATATTAGTCTTTAAAAGCTCTACTCTTATATTTTAATTATTTTTTCTCACTTATTCCCACCACAGACGGCATGGACATACATATAAATATATAAAGTTTAGTTATATAAAATCATGGTTTTTAAATAAACATATTTTTGTAGCCTTCGCTAAACCATCTTTGACGATTGTTAATGGCACCACTGCTGAAGAAGATGAATTTCCATATATGGTAGGTAGGAATAGTAAGCACAAATAACATTTCATTTCACAGGTGAAATTACCAAGAAACCCATTAGCGCCGACTAATTCACTCCATATTAGTATACTCGAACTATTGGTGTAAACTAACAACCCGATGAAATTTTTTTTATAAAAAATAGATCATAAATTAAATTAAAAAAAAAAATCTTTAAAAATGGACGTTGTGACTAGTTTCACGAGAATGCTTGTCAATTTTTTAAAAACTGTCGCAAACTAAACCAAGATTTTTGCAAATCGCGTCTTGCTATAGCATCTCACATAACTCATCTCCTCTCGTCAGATTCAAGCTACTCTATCTCGGTCTAGCAACATGACGTTAGAAAAACAACACTTATATATAGACTAGAGTATCGAGAGACTAAAAATTATTGTCTGTATGTTTTTATAATAGATATTTTCATTGGGTTTTCTTGTTGTTTAATTTAAATGCCTTCAAATATTCTTAAAACATTTAACCTTACATTTTCGTACACAAAGTATAGAAATGAAATGTCCCGAAATAACATCAGCATAGTCAAGCACCTTTTTAGTTACTCGTTTAAGTAGCAAGGCAACCCTCAGTAAAGATTTTTCCTCAACCCTTGCCGCGGTTAAGCTACTCTATATTTTTCATACGATTATACGAAGTGGTTCGCGAAGCATTCTTTTAACAACTTATCTAAACAAAAATATTTACTATGCTTTGATGTTTAAAAGAAGCAAAAAAAAGTACCTAATATCTCAATAAATAACATAAATTCACAGTCTTAGTCTTTTTGTTTAAATATTACAAATGTAAGGTGCGAGTGAAAAATACTCAACAGCGATAAATAATTATTTATTAATTTGTAAGCATTTATTAATTTAACAGCTGTTTTCCTTGGTGCTTTTGCAATTCAAAGTTTTTTAATTTTTTTGTTTTTCTGGTCCTATCTAAACGTTTATTTTAAATACACAAATGAGCATATTTTTATTTATTGTACATTTTGTGATAAAGGATTGTGTTGGCATTTAAAATAACGAAGTTAAAACCATTATTTAAAACGCATCAAATTAATAAAAACATGTAAAAAAATAACCCAGTCCAGTAATGTTCATAGTTAAAAATAAAATGTTTATAATTTTACAGGTACAAATACGAGATCGATATGATAAATTCATATGTGGTGGAGCAATATTAGGATCAGACTGGATTGTAACAGGAGTTTCTTGTGTTATATTGGCGTAAGTTACGATCCGAATCTTAAATCGCCCTCTTGAGCATTTGACCCATAAAAGAAAAAATAGTTTAAAATTGCTTCGAGCAAAATACCGACCATATAAATAGCGTAACGGTTTTTTTATTTCTTATGAATTCTAATGGGACACCAGTTTACTCTGTTGCATTTTATTAATACGACCGGGCATTAAATGATTTATTTTAAATACAATATGATATTACTACCTAATAATGATTTTATTAAGTCCAAATTCGAATAAGTATAGCGGGACTGAGGACAGGCAGTGAAATGACACAATTGTATTTATCCCAACGTTTCGTTTTTATTAAAAACTTTCTCAAGGATCAATAAAAAGGTCTTTAAGCCTGTATATTCATAATGCGGAATATAACAACATATTTTCTAGAAGAAAACACATTGGATATAAGTATTTATCCGAACTCACCAAGTGAGTTTTGTCCGAAAACGTCACTTTTAAAAATGCTGATAATTTTGAACTCTAAAATACTGAAACCCTGAAATTTGGTAAATAGTGAAAGGGCTCTTTGCCCTACTCCCAAATCTTAGTTGCAATATACAAGGTGGTTGAAAAATACACCTATTCTGGTAACATGAAAAAGTGACCATAAGTCATTTTTTTCAAATGTAACACCCTGTATATTATTACGGATTTGAAAAGCTGCTAAAATTTCTCTTAATTCTTGTATATCATACCTGTACCTAAGTAAGTAGTTCAACCATTTTTTTGATGTATTAAGCATGATTTGTAAAAGTTTTTATTCAATTCAATTTTTATTGGGTTATTAGTAAGTTAGCTATGACAAAAACTGATGTTTATGTATGTTACTATGGTTATCGTTTTGACATTTCATTAAGTTTAGATACAAAATAGTTACAGTTCCAGACAGTTTAAAATCATGGAAGAAACCTATACAAATGCAGTTCTTGTGAACCTAATTATTTTATTTGGACAAAATGATGAATTATCGCCAGGACATGTATAAAGTTTAACGAAATGTACTCTAATTTACCGCCAATGAATCTTAGAAAATTCATGTGGATCCAAAACAATTTGATTAAAATGTTAACTAGTC
Source organism: Polydrusus pterygomalis (assembly GCA_963969555.1). Taxonomy (NCBI): domain Eukaryota; kingdom Metazoa; phylum Arthropoda; class Insecta; order Coleoptera; family Curculionidae; genus Polydrusus; species Polydrusus pterygomalis. The sequence continues at coordinate 86,197,401 of OZ018378.1, forward strand.
AAATAATACAAGACTACTAGAATTATAACTAATAAAATGCTATGTTAACAGATGTTCAAAACGATGGCCGTTTACATCCAAACACTTTAATATGCGGGTGTTGACTGCATTTGTCGTTGCAGATCTAATTTCGGTTGGATTTAGATCTCTTAATACTTGAGTGACTCGAAGTAGCAGCTCTTCTTTTGAATTTACCGGTGATTTGTAAACTTTTTCTTTGAACATGCACCACAAGTAAAAATCCAATGGACTGAGATCGGGTAACCTTGGAGGCCAATTCCAAGGTCCCAAACGTCTTATCCAACGATTGTCAAAAATTCTATCAAGTTCTGCACTAACTTCTCCAGTACAATGTGCAGGAGCTCCATCAAGTTGATACCAACAGCTTCGATAATCTTCAAGTGGCAGATTATCTACAAAATTTTCGACATCTGTCTTCAATATATTGACATAGTTTCTTGAGTTTATTGACTCCTCGTATAGTACATAATTTAATTGATTATCCATTAACATGCACAAAACATTAAAACTAAATTTTTCTTGAAATCCCATTTGTGACATGAGGGTTTTCTCTGGACCAGAAATGACTATTCTCTTCTATTAAAAATCCCTTCCCTTGAAAATTTTGATTCATCGGTCCAAATTATTTTATTTAAAAAATTTGGATCTTCTTGAGTGCGCACCAATAACATTTCACAAACTTCTACTCTCTGTTGAGGATCTTGAGGATTTATGGCTTAAACTTTTGTAAACTTGTAATCATGCTGTACTAAAATTCTCTGAATTGATGAATATGTTATACCTAAATCGTATTGAGTACATGGTATTGAAGACCGGGGAAATACATGAAAATATGCCAAAACATTAATGTCGTCTTCGTCAGAAGTCACGGGTCGATGCAAGGATCTTGGCGCTTTTAAAGCTAAACCAAACTCAGTAAAATTGTTCTGGATCCTTATGAATTTTCTGAGATACATTGGCGGTGAATTAGGGTACATTTCGTTAAAGATAATACATGTCCTAGCGATAATTCATCATTTTGTCCAAATAAAATAATTAAGTTCACAAGAACTGCATTTGTATAGGTTTTTTTCATGATTTTAAACTGTCTTGTACTGTAACTATATTGTATCTAAACTTAATAAAATGTCAAAACGATTACCATAGTAACATACGTAAACATCAGTTTTTGTCATGGCTAACTTACTAATAACCGAATAAAAATTGAATTATATAGAAAATTTTACAAATCATGCTTAATACGTCAAAAAAATGGTTAAACTGGTTAGTTAGGTACAGGTATGATATATAATACTTATGAGAAATTTTAGCAGCCTTTAAATCCGTAATAATATACAGGGTGTTACATTTGAAAAAAGGGACTTATGGTCACTTTTTCAAGTTACCAGAATAAGTGTATTTTTTAACCACCCTGTATATTGCAACTAAGATTTGGGACTCGGACAAAGAGCCCTATGGTATTAGTTCACTATTTACCAAATTTTATGGTTTCAGTGTTTTAGAGTTCAAAATTATCAGCATTTTTAAAAGTGACGTTTCGGACAAAAAAACCGAAAATAATTTATATCTTCGAAACGATAAGAGATAAGTATAGAGTAGATTTAATAAAAATTGTAAGGAAAGTAATGGGAGTTTCGAAAATAAAATAAAATATATGGTGTTTCGTTTAAAAAATCGAAGTAACTATTATTTTCGTGTGGAAGCGGCATCACTGTATTGTCAAAGATATTTTAGGTTGGTAGAGGATGTCCGTTTATGTACGCGACCAAATTTTCAGAACGATTTTTTCACTGGTTTATCAGAAACGTCTAACGTTCCATCTACCGTAAATCACCCGGTATACAAACTGTATAATAAACAGCAGTTTGTTTGCTAATATTTTATTTCTGATCAATGCACTTAATTTATACTATAACTATTTTAATTCCTAGTATTTATATAGTATATCAAAAATGGAAGAGTATATTTCCACCCCCCTCGTTGTTTATCGCACACCTAACAACTTACTTTAAAATCTGCTAATGGCATTTGCTAGTTGATATCCCCAAAGCATTCCTAAATTATGCATCTTTGGAGGCTTCCTTTTCTATTCGTTTCTGCCAGTATCAATTCTGCCCCCATCAAAGTTACCTGCATACTCTATTTATGAATAAAACCTTGGAGCAATATTCGTGTTTTAATTGTATTTAAAAAAAAGAGAAAATCCTGTGTTCAAAATGTATATTGCTTCTAGAACGGAAACCAACCATGTAATAAGAAGAATTTTATTGTTCTGTTTATGTTTGTAATAATGGTATCCGAAAGAGGAAACTTCAAAACTTATGAATGATGAAAGAGTTTTGGACTTCCATTGTCTTTATTTATTTTAAATCACAACGTTTTAACTGGTAAGTATCTCCAGTCGTCTTCAGGTAAATACTAAATAAGTTAAATAACTACAGGACTATTTATACTAGCTAGGTGTACTAAAGCATAACTGAGGTGGGTGCAGTCATGCGTTCAGTTGGCACGCGATCTTATCCTAAGATTACATCTATGTAACAAAGGTTTCCAGATATTTCTTATGTCTAAGGATGGTTTACTAAAGCAGCCTGGGTTCGGGTGAATCGCAGCAGCTTCCTTGAACTTTCTTTTCCTCCACTGTGGTTCCTTATGTAGGATTTCAGCTTCTGACCACATGATATGGTGACCATGTTTCCAGGCATGGTCAGCTGCACCTGACTTTTCGGTCTCTCCTTTTAACGTATTGTTTTTTGTGTTCTTTAATCCTTGTTTCTAATGGTCTTAATGTCTCACCTATATAGGATTGGCCACATAAGGAACCACACTGAAGGAAAAGAAAGTTCAAGGAAGCTGCTGCGATTCACCAGAACCTAGGCTGCTTTAGTAAACCATCCTTAGACATAAGAAATGTCTGGAAACCTTTGTTAGATAGATGTAATCTTAGGATAAGATCGCGTGCCAACTGAACGCATGACTGCACCCACCTCAGTTATGCTTTAGTGCACCTAGCTAGTATAAATAGTCCTGTAGTTATTTAACTTATTTAGTATTCACCTGAAGACGACTGGAGATACTTACCAGTTGAAACGTTGTGATTTAGAACAAATAAAGACAATGGAAGTCCAAAACTCTTTCATCATTCAAGAAACATCATTGTCTCCAACCTTCAAACAGTCTTCAAAACTTATATCTGATACAGACCATATAGAAAATAAAAAACGGCGATTTTTCGTCATTTCTCTAAATAAAGCTAGGAAAAAATAAAAACCGAAACGAGAATTTTCGGTTTTTTCCGAATATCTTCGGAAATACTCAACCCAACTCGCTCAACTATACCCCAATGAAACCTTCTTTGTATCTCTTACCGTTTACCAAATCCCAATAGTATTTTTAAGTTAGCCTACTTAATTAAAAGTTTATATAAATAACTTAACGTCTTGATTCACATCTGCATACTTATTCTACTTTAAAACAGTGATTTTTTAGCGACTCTATAGTATATGGGACAAACAAATTATATGATGCTGGTGATGGTTACCCCAACACTTCTATTACTGTCAAAAACCGTTTCCTACACCCAAATTTTACTTTTACTTCTATGGATTATCCTATTTATGATGTTGGAATTTTGCAGGTAAGAATAATTCTTTTACGCACCATTGTATGTGCATCTACTTTAGTCTTATTTGGACAAACTTATAACTAAGTATAATAGGGTTCAAAATATACCGTTGACTTTTTTATGTCTTAGGCCATAAAAGCTCATAAATGTCCATCCTTCTCAGATAGGGCTGGTCCTTAATATTTTACCTGCGACCTGAATTATGCCAATTGTTAAGATTATTATTTTCCAATTCATTTTGGGAAAAAATGGTTAAAATTACCTGTAACTTAAGCACTTAATATAACTAACTAATTATTAATATTAATAATATATAATGATATTTTATTAAGGCACTTTCAGTCACCTTTGTAGCTTTCCTGTGTGAGGTGCGAGTTGTGTATGCTAATTTTGTCTTTTTATTTTAACTACTTAGTTTGCTAAGTTAAACTATTTTTAAGTATAATGTGGCGTCCATGGACTCATGCTGATGGTGCAACTAGTAGTGTATCTTAAAAAAAGCATTTATCACCCGAAGAGAAATAAATAGTCAAAAATGTTTATTCATCTTTACTAAGAACAGGTTTGAATAAAAATGCTGCTTTAGCAGAAACTATTGCTTTAGTTAAATTCCTTTAACTTCGATAAAGGACATAACAATGAAAGCTATTAATGCAAGAAATTATTGAAGCGACGTTGGCAAGTTAGGAAGTATAGACGAGAGTGATAAGGACCTATTAAGAAGAAAATCAAAATAATTAAAAATTAGGTTCGCAAAAGACGAAACAAATATTTCATGCAGCATATCAAGCCTAAGGAGAATTTTACTTTAAATGGGTTTGATACAAAACAAGTTTTAATGGAATCGGAGCGTTTACGGAAATGGCTTCTTAAATATTTGACGAATATTAAACAGTATAGATTGGAGAATCGGTCAATTATCTACCTTGATGAAACATGGTTTGACACTCATGACACCCCCAAAAAAAGGATGGAATGATTTTTCAAAAAAATGTCAAACCAAGGCTTCTTCGAATAAAGGCAAAATAATTACCATCATACATGCAGGTTCAGAAAATGGATTTGTTCCAAACTGTTTGTTGGATTCAGCCAAGAACATTGCAGATTCCTATTTGGACTACCATCAACATACGAATGCAAAGCTTTTTGAAGAATGGTTTGAATATCGCCTTCTTAAAAATATTCCCAAAAATAGCGTTATTGTAATGGATAATGCTAGTTATCAGAGTCATCAGACAAAATTAGTCCCAAATTCCAATAGCACCAAGACAGAAATTCAAAATTATATGTTAAATAATGATATATTTTTTGAAGACTCTTACAAAAAAAGAGAACATAATAAATGAAAATTTGAAAAAGAATATGCGTGTGATAAACTTGCCGCCGAAAACGGTCACAGAGTGTCGCGTCTTTCCCCCTACTATTGCGTTTTTAATCCAATTGAACAAATATGGCACGAATTAAAATTAAATGTAAGAAAATACTACTCCCACATTAAGTACATCTGTGGTGGAATTCATACAAAAATATGTAAATAATATTTCTACGGACAGTTGGAAGAATTGTCTGCAACACGTGATTAAGGTGGAAAACTCTTATCTGATTCTTAGTGATAGTGTTCAACCCTTAATAATTAGTTTAGGTTTAGACGATGATAATAGTGATAGTGAGACAGAACTGAATATAGAATAGGTAAAATATTATTTGTATAGAATTAAGTATAAATAAAATAATTATATTTTTTGATTTTCCAATAATTTGTTTCCTTTATAAATAATTAATTGAATTTAGTATTGTTTAATAATCTATTTTCTTGTGTATTTTATATGTATTTTAGACTTATATGATTGTATTTGTTTTATTGGATTTTTGACGTATGTAAGTGCTGTGTAGGTATATTAACATGAATAAATAATTTTGAAATAAGAGAATATGTATACACATAAAAACAAAATCCACCCCTGCGCCCATTCTTGTAGTTTAAAGATGTAGGGATCAACACAATGGGGTTCAATCAGGTAGTTAATTTATGGCAGTAAAAACCAACGGTATATTTTGAACATTTCTTGACTTACAGACTAAATGTATTTAGTTTAAAATGCACACCAACCATCCTTATGTAAACAATAGTTAGTACACGTTGTCATACTTATCAGATCATTAGGTTTAAGTTGCACTTAAAAAGTGACTTACTCGAGCACAAAAATATATGATAGGAAAGAAATAAGACACTCTAATCTTTCTCCAGTATATTAAGGTAAAAAGTTTTAAAGGGTAAATTTTTTACATGTTTCGAATGTATAAACATTCATCTTTAGGAGAATAGAGTAAAAGAAAAAAGGAAATAGTATAGTAGGTATGTCCACATAACGTAGACAGGCCTATATACCTTAAATTTATATTTTTCTGTCTGATGTATTGGTATTTCCAAATTATTTTTATTTCTAGTGTTCATGTTGTTGGTAGTTTTTTTTTTCATATAAATAATCTGTTTTTTTAGTAGAAAATATTTTATGAATAAAACATTAAAGTGAAGGCTAGTCTGTTATACAATGATTTTGTAATATTTGTTCCTTTTGTTTGTTTTTATAATTTATATTTTCATGATATATAACATCGCCATAGAATAGAATTTCCAAGACTTAATTTCTTATCAGTGTTTAAGTACAATTTAAAATTACATAAAATTTTAAAAGGGAAAGAAATAAAACACTTTAAGTCTTCCTCCACTGGTATATTAAGATAAGTTTAATTAAGGGTAAATTCTCTACATGTTTCGACTGTATAAACAGTCATCATCAGGAGAAGAGAATAAGGAAAATGATAAATAATAGGTGCAAACAGTCCAAACGGAGCTAAAAGATGATGGAAAGGACAAATGAAGTAATTGGAAAAATGTCCACCGTAATGGTATTTCTATAATAAATTTTTTCTCTTTTCCCACACTTATAATGATTGCTCACTATTGTGTGCTTTCAATTTTATCTGACTTTTCTTCTGAGCTAATTTTTCTTTCTCTTTTTTATTCTGGTTCATTTCGGATTCTCCTTCACTACAGTTAGTTTCTTTCTCTTTAATAACAATTTTTACATTGATGCACAGACTGCTTTAATATTACGTTTATCATTTCCTTTTCATAGCTATATTTAAGGTTCTTTAAATACCTTACCTCGTAACCTAGAACTTATCATCCTCGAGGTCCATTAGGACTGTTTGCGCCTTTTGTATTTCCTTCTTTCTTATTCCCTATTCTCCTGAAGATGAATGATTATACATTCGAAACATGTAGAGAATTTACCCTTTAAAACTTTTTACCTTAATATGCCAGTGGAGGAAGACTTAAAGTATCTTATTTCTTTCCTTTTAAATTTATATTCCACTTAAAGTATGAACTATTTCTTCAAATACCAAAATATAATATATTCAAATAAAGTTTTTTAGTGTCTGTATTAAATATACAGGATGTCTAACCAGGATTGGTTGGTTTTTTAAACACAGGTGTCGGCTGTGTGGCCCAAGCTTCTTGAACTGCAGCCTCCCGGCTTATTGAATGCCCCAGTATTGTTAGAAAAGGTTTGTTTCTTCTACAAGCTCCAATAGTTTCCTACCAAGATTGTCAAGCGGGAGGTTGTCTCCGTGTGGAATTTTTCCAAGATTCTAAATTTTTTGCGAGTTTGTGCCTCGTAGCTGTAAATGAACATCTCAGGGTTACCGTCAAATTTGGATAATGGGGTTTTCGGAGATGCTCTCATTAATTGAAATAACAGCGACCATAATATGCGACTTTCGGTTATACCGGAAATTGTCTCAAACTTACTTATTTTAAATAGATGACTGGAATTTAAATCCAGAACCTCTCGAATACCAGTCTAAAATTCTCTCAACCTAATTCGACCATGTACCTTTCTTTAATTTTTATGTTAGTACAGAATCTCGTGCGGCTTAAAACTCGTGAGGGGTTTTTAAGAAGAAGGAACACAATTACTATTATTGATCATTAAAATCTATTTTTATCTTTTATTTAAATGCGTCGTCGACATATATAGCGACAGCACATCAGGAATCGATATTTAGCCCTAAGAATTTACAAATAAAGTTTTTTAGTTTCTGTGTCCACAAAGGTTATTAAAATTGAAAAAGTGAAAAAAAAAAAATTTTTTTTAGTAGTAGTAGTAGTAGTAGTAGTAGTAGTAGTAGTAACTGAGGGGAGGTTTCGAAAACCTGGCAAGTAGACCAACAGCGATCCTTTTCGCCTACCCCAGAGTCTTCTCCCAACCACGCTAACCACCTTGGTCCCCGGCAAAGCGTCCCGACCTCTTTATGAAGTTAAGTATGTCGCTTCAGGTTAGGGCCGTGATGTCTTCCTTTTTAAGAGCCGCCGATCCCAGGACCTGGTGCCTGAGTCTTCCCCCAGGACCTCACAGGTCCCCAGAAAATGCAGCGGGGTCTTATCCTCCTCCAGGCATCCGGCACAGATTGGGTCGTCTTCGACACCAATCAGGGCTAGGTGCTTCCTCAGTTTGCAGTGTCCTGTCAGTATCCCAAACAAGGGATTTAGGACACATCGTCTTCTATTTAGAATCCAATCTAGCTTAGCCTTGCTCGGCCAAGCTATAAAGTCCTTTGCTTGTCTGTATCCTTGGATCATCCGCCATTGCTTCTTAGAGCGGCGTTCAGCCCACTCGTTTAGTGCAGATCCTACCTGCTTTTTAGTTATTCCTATAGCGGGTGTCGGTGCTTCCCCAAGTTTCGCTTTTTTATAAATATTCATTTTAAATTGTCGCGGATACATTGTAGAAAAACATACATTTAAATAGAGAGATTTTATGTTTTAAAGTCTTAAATCTATTTGTAAGGTAGAACTGACCTACATAATACAGGTAGTTATAAAATCGACTTTTAAATTAGCACTTTGAAATTTTTAGTTGTTAGAACCAATACCGTTCAGTGCAAGTGCTCAGTCAATTAAACTAGTAGAAGCGAATGCAACGATCCCCTTTCATGTTCAAGGAGTTTTAACTGGTTGGGGAGCTACGGACAGTCAAAACGTGGAAGGCTTGGCGCCATATTTACAGAAAATTAATGTTCAACTTTTAACAGACCAAGAATGTACACAGAAAATAAATGATTACTTTGGTGGTGACATGTATATGGCCACTCATAATTTATGCAGCGATGACAACATCAGCGGAGAATGCATTGTTAGTATGCGTTAATAATGATGAGATGTTATATACATTTTTTATTGATCTTACCAAATTAAGATTACATTTCACTGCAAAAAGAAAAATGCAATATTAATAACCAATTATTGGCAATCTTGTCACTATTGAAGGGTAAATAAGACAGGTTTTACAATATATTTTAAAGGTAACTTAAAGCGTTGTAATAACGAAATAGATCAGCCTTTTATATAGAATATCGCCCACTTACTTAAGAATCGTTCAAACCCGTCAAATTTAAGTTTTTCAAACGTATTTTTTTAGAAAAAACCGCAGGATGGGTCATAAAAATGCTACGTGTATCAACTTTAATTATTTTAATAAAACATATTATATATTTTTAAATACTACAATTAATTCTAGGCATTTTTTTGTTAATTAAGCTCTATACCAATTTTCAACTTTTTACGAAATATTAACACTTTATTGCTGGTATGCACGATTGATATGGTTCTCGACTTAGCAACGTTCTGAACTCAAGCGATAAACTTTAAGGCATTGACAATGACAATTTGCTATTTAAGTTCGTAGAGTCAAAAAAGTCATTGAATGTTAATCACATTTGAATTTTGTCCTACTGATATTTCATCCAAAATAAGCCCCTCTGAAAATGAACTCATAGAAATTTTGTAATCAAAATTCAATAAACGTTCAACGTAATTTTTGTGTTGTGGAGACAAATGTAGAAGCCATAGAGAAGTCCGTGATATGCTCAATAAAAAATTGCCCGTCTTTTAGTCAATTGAAAGTGGCTAGGGTAATAATTAAGCGGAGAACTTCCCGTATTGTTAAAGATCTTATCAAAAGTGGTCGTCCTGGTATATCTGAGGATAAAAAATAAACATAATATTATTATCACTACAGAAATATTCTCATAGCTGCAGCACACAACTTGGGCATGAATACCATGCTCACCAAACCAACATATCTCAATTAAAAAAAAAAGATAGTGTTAGAAGTGTTAAGAAGAACGCGCATTGAATCGACTCAGACCGGTCGACTCGGCAAACAACAGTCGGCCGTTTTAGCCCGTGCAAGCAATCTCCGTTCTTGCCGGGTCGAGCTGACCGATCCGAGTCGATGAGTCCGACGCAGTGCGCGGGGTTTAATTTAATTTCATGAATATCAAAAACTGCCGACTGCTCTTTGCGAGTCAACCGGTTCGAGTCGATTCAATGCGCGTCCTCCTTTATCCCTATAATCCAGTAATTTACCGAGAGTACAATTAAAAAGGTACGCCGGCTGTATCTTGAAAACTATTTACAGCACAGCTTGCCGAAAAAAATATTTATTACAAAAGTGACTAAGAGAAATTACTGAAAATTACTCTCAAGTTTCTAGGTTGGCCGCTAGGGGGCGTAACTATAGTGGCCAAACAGAAAGCGAGATTTCTTAGAAATCTTCATAGCAAACACGTATCAAAGGTGGCATTCTTTCAATCTAATAAAAATTCTGGATAACTTTTGTATTAATTGATTTGAAGTAGTTGAGTTTTAACTCTACCTTTTTGTTTAAGTGGCTAGGAGAGGACAAATATTGCCATGCAAAAATGTTTACAACTTTGCTGATCGGAAGTTGACAAATTTGAACTCCCTAAATAGGGATTTTTTTGTTTTATCAATTTAATATAAGACAAAGTAGTTCTGAATTCCGTTGCGACCGCTAGAGGGCGCTATTTAGCAGACTCAACAATTTCTTCATTTTAACACGGTTTTATTAGCTTCACCTCTATGTTTGTATGTATTTAAACGACTTTTTGAACCCGATTTTGACCCACTTTAAACGGTCAGATTTAATTTATATTTTGTAGACTTATCAAGAACCGCTGACAATACAATAATTTTATAGTTAAAAATTAACCTGTCAAATTTTGAAAGCTGACAAGTATAAAAAAAAATGCGATATTGACGAAACAAAATATAGAGTCGTATAGTATTTCACACGAGACGGAAAAAAAACGCAAAAAATTCTCCTGTCAAATTTTGACAGCTGTCAGGTATAAAACCAAGAAGCGATTTTGACGAAACAAATTATGGGGTCGTATAGTATTCGATGCAGAAACTTTGGGAAAAATAAGCCAAAAATTATCCTATCAAAATTTGACAGCTGTTAATATGTCAAATTGTTTAAAAAAAAATTATATTAATGAAAAAACTATAAGGTCGTATGTATATTGACGGTGGAAAGTTAATAAAAATACGAAAAAAATTCTCTTGTCAAAATTTGACAGCTGTCAACATGTCAAATTGTTTAAAAAAAATTATATTAATAAAAAAACTATAAGGTCGTATGTATATTGACGGTGGAAAGTTGATTAAAATACGCAAAAAATTCTCTTGCCAAAATTTGACACCTGTCAATAAGACAGAATTTTCAAAAATTTGCAAATATCGTTCTTTTTTAATAATTCTGTGTAAACGATCGGGTTTGTTCGGGTTTGAATGTATGTTTCTTTCTAACCGACTTTTTTGAACCCGATTTTGACCCACTTTAAACGGTCAGATTTAATTTAAATTTTGTAGACTTATCAAGAACCGCTGACAATACAATAATCTACTAATGTAGCTCAATCTACTCAAAAAAAAAAAATTTCCTAACAATAACTCAAACTAAAAAATGAAAATAAATATAATTAGTTTAAAAAACGAAAAAACACGCTTTAATAATTAATCAGACTAAAAAGCGGAAAATAATAAATATAGTTTAAATAATTCTAGAAATTCTTAATATAAGCAGAAAATAATAATGAACGATAAACATTAGTATTATTGTGAAAAAAGCGAGGGGTGCTCGATATACGAAAAATATAGCACAAAGCGCCCCACGCTCTTTTCACAATAATACCTATATTTATTATTTTCCGCTTTTTAGTCTGATTAATTATTAAAGCGTGTGTTTTAGTTTTTTTAAACTATATTGATTCTTAAAAATTTTAAATACAACGGTACATTTTTTTAACATAAACAAAAAGAAGAATAATTATATAAAAAGAATATCTGTAAAAACCTCAAGTCAGTGTCTTTCTTTAAACCGGAGATATGGAAAATATAATATAAAAATAAGCTACACAAGATTTCCTTCGAAATAGTCTGATTCCAGCTCTTGCCACTATATTTTTAGATGTTAACGATCCTAATTTACCAAGTTTAATTTTGTGGTTTTAACAGGCTAGTGCTTCCCCTCATTATGCAACCTAAGTAAGGAAGTACTTAAATACAATTTTTCCGGGGCGGTGGATGATTAGACTAGAGGCTACCTAGATTGTCCGATCTTAACCTACTGGATTTTTTTGTAGGGCTACGTCAAAAATTTAGATATTAAATCTAAACCAATTTCGATAAATATGCTCAAGAAGTCCATTTGACGAATAATATAATAAATTTTGCCACAAGTACCATAAAATTTACAACAAAACAGTTGGTGGGGAAAATTTTCAACATCTTATAAAATAGTTTTTTTCACACTTTGGCGTGTGTCTATTTTGTTTAAAAAGTTAACGGTTGAAGATAAGTATAGGGCAGGATTTATGAAAAATGTCAAGAATTGATTGTAGAATGTAAAAATGTAAAATATAGAATGTTTCATTAAAAAAATTGATGGACGTAACATTTTTATGATTTACCTTGAAGTAAGATTTCTTTGTAGGGAGATAATGGAAGTCCATACGTTATAAATGGGACCATATACGGAACAGTTTCATGGTATGCTATGCCATGTGGTACCTTTCCAGGAACTTACAGCCGCATATCTAATCCTGAATACCGCGACTGGATAAAGAATGTTACTAATATATAGAGAAAAATTAGAGAAAGAAAACTATTTGTTATGTTTTTTATTTTTAGCCTTTCTCCTGTTGTTTATTTGGATTACGGATTGGGGTAATAATAGTGATATTTGACTGCCTATAGCTCTTTATTTGTAATGGGTTATTGCAATATTTCGTATCCATAATATAACTAATTCTTTTCCTATATAACATCACATTAGTTTTTTATAACTATTTTTCTAATAGGTTTAATTTTCTGCCTTTATTGTGTATGTATATGGGTTTTATGTTGTAAGAGATGGAGTGATTGTCCTTTATGCAGTAATCGTCTAACCCTGTTTTATTTTGTTTTTATAGTAGATGTTTTGTGTTCTTTAAGTCTGGTGAAATTATTTTACCTGTTTGATCAATGTAGATTGCATCGCATTTATCGCATTGTATTTGAAAGACCCCAGCTTATGAAAGTTTGTTCTTAGTTTCTATTTTAGCATCGAATTATATGTGTTTGTGTAAGTTGTTTTTATTGACTTGTATAGGACTGATATTAAGGTTTTTTAAAGTTTTTTGTAGATTTTTTTGGCTTGTGTTTTCTGTATATCTGATTGAGCAGTATAGTTGGTTTAATGTAGTGGGATGTTCTTTGTAGAGAAGTTTTTGTGATTTTTGTCTTCGTTTCCTCCTTATTATTTGGTGTATGATTTTTGTTGGGTAACCTTTGTCTGTGGCAATTGCTTTTATGATATCTAGTTCTTTTTTATATTCGATGTCTGAGAGAGAAATGTTAACTAGTCGATGTAACAGACTATTAAATGCAGCTAGTTTTGTTTGTTGGGGTAGATTTGAATCTGCGGGTATAACTATATCTGTGGTAGTTGATTTTCTATAAATTTGGTAGGTAATATGTTGGTGTTGATTTTTTAATATTGTGAGGTATGTTTCTTTTTTCATGGTACATTGAATTTTATGGTTTAGGTTATTAAGAAGATTGAGAAATTTGTGTAATTGTCAGACCGTACTGGTCCAAACGCAAAACACATCGTCGATATATTTACGCCAAACATATCAAGTAGTTATTTTTACTTTCTGTAACTGCGAATATCTACGCATGTTCTTCGGTCTCAAGGCGGCACCGGCAACTTTCCAAATAATGATGGATGAAATTCTAAGCAATTACCTTTATAAATTCTGCTTAGTTGCGTTGTCATATTTTTCAAGTCAATCAATGTCAGAGCATATTGGCCACATTTGCTAAATATTTAAAAGGTTAAAAGGAGTTAATCTTAAGATTAGCAGTGTTAGTACATTATATCTCTTAGCTGTTTACATTTCAAACGTTCAATTTTTCTTCGGTCATTTTAAGATGCCCTAACTTTAAACAAACGCGAGCAAACCCGAATCACAACTCTAAGAAAACCCTTTAGAGCTACTAACCATCGATTTACAAGACTTACGTTGTTTTTGTATAACCTTCAATCTGTAAGTATCTTCCACACCATAAAAGATTTATTGGCTTAAAGGCGGCACATTTTTTAATATTCTCTTATTATTGCTTATGACCAAACAGCAACCCCATCCTTTTCGGAACTCGAAGTCGATATAGTTTGCCCTTCAAACTTGTCAAGGTGGCAAACTTCCTTACAAATTCTTTGATTTTGAGTTTATATTGACATTTGCATTATTAAAAAGAAACAATATCACAGATTTTAAGATCACGACAATTGGCTGAACACATCGTGGCCAAAACATAATACGCAAAATGTGTCAATTAGCAGAAAATATGTTATAACTTTTGGCTGATACACACTGTGTATCAGCCAAATGGAATAAATTCGATAATAAATACATAGGGGCCTGTCCGAAAAAACGCTTGGACACGTCCATTAATATTTCTAGTTGTGCATTTTTTTCAGTAAAAACTTTTTATACATGGTGTGTCCTGTAACAGTGGCCAATACCAATTTTCTTATTTTAAATGCAATACCCTGTAAGTTATTAAATTTTGGGATTTTTTAGAAAATTTTAGACATATTTCATGTACATTTCCTCTACCTATCTTTAACTGTTTCAGAAATATTAAGTGTTTTCAGATTTATTGCTTTTCAGCGTTTCTAATTAATGATATGAAATTTAAAACAAAGGTATACCTAAATAGTTTTGTTTACTTTGTTTAAAATGCCTGACCTTAGCAAATTGTTGTCTGTCTATAATAGGACAGTAGTTGTCAGTATTATAGTTGTTTAAATTTCGTTAACTGCATATAAGAAAAATGGTTTATTTATGGAGATTAAACACGGACACAAATGGAAGTGGCTCGCTTATTTCATGAAAAATTTCCAAATTTGCCGCCTATTACTGAAGGAAAAATTAGTAAAATAGAAAAGCAGTTTTGCCAGCTTGGACATGTAAAGTAGACAAAAAAGTACGAAATACCAAATTAGATATTATGTTTGAGTTTGAGGATAATCCATATACTTCTAGTCGAAAAACAGCCCCAATGTTCGATGTTAGCCATTCATCGATTATTCGAACATTACAAGAAAATAAAATTTATCCCTATAAAATGATACCTACTTAAGTACTCATGCACTCATGTAATATGGTTTTAATAGGGGAACGTATTTTTGTGAACAAATAATGGCAGTGTTAGATAACAATGTGATCCAATTAGAACATGTTTTGTTTTCTGATTACACTTTACGGTCATGGTAATCGTCAGAATCGCCGCTATTTGTCTAGGGAAAATCCTCACTGGATTAGAGAAGAACATACGCAATATCCTGAAAAGGTTAATGTTTGGGCAGGAATAGTTGGAGATCATATCATAGGTCCCTTTTTCATTATTGGCAATTTAAATGGCGATAATTATGTAGCACTGCTCTAAAATAACGTCTTACCAACTATGACAAACTTATATTCTGATGCAGCAAACCCACAAATTCCAGCGAATGTAATATAGTCTCAGCAAGATGAAACACCGCCCCATTATCAAATCAATGTGCGGCAGCAATTTCCAAATCGGTGGATAGGGAGGCGTGGATCGATGGAATGGCCAGCACGATCCTCTGATCTGATGCCATTAGACTTCTTCTTATGGGGTTATGTCAAAAATTTTGTATACAAAACTAAACCCTTCGACCCCTCGACTTAGCTGACTTAAGAAGACGAATAACTCTTAGGATTAGGATGTTGCCAAGACGTTCGCGGCGAGCATTTTCAACATCTCCTACATTAATGTTTTTTTTTAGATCATCACGAAATAAATAGTATTACTTATTAGTTTTTGAATGTGTTGTTAATTTTTGCAATAAATCTCAAAACACTTAATATTTCCGAAACAGTTGAAGATAAGTATAGAATATTGTACATGAAATATGTCTAAAATTTTCTGAAGAATCCCAAAATTAAATAAAATACAGAATATTGCATTAAAAATAAGAAAGTTGGTATTGGCTACTGTTACATGATACACCCTGTATAAGACGTTTTTATTGAAAAAAATGCCTAACTAGAAATACCAATCGACGTGTCCGAGCGTTTTTTCACTCGCGCTCTCATGTATTTATTATCGAATTTATTCCATTTGGCTGATACACAATGTATAATGCAAAACCTTATGTATATTCTGTGCTTTCCCGAAACGTGTGAAAGTAATACCAGCAGTAATTTCAGGGTAAAACCAAACCATTTCCTGTCCACCCTATGTTTCGAAGTCGGAAGGTAAACCAACAAACTGATAAGGGATAAGTAATCTGACGGATTTCTAAAAAAAATGATATAATCATTACATCATAAAACCTTGTTATAACAGACACTCAAATATCGAGACGATCGTTATTTATTTTGCCAAAGTATAATTCACTAAGTACGGTCAACTTATACTTATTTTAACTGATATATTTTTATTTTTTCCGGTACGCAATAATATTTTTAATGAGTCTGGTATCAAGTGTATATTAAACAGTTACTCTCAGCGGTACCTAGTATAGATAACGGAAACAACATCGTTATAAATTACATATAAATAATAAAAAACATCGAAGCTTAATCAACTGGACTATCCTGGTTTAGACGCAGCAACATATAACCCAGTAATAATATAAAGTTAGTCTACAGAAAATAATAACTCTACAAAATAAACACCAAATACGAATTTTGCATTAAAACACCCAACAAAAAATATATATATTAAGAGAAATTAGAGAAGCCAAAGAAACGGTAACAAATGTTTCGAAAAGAAGTACAACATATAGAACACGATGTTAATTGGAATCGTTTCTATGTCATTAAATGCATATTATAGTACACCTAAATTTATGTTTTTTTCTTAAAGAGCAAACTCTATTAGAGTCTTTTTCAATTCGTTTCTCATTTTATTACATCTTCGTTTTATTCAATAATCGGTCAAATTTTGATGTGCAAGTACCCACAGTTTTACATTAAGAAAGGTTGGATTTATAAACTTAATAAAAGCAGAAATCGAAATATGCGCAAATTTTACAAACTTTCATTTTAAGCTTTTAGTAATTTATTAATTATTACCTTTTTTTACTTAAAACTATAGGTAACTGCTACCCAAGCATGGGTATTTGGTCGCTTTTTGATGAAAACAAAATATTGATAAGAAAATGGAATAAGGAATATTTCACTAGTGTCATAAATATTCTCTGAATGGGCTATAGGTATATTTTTGTTGCTATATTATATGAAATAAAGAAACACGATAGCATTTTTTAAAGAAGATACCCTCAGATTTGCACTTTTTATTTTTTCTTTAATTCGTATTGGTGTCTGTTTCGCAGAAAAATATTTTTAAAATGTTGCTATTTACCCCGTTTTACACCTTAATAAAATATTTTTAATCCATATTATTTCCCTAGGCTCCAGATTCTTGCAGCAGATGATTTTGTTTTCAAACACATTTTTTAATTATGAATAAATTTGTTTTAGCCATTTAAAGTATTAAATATTTTTATTCTAACGAAAATGGCTTCACGATTAGTATGTTTAATAGTATTACCAATATTTGTCAGCGATCAATATCAAGGTATGTATTATTATATCTATAATCTATCCAGTATTATGTTCGAGATTATTTGGTTCCTCCTTTCAATTTTTTTAACAGTTTCTGAACATTCGGGTTTGCATGTTGACAACAAACTTTCAAACAAGCCGTGCTTGACGTTTGGTTTCAAATTTAGAGCAATTATTTGAATGCTCCTGCAACATTTTAATCTCCGATTTTGTAATAATTTTAGGAATATCAAATAGTTTATAATACCAGTTATTGTCTAAATTAGTTGCTTTGCCCACCTCTATTGGCGATAATTAACTCAAAACATTAAAAATGTCTTGTAAATCTTTCTTCTAGATGATTAATAACAAAAATCCAAAAACGGTAATCAGATGATGGTAGTTTGAAAATAGGCGCCAACTAACTGTCGTTTCTATATTTGAATTTATAATGGGGTTTGCTCGATTTTTGTTTCTGATTTATTAATTTTGTTATAACTTCTACACCAACATTTGAGGAAACATCCAAAGAAATAAAAATCGTATTAAAATTACAGCAGTCTTTAAATCATATTCAAAATACCATTTCCTTTTGCCGAATAACAAAGTCAGTTAAATTTAGTCAGCCATTTATGTTAAAATATGAGTATAATTTTTTTATCTGTACATGTATCTCACTAACAGAGGAAAAGTATATAAAGGTGGCTAAGTACAAAGTGTTTTCATTGATTATTTTATCTGATATGGCAACTGTATTGCACTGTGAAAAATGCCCAATACTTTCTGAATTATTCTCTTTACAGTTTTAAAGTATTTTTATTAGACGTATATTATGTGGTATTTAGTTAGAAGAAAGAATCATTCCCAACTGCTAAACGTAGATGACCCCTCATCGGGAATATTTTATTCAGAAAAACTTGATTTATTAAAAATTATGAATTAAGTACTTTCTTATAGAAATCGAATCGAGTGCGAAGCAACCGATACTAAGACCGGGTCCTCATGGGGCGTAATTTACGTCAAATTTTGCATAACATCCCTGTCTATGGCATTCTTGCGCATCGACAAATCGTGCTGCTTGTCTTGTCATTCAAGTTTAATAAGGATTTCTTCGCGAGAGATTATTTCGTTGAATTTTGCATGTTAAGTTTTTAATATTGAAATCTCTGATGTGGTATAAATAATAAGACATTGTTAGCTATTATATGCGCTTTAGCTGTAAAACACGAGAAGTCACCCGTGAGTTTCAGAAAGCAGTCTCAAGAACGGTTAATAAAAATTATATTTCTTACTTCGAATAAGTAAAGCGGGAATGAGGGCAAGCAATGAAATGACACAATTGTATTTATCCCAACATTTCGTTGTTAATAAAAACTTTTTTAAGGGTCAATAAAAAGGTCATTAAGCCTGTATATTCATAATGCGGAATATAACAACACATTTTCTAGAAAACCCATTGGACATAAGCATATATCCGAACTATCAGTACTATCATCATTGCCTGCCCTCATTCCCGCTATACTTATTCGAATTACTAACTAAGGGCGCTATACTAACCTAACTATATTTCTTACTTTGTAAACTACAGGATCATGGAGATGTTACAAGATTTTGGGTCAGGGTAGAAAATTAAAGACTTTTGCAAGGAGCTAATAATAAATTGATAGAGAAAAGGATAAAGAAAAATAGTTAATTTTTTTGCGAATGCATCCTGAGACATTTGACGAATTATTAAGGATTGTTAGCACAAAATTAGAGAAACCAAACTAAGTGGAAAATTTCGTTTAGAAGTAAAAAATAAAACGTCTAAAACACTAAAAATATATTTAATATTTTGAGAACTTTGATTTATCGGGTGGACGATCACGTTGTTCACGTGTCACGATGTTCTAGTATATTCTTTAGTTGGCTCTAAATGAAATAAAATATTGAACGTTCTTCAATCTTAAAACAGTTAATACTTATAAGGATACGGCATTGCTTTGTTATATTTGTATCATGTGTTTACCAGTTTTTAAATTTTTGATTTACTAACCAATATATCTAAAAAATATATATGTGTAAATAACAGGATCATTGCTCTCTCATCTATGAAAATTCTAAAATAAAATCGTTTTAATATTTTTTGATTCGAAGTCCAAGTAGACTGATAAATATATGCCATTTAAATCCTTAAATCCACTTGTGATTTATTAGTTTTTAAAATTAAAGTAGGTATCGCTGATAGTAATGTAAGTGTCCAATATGGACTTTAGATACCATTTTTATGTAAAAAATTGATGCGTACATATAATAATCAAAAAATAGTATATCATTATATATTGACAGAAATTAGTTTCCTAATCATATTTTGGTCAATTATGATAAGGTGAACGTCTTTATGTTCAAGTATCAGTTATAATAAGCTTTGTATTACTATGTAAATATTATAAAACAGACAGATGACTCAATCCATATCGGTTACATTATTACCCACCTATTAAGCTTTGAAATATAGGGGAAATTGGGGAATCAACCTTGATCTCTGGCAAAGTGTACCTTTAGCTTTAGGATTCGTCGCCCCCTTGTACCCCTGGGTTAAAAAAATATGTAAATACATGATTGTATTGCGCGTGCCCAAAATAAATGAAATATTAACCATTATTTACTTTTGAATTTCTGTTAAAACTTAAAAAAAAATGTTGAAAACATGATTTTTTAATAATTTTACACATTTTAAAGTCTTAAATAGTATGACTATAATAACTTCCAAATACATTTCGATTATTTTTTATATTGACTTTTGTAATAAAATTCCAGAAAAATGATTTTCAATATAATTCAATGTAAATCACTACAATGTAAGGTGGATCACAAATACACACTTACATCAGTTAATAATAACTGTTTCTGCATTTTATTTTATAGAAAAATCACTAACACTTAAAACAAAACGATAAAGTCACTTTAAGGCAAAATTCATTAAATTTTCGTGGCACAATTATTATTAACAGCCCAGCAAAGAACTTAAAACAATCGAGAACGAGAACTCATTAACGCGCAAGATGGACGACAAGCGATCAAAAATGGATGCTGATTGGCCAGTGAGAATCACACTATACGCACGTTGCCAAATGGCTTAAAATTAATCAAAGTGCCCAGAAAATAATAGCAGTATTTATAATGACCGGGCAGTGTAATGAATTATTATAGACAAATACAAACTTATTAAATGGCCCGACTGTATTGGGCACTTTATAAATTGCCCAGTCATTATGAATAATGCCTGAAATAATCAAATTGCCCGTAACATATATATAGCGGTATACAGGGTGTCTCACGGTCGATGGTGCCTTAGACGTTTAAGGAAAACGGGACATGGGAATTTTCTGAAAATTTTGCAACATGGTTAACTGGCATTGCTTTATCGATTTAAAATATTTTCAACAACGCAACGTTGCCGCTTATATAAAAAAGTAGCATCAGCTTTGATATTTTTAATGCCTTTTCCTCTACGCTAGTACTTTTTGATTGTTTTTGTATAATACTGCTCTATACTTATCTTTAGCGGTTTTCGAAAAATTTATTAATTTCCATATTTTTTGTTTAAAACATAGCTCCAATTAAATATTTATTACTCGGGTATTTGGACTTGTAGAAAGCTGAAATTTAGGATGTAGTTTATCAATGTCTTGTGTATAAGTTAGGTGTAAGGGAATTTGTTATGTGTTATACAGGGTCTTTCAAAATTCATCATTTTACCGCTTGATATAAAAATAGTGAAAAGTGAATTTTTTAAAATAGAACACCCTGTATATTATTAAATATATTGAAAGAAAATTAAAGTCCCTTCCAAATGATATATTATGTTCCTATAACTAAATAGTTGAGTTTTTGAAATAAAACCAAGTTTCTGTAAAAATCGGATTATTTGGGCATATTTGTCTTAGATAGCCATGAAATACAAAGATGAAACATGTCATTTTGAAAATTTGACAATTGGTACAGTAATAATAAAATATTTGCGCGTTTTTAAAGTGTATTAAACAAAGTGACCTGAAAATAATTAAAATGGAAGCAGATAACTATTCATTTGAATTTTTAATGAAATTGTTTATTCTTTATGGACAATGTGTCAAAATTATAGCAAGAACATGCAGAAGGTTCAATGAATTGTTTCCCGATCAACAAGAGAGAGTTTGTACGATTACAAAATAATTTTATTAATAATAAAAAATATAATGAACCGAATGAAATTGCACATAACAATACAAAACAATGACATACTGTAAAAAGGTCATTTTTTTATTATATTTTCTTCTTTATAATTTTATGAATGAGATGAAAATATTTTAAACAAAATTTATAGACTTCACTCGACAAAAAAATATGATTCAATTTTAAATTTTATAAATGAATTTTATTTTCAGTAAATTTAAATTAAATAAAAATTTCATACTGATTTTCACAAACAAAATGTTTCATCCCATATTGATATCTTTTATCCTAAATAAAGTACTTAGACAGTTTAAAAATAATATTTAAAAATTTGAAAAAACGCGATTGTATTTTATTTGTTCGCATGCAACGTTCGCTCAACGTTCCACGGAGATGAACAAAACTGCAAGAGATACCGTAAAACGCCTTTTCATAGGTCGAAGATTCCTCCACCCGTCCAATTTAGGTGATTGAATGAATGTTTAATATGAACAAATGATTGAATTAATACCCCAAATAAAGCGTTTTATCATTGCTATAATCTTTATGTCGCTATAATATTCTTAGCGTTTTGTTTAATTAGTAGATGTTCCTCTATGTAGACAACGGATAACATACGAAATTCGACAAGTAGCTGCAGAAATGGTTCATAATGGAAAAAAATAATTTTATATTAGACAAGCGTTCTGCTAGAAAAAAGGATTGTGAACATTTCATAGGTTGAACCACAAGAGCTTTGAGTTTTGGCCGTGTCAACTTCGCGTAGGTGGTTTTTCGAAAATTTTTACGAAATGAACGACCGAGGGCTATTATCGCAAATTATTAAGGGAAAGAAAGAAAAAACTAAAAGTCTCCACGCACAAAATTTAATAGAATAAGATTCTTTAAAGGTGCCTACATGTTTCGAACGTAGAAACGTTCATCATCAGGAGACGGAAAATATATTTATATAGGGCTGATGGTTTTAGCAGAAGAGAAAATGGTGAAGGACCTTAATGGAGCTTTCATGGAATTAAAAAATGATGTGTTAAAGATACATAATATGGAGAAATTTTAACTCCACTTTCTGCAAATTATTAAGTTTACAACATTTGATTCAAAGTAAACGATTTAGCAAATTGTACTTATGTGAAGTTTACATGATAATATTTAAAGCTTAAGTGGTTTATATTAAGATTATTTACTGATTTTATATTTCCCTGATAATTTTGAAAACATGATAATTGAACCTTTTTTGCGGTAATATTCCACATAATTTTATTCACACCTACCTAATAGGTACTCATTTCCTGTAGTTTTACGAATATTAAATGTTTAGCCCTTTAGGATACTGTAGCTATGATTTTACTCTGTTATTTGCGCTAAAACATATTTCTGTTCTGTGTAAAATATTTAGAACTATTTGTTAAGTGAATTATGTGCCTTTTTTTTGGTTATTTCCATATTTTGGTTAATTTCAGATAATAAAGCTTGCCAAACCGTGACATTGCGTATTATTTCAGTTCGCTGTCATTCCTGTATTTATGATAACCTGATATATTTGACACTGCACGGTATATTATTTACACACATTCTGTTTTATTGCAGACATAAATTTTATAAAATTAAGGAGTTACAGGCGTTTTAATTAATAAAAAAATTATTAAAATCATTACTTGGCCTAATTTTTTTTTTATGGATCTCAGGTAACCGAATTTTAAAAGTAAATAATGAGTGGGCTATAATTCCAATTTTTTGCCCTTTATCAGGAGCTATCACAATGCTTTTAAAATAAAGTTTGTTAAGTTTCCTCTCTCTGTATGAAGGGTTAAATAAAAAAAACCGGTCCTACGTTATCAGTAAAACAACTAAGAAAAATTTTACAATTTTCACATGACAACCCAGCTAAGGACAATAAATTATAGAGAAAGAGACCGAAATTTGAGACACTATTTTATGGTATAAAATCGCTTGCTTGGTGTATTAACAAAACATCGCAGCAAACAATCTACATTAAAATAGCTATCTAGAGAAGTTGTTGAACTTAAAGTTTGTTGTTCTCAATTTTCCACTAGAATAAAAAGTTGCCTAATTTGAGACACTACACCAAAAACTTTTGAGGCTTTTAGATATTCCATCTCTTTATTACGCACAGCTTTCACCATAGCATGAGGGTCCCATTTTTTTTGTTTTTAAGGCATTTGTAATGAAATATCAAAATATTGTATTGGGTGCCTAATTTGAGATAGTCTTAAATACAGCAACATTTAGTATCTCAAATTAAGAATTCTCGTTATAAAAATTTACAACAATATTTTAGGTTAGTTATGAAAGAATACAGCCAAATTTTAATAAGACATCATTAGGCAACACCTAAACTAACTATTTCGTCACATAAAATATTTTCTTTCCACTTACGTTGACTGCAAATGCCGGTTTATTTGCACTATCAAAAAAACTTTGCGACTCAAATCGGAAGAAAAACGTACCTGCGCAGAAATAAACGAACTGACGCGCGTAACACTCTTTACCACTGCAGACTAGTTTATTTAAGTAAGTTTACGCCACTTTTGTTAGATGGCGTTACATATTAAATGTCAGCAACCTAGTTATCTCTTTGACAAACTTACGAGGGGTTCTGATGTGCATGATCGATTAACCCGGCATAGTGGGCTTTACTCTGTTCCCAGACACAGAACGGCATTGTTTCGGAGGTCTTTTAGTTTTAATGCGGTTAAATATTTTAATCCCTTACCAACAAATATCAAAAGTTGCTTTTCTGTTGGAACGTTCAAGAATAAATTAAAGGATTATCTAAGATTGCGTATTTGATAATTCTAATTGTTTTTTACTCATCTCATCATACTCTTTGAGTTATTCATTGCTAGAGCATTGATGGTCGCACATTTGCTACTAATTTGTTTTTTAGGTTCCAGTTATGTTATTTATTTACTTAACTAATTTTTTTATTTCATTTTTGGTACAATTTGCTTTTTGTTATTTTTTCTATTTTTATGCTTTGTTGTTATAATATTATATACTAGTTTTGTTGTTTATTTTTTTTTAATTAATTTGTTCCTAAGGTGGTTAGATGAGTAGCCATGCTAGATCTCACCACCTCAGTGAAATTTTACATTGTTGTTTACTGACTGCATTATATAAATTAAGGCTATTTATTATTATTATTATTATTATTATTATTATTATTATTATTATTATTATTATTATTATTATTATTATTATTATTATTATTATTATTATTATTATTATTATTATTATTATTATTATTATTATTATTATTATTATTATTATTATTATTATTATTATTATTATTATTATTATTATTATTATTATTATTATTATTATTATTATTATTATTATTATTATTATTATTATTATTATTATTATTATTATTATTATTATTATTATTATTATTATTATTATTATTATTATTATTATTATTATTATTATTATTATTATTATTATTATTATTATTATTATTATATACGTTAATATGAGGAGCTATCTCAAAATTGGGTATCTTCCTCTATAGTTATTATGATAACCTTGTTTAAACAACACAAACCCATTTCTTACTTTTTGTGTCTTCGTTGTTTCTTACTTTACTGGATTAAAAAAGAAAACAATTAAATGTCATATTAATAACAAATTTGTCATTCTTGAGAAAAAAGAAAATTTTAATAATTTTTTAAAATCGGCAATACTAACTTTATCTTTGCTAAGCAGCTAAGTATTTTTAAGTACTATTTACCCGTAGGGTCCGTTTTAAATCCGCATTCCTTTCCAAGCCCCCCTAGACTCTTGTGGCAGACAATTATTAATTTTAAAGATTGTGTGATAAGATAAGTACATTTTTAATTATAAAGAGATTTTTTAGTAGTAGGTACAACATATTATTATAACACATACAACATTTTTATATTAACGAAAATGGATTCACGATTAATATGTTTAATAGTTGTGACAATAATCATCAGCTTTCAGTATAGTGGTGGTAAGTTTTATTATCTGTCTGTCTGTTCATATATTGTTCAAGATTGTTCTGTTTCTTAGCAGTAGCCTATTTTAAGGGTACGCAGGGCTGGCCGGGCTTACTCTATAAGTTTGGGAACACAAATCATCCCAAAATTTTACTAAAAAACGGTGACATTCATAAATATGTTCCCTTATAATAGTGTTTTTCGAGTTCACGCTAATTTTACAGAGCACTTTTCGCAGCCGCACTTTTTCCGTAAATATCCACGGGTATAAGATGCAGCATCACTTCCAGTGCCGCCGTCGGTGCTGAGTGAAGGGCACCGGTCACTCCTAAACAAGCTGCCCGTTGTACCTTCGTCAGTTTTTTCATGTTTATTGCTTTTTCCAAAGCAGTCCACCAGACCAGGACCCCGTATAGGTCTTACAATAGCTGTATAGATCCAGTGTACTATGTGAGGTTTAAGTCCCCACTTCTTATTTTATTGACTAAGATTTAAATAAAGTCAATATCGTCTGCAGCACATTATTTAGGTAATATCTGATATATTACAAAAATATCAATTTATTTCATTGCTACTTTTGGGAGAATTGTATAGTGAAAGAAGAATGATAATAATGTTTAAAAAAATCTTACTCGATATTTTTCGATATACAATTCTCCTTAAATAACTTAAATTCCTTGATATTTATTTAACATGTTAATTATTACGTATAGAATATGAAGGCGATATTGATTTTATTTAAATTTTGTGTAAAAGCTAGAAAAAATAAATAAATCTACGCGAAATAGTTTATAGGTTGGCAAGCATGTTGATACTCCCACCTTAATAATTATTGTTTTCATTTAATTATTTGTATTTTACAAAAAAAAAACAAGATAGCGGATTTTGTATACGTTCATGTTTATGTCAGCATTTTATTTACATCTGTCAGTATTCTGTTTTCGTAAATTCATTTTCGAAAATGTTAACCAAAGAAGAGCGTATTTATTTAATAAAATGTTACGGTATTGGAAATGTGTCGTATCAATACGCTATAGATGTTTTTCATGAAAAGTTCCTAATAGGCCTGTGCCAAAAAGAGGATTGCGAAAATTATTTTAAAAATTTAATGAAACTGGTCGGTGATGAATGTAAAGAAATCAAAGAAAAAATACGATTAAAATGACGCAGCTACATTATTAGCAAAAGGGTCAGTTTTGGATAACCTGAAATTATCTTTAAGGAAGCGTGCACAAACAGTGGATCTAAGCAAAAGTGAATAAGGTACACACAATTTTTAAGGAAAACAAAATTATACCGTTTAAACCAAAGATGCATACACTTGAACCTGGAGTTGAAGCGAGACGTTAAGAGTTTTGTTTATGGATAGATGAAAAGTACCTTGAAAACCGAAGATTTCATAGATTTATTTTTATTTATCGATGAATCTACATTTTGCACAAAATAGTCGTCGTTGGACTTAGGAGAATCCTAATTATGTAAAAAACAAACAAAGTCAACGTTACAAAGAAGTTAATGTATGGTGTGGATCAGATCATTGGCCCATATTTTATAGAGGAAAATTTAAACCAACACGTGTGTTTGAACATTTTGGAAAATTTTGTTCTACCATTTCTTAATACTTTAGAGCCAGAAGTACGTAATAATATGTTTTGGCAACAAAACCGCTGTCCTGCTCTCATTGCACAGCCTTGGTCAGACAATGATTGAATGATCATTTTGGCGCAAGGTGGATAGGGAGGTTTGGCCCGATTCATTATCCAGCTAGGTCGCCTGACCTTACATTATTAGATTTATTTTTGTGTGGTGCCTTAAAACAAACGGTTTACTCACATAATCTTCCACATGATAGGGAACAATTTAAAGAGCGCATTGTAGAAGAAATTCATGAACTGAATATGCCGCAAGTCATTTGTAAAGTGTACGGTAAATTTATTAGGTTAGCGGAAAAGTGTGTCCAGGTGGGAGGTAGCTATGAAGAATAATTTTAAAATAATCGAAATTTTATTTTGAAACTTGTATTTAGTCTTTATGCTAGTTTATAAACAACTTTGTTTTATAAAATTTAATACAACAGGACCGCACTTAGGAAATATTGGAAAGGTTTTGGTACCATTGATCATTTCTGGGGGTGGGCGAGTTATATATATTTATTATTGAAGACCAATATTTTGCTTTATTTTTTTTTCTAATAAAGAACCCCGCACTTCTCTTATGGAAAGTTGCCCTCGGTTAAATTTTCTAAATTTTTAGTATGTTGTAGAAAATGCCATTCTGATCAAAAGTGTTCATGTCCACAACAATATCTGCCGACCAGTTTTTGAGATACAGGGTGTCCAAGTTGCAAAATATGAGTTCTCAATACATTATATTTTCCTAGTTTATAATATTAATTCGTTTTGTTTTTCTAAATTTTTGATGGCTCTGTCGTAGATAGGATAGAATACTATAAAAATAGTTAAAAAAAATTTTATTATATACCGGGTGAGTGACGAAAATTATTATATGATTTTTGTTAAATCATTGTATTTTCGGCATTAAATTAAATGTTAACAAAGTAATACTGTAGATGACATCAGCTTGGAGTAAGCTATCAGAATTTATAATATTTATATTTATACAGGGTAACTCAAAAAAGTTAATATTTTTTTTATTAGTTTTGAAAGAAATTTTATAGATATTTCTTTATGTACTGCTTGTCGCTTATCGTATAGTTTCAAATATATATATAATTATCAAGGTTATACAGGGTGTTTCCGATGATAAGCGATAGAAAAATAATATAAAAATGCATGTATTTATAAATCACCCGGTATATTAAAAATAGATCGGTTAAATTTCGTTATTTTTTAATATTTTTTGCTTGAAGTGTGTTACTTAAATGTTTGCTATTGATTTTCCTTTTCCTATGACCAGTTCTGGAGATATACAGCGTCGAACAGACTCAAAACTCAAAAAATAAGCAAAAAAAATAACATTTGTTTTTTAATTTCAATAAAATTTGTTATGTAAGTTTATTTTATGATTAAAAATAAATATATTTAATGCTATACAGGGTGTTTCGAATAATTAGGGTATTTTAACACTGTATTGCAAATAAGAAATATATATAAAAACTATGAACAATTTATTATATCCAAATTATTTTATCCGAAAATAATAAGTAGGCACCTAATTATTCGAAACACTTTGTATAGCATTAAATATATTTATTTTTAACCATAAAATAACCTTACATACCAAATTTTGTTGAAATAAAAAAAAATTGTTATTTTATTTGCTTATTTTTTGAGTTTTGAGTCTGTTCGACGCTGTATATCTCCAGAACTGGTCATAGAAAAAGGGAAATCAATAGCAAACATGTAAGTAACACACTTCAAGCAAAAAACATTAAAAAATAACGAAATTTAACCGATCCATTTTTAATATACCGGGTGACTTATAAATACATGCATTTTTATATTATTTTTCTATCGCTTATCATCGGAAACACCCTTTATAACCTTGATAATTATATATATTTGGAACTATACGATAAGCGACAAGCAGTACATAAATAAATATCTACAAAATTTCTTTCAAAACTAATAAAAAAAATATTAACTTTTTTGAGTTACCCTGTATAAATATAAATATTACAAATTCTGCTAGCTTACTCCAAGTTAATGTCATCTACAATATTACTTTGTTAACATTTAATTTAATGCCGAAAATACAATGATTTAACAAAAAACATATAATAATTTTCGTCACTCACCCGGTATATAATAAAAAAATTTAAACTATTTTTATAGTATTCTATCCTATCTACGACAGGGTCATCAAAAATTTAGATAAACAAAACGAATTAATATTATAAACTAGGAAAATATAATGTATTGAGAACTTATATTTTGCAACTTGGACACCCTGTATCTCAAAAACTGGTCGGCAGATATTGTTATGGCCAGGAACACTTTTGATCAGAATGGCATTTTCTACAACATACTAAAAATTTAGAAAATTTAACCGAGGGCCATTTTCCATAAGAGAAGTGCGGGGTTCTTTAAGTAGCATTCGAGTTTTTAAAAGTTATTTTTATAATACCTTCTTAGTTTTAAGTTCCGAAATTATGGAGTTCATATCGTATATAAAAATAAAATTACATTTTCTCTTTAATTTTCACATGAATTTCTATAATATAAAAAAGTTTAATGAAATAAAACCAAAGTTATTAAATCCGTATATTATTATGTTTTAGTCATTGCATTACCATCACTGAAAATAATTAATGGAACCACTGCTGCAGATGGTGAATTTCCATATGTGGTATGTACCGATTATTTATTAGGCTACGAAAATATTCGAATATTCGGATAGGTGATAACCGGTGGTAGCTCAGCGGTTCAGTTACCTGAATTCGACCGTGGCGGGAAGAGTTCGATCCTCGGCCACATAAGGTTAATAAAAAAAATATTAGTGGATAAAAGAAGTCTGTATGCCTCTGGTCATTCCTAATTTTGAGATCGGTATAGGCTGATGGGAAATCCCTGGGGACGTAAAAGAGACAGACCAATGCATGCACGTGGCTCGAATTTCACGCTAAACTGTAGGTGCCGTCTGGCTGACATTACCCGGGCGATGGAGGATACAATGAGCCTCTTTGGCCTAAGTATACTGACTCTTTCGCCAACTCCTGTTTACAAAAAAAAAATTATAACCGAGTGAACCATCTTTTTATCTCTTGCATAGTTCATAATACAGGGTCTCTCAAAGGTAAGGAATATCGTAAATATCTTATTAATACCAGGCTTTTCGTAAAAACGCTCGGGCACGTCGAGTCGATTGTGTTTCCTTTTTGTACATATTTAAATATTATTTGGAAGTATTCACACAAAAGCGATATAAACACCGACTTTATTTATAAAATAAAACACTATATATTATTACATTTTTGGATACCACGAATGGTTTTAAGTATTTTTTACTACAGGTACCATGGCTCTGTTTTCAATTGTTTTTAAACCATTGATTTTAGAAAATTCATTACCTCCGTTGACAATTTGGTAATAAACTTATATTTTGTAAAGTGATCAATTTCCATTCCATAAAATTATAAGATATTTAACCGACGAAGAATGTATCGAAATATTAATACTGGCAGGCAGTGGTAACAGACAGCGGGGCCAACAAGAAGTTTGTAACCTGTTTAATGAAAAATCTCCGGACCGACCAATTATTATACCGACGGTAAGCAAAATTACAAGGAAGTTTTCTGCCAATGGAAATGTTAAAAATTTGCCGAAATTAAGACGAGGCCATAACTGATGATAAAGAAATTGATTTAACATTATCTTTATGAAAATCCTAATAATGCACTTACCGCATTAGCACGGAGTAATAATTCACACAGAAGTTTTGCTTGCATCCCTATAAAGATCAGTAACTGCAAGAACTTATCGACAATGATCCGGAACGAGCTTAAATTTTTTGAACGAATGATGGCATTAAGTGTAACGAAAACCCAATATTTTTACAAAAAACTTATTTACGGACGAAACAACCTTTCATCTACATGAAAACATTAACAAATAAAATTATCTTTACCGGGCATGCACTAATTTCCATTGGATTATAGAAAACAAAACACAATATCGCCAGAAAGTAAATGTGTGGATGGGAGTAATTCATAACAGAATTTTAGAACTTTACTTTTTTCAAGAAACATTAACTGCAGAGATATATTTAGATTTTTCGACGTTTGAATTAATTTCTGCTCTGGCAATTATTTTTCCAAATGAGGATTATCCGGATATTTCGGAGCTCCGCCTTATTACGGGCATGCAGTTCGGGAATATTTAAATAAAAATTTTCCGAATAGATGGATTGAAAGAAGTAAGCTCATCGAGTGGCCGTCTAAATTACCAGATCTTTACCCCCTCGAATATTTTGTTTGGGGATATTTAAAGAAGAGAGTCTATCAAAACCAGCCACAAAACATCGACAATCTTAAAGATCGAATTTGCATGTTTACAAGAAATATTTCACTAGAAACGTTGCAAGTTACGACAGAACATTTTTACAATAGTTTATTGGTTTATTAGTTTATAGGTGATTGGCAAATTATCAACGGAGGTCATTTCAAACACCTACTGAAACCACATGTTTTATTAAATTATTACTTACAAATATATTATGAAATTACCCTACGCTTAGCAATAAAAAATAATTGAAAAGAAAACGGAGCCATGGTACCTTTAATAAAAAAATACCTAAAACTATTTGTGAAATCCAAAAATGTAATAATATATCGGGGGTTTCATTTTAAAAAATGAAGTCGACATTTGTATCGCTTTTGTGAGTCATCCTGAATACCAAATAATATTAAAATATGTACAAATAAGCCTCGTAGTAATGAGATATTGGCGATATTCCTTACCTTTGAGAGACCCTGCATTTATTTTGTGTTGTAGATTAGGAATTCTCAAAATAAATAAAATTGGAAGCCGCGACTACACAGGCTTGTGTTTGGGCTCGTGAATATCACGTATTCGGGTCAGATCTTCTGTTAATATATATTATGAGTCAAAGGTACTACCCTCTAATTTAACTTTAAATGTTCCTTTAGTTATACAAGAATGCAACAAAGTGACTAGGAATAAAGGGAAGTTAGGAATGGTCAAACTTTTATATAGGAAACCGTTAAACCACATGCTTGTTTGACGTCCAGAGCAAGCAACACTATGTTCTGTTGTTCGTTAGTTTTATTTAGTGCATCTTGCACTACTGCTTACTAGCAGTGTTGTGCTATGCCCGCTCCGGAAGCCAAACTGTTCGACAGGTATGGCTCGGTCAAGATTTAGGCTATTATTCTTTTTTAGTAAGACCTTTTCGACAACTTTGGACAGGGTAGGATTTCGGATCTGAGGTGTTTTTCCCTGGTTTTTAGTATTGAAATGATATTATCTCTTTTGAAGGAAGATGGAAAGTGCTGTAGAAGGATTATTACACTCACTATACACATAAATTAGACAATAGTTTTTCGTAGCATATTTTTCCGCAGATAGTTAGTAATCTCATCATTACCAGAAGCTTTTTTATTGAGAAGTGACTGGATAATAAGCTTAAGCTCAGTGGTGGGGGTAAAGAGTTTAGGTATCATAGAGGGTGGGGGGTTATTGGATTATTTTGATGTATGTATGTGTGTTGTGTAGCATTTGATGTGCCTTTACATGTGTTTGCAAAAGTAATAAAAACTATATTCGCCTTTTCAAGCGATTTTGGAGCGTATTTGTATTTAAGGGTGGTATCTTGTTAAATTTTTTTTTAACTTGCTGGTCAATTGTCATAGTGAGTTGTTTTTAGAAGACAGATTTATAACTGTGTTTTGCCATACTGTATTTTTATGTTGATTTAGGTTTCTTTTAGAATTTTTAAATTCAATAAGGTCCAAAATCTTCCTAGGCAGTCGTTATGCTTACCGTTTTAGCTATCCTGTTTCTTATAAACTGGAGGCGTCAGACTAATAACTTCCTGCTCTAGTTGCTCTATAGTTTCTATATAATTAGTTCTTTGCGTTTTTTCGTTCATAATCTACTTAAACAACCTTCAGTTGGCATTATCGTACTTCTGTATAATTTAGTTACCATTCTAATAGCACTGACAAGTGGTTTAAGTTCCAGCTTAAGTCTAATGCATATGACATTGGTATGATATACGGGGTTAACCGCCCCCTTGCTATGCAGCTGCCATTTTGTTTAATACAGTTTTCTAAATCAGCAATTAAATCTTAAAAGTATGGTTATCACAGGTCTTTATCATCTGTTTTTAACTCTTCTTATGAACGTTTGTCCGGTCTGAAAAGCTGTATCGTTGGCTAAAAGTGATCATAGTAAAAGAATTAAAATTTTCATCAACAGTTTGGCAATTTTTAGTTACGTCGAGGTATATTGGGAATAAAAATTCTTATGCTAATTGAACCAATTCTTTTTGCCGGCGCTTAATAGGTAGTTTGGTGTTTATCTTCTTTAAAGCTGCAAAAGATAAATCAGTTCTTTTTAAAGATTAAAGACAAGACAAAATATTATAAGTAAAACAGATGTCATACTTCTACGAGATTCCAGGCAATAAATTGTTATAAGTTCTTGAAGATGTGACAACGAGGTAATGTGAGCGTATTATAGGAATTGGTTGTGGCAAAATTTAAAAAAACCGACCTATATCTTAGAAAATAATAATTCAATTAAATGTTGTAGGTACAACTCCGAGATCAGTCAGGCAATTTCCTATGTGGGGGAGCAATAATAGGAACCGAATGGATCCTATCAATAGGATACTGTGTTAATAATGGAGAAGTGTAGGTTACAATAATTTAATTTTTAATTTCTTCTTTAAGCACATTTCTATAATAATAATAATATTAATAATAATAAAAATACAAGTAAACATTCGGTTTAACTGGATATCCAGAAGTTTAACCGAAATTTGATTGTCTGATGTTGCCTGGTATAAAAATTGTAAATAATAATTAAAGAACCAGATAACTTTCCCTGTAGACTGCAAAGTTCTGGGACATTTTCTGGGGGGCACAAAACTGGACATGCACTCCTATCTAAAAGTAAACAATGGGTGCCAGGTCATGAAGGTATAACAGGAAACGATGAGGCTGAAGAACTTGTAAAAAGACATCTAGACAGCTACTGTTGATGAACAGAAACCACAACAGAAAAATTAAGAAATTGTTAATGCCCTCTAGCTGTAGCAATGAAATTCAAAGCGACTTCGTTCTTTATTAAATTAATAAAACAAAAGAATTCCTATTTTGCAAGTTTTAACTTCTCAACTTCAAAAAAGATTTATTTATAACTTGAAATAAACCAAATAAGAGTAAAATTTTCGGTTTCTTAAAAAATAGGGGCTGCAAAAAAGTTTTTGACTTTCAACGTTTTTTTTTTAATTATTAACCACACTTCGTGTTCTGCATTTTCTCGAATGCTTGATTATTTGGTAGGCGTCTGTGTGGATATTTTTTACGATAATTTCTTGTTGAAAATCATGTATTTGTCTCACTTGAATTCTCTTTTTAAATTTTAAAATTAACGACCAGAACCTAGAAAATAAGATTATACACGGTGGAATTTTCAACTGGAATAAATTCAGTATTAGGAAGTGTTTTAATGATGAATGCACTTGATCAGCATTTAGTAGATTTGGACTGGATCCTTTTTACAGATTAATTTACTTATGTACCAAATGATCCAGTCCATAAACAGAATTGTCGATATTAGACTGCAGAAAATCCTCACTGCCTTTTAGAAATACACTCCCAGCGTCCGACAAAACTTAATGTTTAGGCAGCCATAATTGGCGACATCATCATTGGGCCAATATTCCTTGAAGATTAGTTAAATGGCGATACATATTTGGATTTTTGCTTTGACTACTTTATTTTTTCATCATGAAGAAGCAGATCTTCATGATATCCAATATGGTTACAGCAGTATTGTGCTCCGCCTCATTACGCTGTAAATGTTTGACAATATTAAAGAAGGAGTACCAGTAAATGGCCGCCATGATCGCCGGATTTTAATCCTCTAGATTATTTTCTTTGGGGTCACCAAAAAAACTAAAGTTTACGTAACAAAACCAGAATATTTAGATTAACTTAGGCAACGAATTCTATACGAAATTTGCCAAATACCCCGGGATATGGTAAATAATGTCAGGAATGAATTTTACGTTTGTCAAGAAAAAAATTGGCAACATTTCGAACAATTTTTACAATAAAACGAAGTGCAAAAGTAAATGGTGGGTCGTATTCCCTTTTCTATACCCTTTCCAATGAGCCATTACAATTACCATTACAGTTGAAAAAATAGTTGGGGGCGGTTTCTACCCCAGAAAGAGGAGTAAATTTCATGAAAACACGAAAAAAGTGTGCCATACTAAAAATATACGCAGTCGTAGTTCTGTATTTTTTCAGCAAATGAAGAGGCTTTCTAATAATGAAATTATTCCAGTTAAAAAATTCACCCTCTATAAGTAGTTTTGGTACAAGTAGTTTAAGTCTAATTAAATTTGACATTAATAATTTCATTTACATATTTGTTTTCATTTTGCTAGTTACGGCTAACTAAAGAAATAGAAAGTACAGTTTTTTTAGGAAAATTTAAATAAAAATGGAAATATTGGCAAAACCAACGATTTTAGGTAGTACCTATAGGGATGACTTAACAAAAATACAAGTGAATTAAACTATCTATAGGATGAGCCTAATAAATGTAGGGTGTTTCATTTGAAAAAATCGAGTAATTGTATTTTAAAATTTTCTATAAGTATTCGAATGTCAACAGTGTCAATGTAGAAAATGTTAATTATTTTTTGATTTAAACTATTTCTATATCTCTATGCTTAAGAAATTACAGATTATTTTTAATTCAGAGTTTCTAATTAAGAATTACAGGTAATTTTATATTATCATGTTTTTTCTTTGAGAATTCTCCATTTTGCTTGGTAATAACGAAATGAACTGGAAATATAAACACCAACGTTTGAAGTTTAAGGAAGTAGTTTCCTTAAATTTTCTTGTCAGTGCTTTTCGTAACTGACACTAAATAGTAGTTTTATTTAAAAATAATTTTTTCTTCAAACGTCAACAAAGCTGACAGCAGCGGAAGTAAAAGTATGACTGTATTTTCATGAATAAATATATAATTTTGTTTTTCTTCAAACATCAATAAACCTGACATTTTGCTACTAATTTTTTGACGATAAAGTTTTGCTTCTTTGTCAAAATGCGGTTGCTATTGGCAGCGAAAGAAGAAGTACTTTTTACTTTCGTTGCCAATAACACCGAAAGCAATAGGATGACTGTGTTTCTCATGGCACCATACATATTTGAATATTTTTATTTTTTATTGATTAACATTTAAGTACCTGTTATTTTGACTTACTTTGTATTTAATTAGTTATATTTAACAATTATCTTTATACATGTTGTTACTAGTAGAGAATCCCGCATAAACGGATGTTTTTGGGATCTCATTTGGATTAAATAAAAAAAAATAAAAAATGTGAAAACTTTTGAACGCAGCTTCCTAAATACAACTGAATTTTATTGGCCGCAAATTGTCCACGCCATTTGCTGCAATTTTGGCAATCCTTGGGGACGTACAGGTAAATCCTACGTCTGATATTTTAATTTGGAGTAAGTGTAGTTTCAACAATTAATACTTAAAAAAAAATAAAAATTAAAGAAAGTTGCGCAATAATATATGCTGACACTGGTCACATTGAATGGCACATCTTTATCAAAAAATATAATAATAAATCCACGGTATTGCTAGCCCACTCAAAACTCAAAATGTTTAAAAGCAACAATTAAAAACTTTTGTATATTCACGTTTTTATATTTAAACGATGTTTGAAAAAAAAAATAGTACGAAAAGGAAAGAAAAACACAAAGTCTTCCTCCACAAAATTTAATAGAATAAAAAAATTTTAAGTTTAAAGGTCTCTACATGTTTTGAACGCAGAAACGTTCATCATCAGGAGACATAAAAATTTATTTTTTCTTCAAACGTCAATAAACTTGACGTTTTTCTACTATTTTTTTGACGTTAAAGTTCTACTTTTTCGTCAGAAGGCGGTTGCTTTTGGCAACGGAAGAAAAAGTATTTACTTTTTCTTCCGTTGCCAATAGCAGCGGAAGTAAAAGTATGACTGTGTTCTCATGACTAAATATATATTAAATAATACCGTACAGGTAAATTCTGAGTCTGGCATTTTAATTTGAAGTAAATGTAGTTTTAAAAAATTCTATTTTTAAAAGGATAAAAATTAAATAAAGTTACGCAATAATGAATGCTGACACTTGTCAAATCGAATGACACGTCGCTATCAAACAATATAATAATAAATCCATAGTAACGCTAGCCCCTTCTCAAAAGTTAAAATTTTTAAATAAAACAATTAAAACATTTTGTATCTTTGTGTTTTCATATTTAAACAACGTCTGAAGAAAAAAAAGTATGTTTTATTCGGAGTAAAAGCAACTTCTTATGACTCGTCCGTAATTGCCGGACTCACTTTGTTCGTCCGGCAAACCTACAGACTCGTCAGAAAAGTATCGCTTTTACTCCTAATAAAACAATATACTATTATGCCGATGGTGTTAGCAAAAGAGAAAATTAGAACCTTAATGGAGCTTTTATGGACTTACAAAATTTAAATGTAGAAGAAACATGATATATGAAGAAAATTGGTAATGGTAAAACCATACTGAGTATTTGAAAACGTTATTAGAGAGGGTCTAAACGAACTAAATAAAATGGGGCAAAAGAAAAACCTTTCTAAGAAGGTGTCGAGATTATTTAAATTTTAAAAAACTTATCAAGCATTAAGTAGGTCTGTAGACATTAGAAGGTTAAAAGTGCAGTATCACAATAATATTATGTGTTAAAAAGCGTTTTTGGGGTACTGAGGATTAAACCTCAGTAACCCCACGAGAGGTTAATTTAAAACCAATAGGGGTAATTAAAAAGTTAAACATTTTCAAAAGTCAAAAGGTTATTCCCGTCCACGTTTCCACGTGCTGGGGCCAAAGTGAACGAAAGATAAATATTTATTACCCATATTACCCCAAAAACGCTTTTTAACACATTATATTATTGTGATACTGCACTTTTATCCTCATAATGTCTACAGACATACTTATGCTTGATAAGTTTTTTAAAATTTAAATAATCTCGACACCTTCTTAGAAAGGGTTTTTCTTCTTCCCCATTTAATTTGGTTGGTTTAGATTAGACCCTCTCTAATAACGTTTTCAAATACTCAGTATGGTATAACCATTACCAATTTTCTTCATATATTATGTTTCTTCTACATTTAAATTTTTTAAGTGCATAGAAGCTGCATTAAGGTTCTAATTTTCTCTTCTGCTAACACCATCGGCATAAAATAAATTTTTCTGTCTCCTGATATTAAACGTTCCTGCGTTCGAAACATGAAGAGACCTTTAAAAAAATTTTATTCTATTAAATTGTGTGGAGGAAGACTTTGTGTTTTCCTTTCCTTTTAATACTTTCGACTCCATTTAAGTATGGACTATTTCTCCAAATCAAAAAATAGTATGTTTTATTCGGGTACAAGCAAGTTGCTTATGCCTTGTCTGTATTTGTCAGATGAACGAAGTGAGTCCTGCACACTGGTCATAAAACTATCGCTTTTACTCTTAATAAAATAATATACTATAGTTATTTACTTTTTTCTACACCTGGCATAAGTTCAGCCCTTTCCAATTGATTTTTGGGATAGATAATTACCGGATACCTGATTGGGCACAAATAATTTGTTTATGTAGCAATATGATCTATTATAAAATATACATTGAAAATATTGCAGTTTGTAAGTAGAGTATAAAACTTTTGTAAAAGTCCCGACTTAGTAAAGTAAATAACTAATACAGTAATGACTTTTTAGTGACTCAATCACGTATGGAACAAACCAATTATATGATCACTGGGATGGTTACCCTAATACTTCCATAAACATTAAAAAATGGTTTGCACACCCAAGCATTTCAAAGACTCCTGAAGGCGTTCCTAGTTATGATGTTGGTCTTTTGCAGGTAATGCGTATTTTAATTTTGCAAATATTTTAATAGGCAAGTTCTAACCAAAATAAAGTTTATTAATTTTTGATTGTCTTGATGATATTCCCATTTATCTATATTTTATAACGTCCGCAAATAAATTACTGACGCACACAGTGCTTTGAATTACTGGGGAATTGAGAGCAAAATAGTAACTCAGGAAAAAATTATTATTTGAATATCGTGTATTCACAAAATGAAAGTATACTATCGGAATACCTATAATACGGCAGTAGCTACTACGTCACAAATCACATAACCTCACTTTCAATGGGAGGACAAACAAAATCTTTTTAAATTTATTTACGTAGGTACTATTTTAATTGATTTAATGAGCAAAATCAAAATATATTATTATAGAAGTTTCTTGTTTTAGACGTGGTAAAGCATCACTGAAGATAACAAAAAAAGGTCCAAAGTAATTTGAAAGTTTTAAAAAAGTGTGGACAAAAAGCGAGGTTGTTCTTTTTCTTGTATTTTAATTGATTTCCAGAATGGCAAAGTTTTGTTTGGTTGCTAAGTGTGGAAACCGCTCAAATAGGGACCATAAAAAACGTTGTTTATTTGCTCATCTTTTAGCACCAAAGAACCGATTAGGGTTTCTTCTTTAATTTTTGCTCTGAAATGTTTTAGAGTTAACTCAGCATTAGTCTCTAGGTATAAAATCCCATCGTTGGGTTTGTTCGCGGCGGGGGTCGGGTTCTACGTGTGGCCCAATCTTCTTACACTGCAGCCTTCTGGCTTATTGGGGCCCAGTCTTGTTAGAAAAGGTTTGTTCCTTCTACGAGGTCCAGTCATTTTCTTCCAAGTTTATCATGCGGGTGGTTATCGCCACGTCGAATGTTTCCGAAGATTTTGAATCTTTTACGGTTTAGCGCTTCGCAGCTGTTTATGATATGGGAGGCGGTTTCGTCCTCTTCACTGCAAAGTCTACATTCAATGGGTCCAATATAGACTCCCATTCGTTGAAGGTGTTTTCTTAAGTGACAATGGCCTGTTAGTAGGCCGGTCACTTGTTTTAACTGGGTGCGCGCCAAGAGCAGCACTCCCGCTGATAGCTTCTTCGAGGGCCCATCGATAACGGCCCGTGCGTTTGCCTGGCCAGGTGTAGCGTTCCATCGAGATAGATGTTTTTGTGCCCATCTGCTTAATATTGTTTTGGTTGCCTTTTTTGATATTCCAAGGGCGGGTTCTGGGCCCCTTA
Source organism: Polydrusus pterygomalis (assembly GCA_963969555.1). NCBI lineage: Eukaryota > Metazoa > Arthropoda > Insecta > Coleoptera > Curculionidae > Polydrusus > Polydrusus pterygomalis. Next base: position 86,238,059 of record OZ018378.1, read on the forward strand.
AATTTTGAGCAGATCCGGTTCTTGGCAGTTCATCTGCTTTATCGTTGCCTTTTATCCCTGAATGACCAGAAACCCATAGGAATTTAACCTTGTTGTTTCTGACTGCCAGGTCTTTTAGGTCGTTAAGGCACTCCATTGTGAATTTTGATGTAAATCGGAAGGAGTTCAAAGCCTTAAGGGCAGCTTGGCTGTCTTGGCTATCTTTTGGTCGTGGTAGCCCTTTTCAAGATTCTTTTGTACGCATACTTGTATTGCATGAACTTCTGCTTGGTATACTGTGGAGTAGTTTCACAGGGGGATGCTGATTTCCATTCTGGGTATTTCCCCAAATATACCTGCGCCCACTTCGTTGGCCGTTTTCGATCCATCAGTGTACCAAACTAGGCCATTGTCTAGTGACGGAAAGTTTCCTTTGGACCACATGTCAGGGTCGCATCTGATATTAAATGGTTTTGTAAAGTTCCCATTGCTAGTCGTGCGTGAGAGATTCGCTCATGTGTACTAAATTTTAGTGAATAAAATTTATTTAATAACATTTTTTATTTTAAATTGAAAAGTCGTCTAAGAATAATATGTTATAAAATATTTATCAGGCTCGATCTTCAAGGCATAGTTTTCGACATAACAAAATTGTGTGTTCGGGTCAAATGTGTCCCTGGCAAGTTCTGAATCTTTTTTTTTAACTTTTCCGTTCTTTCCACAAGGACAGAAGCTATAAAAACTTTCATTGACATTTTCAGGTTGTCTAACTGTTTCTGGTGTTAGTTTGGCTATTTTTGTAATAAAAATCCGTAGGCTGTAAGGTAAGTTGGTAATATTTCGGTTTGTCGCGTAATGAGGGAAAATTTTACACAAAGCGGGTCCTTCTTAACAGCAGCCAGCACCGCACTAACATAATATGAGGTGGTTATACTAAGTACGCTCAAAAAGGGAGTGGTAGCCAGTAAAGTAGCCGATATGACAACGGTCAGCATTGTCTCTAAAAACAAATCCACAAAACTTTAAGATTAGTGTGAGAAAATCGTGCAATATAAAAAAAAATATTTTGGGGTTTAGCCAAAGATGGGTCCCAAGTTTTAGGGTTTTTAAGCAGCGTCGACTGTCAAACAGTTTGCTTTTTTAAACTTTTGTGAGCCCATATTTCCTGGTTAGTCTCTTGGCTTGTCCTGAATAGTAAGTAACCCATAATCATGTTTTTTGATTATACACATCTGTTACCCACACTATCTGCCAATAAAGCATAGGAAGGTGTTGCTAATACAACAACATAACATCTCCCTGTTTAATAGTCTTAGATTTAACTCGTACTGTATGGTGGCAGATCTGATTTGTTGAAGATAACCTGTACTCCAACGTTTTCAAATCAAACTTGCTTACGGTTGCCTCTCGTCTCTCGTACAGTTTTAGAATAATGGTTTGCTTAATTGAATTTAAGTCTAAGGAAAATTCGCGAACTTTAGATTTACAGTTTAACTGACATTCGCCTAACACTGGAATAATATCATTAGAATAATTAGTCAGCTTTACATTCGACTTCTTTATGTAATTTTTGTCGCAGCCCAATGTGGAATATGTTTGAAAACAAAGATTTGTATCTTACACTTCTGTCTTACATAAATACCCCAATAGATTATAAACTGGAATCTCCAGCACAAATTTTAATGAATAGAAGGTTGACGGATATTTTGCCTGGTGAGGATATGTTTTTTAGCTGATCGTGTTAGTCATCGCATCAGTGTCCATTTTAAATTGCACATATCTTGTATTATTTACCAAAAGTATTTTACAATATTATGGTTTTTAATCATACCAATAAAAAAATCAGTAGCTGGCTCGTATAATTCAGAATTATTGTCATTGTCTTGAACCGAATGAACAAACTTTCTTTTAAAGCATAATTTTTGAAAATAATTCATTCCTCCGCACAATCCACATTGCTTTTCATATGCAGGACATCTTCTCACTTGATGAGTCGTGCCACACTTGTGGCAGTTAAAGCGAAAGTTCCAATCTGTGGATTTTGCTCCAGGAACACTGCCATTAGGATTGCCGCCTAAACTTTTGTAGCTGTAAGGATATCGCCCACTTGCACCAGGTTGATTAGTGCTGCCCCTTGCTCGTCCTATATTCACATCCTTATTTTCACTTATCTCTTGTCCCTGTTTTCTGGACTCTTCTACTGCTAAACAAATACGTTCGGTTTTCTTAAGAGTGATGTCTGGCTCTCCTAGCAACCGTTCCCGTAGGGAATCGCTATTTAATCCAATAATTAGTACACTACAAACAAGAGAATCTTCAAGCTTGTCAAAGTTGCATAACTTGGCTTTGTTTTTTAAATCTGTCAAAAACTGCTGAATACTTTCCCCAGTTAACTGTTTTCTAGTTAGAAATCGATGCATTTCGTAAATTAAATTAGTTTTTGGTTGAAAAAAACCGTCGAAATGATGAATAAGCACTTCGACTTTATCCTTTTCTTTATCTTTTATTTTAAATGTATTAAAAATACGTAGACCATCATCACCGATATACCGTAGTAACTGAGCACACTGTATGTCCGCCGCTTTTTTATTAAACTCCGTAGCTTGTAGGTAGTTTTTAAATTTTTGTATCCAAATTTTCCAATTTTTGGATACATCACCACTTATATCTAGAGGTGCAAGACCTTTAAATTCCGCCATACCGACGCGACGCAATGTCAATTATTAATTTATTACGTTTTTATTTTCAAAACTTTATTATTTTTATTTTAAGTTCGCAGCGCCATGTTAAATAAAAGACCGTTTTCTATAAACTGGTTGTATTTATTTTATTAAAACCAAATCAAATAACAATATTAAGCCAAAAGGAATTCTAACAAAAAACAGAAACGCACCAAACTTAAGGTAGAGTTCATTCCGCCCCAAGCGGTCCTAAGTATAGTCTATCATATATGACAAATACCACATTAGCTATCTTTAGGACCAATTAAAAAAACCGAAGGCGATAAATTAGTAAGTGGGTCGTCAAGATAAGTTAAGGGTCTTGAGTTAACTGTGGCCTCAACTTCGGTAAGTATAGTTTGCAATTTGTCATAACGACCAAAAGCCCCTCTCAGCGTTATTTACAAAAACCGCTCCACCATGCTGCTCGTTTTATAATAATATTCCATTTTATTCCTTAGTTTTTTGCCAAGACCTTAACTCTATTAAAGCTCAATAATATTTTTGCTCTCACGGTAAATGGTCGAAGCATACTTAGTGGGTCAAATATTCTACTTCGTTCAGTTGGCAAACTTTCGCACTATAATATAAAAATAAAATTACATAGTATTGATCTGTACCTGTTTAATACTTTTAGCTGGCAAAACCAATTCAATTGGGTCCAAATGCACAGCCCATTAGACTACCAGAGGGCGATGAAACGATTCCATTTCATGTAGAGGGTGGGTTCAGTGGATGGGGATATGCTAAGAGCGACAATGAGTTTATGCGACATTTACAAAAACTTAACCTTTCACTTTTAACAGACGAAGAATGCTCAAAAAAACTAGGTAGTTATAACAAGGTTCATCATGTTTGCAGCAATGACAACCACAATGGATTATGTATTGTAAGTATGTGCCAATAGAGCAGTATATGTGGCGCCATTCTAGTTGTTATACTATAAGTCAGCAGATAGAGCAAAAATTTTAAAGTACAAAAATATGTTTTTTCATAAAATTATGCTACTACAATTTGTATTAAAATTTAAAAAATGTATTCAAATAAAATTCTTAGTGTGAACGTACCTCACAATGTGGTACCTGCATTGTTCAGAATTTAGTTAGATGAAGAGAAAGGATCACAAGTCCAAACTTTTACCATATCATATCGCAATGCTTATAATTCCCCGAATAAAATGGATGAACAGATTTTTTTTTCTATACAGAATAAGAAGGCCAATCCGTTACCCATATATTTCTGGAGCAAAAATATTTATGACTTTTATATTATGACTTTTTTAATATTAATACGAATTATATTTATACTTATGTAATTTCCCAGTACTATGGAGTGATGCTTTGTGCCAGGAAGCCTGGTACTAATTCCATTATACTATATGGAGTAATAGTTCTAAGTCTGCCATTTCTTCTTGTGCTCTACCATCGAGTACAATGAATATATCATTATTTTGCTCTAACCAGTTGCATTCATTAATTACAGTATAATATATTAATGACTATACAGACCATTGCCGAAAATATTTTAAATACATCTCGAGAACTATTTCCCATGTAGTATCACTTAATAGCTCCCCACACACCAGCGGATAACTTAACGAATTTGATATGGCACGAGCCAAATACGCCGATAAAACTTTACGTGTATGTGGCAAGCCGAGCTTCAACGGACCGTGTGATATCTGACACGGATGAAATCAGCCAGTTTTAACCCGTCAGTAGATTCACTAGGTTACTTTGGAAGGCGTATCAAGTCGTCCAACTTGGTTTAATTTTAAATTAAAATAATAATAATAATAACAAATAATGTCTGCCGATTCACGTTACTTGTAAAAAGAATTTATTTTCAAATGTACTTCAACCATACTTAACAAATATCTGAAAGTATCATTATCCATCCTTTAATAGTTACGGAAATCATTTGGCTTGCCTTGTTGAAGTTTTTTCAAGAGTAACATATGACTCAGTTCATCTCTACGAGAAATCCATTTTTTTTACCCACTTGCTCCGTTTTTTTGATTTTTGTTTATTGGCAATAAATACATACGGGAAATAAGTACATACGCTATGGCGCAAGCTATAGCGCGTCTTCGACGATTGGTATTCATTTTTAAAGCTCACCGAGTACAAATAAATCCGAGGCGATCTTAAACCACTGGTTAAATCTTTCAGGAATTAGAAAAGATCGCGGGCCAAGCCAAAACTGTTATAAAACGTTGAGTTTTGTCCCATTAACGAGAAGATTTAATCAGGAGCATTTAATCGGGTTATTAAGTCAGCAAGCCAAATTCGGCTGCCCAAAAATGACGAGAGTTTGGGTACGTACCGAGCCTAACTCGCAGACCAAATCCGAACGGATCAAATCGGTCCAACTTATATGTTGGTGTATAAGGGGCTAATCAATATTATTTTTTCTTGAATACTGTAAAACATGTTGAAATTAATATTTGACTTTATCATAATTATTACTGGTGGTTTTATTGTATCACAACCGTATTTGATTTTCAAGAATTTGACAAAGAGTTTTCTTTAAATAACTTATAATTGGCCTAATTGTAAATATTAAAATTTCGTATGAGTCCATCATACAACTATCTTTAAAAAATCCTAATACAATTTTGAAGTAAAATTAATAAGGGAGTTAATATTTAAGGCTAACAAAATTTATATGGGATTTACCATAGCTAAACTGGCGGTGCGTCACCATAATATATGTTCTTGCCTTATTTAATATTGGTGGTGGCTAGGGATTTATCGTGAACTAGCATTAGTTTTATCAGAAATAGTTTCGAACCAGTTTACTCAGTTGGATAAACGGTCAAAAACAAGCGATTATTCCTTACGCCCTGTTAATGTCTGAATTTAAGCTTACTGAATACTCTAACCGGGCATAACAACGTTTGCTTTACCACTGGCCATTTTAATGGGGCACATTGTTTTGCTCCACCCTGTGTGGTCATTGAAAAGATAGGATTATACTAAATCCAGTCACTCTTTTTTCCCATAATTGTTGACCTTCCTTTTTAAAGGAGGATAGTTAAGCATCCTCTTCAGGCAAACTCATGGGACACGACGAAAATACAAATTTGCTGGATATTTGCTTGTTCATAGCGTTCAATACTTTTGTGAATCAAATTTCGGAAAAATTAATACAATAATTTATTTTTTTAAAAGCCTATTGGGTAAATACGACGTAGCAATGGATTTAAATTATTAGGTTTTCATTACTTATTAAGACTTCTTAACCTTTTTTTTTGTGTGTCAAAAATGACATAATTGATGAGTATTGACATTAAATATCAAACTATATAAGAATGACGGATGTCCGAGAAAAGTTGACAACCTAGTTTTAGACGTCTTGGAGGTGGTTTGGCCACCATTGTGGAGTTGATCGTAACTCTAACCCTAAATCTGTCGTTATAATGCAGCGCCTCTGCAACAGATGTCTCGAATTCACGGATGTGATGTCGTGGTGGTGCCGCATATCGTATTTTATTGGAACTTTTAATGATATAAGCATTTTCAATAGACAATAAAATAGAAGGTTCTCAATTCCAGCCGAATGTATGTTTTTGATAATAATATGTACGCTGATTACTCCGGGGTAATTGGACCGATTTTCACAATGATTTTACCGTTGCATTGGGTGTAAAATGTTAAACAAATAAAAGTAGATAAAAAGCGACAGCAAGTATAACTAAAATTTCGTCGAAAAATAGCAAAATACGTAATACACCAATACAAACAAACTGGATGTTTCTTAAGTAAGAAAGTAAAACCTACTTATTTTAACCATTTTAAAAAGTAGTAATAATTGCAAATTAAAACCAAGTTATACAAACAAACCGCACATCATTCATATTTTACCCAACATATACGTTGTAGCCTAGATATGTATTGAAAAGTGAGAATCGTCATTTAATTCTGTTAGAAATAGAATACATGGCGGTCAATATGTTTCATGTAATTAACGTTGGGACGTCAAAAGGTTGAAAATATTATAAGCTACAAAGCAATTAAAAATAGGGACATTTTTAAATCTAGACTATACTATAGGTAGGAAAATAAATGTAAGCTACTTAAATCTAGGATAGGTGTAGGAGTGTAGGTACTTATGTGAAATCAAGTTTTACGATAAGCTATAAAAATAAATTTAAAAAACTCATGCAGCAAGTCAAAGAGACAGGCGGCAACAATGTTTTAATTTAGCAGTGAAAAGGCTAGTCGCTTTCTTGTTGGTGAACTAATTGTGCCATCTATGAATTTAACGTAGCAGATTTATTAAATCGGCTCATATGGCCTTCTTATAGTTTGATATTCAATGGTATTGATGTAGCTACAGTCGAATTTTTACTTATTAATTCGGTAAAAAAGTCACGAGTCTTGTATTATATAGTCGGCTTCCACTTAACTAGGCGCGTTATGAACTTATCATAGAGATACTTATATAGTGTTGTCTTGCTCAAACCAAGGTTAAAACGGCATTATAAAGATATCCGTAATATAAACGCGATAGACCTATTGGTTATTTATGAATCTGAGAGAGAAGCACATCTAATTTTCAGTAATTATCAAAATGTTTCGAAGAACACTACCGTATTATATAATGTCGTGAATAAGCTCCCTAGTTTTGACAAATGTGTCATTCTTAAAAATATTGTGACATAAAATGTCGAGTACAAATCGGTTTGCAGGTTTTCTGCATCCCCAGGCAAAAGAAATGGTTCTCAATTTAATAGATTATTTTAAAAATGAAGAAGAAAAGGCTACTGAAACCGGCGAGTTATTAAATCCGAAGTCTATTAAAGAGAAAATATCGGAAGCACTAAAAATAAGTTTAAGATCAATACAAAGGATTGTTCATGAAAGTAGTAGAAATATACCAATGAAGAAAACGCAACGACGATCAAGGAAAACGAAGATTGAAACTTTACAGGAAGGTAAAAAAATGGATGTAAGGAATGTCATATACGACTTATATGCATTACAAGTCGATATAACGCTTTCAGCTCTGAAATATGCTTTGAAGGAACGAGGTGTTTTGGAAATAGGTCTCAGGTCATTGTCAGCGCTCATTAAAAGCTTAGGATTTCGTTATAGAAAGGACTGCAACAGAAGATATTTATGCGAACTACCAAGAATTGCAAGCGAACGAGTAAAGTTTCTGAAAAAATATGTTGAAAATTATGAATCAAAGTTTAGAAAAGCAGTTTTTTTAGTTGAAACTTGGGTATTTTCAAATGGAAGTGGGTCTAAATCATGGCAAGACGACTCAGTGAAATCAGTAAAACGAAAAAAAGGTTGTGGTTCGGGAAAACGTTACATAGTATTACATGCTGGCTCATCTACTGATTTTATAAAGGAAGCGAGTTTAATTTTTTCATCTAAATTCGCAATAATATAGGTATATAGATCAGTTTACTTAAAATAAATGTACACAAAAATATTCAAAATTATATACAATGTAAAATGCAGATAAATTCTGATGTTCTTATTTTTATTTATTAAACAATCACCCCTATTTACGGACCAACATTTGATTCCCAAGGGTGGTCGCTAGTCAGAGGTTTTACTGTAGGTATATTATTTATCTAATTTTCCATCAATTCAGTTATTAAATTTTTGAAATATAAAACTATTTTGTCAACCGTGTACAACAACACGAACGCACTATGGAAAATTAATTTTGGAACGAGACCCGTCACTGTTATTATGTCATTTTTATTATGACTGATAGTTTCAAATTAATTGTTAACCTATTAACATTCAATTTTATGGAAAATCAGCTGTCCATATGCCGCCATATTGGTTTTTATATTTTGAAACATTTTTGAACCTCTGATTCAACTGATTTGATTCAGGTGGTTACGTGCGCCTAGTTAAGTGGAAGCCGACTATAGACACTTTTATATTTTATATTATTATCGATAAAATTTTAAAAAATTAAGGGTATTAATTGGATTAACACAAATACTGACCTCCAATTATCGCAAAACGTACAAGTTATTTAGTGAATTTATTTTGCAATAAAGTTTTTTTCTATAACTGAAAGTCGTTGCGTTATCAAATTAATATCAACACGATAAAGTCCAGTAAAACAATAGAGTCTCGGAGACTTTTACTGAAACTGGAATAAATTATCTTTTGCCTTTGCTTGTTAATAGGTGGGGCAAGGTATCCCTTAACTTTCTCGATAAATCCATCCATAGGAACATGTAAAGCGATGACCAAAAAAATGCTTAAACTTTTTTGTAGGGAGATTTTGGCAGCCCATTTGTCGTAAATAATACTGTATATGGATTAGTGTCATGGACATATATACCATGTGGTAGTCATGCAGGAGCCTACAGCCGCCTTACCAATCCGGAATACCGTAACTGGATAAAGAATGTTACTAGTATTTAAAATATATTAAAAGTTTTGAATTCAACAGTTATTTTGATTTTTGTTTTTGTTGATTTTTGTTTTTGTTGATTTTTAACACATAAATAACTTACTGAAAAAATGGGATATGTCGAATTAAGGTTTGCGAGCTCTATTTTCTTTCACTCTTACGCACTACCCACTAAAAAATATTGCATTGTTCCTACCCATTGGTCATAGTGACCCTTTACAACTATGTAAAAAAAAAGGATTTAATAGACAAAAAATATATTTAACTATCAAAAAATGGTAAGTAATGTCAGATAAACATTAACATAAAACAAATAAGTATAGCGGGAATGAGGGCAGGCAATGAAATGACACAATTGTATTTCTCCCAAGGTTTCGTTTTATATGAAAACTTTATCATATACAGTTATAGCAACAATTAAAATGAGGCAGTAGGTCCCTAATCAATATATAAATACATCACAACTTTGGCCATTAAATAAATAGAGTCGATTCACTTAGTAAATCTGCAAGATGGCCGACATGTCATATGACAAAAGTCATATTCCAGCTAAATAAAATAAATTTTTGTATTTTCAATGACTTTTGTCATATGACATGTCGGCCATCTTGCAGGTTTACTGAGTGAATCGACTTTAGTTGTTGTTTTGATGAAATATACATGAAAAATATGATTTAATAACAAATACACATTAGGTACATACCAATAAAAAGGTCTTTAAGCCTGCATATTCATACTGTAGAATATGACAACACATTTTCTCGAAAACACATTGGATACAATGTATATATCCGAACTGTCAGTACCAATTTGTAGTAGTAAAACGTAAACAGTGAAGTTTGATGGTGAAGTTAGATTTAAATCATAGGTAGATATTGCAGATGAACTCCTCGGTCAAGTCCAGAGTGTAAAATGAGGTAACGAAACACATTGGGTTCTAAAAAATACGTTTATTTAAAAAAAAAGAAAAATAAGCAAAAAAAAACAAAGAAAAATAAAAGTAAACAATTTTGTAACCTAAAATTGTATAAAAAGCATTTATTACTAAATATTTTTCAAAATTTTCAACTACAAAGGAGTGTTCTTCTATTAGTAAAAATATGTTTATACAACATCTCAACATCTACTGATGTAATCGGACAATACTGCAACTTAGATAGCAAAATATAAGACCAAGATACAATTTCGTTGGATGGTTTAATGATTTTTGCTGCAGTTAAATATTTAAATCTCTCATTCTTTTTTACAGTTACATCCAATTTGTTCCTTACTTGACCTCCTACTTTACCGGGAATGTTGTTACATTTAGCGGAAAAAGTTTCAACAATACTAACTAATTCAGTCTATTAAACTGAAATTTCAAATCGATATAAATACAGTTTGTTAATCAGGTAATAATAACGCATTATTAAGTGACAATAAACAACCCCTAACAATATACCTGCAAATCCCGGAAACCCCCAATAAATACCTTGTGTATCACCATAATGTAAATATAATTATTATAACCTTCAGATTGAAATAAGAACTGAACTGACATTTTTTGATAAAGCCGAAAACATAAAAATTAGCTCTTAAAATAATAATTTATGAAAAATATGCATTTTATTATAACATTGACAATATATGCAAAAAATGCATATATATAATATATATATATGCATTTTGCATATATTCCTCCCTTAAAGGATGAGTTATGAGTCATAGTATACGGCGGAGCGCGTCCAATAATGGATTTGACGAAATTAAAGGATATTTTTTCTTCTGTTATTATAACATTGTAACAAAATACAAGTTTTTTATTTCCATTTTTTATCCAATGCCTCTTACGTTCCTAATACGTATACGATTTATGTTCATTTTGTACATATTGTTTATTCACAATGGGACATGGCTTATAATACTGTGGTATCACGCAGTGAGTCCTGAGTGATACTCAGTTGATTAATAATATTACGTGACGGAGAGATACAGAAAGCATACAGAAGCTATATTTGAATTCAGCGTAACTAACTCACTTAAAATCAGTTATCAAACCCAAATTAACATTGAAAAAGTGAAATTTTGTTGTCCTGTTAACTAACGAGACAAATTTGATTGTGACATAGATGATATTGGCAGACAATACTTATTCACAATGAAAGTTGCCTGATTTAGAAAAATTAAGATAATGCAGATGATACGCAAATTTACCTTCATTTCGATTGCCAAGACTATAATATAAACGCATCGAATTTGCTTAACGAAGATTTATGCATGTTAAGTCAAGTTTCTCTAGATCACAATCTAAGGTTAAATCCATTGAAGTCATCCTTGATGCTTTTTGGGAATAAGAACAAAATTGACTTTTTGAATGATAATATCAATATAGTTATTAATGGTGTTAGGCTCCCAGTAGTTAAAACAGCTAAAAATCTGGGTATAATCCTGAATACTAAACTAAGGTTTAGGGAGTATGTCAAAAAGCTAATTCAATAGTCATATATGTCTTTAAGAGTATTATACAACAACCGTCATGTCCTAAATTTAAATTACGTAAAATTCTGTGTAAGAGTCTCGTTTTATCCAGCTTTAACTACTGTCACTTCATTTATGGGCCTTGCCTTGATGTAGCAGATAGGAATAGGATACAAAGGGTACAGAATACATGCCTTATTTTTGGACTTCGAAAATTTGATCATATTTCTTATACGTTTAAAAATCTCAACCGGCTAGTAGTAATGAACAACCGTAGGACTTTACATTTGGGGAATTTTTTGGTTAAAACTCTAAACAATCCGGCTCTGCCTCTTTCTTTAAAAAGTAGGTTTGTATTACGTGAAAATATACATTGCCGTGACATGAGATTTCCTAATAGGTTGACGGTGCCTCAGCATCAGAGTGCCATGTTTCAGAGATCAATTACCTACAACTCTGTTAAATTGTATAACTCATTACCTAATGAAATGATTCTCATAGGTAGTAAAAAAATTAAACTGGAATATAAAAAATATCGACTCAGTTTTTAAAATGAACAAATTTGTTAATTATTTTTGTTAAATTATTATTTTTATGAATGTTTTGCAGGTCATTCTTCGAATCATGTCATTGTCGTCTTTTCCATCAGGTTAGAATGTAGCGTATTTTTCTTTTTTCCAGAAGATTAACTTTTTGAGCCAATATTTTTTTATTTCTCCTTTCTATGATATTTATATAATATCTGTACATTCATATTTCTTTATATTATATTTTTTTTTATTATTATTTTAGCAATCACTGTAGGGTTCAGTGGAGTAGCCTTTGTGGCTAGACTGCGCCCAGCTTTTGCTTGTATGCCTATTATTATTAGTCTTTGTAATTGTTTTTTTTTATCATAATAAAATACGTTTATTAGTATTATTATAATAATTGATTGCAAGAAAATTATTTCTGCCACGGCCGTTTATGTCACAAAGTTGCTGGTTAGTTTATTATTGTTTAAAATCTCCCTATAAACGATGTTGCAAGCAACAAGCTGATAACATGTCCCCGATAGCTGTTGACTAGCGTGACGTGCAATAACCCGGTCGAAAATATATTGTGGACACGTCTTTAAAAAATATGCTTAAAATATTTTTTATTTTGATTTCATAGGGTTCGATATGCGCAACAGGAAATAAAAAATTGGTTACAAAAAAATGTATTTTATGCAATTTATTTTTTTTTATGTTAGCAATAAATTTCACGCGTCAATTATTCCTGACTTTTGATGAATCATTACTCGTGGCTTGTTTAATCTCTAATGTGTAGGTAATGCTAATAAATAAAAAGGTATCGGTTTTAAATGAAAAAAAAAACAGCCATTTGTAAAATTTTGAATACAAAATAAATTATAAATGAATAATGTTTAGCCGCATGCAGGCAAAGGAGACGTAAACCTTTTTCAATTTAAAAATTGTCCGCAGGCAGCTAATATACTGTTCAGTTATATATTTAATACAGATACCACTTAATTTGTAAATTATTATCTGCTAGATATCACTGTTCCGAAGTATCATATTGATTTCTATAGATGTCGCTATATTATGTCGACGCATGGATGAAAGATAAAAATAGATCTTAATGATCAATGGTCGTAAGTGAATTCCTCCCCTCCCCTAGATTGAAATCGCTGACTATTCGGAACTGTATACTACTTACATAAAAATATGGCATATTTTATGTTTATGTAAACGTTAAATACAGTTGATGAACTAATTTTCATAATTTTCTTCCTTGCTAATATGTATGTTAGCAGTATCCTTCATTATCCTATACCCTGTAACTTATCAGTAAGAAAAGCCCCATATACGCATTAAGGATGGACGAGTCGCAGGAAACTCGGCAAGTGCCGGAGTTCAGTCTCAAAGTCTCCTGGACTACGAATAAAGATGGTGGCAGATGTCGAATTGTATTTAAAGTGCTCTGACAATTTCATAGTGAATAATAAATCAATAAAGTGCCTAATTTGCGACAGTAAATACCTCGCAGTATGTGTATCAATAAAATACACCTTTATTAAAGTTTTAAATGAAGTTAATACGAATATCTTCTATATTTGTGAAAAGTGCATAATAGATAAAAAAAATGTAAACAAAACCCGGTCTGGAGACCATAATCAAAAGAAGCGGAAATTGGCAAACTCAAAAAGGATGTTGCTGATTTACAAAGGGATAATCAAGAAAAAACCAAAATCATTAGAAATCTTGAGCAAGAAAAAGAAAAATTGAAAAATGAGGCAAAAAAAGTGGCGGGAAATTATCGGCATGAACACGAATCTTGCAGGTTAGAAAAGGAGAAACTAGATACTAAGGTACACTATTTAAAGGCTTTACTAACAGAAATGGGTGTCAAAAACATAACTCTAAGAGAAAACAATAGTTTATTATTAGAAAAAATTAATAGACAGGAAAATAATAATAATAAAGTATGCCGCCAAAACATGCCTCATAATATGCATGAAAGAATCCAGTCAGCTAGCAACACGGAGCAGGTGTATACGCGAGGGAGTGGCAACATGCTGTACAACGAAGCAGTGCAGAATCGCTCCGAATCCAGACGAGCAGAGAAGGAAAACGATACTCCGCGAACTGAACCCACCAGGCGAAACGATGGCCTCAAAGTAGGTTAAATAACCCAAGGAAACCTGACAACACTGAACCAAAAGTTGACAGGTACCAACGTCAAAATAATCAAAAGGACTTGAATAAGGAAAATGAGAATTTCCGATTTCCCAGAAACACAAAATGGAAAAGGCAACCAAAAAAAATTGGCACTGCAGAATCAGGGGTTGATGGCTTCGAAGGGGGAGAAAGAAGAGCTTGGCTGCACATTTATAGAGAGAGAACAACAGATGAAAACCAAATAATAGACTTCATTAAAAGAAAGCAAGACTTTGAGCGAGAAATGATTGTTAAGAGGGAAATACCCTCAGATAATAATCAGTTGAAGTCTTTTGTTTTGATTACCTCAATGGAGAAAAAGGATGTGCTGTACGACACCTCCTTCTGGCCCAAAGGTGTTGGTATACAAAGATTTGATTTTAGACGACACAGGGATTTCTTAAAGGATGCAATATCTTTTTAAGGCCAGTAGAATACCAAGGAATTAACCAGCATGCACAACAAAGGACAGATCTGACTGTAACAAAAAAATTAGCAACCAGGAAACCTGGGGTGAGTTTACTTCACCGAAATGTGCAATCGATAGGAAACTGTGTTGATCTTTTAAATCATTTGCTAGAGAATGAAAAAGACTGTAAAATTTTCTGTGTAACTGAGCACTGAAAAACCAGTGACCAACTTGCGATGTTTCCTCTGAATGGCTTTACTCTCGCGGCTAGTTTCTGTCGAGCGGAAGGTTATGGGGGAGCTGCGATTTTTGCTCATGAAAGCATTAAATTTAAAACTTTAAAACCACTTCATGATAGGTCAGTAGAGGGTCATTTTGAATGTGTAGGCATAGAGTGTAAATTCCAAGAGCAACTTATAGTAGTAACAGTGTATAGACCATGCTGAGGGGATATCAGACTGTTCTTACATAAAATGGAAAGTGTATTGTTGGATATCTGTTCGCTCAGTAAAAAAATATGTATTCTAGGAGATTTTAACATAGAGTTCATCAAGGAGAATGAAAACAAGACTAGGTTTTGTTCCCTAATGAACTCATTCAATTTTTATCATTGCATAAATACAGACACACGAATAAATAGGTTAAGCAGTAGCTGTATAGATAATATTTTTTGTAATTTTCCTCAAGACAATTCTAAAATAGAAATATTAGGGACAAACATTTCTGACCATACGACACAAAAGATTTGGTTAACTCTAAATGACAATACTAAAAAAATTCCTCAATATAACAAATTCTTTAGTCAAGAGGCAAAACTTCATTTCTTGGCAGAATTACAGAACCAAGACTGGACAGATGTATACAGTGTCCGCAAGAAAGTCCGCATCAAATGGGATTTTTTTTTTATTATTAGGATTAGGTAAAAATTGAAAAAGCAGTTAGTTTTTCCTTACCTAAAAACCAAAAATGACGTATACCGAAGCAGCTGCACGACTTGCGTTACCTGTCAAATTTGACATTTTTAATAAAATAGGTTCAAAAATGCCATTATTTATTAAAATATCGAAAAACTTTATTCGATAAAGTTGTTTATTTAGGCATTTTTAGCTTCTGTACGAAATTTTTACAGTCTAATACAATTTTTATTTTTTGCCAGATTCTTGAAAATTTTGATCATCCCTCGTAGATTAACTTTTATACATCGATGTAAAACCATTTGCCTTTACTTTATTTGTAATTAATGCAATTTTGTGTAAAATTTTTGTTTCCAATTATTATTTATTTTGCTTCAAAAACTGAAATTGTTAATGATCAGTATGTAATGTTTGATGCAAAGTTTATCTAATTACATCAGTTTTGCCAAAACCGACGTTTCTCATTTTTCTTAAGTTAGTAGACAGATGTACAAAGAGAAAATATTAGGAAGCTTTCGTTAAAATTTTACTTAATTAATATTGGATCAAAAAGAATAAATATTAATCGCTCGAACCATATTATTCAACAAAAATATAGTTTAATATAATTAATTTAATTTAATATTAATTAAGTAAAATTTCAACGAAAGCTTCCTAATATTTTCTTTTTGTACATCTGTTTACTAACTTAAGAAAAATTAGAAACGTCGGTTTTGGCAAAACTGATGTAATTAAATAAACTTTGCATCAAACATTACATACTGATCAATAACAATTTCAGTTTTTGAAGCAAAATAAATAATTGGAAACAAAAATTTTACATAAAATTGCATTAAGATTACAAATGAAGTAAAGGCAAATGGTTTTACATCGATGTATAAAAGTAAATCTACGAGGGATGATCAAAATTTTCAAGAATCTGGCAAAAAATAAAAACTGTATTAGACTGTTTAAATTTTGTACAGAAGCTAAAAATGCCTAAATAAACAACTTTCTCGAATAAAGTTTTTCGATATTTTGATAAATAATGGCATTTGTGAACTTATTTTATTAAAAATGTCAAATTTGATAGGTAACGCAAGTCGTGCAGCTGCTTCAGTATACGTCATTTTTGGTATTTAGGTAAGCAAAAACTAACTGCTTTTTCAATTTTTACCTATACCTAATAATAAAAAAAAATCTCATTTGATGCGAACTTTCTTGCGGATACTGTATAGTGTTTCGAGGTCTGACGTTAATAAACAGTGGTTTGGTTTTATTACTATGTCTATAAATATTTTTAATCATTGTTTTCCAAAAAAACTTGTACACAAAAAAGTTAATAGGGAGGCTCTGTACAATAAACAATTGAAAATTACTGATGTAAAAAATAGACTAGATGTACTGCTTTTGTTAAAGAACCGAAGTGATGTTTTCTTGGAAATGTATAAGTCTGTAAAAAAGAGTATGATAATTTGCTAGTTAAAAGTAGATGTAAAACTTATGAGGATAGAATCAACAGATCAGATAACAAAACTAAATGCTTATGGTCCATATGTAACGGAATTGTGGGTAAACCAAGGTCTGGCGATACAATGATTTCAGGAAGTGCTCTGGACATATCGAATAAGTTAAATTTATTGTTTTTTGAAAAAGTACCAAATTTACTTAAAAATGTCAAAAAAACACAGTGGAGTACTAATATAACAGCAAATAACATGTCAATATTTTTTAAACCAGTCACAAAAAAGAAATCTTAGAACTGACCAGCATAATTAAAAATAAAAACAGCTTTGGGGATGATGAATTGCCCACAAGCATAATTAAGCTAAGTTTACCAGAGATAGCTGATGTAATGGTGTATATAATAAATAATTCTTTACGAGAGGGCATTTTCCCGGAACAACTTAAAACAGCAGTTATAAAACCACTATTGAAAAAGGGAGATCCGGAGGAATTCGACAACTACAGGCCGGTCAGCCTTCTTCCAGGTTTTTCAAAACTGTTTGAGTTGGTTGCATGCAGCCGCCTTGTGTCTTTCATGGGACAGTGCGGTTTGCTCTCGGGCAACCAGCATGGCTACATGAGGGGCAGATAAACTCAGACAGCAACGTTTCAATTCACTCATGGTATTCTTGAGCAACTGGACTAACTGGAGGAGGGTGGAGTGGCTGTTGGAGTATTTCTGGATCTCTCAAAAGCATACGACTGTCTTGATCGAAAAATTTTGTTAAAGAAAGTTGATTTGTATGGAATAAGGGGTAATGCGATAAAATGGTTTAAGTCATACTTGAATAATATAATACAGAAGGTAGTAAAGTTAAGGTAAGCTATAAGTCTGAAAGTGTGAATAATAATGTAGCAATCCCCCAGGGCAGCATATTGGGACCAATTTTATTTATTATTTTTACTAATGACCTACATTTTGAAATAAGGGACTCAAATACTATTCTCACATCCTATGCTGATGATACCAATCTCTTATTAACAATTAATGACCCAACTCATTAACGAGGCTGCTGATATATTTTTGCAAATTTGCTCTTGGTTAAAAAAAAATAGACTGTTAGTCAATGAGAACAAAACAAATATCTTATTATTAAAACAAAATTAAATAGAATGGAAAAACCAGAAAATATTCAAATCAATAACAAAGATTTTAAGCTTAAGTCCCAAACAAAATTTCTGGGAATTTATATAGATGAATTTTTAGACTGGACCGAGCAAATAGAATCACTTGGTAAAAAACTTAACAGTATATGCTATGGTATCAGAGTGATTTCGATATGTTTCAACAGCAGCCCTGCAAACCCTGTATTTTGCAAACTTTGAGGCTACGGCAAGGTATGGGATAAGTTTTTGGGGTGGAAAATCAAAGATACAGGATATTTTTATTATACAGAAACGTTTACTAAGAATAATGTGTAAAATGTCATGTAGAGAGACTTGTAGGAATGTTTTTAGAAATAATTTTTTATTGACAATTTATGGTTTATAAATTTTTGATACCATTATGTTCTTTTTTAAGAATAGACAGGGTCTTTATGCTGAGAGGAATCATAAGTATAGTATTCGTTCTGTTGATGTAAATTATCCAGCACATCATCTGTCTATTTTTGAAGGTGGACCCTATTATGCGGGTGTTCGACGTTTTAATAAACTTCCTACTGATATTAAAAGTGAACTAAGTGTTAAGGTATTTAAAAGAAAATTAAAGGAACATTTATTAGTTTATCCAAAAAAAAAATATATATTAGCATTAAATGTAAAAAATAATATTTAAATAAACTTTTATTATTATTATTATTATTATTATTATTATTATTATTATTATTATTATTATTATTATTATTATTATTATTATTAATTATTATTATTATTAAGTCTGGTCAGAGATAATCAAGACTTTTATGAGGGATAAAACAACTCTGGGTGGCGCATCGAAAAGGAAACAGAGGCATTTACTGGCAGCTCAGTTCTTTTTTGGAAAAATGCTTAGACCCGTCGATTTTGTTTTCGAGGGGGACTCAAACCACCCCTAAGATCTTAAACGGAAAGGAGCGTCGAGTGATACCTTATTTTAAAGGCCTTTCAATTCCCTTTATAATGATGTAAAATTCATGTACTTCAGTTCAGTAGTTTTGAAGATTTATTGATTTAAAGCTTAAAGTAGACTTTAATAGGTACATCAGATTAGTTGGTACTACTTTCAGAAGAAATTTGATTAAAATCATTTACTTAATAAGTAAATAGCGATTGGATCGTTTTTTGTGGCAAGAAAAGTTGTTTCTTGAAGAAAGATAAGAAGGGAATGTGTCGTACATATTTTAAATAGGAATTTAGTACATAGTTTGCGATTGATTCGACCAAACATTGTTGTTAAAATACCTTTTAATACTTTATACATAAATTAACCATGGTAACAATTCCACGGTAGAAAGGGTTGAAATTATCGAAATATTTTTCGGAAATATTCAGTGTGCTAATAAAACAGCACAGATATTTAATGAGCGACATGAGGACAGTAACGTGCATCGAAAATATGTTTTAGAACTTGTAGCTAAATTTCGGGAAACTGGATCAGTCGCCACTAAAAAACGCAACATTGAAAATCCCATAAGGAACGAAGCAATAGAAGTGAGGGTTTTAGGGCAAGTTTATGTAGATCCTTCGTTAAGTACCCGCAAATTGGATACTGTGTGTGGTGTTAGTCGACGTAGTATCCAACGGGTCCTAAAGAAAGGCCCATATTATTAATCCGTGTAAAATTCACCTTGTACAAGAACTTAATAAAGACGATTTTGATAGGCAATTACAATTTTGTGAAGATATGAGTGAAAGAATTATAAACGATAAACATTTTCTATTCAACACTTGCTTTTCCGACGAATGTTCCTTTTTCTGAAATGGGGTAGTAAATCGTCATAACTGCCGATATTGGTCCGATTCTAATCCCAGAATTTATCATGAAATACACACACAGCAGCAACAAAAATTAAATGTTTGGGCTGGTATTTTTGGCGATCATTTAGTTGGTCCTTTTTTTAACCTGGAAATTCAACAGGTAAAATGTATTTGGAATAACTGCAAGACGTCATAGATCCTGTATTAACAGCCATAATTGAAAATCAGAATGATCGGCGGTACATTGCGAATAGGTTGATGTTTCAACAGGATGGTGCCCCACCACATTACGCATTACGTGTTCGACAATATTTAGATCAGACGTTTCCAGGTCAATGGATTGGTAGAAGAGGTGCCATTTAATGGCCCCCAAGATCGCCAGATTTATCACCTTTGGATTTATTTCTGTGGGGTCACTTAAAAAGCAAAATCTATGCTACTCAGCCAATATCGTTAGAAGATTTTCGACAAAGAATTCTGAATGAGTGCCTTCAAATTACTTCTCAAATATTGCGACATGCGCGCCAACGTTTTGAGCAAAATCTTTATTACTGCATGGAGAGTCATGATGGTCATTTCCAACATTTACTTGGCTGACGTGTCAGTTCATTCTTCATTTTTAAACTACTTTGCTGCCAAATGTATTGATCTCCACTAATGATGATTAAAGTTTTATTTAAGCTTTAAATCAATAAATCTCCAAAACTACTGAACTGAAGTACATGCATTTTACATCATTATAAAGGTAATTGAAAGACCTTTAAAATAAGGTATCACTCGACCCCCCTTTCCATTTAAAATATTAGGGGTGGTGCCACCTTCGCCCAGGGGGTGCACGTGTTAACGTGATTTTTTGCCAATTTTGTGTCCCCCTCGAAAACAAAATAGACGGGTCTGAGCGTTTTTCCGAAAAAAAAACTGAGCTGCCAGTAAATGCCTCTATATCGTTTTCGATGCGCCACCTTACTTTCGATTCGTGATTCGCCCTGTACCGATTAGACTCAGATTGAAAAAAACTAAATACACAATAAAATTTGGGTTTATAGCTACTTCATTATTTTTTATATGTCTATTGTTTCATTATTCTATAAATATGTGTTACCAACTTTACGTATTTTATTTATACTGAGCCATCTAATATTCATTAGTTATAGATATAATATTTAATTTTTGATAGTACAATTAAGTGATCACTTAATTAATAATAAATAATACAAAAATTAAAGAATCTAATATTTTCTTATAAGTAAAAAAGGTTAAGGTTAGGGTTAAGGTTAACTGATTATCTTAATGCAGAAAGAACTCTCTTTAAGCATTTTGACGTTTTATTTTTTGATTACATAATATTGTATTAATTAGATATATCAATACTTTTTTTTTACTTAGTTTTTTTCACGTTTAAAAAATGAATCCAGGATTTTTGTTTTTCTTCGTGGTGACATTATTTGTTAGTATTAAACATGAAGGTAAGTTTAAGTGCAATTTTTTAAGAAATTTAGTTAGGCGAAGAAAACTTGAAATAAAACTTATTACAATCATTATCTTTTTTTATTTCTCAAATTAAATTAAATGTGATTTAACGGCCAAAAATGATTTAACCGTGCGTAAAAATAATAATTACTAATTTGCATTTAAGTGTGTTTTTAAAACTGCATTATTCGGTTATTTTCATATTTTGTTAAAAAGCCATCCTTCTTTGGAGTCGAGAACTTTTATTATACAGTGTCACCAGTAAAGTCCGCATCATATGGGATTTTTTTTTATTAATACCTTTATTCAAAATTTGACTTTGGCATCAAGTTCTGCTTCGATCGAGATGAAAATTAAGCAAAAAAATTGTAGTCACGTGATCCGCATTATTTGTCAAATTTTAATTTTTTTCAAAAAATAATTCAAAAGTGGGGTTATTTCTGAAAATGTCGAAAAAAATTATTAAAAAAAGTTTTTTTAAATGCATTTTCCAGCCTACACGCAAAATTTCAGCTGCATAAGATAATTTGGATTTTTTACCTACATTTTGTAAAATGTACCACTTTTGCAAAATAAGACTCAACGCAACCTACATAAAACTTCTTAGTTTTATCAATGATTTATTTAAGATACATTTTCCTCAAAGTAGCGCCATATTAAATGTGTGTTTTCTACAAAATCAAAATTGGGCTATTAAAATTTGGTTGCATGTGATGCAAATTTTTTTTGTTTTTAACCCTGTAGAAGGCAACTTCATAAAATAAGTATTTTTGAAAATGTAGTTCGTGTCTGAAAGTAAAAAAATAAAAAATAAAATAAAGGGGTTTTAAATTAGATCGTTGAAAATAGATAAACTTTACGTTAAGTTAAACTAAAATTTATTTCCCACTTAATAAACACTTTACTGATGACACTGTGTTCTTTTTTGTCCTAATAATAATATTAAGGTGTATTACTTTGTATATATGTGTATTTTTTTTGCTTAATTTTCATCTCGATCAAAGCAGAACTTGATGCCAATTGCAGACACAAACTACGTTTTCAAAAATACTTATTTTATGAAGTTGCATTATTATACAGGGTCAAAAACAAATAAACTTTGCGACATTCGACCAAATTTTAATAGCACAATTTTGATTTTGTAGAAAAACACACATTTAATATGGCGCTACTTTAAAGAAAATGTATCTGAAATAAAGCATTGTCAATAATAAGAAGTTTTATGAAGGTTGCGTCGAGTCTTATTTTGCAAAAGTGGTGCAATTTACAAAATATAGGTAAAAAGTCAAAATTATCTTATGCAGCTGAAATTTTGCAGGTGTGCTAGAAATTGCATTTAAAATAACTTTTTCTTATAACTTTTTTCGATATTTTTAGAAATAACCCTATTTTTGAATTATTTTTGAAAAAAATTAAAATTTGACAAATCACGTGACTACAATTTTTTTGCTAAATTTTCATCTCGATCGAAGCAGAACTTGATGCCAAAGTCAAATTTTGAATAAAGCTATTAACAAAAAAAAAACCCATATGATGCGGACTTTACTGGTGACACTGTATAATAAAAGATCTCGACTCCAAAGAAGGATGGCTTTTTTAACAAAATTTGAAAATAACCGAATAATGCAGTTTTAAAAACACACTTAAATGCAAATTAGTAATTTTATTATTATTTTTACGCACGATTAAATCATTTTTGGCCGTTAAATCACATTTAATTTAATTCGAGAAATAAAAAAGTATAATGATTGTAATAAGTTTTATTTAAAGTTTTCTTCGCCTAGCTAAATTTCAATTCAAATTTTGAATAAAGTTATTAATAAAAAAAATCCCATAATAATGCGGACTTTACTGGTGACACTGTATTTAAGAGAATTAGTTTTGAATGATGTTTTAATGAATTTTACGGAGACTCGCCACCATATTTACAAAAAAAGATTATCAATTCTAACGAATGACTGTTAAAAAAGGAATACAATAGGTGGTTAACCCGAATGACAATTTACAGGTTATATAGCGATATTTTTAAATAAATCATGTAATGTATGTATGTATGTATAGGTATCATTTGTCACAAACAAAGGTTATATTTTATATTTCGCCTGCGGCTAATAGCATGGGAGCAAATGCCATTTTTTCTAAATTGCTCTAAGTCTGGACTTGACCGTACTAGGTGAAAATGACAAATAAATTATTAATAATTTCCACTTGTATAAATAGAGTTGGATTCTGTTATAATTTTTATTAGAACCCAAGCTGGCTAACATGTGTTTAAATATGCGTGCAACACGCTAATATCTAAACACACCCGTATCATTGAAAAGTTTTAAAAGGTTTGCAACTACTTAATACATTTTTATAATAAACACATTGTAACGAAGTTACTATATTTTTCCGGGGGTTTTACTATATTTTTACCGCATTTTTTTATATTTTTAAAAGGTTAGTATGCGTGTCCGATATTACTTTCTTCTTTTTCGTGCTACAACGTTAATTTTTTAATTTATTTAATTTATACTGTTCGAATCTATTAAGTTTTCCGTCGCGAAACACCGGGAAAATACTTTTCATCATTTTCCGACCACGCCAGTTAATACTGCTGAGCGCGCCGCGAATTCGAGGTGCGTACAGTACCCCCAGATGTCTCCGCGCGAGATCGAAGCGCGTACGGTACCTCCTCGTCTACGACCGTGACGTAGTTCCGCGAAGTCAATTTATATGCGAGAACTTCATATTTTCAGGCAGAACGCGTGTTCTCACTTAGCTCGCAGCTTGTCATCCCAGCAGCGATCCCGACCAGACCGACGACAACCGAGGCTGACCGACCGACTTCCGACGGTAAGAAACTACCATCCGACCAGCCGTTTCCCCGCGCCGCTTCCATTTTCCTATACCGCTGCACGTTCTGGCTATAGGTATTATTCTTACTTTTACAAAGATGCTTTAGGTACTATCTTACTCTTTCTTACACACACACCGGGCCGTCCATATGTTTTCTTTGTTTCTTTACATATAAGACAAGGCTGCACCAGGAAAAATGACCGGGTAGCTTTGTCTTATTTTAAAATACACCGCGGACCGTTATGCTGTCTTTATCATACACTTACGTGACCGGGCTGCACCAGGACCAATATACCGAGTAGCTCTGTCTCGTTTTAACTATATTTAACACAACTAAACTACACCCTCACACACTCCGGGTTGATCAATTCAATATCCTTCTCTTATATAAGGCAAGGTTGCACCAGGACCAATATACAGGGTAGCTTTGTCTTATTTCAATACACGCGAACCGTTATATTATCTCTATCATACACATACGCGACCGGGCTGCACCAGGACCAAATATACCGGGTAGCTCTGTCTCGTTCTTAATATCTGTCTCACTCATTCTCACACACACACACACACACACACAAACCCTCACACACCGATCAACGATTGTTCTTACTAGTGAGGCAAGGCTGCACCAGGACCAATATACCGGGTAGCTTTGTCTTGTATTAGCCTTCAGCTATTTTTCTTTTCAACAATACGAAACCGGATTTCTGCAGGGATCCTGTCTCGTTCTAATTAGGAGTTAAAACGGGTAAATATCGGGTTTCTATGCACACACACACACACCGTCTTTGTCTTACACACAAATAGTACCTTCTCCGTCTTACACATTACTTCAATACCAGAACGCGTCCGGCCGCAAGTTTAGTTTTAATATGATATATTTAGCCGCGTACTCGCAGGGAAACGACGTCTTTCCGAACCACCACCGACCATTGGTCATATTACCGCTTAGTTAGGAACTTTTTCCGACCGCCTCGGTTGATGTTTAACATCCGCGCCCGTCTTCGCAAATACCGCACACCTGTCCGTAGATAGCACAAACAAACCGCGTTCATTAAAGCACAGCCGCAAGTCCACGTACCGCGTTACCTTTTTCCACCGACCGAACCTGATAAAGTTAACCGCAAACCTCACTTGTTGTCCGCTACCGACCGCGACCGTCTACCGCTACCGCTGAGACAACTGCCGCGTTTCTTGCGAATTTGATAACATGCGCAGTATTCAAAACCGATATTAGTAGAATAGTCGGATCATTTCATTTCATTAAGACCGATTTGTCGCGAGCATACACGCATACTCTTCCTTCTCTCTCTTTCCTTCATATCATTTCACCGCATTCATTATATTTCACTTAGGCACATGGTAATGTACCAAGATTTTAATGATAATACAAGATGTTGTACCGAACCAATTGTTTTATTTTCCTTCTCCGAAACTGTTTCTTTTAGGACGCTTAAAAATTAGTCGCCTGGTTTAATTTTCTCCGCTGTAACAAGCTACCTGGTGCATCGTGGGCCCCTTTAAGGGGCCCCCTTACCACATTAATCCAAGGAGTGGCGCCAGAGATACCGTTGGAAACATATTTTCCATCCGTCCACCGAAAGAACCGATATTTTATATAGATAGATTTCCATTAAAATAAAAAGGCACATTACAACATAATTAAGATATTTAATTAATATATTAAAATCGCCTAAATAAAAAATCGACCAGAGGCGTACCGTTTAGGGGAAAATAGATATTAAGAAAAAAAAAAAATTGAGACACACAACTCAAATTTCGTATTTGGACTAAGTTTTTTATTTGCAAAAACATTTCCATATAAAATTTTGTTGTATTTGTACTAATTAAGATACTTTACTCTTAAGGCCATTTTGAAAAAAATGGCATTTGCTCCCTTACTATTAGCCGCAGATGAAATATACATTTATAGTTTTCGGGCATGCACCAACTTTTATCAAGAATAAAATTTTCTGAGATATCGGTAATAAAGAAGTTTCCCATATGTTGTATACTTCTTTAGACACACTGTATAGTTTTTGTTTTAATCGTTCTTGTTACAAACCTGGCATCCCTTTATTCGTCTTTGTAGTTCTTATCGTAACGGTTTTACAATGCTGTCCTCCCTCAACGGGGTAGTACAGGCGCCAGAGGTAGTTGAGAATGTAAAATGTGAGGACCGGCAACTATGCTCAAATTCTTTCATCTGAAACACCAATAAAAAAAAACCATATTGCCAGCAGCTGTGTTCTTCCCTTTCGTTTTTCCCTACGCCCTCGCCCGGAATAGTCAGTAGAAATTAATTCTTAAATCGTATCGGTTAATTTTTTAGTTTTTACGTAATATTATTTAAGTTTACCTGTAGTTACGTGTTTTATTTAAACAAAAACGTGGACAATGTCGCTACAACAACTAACTTCAGTGTCTTTTTCATCTAAGATTTCTTTGTTATCCTCTTGAAATTTTTAATTACCTATATGATTTTTGCCATTTTCTTTTAATTTTTTTTAATTTTTCACCAGACCACAGAATTTATATCAAAAAAATTACCTTGTCGGACTTCCATTGTCTTCAAACAAACACAGAATTTATAGTTGCGTAGCTAGATATTAAACTATTTTAATTAAATCCAGTGTCTTTTTCATCTAAGATTTCTTTGATATCCTCTTGAACTTTTTAATTACCTATATGATTTTTGCCATTTTCTTTTAATTTTTAAAATTTTCCACCTGATTACAGAATTTATATCAAAAAAATTACCTTGTCGTACTTCCATTGTCTTCAAACAAACACAAAATTTATAGTTGCGTAGCTAGATATTAAACTATTTTAATTAACTCCAGTGTCTTTTTCATCTAAGATTTCTTTGATATCCTCTTGAACTTTTTAATTACCTATATGATTTTTGCCATTTTCTTTTAATTTTTTTTAATTTTTCACCAGACCACAGAATTTATATCAAAAAAATTACCTTGTCGGACTTCCATTGTCTTCAAACAAACACAGAATTTATAGTTGCGTAGCTAGATATTAAACTATTTTAATTAAATCCAGTGTCTTTTTCATCTAAGATTTCTTTGATATCCTCTTGAACTTTTTAATTACCTATATGATTTTTGCCATTTTCTTTTAATTTTTAAAATTTTCCACCAGACCACAGAATTTATATCAAAAAAATTACCTTGTCGTACTTCCATTGTCTTCAAACAAACACAGAATTTATAGTTGCGTAGCTAGATATTAAACCATTTTAATTAACTCCAGTCATCTAAGATTTCTTTCTCTTGAACTTTTTAATTACCTATATGATTTTTGCCATTTTTTTTAAATTTTTTTAATTTTCCACCAGACCACAGAATTTATATCAAAAAAATGACCTTGTCGGACTTCCATTGTCTTCAAACAAACACAGAATTTATAGTTGCGTAGCTAGATATTAAACCATTTTAATTAACTCCAGTCATCTAAGATTTCTTTGATAGCCTCTTGAACTTTTTAATTACCTATATGATTTTTGCCATTTTTTTTAAATTTTTTTAATTTTCCAACAGACCACAGAATTTATATCAAAAAAATGACCTTGTCGGACTTCCATTGTCTTCAAACAAACACAGAATTTATAGTTGCGTAGCTAGATATTAAACTATTTTAATTAACTCCAGTGTCTTTTTCATCTAAGATTTCTTTGATATCCTCTTGAACTTTTTAATTACCTATATGATTTTTGCCATTTTCTTTTAATTTTTTTAATTTTCCACCAGACCACAGAATTTATATCAAAAAAATGACCTTGTCGGACTTCCATTGTCTTCAAACAAACACAGATTTATAGTTGCGTAGCTAGATATTAAACTATTTTAATTAACTCCAGTGTCTTTTTCATCTAAGATTTCTTTGATATCCTCTTGAACTTTTTAATTACCTATATGATTTTTGCCATTTTCTTTTAATTTTTCCACCAGACCACAGAATTTATATAAAAAAAATGACCTTGTCGGACTTCCATTGTCTTCAAACAAACACAAAATTTATAGTTGCGTAGCTAGATATTAAACTATTTTAATTAACTCCAGTGTATTTTTCATCTAAGATTTCTTTGATATCCTCTTGAACTTTTTAATTACCTATATGATTCTTGCCATTTTCTTTTCTTTTCTTATTCTCCTCTCTTCGTATTCATTCTAAATTTCCTTTTCTACAGCTTTTATTGCTATTGATGTCTTCTCTACAGGGTCCTGCACCTCACCTTCCGTCCTCTAAAGCTCACTTATTAATTAAGTTAGGACTTTAATATTTTGCAGACCTTATGTGTATCTTGGTGCGCATTTCAGGAAAATATTTTTTTTCATACAGGGTGTCCCAAAAAAGTGTGACGTCATAAGGATTTATTTTTTAGAATACACGCCACATATTTTCTTACTTATTTGGGTGCCTCCTATAATTACCTACATACCCCTAACAATTTATGAAAATCAATTCAATATTATAGGCGAAAAAAAAATATCAGTTTTGCACTACTGGTTTTAAAAGTAATAAAAATAAAAATAATGCCTCGTTAAGAAAATTATACAAAGACACTTATCAAATAAAGTCTAACAGTCTCGTTAACCATGTTTGACTAATACGAATTGTACAGGGTGTCCAAAGTTTAGTGTCAAACTTTGCAAACTTTTAAGCAATATATTTTTCTTATTTCAAATAGGAATCTTTTTACGCCTTTCGATGCAGAATTAAAAATCAAACATTCGTCCTAATTACAACACTATCGCAATTTCTAACGCATCGAGACTTTTTTGCAGAAAACTCATTTTATCAACTATTCAAACAGTCATTATTATGAATAAATATCGAAGGTGGCTTTGAAAAACACTTTATTGGTATTGAAGTTAATTAAAGTTACAAGAGACTATTTTGACTTTAGAAATCTAAAAGTTTCAAATATTGATAAATTGTTATAGTAATTAACTGGAAATGATAATCGTGGATATGGTTATCCTTTAAAATTCGTTGAACTGTTCTTTCGCATACATCTACGGCATCAGCGACGGCTTGCTGACTAACTAAAGGATTTTCTATAATATATAATAGCACAGCCAATTGATTTTCTTTAGTTCGGACCGGTTTATTTCTCACTGGTTTTGGGTAGTTTACATTCCCCGTGTGTACAAATATCTCTTATATGTTTTGCAGGCTCCTTTTGTCTGGATGTGGTTGTTCCGGATAACTCTGTGCGTAAACTCGGCTTGCCAAAAAAGAGTTCTTTTCGCACGCTCCTAATATAAAAATCATAAGTTCTTCTTGGTTTTAGTCCATCACAAAAACAATAGAAATTACTTATAACAGCTTAAATAATTACTTACAATTTACCAATATTCGAAACTTTTAGATTACTAAAGTCAAAATGGTCTCTTGTTACTTTCATAAACTTTAAAACCAATAAATTGTTTTTCAAAGCCACCTTCGATATTTATTCATAATAATGACTATCGGAATAATTGATAAAATTAGTTTTCTGCAAATAAGTCTTGATGCGTTAGAAATTGCGATAGGGTTGTAATTAGGACAAATGTTTGATTTTTATTTCTGCATCGAATGCCGTTAAAAGATACAGGGTTTCCTATTTCCACCACCGGATCTTTCGTCGATAGCCTATCGTACGGTAGCATGAAGACTAAACACAGTGATCAACGGTTCTTGTCAGAACCAACACTGACAATGGCATCCATAAATATAGAGGGAATGACAGAGAACAAACAGAAAATCCTACAACTGTTTTGCGATACCAGCATATGTGATGTTCTGTGTGTCCGGGAAACCCACAGAAGCAATACGCAGAGGCGCCCTAAAATCGCGGGCATGCGCCTGGTTGCTGAGATACCCAACAACAGGCACGGAAGTGCAATCTTCGTAAAACATACAGGGTGGTACTGAAATCCTAACAGTTGAGATCGGGAAGTACACTGTCACCTGTGTCTATAAACCGCCTACTAAAACCTTCACCTTTGCACCACCACCTAACTTTAAGTCCCAACAAAACCAGTTTGTCCTGGGTGATTTCAACAGCCATAGCGTAAACATGGGGATACAATGAAACAAACAACAATGGGAAACTTGTCGAAGAATGAGCGGAAGTGGCTGGCCTTGTGCTTGTACACGATCCCAAAATCCCACACTCTTTTTACAGTAACGTATGGAGACGTGGATACAACCCAGATCTCTGCTTTAGCAGACCGATGCATTAAAATGGTTTATGATCCGATACCAAAAAGTCAGCACAGACCAGTCGGAGTGGCTGTATACGCTGCCATTAAGTCCCCATGCATCTCCTTTAGGCGGAGATTCAACTTCAGAAAGGCGGACTGGCCAAGTTTCTCGGCCCAGCTGGACCTGGCACTTAACAGACTTGTACTAAAATCTGAAAACTACGAACAGTTTATCGCGCTAATAAAGGCTGTGTCCAGGAAAACTATACCAAGAGGATGCAGACATTAGTATATCCCTGGCCTTTCACATGAAACTAAGAGCTTACTGGAAGGATATGGAGAGCTGTATGAAAAAGGCCCCTTCAGCGAGGAAACAGTAGAGTGCGGTTCGGCGTTGCTTCGGGAAATAGGACAAGCAAGACAGGAGAGATAGACTGAGAAACTGGAACAGCTGGACATAACCCATAGCAACAAGATAGCATGGAATTTTATCAAAAAGCTCAGCGGAGACCCAACTAAGAAGCCCGATACCAGCTCCATAACACCAGACCAAATCGCTCACCAACTGCTTAAGAACGGAAAAATGGAGAAAAAAACAAAGGTCCAGCCACTGCAAAGAAATTACCTCCATGAAACAAATCTCCTCGAAAAACCGTACACCATGCAAGAACTCTAAACAACGGCATAAACACCATGAAAAACGGCAAAGCAGCGGGAATCGATGACATGTGCACGGAGCAAATGAAGCATCTTGGGCCAGTAGCTAAAAACTTGTTACTAGCCCTATTCAACAACTGTACAAAAGACCACAAGATCCCAAAATCATGGAGGAAGTTGAAAGTGATAGCCCTGCTCAAACCAGGCAAGGACCCAGAAACGGCCAGCAGCTACAGACCCATATTACTGTTGTGCCACCTTTTCAAATTATACGAACGGTTGACGCTACGGCGCATGGAACAAATAGTCAAAAAGAAACTTATACAACAACAAGCAGGTATCAGACCCGAAAAGTCCTGCACCGGCCAGGTTCTCGCCCTCACTGAACACATAGAGAGGGGTTACGAGAATAAAGCAATCACTGGAGTCGCTCTGGTTGACCTGTCGGCTGCATACGACACAGTTAACCACAGATCCCTTATTGCAAAAATATACGCGATGACAAAAGTCTACAACCTAACCAGGGTTATTGGGTCCATCCTGCAGAATAGACGGTTTTTCGTGACACTGAATGGGAAGAAGAGAGACCAAAAGAACAGGCTACCCAGGGAAGTGTGCTGGCCCCAATGCTATTCAACATATATACCAACGACCAGCCTATCCTCGCATACTCCAGACACTTTCTCTACGCTGGTGGCTTGGCCTTGGCTGTACAGGACGAAGATTTCCAAAGCGTTGAGCGCAAACTCGAGAGCGCATTGACAACTATGGCTGACTACTACGACCAAAACTCCCTGCGACCAAACCCAACAAAGACCCAAGTAAGCGCCTTCCATCTGCGAAATAAAGACGCAAAACGCCAACTTACAGTTGCCTGGGGGAGGAACCCTTCTGGAACACACAGAACAGCCGAAGTATCTTGGAGTCATACTCGATCGAACAATATCGTACAGACAACACTGCAACAAAACAAGACAAAAGGTCTTCACTAGGAACAACCTCGTAAGAAAGCTGGTCGGAAGTAAATGGGGCCCAAGACCTCCAATTCTGAAGACTACAGCTGAGGCACTATGTTTTTCAACGGGAGAATACGTATGCCCAGTATGGAACAGATCAAGCCATGTAAAACAGGTGGATGTTGCCCTCAATGAGACATGCCGACTAATAACAGAATGTATGAAAGCGACACCTCTCCCCGCACTATATTGCCGCACCCCACATACGACGTGGAGCATTCGAGTATACAGAAAAGTTTAAGCAAACCTTTGACGAAAGGCACCCCCTCTATGGGGAACCCCATCTCACAAATAGACTCTGATCTCGCAAGGGTTTCCTGAAAATGGTTGACGACGAACCACCAGATGACTACCCACCCCGTCAAAACAACCCAAGCGGTCACCACCTGGAGTGGAACACCTGAAAGACCCTCAACCGCATCAGAACCGGGGTCGCTCCTGTGAAGACCAACAAAGTGAAATGGGGACAAATGAACCCACAGGACACCTTACGCGATTGCGGAGAAACCCAAAGCATGGAGCATCTAACTGCGTGCACACTCTGCCCAAACACCTGCACCCTTGAAGATTTATGGACTGCCAACGACAATGCTATTAACGTAGCCCGATATTGGGCCAAAAAGTTTTAACCTACGGATCCGGACACGAAAAAGTAAAAGGTAAGTCCAATTTGAAATAAGAGAAATAAATTGCTTTAAAGTTTGTAAAGTTTGACACTAAACTTTGGACACCCTGTACAATTCGTATTGGTCAAACTTGGTTAACGAGACTGTTAGACTTTATTTAATAAGTATCTTTGTATAATTTTCTTAACGAGGCATTATTTTTATTTTTTATTAATTTTTAAATCAGTGGTGCAAAACTGATATTTTTTTGTTTTTATTTTTTTTTTCGCCTATAATACTGAATCGATTTTAATAAAATTTTAGGGCTAAAAAATACATCCTTAAGACGTCACACTTTTTTGGAATACCCTGTATGAAAAAAAATATTTTCCTGAAATGCGCCCCAAGATACAGATAAGGTCTGCAAAATATCAAAATTCATTCAAAGGTTACTGATTCAGCCTCCCCTAACATGGAGGTTTATTGACGCTGCGCTGTCCTAACGTGAAAAAAAAAACAATCTGAATATTGTGGTTTTTCAAAAATCTTAATAATCATCAAACAATAAATTCTGTGCTATTCATTGTAACTAAGTAGATAACTTTTAGTATTTTTCAAGTCCTATGGAAAGAGGATTCTACTGCACTTGGGTCTAATGAATGCTAAGCGTATAGCTATGTCCCACTTTTTTTAATGGATGTAATACATACTTCTTCTCATCAGCATCAAATAGTTTACACAAAACTTAGAATTCTACAGAAATTTTATATTTTTATTTTATCCTCCTTATATTTTTTTTAGCTGTAGCAGAAAAGGGTAAATTTCCATACTTGGTAAGTAGTAAATTTATACAATAAACGTTTTTCTAATGTTAATGCCGACAAAATTATAGATAGTTTAAAATTACATAATTTTAATTAGAATATGTTATTGTGCCAGTACTCAGTTTTTAATGTTGATAAGTTTTTAATTATATGTGTTGTCAGAAAGGAAAACAGCTTTCCCGCAGGGTGGTTTAAAACTGATTAATTACAACTTTCCTTAATAAAAAAAGGGTAGTAAATATTCATTTACTTATTAAGTAGGTGAAATTAATAATTTGTTCTTGTTCACTTAATATTGGCTATTTTTAAAACGAAATAAAATTCCTACTATAATAGTGGAAACGTATTAAATATATCAAACTTAAAAAGATGAAGTATTAATTGACAAGTAATTTTTTTTAAATACGTACTAGACACCATTTTAAAGAACATCATTTAGTTGAATAATTTATTAGTCTAGAGAAGAAATATTTTTTGTTTAATAATAATAGGACTTTTACATAAATTTTTTAAGTAGATTCTCCACAATTCCTTTTTTTTAGGTGCAATTAAGACTTAAAAGTGGGTCCTATGCATGCGGGGGAGCAATAATAGACTCAGAATGGATTCTTACATCCGGTCATTGCCTTGAAGGTTCAAACATGTAAGTACAAAAGTGTATTTATATCACAATGTCGCAAAATGTCGACGACGCATCTGAATGAGAGATAAAATAGATCTTAAGTGGTCATGAATGAGTTCTTTCTCAATAAGCCGTTTCCAGTTTGTGTATGCGACTAACATAAAAATTGAAAAATGAAAAGGAAAGAAAAACACAAAGTCTTCCTTCACAAAATTTAATAGAATAAAATTCTTATTTTAAGGGTCTCTACATGTTTCGAACGTAGAAATGTTCATCCTCAGGAGATTTTTTTTATTTTATGCTGATGGTGTTAGCAAAAGAGAATATTGAAAATTATAACATTAATGGAGTTTTTATGGACTTAGAACTAAAGTGTAGAAGAAACATGATATAAAGAAAATTGATAATTGTTAAACCATACTGAGTATTTGAAAACGTTAATAAAGGAGGTGTAAACAAACCAAATAAAATGGGGAAGAAAAACCTTTCTAAGAAGGTGTCGAAGATTATTTAAAATTATTTAAAAAACTTATCGAACATATATCTGTAAGACAATATGAGGGTAAAATTGTAGAATCACAATCTGTAAAAAATGGAAATCGAAATTATAATCAAAGAGTAAAGGAGTACAGAAGTTTTTAAAATATTTTAGAGACAATTTTTTTAATTTTTAAATAAAAAAGTAGTACTTACAATATTATTTCGTAGTAAAAAGCATTTTTGGGGTACTGAGGATTAAACCTCAGTAAACCCACGAGAGGTTAATTTGAAACCAATAAAGTCGATCAAAAAATTAAACATATCCAAAAAATTTTTTTCAAAAGTCAAAAGCATAGACAAGCGAGTTGCGCACTCTCAAGGATAGATAGGCAACTTAACATACTAA
This sequence comes from Polydrusus pterygomalis, assembly GCA_963969555.1. NCBI lineage: Eukaryota > Metazoa > Arthropoda > Insecta > Coleoptera > Curculionidae > Polydrusus > Polydrusus pterygomalis. Next base: position 86,273,140 of record OZ018378.1, read on the forward strand.
ATTGGTTCCCTGACAGCGCCACGCGCGACCGGAGGCGAAACTACATATAGTCATGGTGGGGGTAGGCGCCAAGCATAAAAATTTAAATTTTATTATTACTTTGAATTCAAATTTTCGCGCTTCTATCTTAATGGAAAAGTTTGAAGCGCGAAACATCTGATTCAAGTTAAAATAATTTGAGATAACGAAAGGAAATTATAACAACGTTTCTGATATGGCGACAAGATTTATTAATATTAGATATTTACATAAATAGGTTTTAAATAAAAAACAGCTTATATTATTATATTATTATTTTCTGAAGATTTTTCTAACAATTCTGTGTTATTTTCAAAGTTTTTATTTAATAAACTAGTTATTGTACCTTGTACTTCATTAAGTTGTGAAGTAAAGTTTCTTTCTATATCTTTAATAGCTTTCTCTGTACTTTCCAATCATTGGGCGACATTAATGAAGTCTTTAGGAGGTTCCACGCTTTTGTTAATTGCCTTGGTTTTTCTTCCCGATTTCTTTGGTCGTGACATATTAAATATATACCTATTTACGATTCCCAAACTACCGACTGCGTTATGATAAGTTTAGAAATTATATATGAAAAATTATTTAATAATAACTTTATTTTTTATATATTTTACAAATCAATTATAAAATGACAATGACAATCTTTCACCAGTCTAGGTAAGACTTCAGGATCTGTCACAACAAGTCATATTTTTGTCTTTCTCGCACATACGCTGGTACAGTTTAATACAGAGAGAGAGGTACAGAATGTTGGCCATGCTCATTCTAAATGAATATTCTGTTTCTACCAACGTCAGGAGATGAACAACCTTATAAAACAAAATTCCTACATTAGCGCCACCAGCGACCGGAGGCTAAATTAAACGAACAGGGGACGACCTTCACCATTTAAGTTACCCTAGCCTGGTCAAAATGTTATTCACGTCCACGTGCTGGGGTAAAAGTAAATGAAAGATAAATTGATTGAAAGTAGACAGATATACTGACAGAAAGAAAAATTGTGTTCATAGAGAAAAAGCTCAATTAAGGTTAGGTAGATACAATACTACTAACCAATTACCTAAAATAACAATATAACTTAAAAACTAAGAAGTGAAAAGAATAATATTTTTTATAATGTGGGAGAAAAATCATTTAGGTGGATGAAGACTATGTGTCCTTAAATTTCTTTATGTGTGGTGGCATCTGTAAATGAAAAGATTTTAAGTGGTCCTGCATGCTCGTCACAGAGAGAAAAATGGTATTCTACAGTGTATGTTCTGCAATCAATGAATGGGAAACGAGTGTGGAAGATATTACATTTTGTCGTAAAGAATAAATTTGTGATGTATATATAAGCATAGTGGTAATGATGATTTTTAAATGGATATTTTGTGGACGTATCAAATAAAAGGAAAAAAAAAATTTTATTAAATTGTTTTTTGAAAATTGTGACTGACAAAGAACGATAGAGAAGGAGAAAGGAAAGGCCAAATCTGATCATTGAAGTCGAGAGCATTGAAAAAATTTGTGCAACTGTGCTGTATTTGATCATTCAGACAAAGGACATTCAAATTATTTAACGTTTTATTAATTTCAAGAATTTTCAAAAGGTCTAGTTTGTTTCCTTTGTTACAAAAATGTAAAAATTTAGTATGAGAATCAGAATTAAAAATATGATTATCTGAAAAAATATGTCTAGAAAAATTAGATTTTATCTTTGAAGGCGAAAGATTTTGGTTGTTAGCTTTCTCTCCACTACACTTTAAGTACGGAGTATTTCTTCAAATTAAAAATTGAAAAAGTTATATGACGGAAATTGGTCGAAAAAATATCAGAATGTACGTAGCGCTATTGGTAGAGCATTCAACTGGTGTTCAAGAGGTTCTGCGTTCGATTCCCAGCGGAGACAATTTTTAATTTAAAGGAAACTGTCCGCACGATGCTAAACATTTTGCCTGTTGTGTATCCTGAGAGGAGTAGGAGTTTAAGCTCTAGCTTGCATGTCCAAACTTATATGTAAAAAGTAAAAACAAAACTTTCAAAATATTTTTACCGTTTAACCCATTGAACTAGAAATACAAAGGAAGGAAGGCATTGTAGATTGACAGTTTGTTGTGCGGGATGCATTTTTGTATCGAGCATCCAGTACACCGCATTCGGGTAATTTCGCATTAACCGAGGTCTGTCTATCGTCGAATGTCAAGCTACCATACGACAGCTGTCAACTTTTGACTGATAAGCGTTAATTTTTTTTAGCTTTTTTCTTATAAGTAGAGGATTATAAGGAGGCGATAACTAGAGGAACAAATTCCGTCTAAAAGGTATATTGGCAACCGGTTTGTTCGTTGTTACCCAGAGCATTTTATTTTAATTAAAAAACCAAAAAAAACCAAGATTTCCGCCTAATCAAGCGTATGATAGTCCGACTGTTGTGGTAGTACCGAACGCTCGATACGTGCCGAGGTCGAACATCACGAATGCGGCTTACTGGACGCTCGATACAAAAATGCGTCCGGGATGGGGGCAGAAATTTAACGCATGCGCGCACGACTGTTTCCGGTCCACCTGTGGCGTATCATTAAAATGGTAATAATAAAATGATTAATGAAATTTTATTTGACGAAGAAAATTAAAAAAATATTTAGATTCATATTATATAAGATACGTTAAGGTTGGTGTAATAAAACAATACAAATATTTCTTTTAATTATTTATTTAATAAGGTAACGGAGGTCAAAGGGTCCTTAATGTAAATACCTGGTTAAATAACTAAAAAACACCTGTTATTATACATTAAAAAAAAATTGCAGAAAACAAAATGTTTCAGATAATAAATACTGATGAAGGCAAAATTATGGTGGGTTCTCAAGTTTAACAAACATTTCTTCTATTGAATGTGAGGCTTTAGATGTTCCCGGTATTCCTTTAATTTCAGAATTTTCTTCTTTTACTATAGTGCATGAAGTACCAGAAGGTGTTCCCGTTAGATTCACAGTAGGATAATTATCTTCAGGCAGGTTTTGACATGGTGTCTTATAAGATATTGCATAGGAACGTACCTATCTGCCAAAAAAAATATAAAGTTTTTCAATTATCTGTTTGGCACCTTTACCAAATAACAAAAGCCTATAACGTGATTAAAATACTGAAACCTATAAACTACTACCTCTCTTTGTAAAAAAATTTATTATGTTATGTGTATATGTTATGTTATATTTTGATATGAATTTCTTTGAATGATAGAAGGTTTGGGACTTGCTTTGAATTTATTTTTTTAATCACTGGTATATCTAGTCGTCCTCAGGTGAGTATTGGGAAAACGTTTCTATCATTCTAGAAACATCATTGTCTTCAACCTTTAATTATAAATTTCTTTGTTTATAATGTTTATCGTACCTAGTCCCATATTTAATTACATTCTTTATCCATGGGTTTTAAATTTTAAAAATAGATTAAACCAATAAAACATCTAAAAACTTTTATCAATACCTACATAATGTATGAACAAGTGACAAAGCAGCTTCCTCAGAAGCATATATAATGCAGAATTATTTGTATTGATATTCTTAAGTACCCACCTAAGTACATATTTTCCAATATATTATGTAATGACCCGATACAATAGTTTCAAAACTTACATTTTTTAACCTGGCTACTTCGAAAGTCGGCACTGCAGTTGGGACCAATCAAACTTTTAATCTTGAAGTTCTGTCAAAGCAATCTTCAGAAAAATGCTCCGAGCAAAGAACGCTATTTCGTGTAGGATCCCAATCACTGCGCTTTACAATTTTCAACCATGCCTTTTTTTTGTGTAATTATTTGGAAAACTAAAAACCAATAAGTATTTTTAATTTGATTTTCTAACAAAGATTTTACTCCCAAGGGTTCTAAAAAGGGGACCAAATATTGTAAATCCTCTGTGATATTTTAAATTATTTAGGTTTAAATTGTTCTCACTAAAAGTATTGCTTATTTTAAATTTTATGTAATTTTTTAAATTATTAAATTGTTGCACATTTTTTTCCCGCTTGCTATAAAATTATTGTTGAAATTGTGATATTATATTTACATAGGTAAATATTTTTGTTGTTATTTAAATTTTTCTGTAGAAATGGGATAACCCAGTCCAATAATGTACGAAATACTTAAATAATATTTTTCCGGTTTTATAAGACGAACGCCCATGACCCATGAATGACATGCAAGGTTATGTATATTTTGATATTAAATTAAAATAACTTTTTTTTTCTCTACAGATTAAAAAAGTTTATATATCTAAACATAAACTTACCGATGAAATGTAATGTCCAGTTTTTGATTTTTAAGCGTTTGGGAGCACCCACAAGCAGCACAACTAACCATACTGACTTATAGATAATTAATTAACATAGAACACCAACCAATTAAAATATTTTAATCGCTGTCCAGCGCTAAAAGTATACTCCACTGTCACACTAAAGTAATTATAAGTTTACTAGAATTCGTTAAATATGGTTCTTACACTGAGAAAAAAGTTTATTAGATCTAGGTGAAAATACACTTACTTTAATTAAAAAGTTCACCACATATAGTGACTAGTGAAGGGTTCACTTGGCCTAAGTAAATGGAAAATGCTAAAATAGTTTACCTATAACTAGTAAACACAAATAAACAGGTGTACTTAGAAATTCGTTATCTGATCTAAATGAACTGTTTACTTGGAATAAGTAACCCATTTATTAAATAATGTACCTTTAACCAATAAACCATTTATTTAAAATAGACAAATTGTTTAGTTAGAATTAGTAAAAGGGATAAGGAAAGGGATACCCTGAAAAGCAGAAATATGATCTTCTAAATTCCAATTTATTAACAAATACTCCATATTAGAACACTCCATAATATTATAGTACACCGCGATGTCCAATACGGCAACACAAATATCACAGCAACAGAGCATCAAACAATCCGACCGACTTCGCCTAGGACGAAAAGAAAATGATAAATCGTATTGCGTGCGACGCCACGAGTTTCGAGTTTCATCCTGCCGAAGTTAAGCGGGAGCGGCTAAAAGCGAACCGAATGTTGACGAAAGGCCAAACAAGTGAACTGGACACTTTATATAAACTTTTTTACATGTCTTAATTTATCCAAAACAAGTGAACACAAGTTTAAATTAGGTGTACAGTATACTTAAAAATTATATATTTACTAAAAACAAATAAACATTGTTTACTAATTTATTAGATCCAACTAAACCAATTGTAGCTAATTTGTTTTACTTGCTTTAAATAAACTAAATTTCTATAATAAATGAAATATTAGCAGTTTACTTGGAGCTATTTTCTCAGTGTAACTAATTAAAATGGAAATTAACTCAAAAACAGCAAAAAAAGCAGAGATCACAGATCGACCTGTCAACCACCCAAACAAACATGGAGTATTGTGGGTGCTCAATATGGCCGACTTCCGTCGCAAATTTTGTTAGGCGGTTTATACATAATCCTCCTTCCTTTGTATTTCTAGTTCCATGGTTTAACCCCATTTGTTAAAAATCAGTGTTAACAGAATAATTTCAATAGTTTACAGTCAATTTACCACTGTGATGTAACAGGTAGTTTTTTGTTAATTTTTGTTTCTAAATGCGAAAATGATCGTAAAAACTTGTTATCTTGATTTTTTTAATATAATAATAACAAACAAGTACGGCAAAGTACCCATACGTATACGTGGCAAATTTATGGTGACCTGGTGTCTAGTCTATTAAAAGGATTATTACTAGGGCTTCAAGGCGGATTTACGAAGTATTGCTATTTTCTCTGTCTTTGAGATAGTAGAGCAATAAGGAGCCATTATTAAGTAAAATAATGGCTTCCGAGATATCAATATATTATGCCAGGTCAAGCTAATATAAAAATTATACCTATTGTTTTTTTTTTGCGGCATCGACTGAGCTGTGGTCATTAGCCACATCTTATTTAATATATTCTTAGAAGTTTATTAATTAAAACGATTTACATAATTTCATCTACAATTTCTTTAATAATGCAGTACTTTTCAAAAACTGGATTAGTTTTAGCATCGAGACTTTGTTGTACGAAAGACACTCGACCAAACTGTCGGGCAGTTGTGCTTCTACGCGCATATTTGTATATTTAGTACACTCCAAAAGGATATGTTTTACTGTCAATGAACTTTGGCATGTTAAACACGTGGGTTGTCTGGCATCCTCTTAGCATTCTTCTCAAGCCATTGAATTAAAGAAAGAATGCCTTGCACCAATAAATTAAAACTGAAATTGTTTGAGAAGGATTGCAATACCCTCAGTGAGTTACAACAAATTAGAAACGTATTGTTCTTCTCATATTCTATGTACCGCAATGCTTGCCAGATTGCATAGAGATCAGCAGTGTAAATGCTTGCTCCAGGATTCAACCTCCAGGAGTGTGATCTATCTAGGACTGCGAAAGCACTTCCAACTCCATTGTCTATCTTGGAACCGTCTGTATAAATAACTTGACTGTCTGGATAGTTGTTTCTGATTTCATAGAAAGTCGACCGGTATGTAGTGTTACAGGTTTCTCCCTTTATGAATACGACACATTTAAAGTGTATAGTTGGAGGAGCAATTTTCCAAAAAGGTCTTTCACAATATGATAGTTCATACGTTGTTGAAAACTCTTCGTCCATATCATTTAGAAGTTCCTGAATGCGTATCCCCACTGGTCTAGTTAGTGTGGGTCGCGTCTGAAATATATCTGAGTGTGCATTGTATAGTACATCATAATTGGGGTGATTTGGTTGAGCTCTGATTCCAAATCCGTAGTTTAATAATAATCGCTGTCTTCTATATTTTAATGGAGGGATTCCTGATTCACAGCATAAAGATGTTGCCGGACTTGTACGAAAAGCACCCGTAGCTAGCCTTAGTGCTAAGTTTTGGACACGATCCAGTACAATCAAATGAGATTTACGTGCATCAGAGTACATCGTACATCCATAGTCCATTTTTGATAGAATCAGGGATTCATATAATTTAATTAAAATGTTTCTGTCTGCGCCCCAATTAATGCTAGCTAGGCATTTAATCAAATTTAAAGATTTTTTGCATTTTACGGCTAAGTTATCAATATGTGGTTTCCATGAGAGTTTTCTGTCAAAAGTAAGCCCTAGAAATGTCGTTCTTTCTTTGAATTCTAAAGGACGGCCATTCAATGTTAAATTTGGGTCATTATGTGGCGTTCTTAACCTGCAGAAGTGGACAGAGTGTCTTTTTGCTATTGAAAACCAAAAGCCTCGACTTTCGGCTTTGTGAACAATATTATTGATGGTATTTTGTAACATTCGTTCCACTTCTTCCATACTTTTTTCAGCGTAAAAAATGGCAATATCATCGACATACAGTGATTTTTCAACACTTGGATCTATATCTTCCAATAAATTGTTAATAGCTATAGCAAACAGAGTTAATCCTAAAAAAGATCTGGTATCTCCATTACACAGGAAATTTGGATGAATAAAAAATTTGTTAAAGGATTAGATAAAGCAGGAGATGCATTTAAATATCTCAAACAAATTTTTACTAAACTAAGTGGGGCTAAGCTAAAGAAAAGAATATTTGTTGGACCACAAATTAGGAAAATAGTAAGGGATCATCAGTTTAATCAAAAGTTAAGTGATGTTGAATTAACTGCGTGGAGTTATACTAAAAGAGTTGTTTCGGAGTTTTTAAGAAACAAAAAACCAGAAAACTTTAAAAACTACTTTAAAGGTATTACAAAGTGAGCCATCGTATGTCTTTCTCTTAAAATATACTTCTTGTACTTCCTTTAAATTTTTTTCCCAGAAAATTTGGGTGCGATTAACGACGAATAAGGAGAAAGATTCCACCAAGACATACTAACACTGGAGCAACGCTACCAAGGCAGATGGGATCCAGCAATAATGGGGGATTATTGTTGGTTTCTTATGAGAGAAAGCGATTATAAACGAATGTCAGCATTTGCAAAAAAATTATGGACAAAAGACTTGCTATAATAATTGTATTTTCATGTGTATTTTTGTAAATAATACATTTTTTCCTTAAAATAACTTGTTTTTTTTTCTTGGTTTGAACTTATGTATAAATATTATATAAAAATTTTGTATAAAATAAAAATAACTAATATATTCGATAACACAAAATCTATACGTTGTTGAAAATTTTGATTAATGAATGATCAATCACGATGTTTTAAAGTCCCCGTACAGTCATCATAAAATCAGTCATTTTTTTTTGTATTCGTTGACTAGTGTTTTTACTCGTGTTTTTATATAAAAACAAAAAAAGTAATATTGTAAGTCACTGTAATTTTATCAGTGGGAAAACAAAAAACTAGTCTGTTTAAAAATATTTCTGTTTTAGAGCAATTTAAGAGATGAATAAAAAATCTATCTAGATTTTTGCGATCCTAATTTCTCTTGAGTTCCTTTCTTTTGCAAAAAATAACTTTTCTCGATTATCAGAAACCGTGAACCGCTCACTATTATCGCTGTTACTGCCACAATGTATTGACAGACTTATAACTTTAAATAAGCTTTACATCTCTATGTATATTTTTACTTATCCCTTTTTCTCATCCATGGTATGGTAAGAAACTAATAGGAAGAAATAAAACCATTAGACACTTCCGCCACTATAAATCATATAAAGTTTTGTGCGCACGGGCATATTCGAATAATAATATTCATCATACGCAAGAAAGGTATGAATTTGTTGGCTTCGGAAATTTACAATGAATGAATTAAGCCTAAAAATATTTTTTTGAATTATGTTACTTAAAATATATGGTGCGACCAGCCAAGTAATGAAAAGATACATGTACAGTGTCACCAGTAAAGTCCGCATCATATGGGATTTTTTTTTATTAATAGCTTTATTCAAAATTTGACTTTGTCATCAAGTTCTGCTTCGATCGAGATGAAAATTAAGCAAAAAAATAGTAGTCACGTGATTCGCATTATCTGTAAAATTTTAATTTTTTCCAAAAAATAATTCGTAAGCAGGGTTATTTCTGAAAATATCGAAAAAATTATTAAAAAAAGGTTTTTTAAATGCAGTTTCTAGCCCACATGCAAAAATGTCAGCTGTTCCACTTAATGAACACTTTACTGATGACATGGGTTTTGTCTTAATATTAAGGTGTATTACTTTCAGACACAAACTAGGTTTTTAAAAATACTTATTTTATGAAGTTACCTTATATACAGGGTCATAACCAAATAAACTTTGCATTACATGCGACCTAATTTTAATAGCCAAATTTTGATTTTGTAGAAAAACACACATTTAATATGGCGCTACTTTAAAGAAAATGCATCTGAAATAAAGTCTTGTCAAAACTGAGAAGTTTTATGTAGGTTGTGTTGAGTCTTATTTTGCAAAAGTGGTACAATTTACAAAATATAGGTAAAAAATCAAAATTATCTTATGCAGCTGACATTTTGCATGTGGGCTAGAAACTGCATTTAAAAAACCCTTTTTCTAATAATTTTTTCGATATTTTCAGAAATAACCCAACTTTTGAATTATTTTTTGGAAAAAATTAAAATTTGACAGATAATGCGAATCACGTGACTACTATTTTCTTGCTTAATTTTCATCTCCATCGAAGCCAAAGTCAAATTTTAAATAACTGTATGACACTGTATAGATGGATTTTTTTTTAACTAAATTGGTTGCTGAAGTAACACACATTTATTTACTCTCATATTATACACACTCGCCATAAGATCAGGTACAATTAAACAAAAACTCACACAAGACATTCATTAAAAAAATAGGATTTTTTAAAATCAACAACAGATATATTTCAAAATTACATTTTAGAGATTTTATCATCTATGGAACTGAGAAATTGCATGATGGTCTTGGTTACCCTAATACTTCAATTAAAGTTATAAACTCGTTTCAGCACCCAAAATTTACCAATGAGGGAGAGGTTCCTATTTATGATATTGGTATTTTGCAGGTAGGTACCTATTATCCTATATATTATTTTTTATTTGTCAATCATACTGTGATGTTTAGTAATTGGGGAAAATCCAATTTTGTGACGAAAAATTGTCGCCTGATACCATATATACCTATATAGCCTTATACAACTGTAACAGACGGCAAAAAAAGGCAGGCGGATTTATACTTATTTGTTACGTGGGTTGACCAGGAAATAGTTCTACGCACACATACTGACATTCTCAATGGCAAAAATGCTGCAGTTTAAAGGCGACGTCGAAATAATACCATTGCGCCCAAAAAAAACTGGGACATACAATTTTATCTCCCAGCCTATTACATATATATTCAGCTTTAATATTTAAATGTCATTTTGACAACAGGTATATCAAAATTTTTTATTTGTTGTCAAAGTGGTAATACTAAATAAATATTATAAAGTGTTAAACATGCCTTCGTTAAGTGTGGAACAAAAAGCTATTATATATAGGACGCGAGTGAGAGAACATGTGCCTATAAGAGATATTGCGGAAGAATTACATATAAGTAAAAATACCGTGCTTTTGTGTAAAAGTAAAATACTTGAGACTGAAACTATTGGAAGAAAGCAAGGTTCTGGCCGCCCAAAAATGTCAACAGAAGTTCAAGAAGTTATGAACTATTTGCGCGATAACCCCTTTAAAACAGCAATAAAAGCTGCTCAAGAAACCAATTTTCCTGGTTCAACGAATACTGCTCGTCGAAGGATTTGGGGCTCAAATACCAGGAGTCGTTGCGCTGTCAATAAAATTTCCTTAATAGAGGTGAATAAAGACAGAAGGCTAGATTTCGCACAAAACTATGTCAATCAAAATAATATATGGGAAACAGTAATTTTTTTCGATGAAAACACATTTCAGTATTGTAACAACGGAATAATTCGTGTATACAGATCCACAGGAGCGAGGTATGATGAGCAGTATACCCATAAAACAAATATGAGTTGTCGGTTCTCTGCTGTAAACATTTGGGCATGGATCAGTAGCAGAGGTCTATGAGTTTGCGATATAGTGCCTCTGTGTACTGCAATATATTAAGACACACCATGTTACCGACAGTTACGGCAGTATACGGAGAAGATTTCATATTTCAGCATGACAATTATTCATACATCTCGACTAGTCCAGCAATATCTCAAGAAAATGAAATAAATGTTTTACCTTGGCCATCTAAGAGTCCCGAACTCAACCTCATAGAAAATGTTTCTGGTGAAGTGACCAAAAATATATATAAACATGTACTTTAGACCCAAAAATCAACAGGAACTACTAGAAAAAATAAGAGAATCATGGGGTCTAATATCTAAGGAGTATAATATAAGAAATTTAGTTCTCAGTATGCCTCGACGACTTCAAAAAGTCATTAATAATAATGGTTCTATGACTAAATATTAAAATGTAAAAAATATTATATTTAATGGTTTTTTTGTTATTTTTGATATATTCTCGACAAAAATATGTCATATAATTAAGTAAACGTTTAGTTACATACTTTATACATTGTTTTACTTTAGAGAATAACTACCTGAAAACTAAGTCGAAAAAGTTATATTATTTATTTTCTAATACGGCAATTTAGAAATCACCTATTTAATTATCAAGGTGAAATTCTCACAATAATAAAATTAAAACGAATGTATTAATTTCCACGGCAGCGGTAATATGTGTTTAAGTTTAAATTATTATAGTCCAAGAGCTAGAATATAAAGAAAATTTTGTTGTCCCAGTTTTTTTTTGGCATAATGGTACATTCGTCGACCCACCCCTGTCGCATATTTTTGATTTATAGAAGAGAAGGCCAGTTCTATTCTGACCTACTATAACGCTACCTAAACTGAGCCAGGTACTAATAATTATTAGAACAAACCAGCCAGCACGCCATGTCAAAACTGTCAATTTCTCTTGTCAACGTTTTTTTCTTAGGAAATTGAATTTATTTTTTGATTATCATTTTACTCTAGAAAACTTTGCCGATGTGTGTAATTTTTTAATTAGTATTTCAGCTTACCATGCAGGTAATTATTTTTTATTGTGCTTATCATAATATGTTTGATTTTACACTTTTACCTATTTTTTATATTGGAAATGTACGTTCAAAATAAATTAACATGAAATGTTTCACATATCGTCGGTTAAGAGTGTTAACCTGCTAACTCCACTTTTAACTAATTTTGACTTATTTAACTATTTAAATATAGATGGCGTTCTGCATCACCCCGAACTATGGAGGACTTGAGGTAGGAGGCCGATCGCAATGCATTGGATTCGGTCCCAAATTAGCATCGGTAATTCAGCTTTACGAGTCGCTGTAAGATGGCGCGCGTGTTCGAAGTGGGCTATCAAATAATGGTTTCTTATGGACGCAATAACTATTTTTATTTAAATTAGTTCTTTAAGGAACAAATAAGGACTTTTATATGAATTTACACTTACTTTGTTATACTTATTAGTAAACTCGGCCTGTATAAAGTTCCAACGATGCTTGGTTTTTCAAATACAGGGTATTAAACATTCTAGCTATACCTTTGGAGCTAGAAAGAGACTTATTTGGCTGCGTTTTCTCTCTGAAAAAGATCCTGTCTTACACCCCGACACAAAGCAAACTCTACTTTTATAAATTGTACCATTATTTATTATAAATATGGAAATTAATTACAATACAACGTTATTTGTCTTGTCTTGCCTTCAAACATTATTTGTTATTTCGAAAAATAAAATGTCAATTGTCAAAAGTAAAAGCACAGAAAAATAAAGGGTTTAAGTAAAAGTTAAAAACTATGGAGGATCTAGTTTTCCATATTAAAAACGAAGAAGAAGAAGACAACATCAGCCCACTTCGGACGCGAGAGCCATCTATCAGCCAATAGCGAACTAACCAAAAAACCGGGACAGAATTTGAAAATGCTGCCATTGTCGATCGGCCTCCTACCCTATAGTTCTCCATACCCCGAACAAACCCGGAAATACTGCCAAGTCTAAACTGTAAACACAGCGTCCGTAAATCTAGTATGCGTAAACCGTCTAACTCCACAGTAAAACCGTATAACTGCTATCTCCAATGTTTTGCTGTGTAACGGGCAGCACATTATAATACGCTCTAGTAAGGAATCTATAGCTTTTCTTTGTTCCGGAACAATTGTGTATCTCTGAGAGTTAACAGGTTAACACTATTAACCGACGATATTTAATAGTAGTTTAAAAGCCAATCTTAACAAATTATCGTTGGGCAGCCGGTAGATAACTGCCACAGATTTGTACCCAACGTAATACCTAACAATCTATCAGTTAGGAACTGATAGCTTAGGCTCTTGACATATTAATTTAAACATTTTAGCTTTACTGTGTAGATTAGGTGTACCTACATATAATACTACTAAAGACTAATTTGTTTGTTTTAAAGAACATTGTACATCGAGCAACATGATGGCACAAGGATAATGGTTTGAGCTAACTCGATGAGTAGATACTTGACCATTAGCCATATTTTAAACCATCCGAAAGTATCTGTGCGATGTTTCCTGACAGACCAATTGCAAGCACTGAATATGGTTCGTAATTTTGAGGGGAAAAGCACTGTAATTAACAAATTTAACTGCGTAGAGCAAAATAATGTTGTACTCGATGGTAAAGCACAAAAAACTAATGTTGATTTATAATATTTACTACATATAGAAGAAAATAATGGAATTAACACCAGGCTTCTTAGCAAAACTATAGCAAATTACATAAGAATAAGTATCATTACTATAAATATTCAAAACATCAGGAATTAGGGAAAGGGGATGAATTTGGAAGAGCAAACCTTTGTTTTGTTTCGTTTTCCGACGAAAAAATAAACCAAATAGGAACGAGAAGAAAAGCAAAAACTCTTTTTCCACAAGTTTAGTAAAATATTAAGAATGATATCAACATGTTTCGAGCATAGATACGCTCATCATCGTGAGATGGCAAGAAATAAAATATTAATATGTTTCTGCTGTTGTTCTTAGAGAAGAATAGTTGAAAAAGAAAAAATGCTAGATGCAAGATAATCTTAATAAAGCTTAGTGGCAGCTCGTGGTCAATTATATTAGGAAGTCAGTAGTAAATTTAAAAAATAGTCAATATTTATGGTACAAATAAATATCTTACCTTTAAATGGAGCGTTAAATACTCTTAAACATTACGCCGATTATTAGAATTGGAAAAGTGCTGAATGACAGGTTCGTTGAAATTGCATAGTCCTTTTATGAACGACTGTCGATACTAAAAACTCGCCAGTTGCCTCGTAGTCCGGCCAATTTAGACCAAAAAATGAGAGTGAAGGTACATAAAGTTACAACAAGCTGAAAATCAGTAAAATTGTTCAAAATATAAATATAAATAAAATCTTTAAGTTCCCCATCATTTATGGAAAAAATGTTACTCGAGGTCAAAGGTCAAAAACACGAGTTTAACGCGATTTTTAGCAAAACATCATAAAAATGCTATAGACAAAAATTATAGATCATAAAATTATCTATAAAAAATGTATTAATAATTTTTTCCTACGAGCCACCCTTTCTGCGATATAACGATTCAAAAAGTTATAAAAGTTGTTATCGTCATAATATGCACATGTGATTTTTTCTAATGATTTTACCGCATAGATCTCTGCGAGTACTTCTTTCATGCCGCTCCCTTGTATAATATGACCAATCGCTCTCAGAAAAGATATCAGTAGATGAAATCCTCCGAGCCCTCAGGTGCGGTTGATACCATTTCTCGAGCTTTAGCATAGAGGGGCTGGTCCAAAGTCGCGATGCATACAGTGTGGAAATACCGTTTTGCATTCTCTAATGCAAAGTAAAGTCCTATACAGTGGCGGCTTGTGCATAAGAGCACATGAGCACGTGCCCCCCTAGTTAAAATTTAAATTGTTAAAATTCAAAATAAAAAAAATCTATAGGTACTAGTTACCGTTTTGTGAATTATCATCACCCTATCTTTTACGTAACGTTAAATTGCGATATCTTTACTTTCCCTATTGTTAGATGTTGCGTCGAACAAAAAATTTCGCTTAAACCGCGGTGACTCATGCGCTTGAACGGCATAACGACCGGCAGAATACGGTGCCGCCGCATGATACAATAAATTCTTTCTTTGTATCATTGTGCCGCCGGTGCCAGAAGTTTTTAATGTTCAGAACGGCCGCAATCTTTTCACGAGTCGAGGAGCACGATAGCTCTATCTTTGTTTTATAGCTAGTTTTATTTTCGATCTCATTCTATCTTTATGGCACAAATTTCTGGTGATCATGAGGTTTAGGCACGTTATGATTAGTCAACTTTAAGCGAAAGTGCTCGTTTGTTCTGAATTATGTTTTCTAATTCGATTTTTACTCTGCTGTTGTGCTGCGCCAGCTGGCTGAGCCTTTTAGTGATTTATGTAATAGTATGTCCGCGGTTTTATTTTACGGCTTCTTTAAAAAATAATAAATAATATAAAAATGACGGCAACGGTCTCGGTGCAATATTTAAATAATTGCAAAAATACAGTGAGTTTTTAAAAAAAGTCATTCTCAGGGTTAAGTTTCGATGATAAGATTATTGTAAAGAATGCGGGAAAACCAGTGCCTAACCTCCAAATAACGCAACTAAATAAAGGTCAAAAACGGGACTTTAAAAGAGTTTTTAAGACTTTAGGAGTGCATTGTATGAAAAACATGAATGGCTGTGCGGATGTGAAAAGCAGAATAGTCTATTTTGTTTCCCGTCTTTGTTATTTGCCGGCGAAAAGGCAGAACCGTGTTGGGTTAAAAGTGGTGTTAATCGTATTGGTAAGCTATTTATTTATTTTATTGGAATCTTTTTAAGGAAGGGTTGTTAAAAATATCGGCCAGGACACAAATGCACAATATTTTGATGTTTAATAAAAAAATTACACATACATGTCAGTACCTACCTATATTATAGGTAGGTATGTACCTAATTAGGCTCATTTAAGTTCATATTAAGCGATCTTTACATCTGTGAAGTTCTTCGTGAATTTATTCATGAAGTCACTTTGGGGCTAACTTTGATAATGTAAATGGTCAACTTGGACGTCAAATAAATTCGTGAATTTCTTCGTAAAATTATTCACGAAAATTTAACATGCAAAATAATCAGCTGATGCACAGTGTACTAAATGCTACCGACTTCACGGAGAAATTCACGAATAAATTCATGAATAAATTCTCGAAGAACTTCATAGGTGTAAAGACTGCTTTACAAAACAACATGACCTTGAACTTCCAAAAAAAAATCCGTACCCCCTGCCGCGTTTCCCGTATTTGTGAACCCCCAGACATTCATGTCACGAGCCGCCACTGGTCCTATAGTATTATAGTTACTGGCTGGTTGGTGAATAAATGGTAAAAATGAAATTTGAGATTAAGAATAATGCATATGATTATTTGGTAAACGTTCAATAAAACCATTCCAACCGAGTAAAGACGAATTTTTCCATTTTGACGATAACAACTTTTACAACTTTTTGAATCGTTATATCTCAGAAACGGTGGCTCGTAGGAAAAAAGTATTAATAGATTTTTTATAGATAATTTTATGGTCTACAATTTTTGTCTAAAGTATTTTTATGATCAACCTACCGTTTTGCTGAAAATCGCGAAAAACTAATTTTTTTTACCTTTGATCTTGAGTAAAATTTTTTCCATACCCCGTGTATGTAATGATGGGGAACTTCAAATTTTTATTTATAATTATAGTTTGAACAAGTTTACTGATTTTTAGCTTATTGTAACTTTATGTATCTTCGAATGTCTAGATTGACCGGACTAACGAATTCAATTAGTTTTGCAAGTTCGTTAGCACTTTTCGAGTTTTTTAATTTTCTGCACTACGGATATTTTAATTCACATACGGAATTATATTAAATTATTACATATTACAACAGTAAACAAAATCGATTTTGATCAATGAAAATATCCGGAATTAAAATCAAAACAATACCGTCGACCAGCCTCTGAACTATTTTTGCGCTAGCTGCGGAGTGCTGCGGCTGATGTCCCGACCCGCTTAAAAACCTATTTGCTTAAACATTCGGCTACCGCTCAATCGCTGTAAATTCTTCGGGTATTCCCGCCAAGTTCTAGGTGTAATGCTTGGTATAATAATGGTACAAAAGGTGAAGATTTAAGGAGAGAATTAACAACATACTGCAATATTGTTCACCAAGAAAAATGAAAATCATTAATAAAGTATAAAAGCTATGGAGATGAAGATAAGAAAATATATTTATCAGAATCAGATAAAGATATTATGCAGGGAAGGTCAAGAAAATTATATAGATAACCATTAAGTATTGATTTTTGTATAGAAGAAGAAATGTGTTTCGTGAAATCTGTAAAATAAAAATTATTTTAATTTTTTTTTTTTTTTTTTATTTATTTTAATTTCCCAACCAACTTTACAAAAGTTTATTACAGGGAAATTTCTAAGTAAAAAAAAAATAATTAATTAAGATTAAGAGCCAAAATTATACAATAATTATAGTATCATATAATATAACAACAAAAAAAAAAGAAAGAAAACAATAATATGTTATATTTTTAATAAATGTTTTTTAAATAAATATTTGAACTTTTTTATATTGATTGTATTTTTAATTTGTTTTGAAATATTATTATAAATTTTTATACCATCATGAAGAATTGATTTTTTTCCAAAATTACTTTTTATTTTTACAGTTTTTAAATTTTTATTTTTTCTTGTATTGTGTTCATGAATTTTTGTGCTATCAATAAATTTTATTTCAGAATTTTTAATCTTTTCATTGATTGAGTGAATTAATATACCTACTTTTCATTTATATAAATTTTCTATATCCAAATAATTATTTGGTTTATATAAATTTACAGTAGGCTCTAAAAATGGTAATTTATGAATGCACTTTATGGCTTTATTTTGTAATTTTTTTAAAGGATTGATATTTGACAAACAGGCAGAACTCCAAACTGATATTAAATATTGCAATTTTGAATATATTAATGCAAAGTAAATATTTCTTAAAAATTTTAATGGGATGTAATATCTCACTTTGTATAAAATACCAATTAAAGGAGAAATATTAGTTCTTAAATTATTAATATGTGTTCTCCAACTTAAATTTTCATCTATATGTAAACCTAAAAATTTTATTGTATTGGAATATTTTATAATATGTCCATTAAAAAGTAATTTAAATTTATATCCAACATATTGATTTGTTTTAGTTATTATCATAAAAGAAGATTTTTCAAAATTTAAAGTTAATTTAAAACTTTGTAGCCACGAATAAATTTGAATTAAATCTTGTTTGATATTATCTAAAATTTGTTCTATATCATCATCAAAATATATAATTGTTGTATCATCTGCAAATAATTTTAAATTACCTTTTAATTTTAAGTTTGAAATTGAATTTATGTATATTAGAAAAAGAATAGGTCCTAAAATTGATCCTTGCGGTACACCACAAGTAATGTTTTTAAATGAACTTTTTGTGTTTTCAATTTGTACAAACTGTTTACGGTCAGTTAAATAATTTTGAAACCAATTATAAATATTTCCCCTTATTCCAATATTATAAATACATTGTAATAAAATATTATGGTTTACTGTATCGAATGCCTTACATAAATCTAAAGACACTAGGCAACATTTTTTATTATTGTCAACATTATTTTGAATTTTTGTGATAACATTTGCCACTGCAACCTCCGTGTCCCTAGATTTACGAAATCCATATTGGCCATGAAATAATAATTTTTTATTTTCTATAAAGTTGGATATTTTTTGTTGAACAATTTTTTCAAATACTTTTAAAATTACTGATTTATTTAATTTTTATTAAATTAAATTTATCTTTTGTTAGAAAAATAAAATGAACTATCGATAGTTTCTGGCATAATACATTCCATTACTTCACAAACTTTATACTGTCGATAGCGCTATCACTAGTTTTGTATCTCTCTAGTTTAAACTACGTCGTAACAACTGGCAAAAACAGAAACAAAGTTAGGAACTATCAACTTCGACTTTTGATGGTAAAACAGAGTTTCAACATAACCAAACTTCTTCTTAAGATGTAAAACTATTGATAATTATCGATAGTTGTGAAGATCGCACCGAAGAAATTAATTAAAATTTAAAAAAATGTAAATAAAAATGCAACCGTCTAAAAATTGTTTTATTCTAGTAAAAAAACTTTTAAAAACAATAATTAGAAAGTGTAAAGCCGACCCTGTGGGAATACAGGGTTGTTCGAGGTTTGAGTTGAATAATACTTTACTTCTGTACCTGAAACTTTGCGAAAAAACATTTTTTTTTTATTACATATTGCGTTTAAATGGTTTATTTATGTTTTGCATTTGTATCTATTGATTTGGTTAAAAATATAATCTTATATTTCTGATTACAAAAAGATTCAAATTAGGAATCACCTAACCGGAAAATATTGATTGTAATAATATGACATTAGCAAAAATTATTTATCCAAAATTAAAAATATCTACTGAGGTAATTCTTAACTCACTAAGCAAACGCTTATGATTGTGGATTCATTTCTGTTAATATCATTAATGTTACTATTAAAATTGACTGGTTAGGTAATTACTTATAAAATTCTTTCTTCAACACAATAATATAATCAGTAAACAACTCACAATACTTTCAGCTAGAAAAACCAATTCCCTTTACTAAAAACACACAGCCGATTAAACTAGCAGAAGCCAATGCAGAAATTCCATTCAATGTAGAGGGCGTAGTAGCTGGAGTATTTTTACCAAAATTTAACCGTAAACTTTTAACAGATGAAGAATGCAAAGAGAAAATAAATGACGCCCTAGGGACCGAGAGCTTTAATCCAAACCACAATTTTTGTAGTGATGACCACTTTGAAAAAGATTGTAACGTAAGTAGACGTTGTTAAGGCTATTTTATTCAAATAATTTTAAATAAAATATAAAAGAAAGCAAAATTTATGCTTACTGATAAATATCATCTATAAGAGTACAAAAATTGGCCGGCATAGAACTCTTTATCAATTCATGCTATTGTCTTTACTTTTGATTGAGCGTTTGCAGCTGAATGCTAAATTCACATTGACTTTCCTGACCACATGCATCTGCCAGGTTCAAAATTATCTACGTTACAAAATAAATTATACGTATTTCTGCTGCACATATATTTGTTGCAACATTTTCCGAGTCAGTGGAAAAGGGCCATAGTAATACCAATACTTAAGCCAGGAAAAGCCCCTTCAAGACCGGATTCCTATAGGCCAATTGCCTTTCTAAGCGCGCAAGTTGCAGGAAAAACCATACACTTAAGAATCATGAACATGGAACAAAAGCTACTAAATGAGCAACTTGGTTTTAGAAAAGATAGAGGGGTTGCACTACTAGCTGCACATATAGCACAGAAGGCTATTAACAAAATGAGAACTAAGCAAAATACACTAGCGAATAGATTCTGGTACAGGTCAATAGGTACCAACCAATGAGCAAAACGTTAACACTTAACCTCAATATAATTTGTCACATTTGGCATGTTAAAACAAAATCCATCTGAAAGGAGAAAGGTATATCGGCAACCGGTTTGTTCGTTGTTTATCAGAGCTTTTTTTTTTAATTCAATTTTTTCAACTAATAATTTTTTATAAAAATTAAATTAAATTAAATAAAATTTAAAAAAAAAATGCTCTGGGTAACAACGAACAAACCGGTTGCCGATATACCTTTTAGACGGAATTAGTTCCTCTAGTTATCGCCTCCCAATTTTCTAACCCACAATTATTAATATTTCTTAGGTACTGTATATTAGTAGTAAGTGTAAGCATAAAAATCTACGTTTAAATCTGCCGCCGTAAACTACTTCACTGTAATTGGTCGGTACCTACTGACCTGTACCAGAATCTATTCGCTAGTCAGTATTACTGTCACTAGATATTAGGCGCCCTCGATAGTGTATGGTACAACGGATTGTTCTTTAAACTTATCACAATACACGACGTTCCACTATACATCACAACACTAATAAACTCATATATAACAGACAAAACACTAACAATTAAAATAGAAAGCAGTTACAACAGATATACCACCTCATCGTAATTCCAACCTGGCTATGTTTGTAGAAGATGTTCTACTTTACGCCAGCTCCTATTATGCAAATGTAGCCAGGCAACACCTATCCAACCATCTATATTACCTAATCCTATGATACAAAAAAATATATACTGGAAATCAACGAAGACAAAATGCGAATGTTTAGTAATAACCAGAAAACGTACAAACAATCATATAAACCAATACATAAATATCAACGACAGACAAATTGGACCTAAAGAAGAACTAAAATACCTAGGAGTGACACTAGACAAACGACTGTTGCCGTTCCTAGCCCTTTCACTCTGATAAACTCGTTACTGTCTTTGAACCTGTATCTTATAACGCTGCTGCCCTGCTGTCTAACCCATTCATAGTATGACGGGGAAAACTAGAAGCACTTCAAGTGGTGACGATCCAACTGAAAAACTTATACAAAAGGTTTGTTCCAATTTCGCCAATCAGTTAAAAGCGGACTTTGACCTGAGATTCAACCAACTTGATGATCAGTTTAAGCTCATGACAAGTTCCTTTGATAAAATTAGTTGCGAAATCAAGTCTAATAAGGACGCCATCGTTGCCTTAGATAAAAAAAACAGATGTGTCGCAGCAGCTAGCTAAAAGAAATTCCCTTCGTTTTCTGGGATTCCCTGAGGAAGAGGGGGAGAGCGTTATCGATACCATCGTTGGTTTTGTAAATTCTAAACTTAACTTACAGTGCTCTAAGCGCGATATTGACAGTGCGTTTCGGTTGAGTAAGACTCATGATGGTCATAATAAGCCTCGGGTTATTTTGGTTACTTTTGCTGTTAATTGGATTCGTGAAGAGGTTTTTAATGCCAAAAAAGTCCTTAAAAAATCTAAATTTGCTATATTTGAGGACCTAACCAAGAAACGCTACGATCAACTCATGAGTGCTAAAAACACATACGGAAAAAAATGAAGTGTGGTCTGCTGGTGGTAATATTTACTATTGGAGTGAATCCGAAAATAAAAAGAAATTAATACCTCTCTAAACTTATTTTGATGACTTTGTTTTTATTGTTTCTCAGTATAGGTATTCCATATATTTATCTGCTGCCGACTTCTTTATCGATCTGGTAGGGCTATAGAGTCGAACGTAAGGAATGTTTTCTTTTCTGCTTATAAATATGTTTAAATTTAATATCTGCTTTAATAAAAATCCATTTGTGTACAACCTGACTTTATTTTTATCGCATGTATGATGATGCCAAAATACTTTTTTTCAAATGTATAATATAAATTTTGCCATTTTAGTGTAGTTATCAAATTATTAGGTTAATAATAGTTGTGATGGTACCTACCTGTAATGTATCTACTTATTTTTATAACTTAAAACCCAATGTCTTAGTTGTATATATAAATTTATTTAGGTATACATTTTTTTTCCACACTTGTTATAGGTACCACCATAGGCTTAGATACTTTTTGTTAGGTTATTAGTCAGGTGCATATGCACGGTTACATTATTTAGTCATTTACTTAGTTTATTGCAAATTTAATATTTATCGCATTTTGTTGTTCCACAGGTAAACTTGGTAGTGTGAAATATGTTACAGTAGACCTGCTTTATTTATTTTTATCATAATTCTGAGCCTATATATATAGTGATATGCGTGATAATTGGATTGATTTCTCGCATTTTAATGTGCGTTCGCTTTGCGCTCGATTTGACATGTTTGCAGATGTTCTGACTGGGGGCACTTTTGATATTGTCGGTCTATCGGAGACATGACTTAATTCTGATATGGATGACAATGGAGTACGAGCTGAGGGATTTGATTTGATTAGAAATGACCGCACTGGTCGAGGTGGGGGTGTGGCCTTTTATATAAAGAATTGTTTTAATTATTCTCTGTTAGAAATACCTAAAGGCAATACATCCTTGGAGCAACTGTGGATTTCAGTTAGGCTGGGTGGGAGACGAGTGTGCTTGGGTGCGCTATATAGACCTCCTAACTCTTAGTTAAACGTCTGTATGGACGAATTAGAAAATTCTTTGGTGAGTTTCTTGCCTGAATTTGACTTTGTTGCTTTTGGCGGCGATCTTAACGTATATCTTAGTAACCCCAATAGTGCGGGTGCTGTGTATCTTTGTAGTTTATTTAATAAATACGGATAAACACAATGTATTAAGGATCATACTCGCGTCGCTCCTTCTACTAGGTCACTCTTGGATGTCCTGGTATGCTCGGACTTAAATCTTGTACAGGGTGCATCCGTAATCAACATGGACGACATAGCCGACCACAAAATGGTCAATTTTATGATCAGGATATGTAAAACCAAGCCAGGTCCTACCTTCAAAACTTATCTGGACTATTCAAACTTTCAGTACAATGATTTTTTGCTTGATCTTCAAAATATTAACTGGCATTATATATATTCCTTAACCGATATCGACGCAATGGTGGACTTCCTTAATAACAATGTTATAAATATTTTTAACCTACATGCTCCTCTTAAAACTTCAAAAATTACTAAAGCCCCAGCGCCTTGGATTACACCCACTTTGAAATTTATGATGAAGCTCAGAGACAGGGCATTTTCTAAGTACAAAAAACTTAAAACTGACGCTACTTGGACATATTATAAAAGCTTACGCATTCAAGTAAACATTGCAGTTAGAGCCGAAAAAAAAGCTTATTTACAACATACCTTTGGAAGATACCTTAAAAACTTCTGGCGCACTATAGGGTATTTAAATTTAAGTTCTAACTCTCAATCATCTAATTCATTATTAAAGGTGGGTGACTCTAATGATTTTAATAATTTTTTCACTAATTCACTACCTACTGTCGGCCCTGCTGATCGTAACTTTATCGAACAAAACTACGTAAATAAAAAGTTTAACCAGTGTAATGATTTTAAATTTAATGCGGTTACTGATGTAGATATTGACAAAATTATTAGCAGTTTGAAGAGCAACGCGGTTGGAGATGATGGTATAAATTTAAAAATGCTGCATTATATAACTCCTTATCTATCAGACTTTATCTGCTTCATAATCAATAGATGCCTTTTGACAGGCTATTTTCCGAATGCCTGGAAGACCGCCAATATTGTGCCGGTTCCTAAAGTTACAAGTCCTAAACAGCTGTCGGATTATAGGCCCATCAGTATCCTACATACTTTATCTAAAATCCTAGAAAGAGTTGTGGCTGACCAATTATCTTCTTTTTTAAATACGAATAACATTCTTCCACCGACTCAGTCAGGGTTCCGTAGAAACCACAGTACAACCACAGCCTTGTTAAATATAACTGACGACATTTTGGGGGATTGGGATAACAATAACTGTAGCTGCCTTATTTTACTTGATTATAGCAAGGCCTTTGATACAATTGGGCATGATTTATTACTTACTAAACTTAAATTTTTTGGCCTGGGTGATGTAGCATTACAATTTTTTGAGTCATATTCAGCATCCCAGCGGGTAATAATTAATGGTAGTCCTTCCCAGATGCATTTCATTAGTAGAGGTGTGGCTCAGGGCAGCATTTTGGGTCCTCTTTTTTTCTCAATTTATACTTCTGATTTTTCAAAATTTCTTAAACATTGTGAGTCCCATCAGTTTGCGGATGATACACAGTTGTACTTGTCATTTTTACCCCCTGATGTCGCTACTGCCGTAATAAAAATGAACGAATATCTTAAACTACTTTCGGATATCTCTAAATCCCACAACTTAATTCTAAACGAGAAGAAAACTCAGCTCGTAGTATTTGGTAAGTGCAAGTCCCTTATAATTGAAAATCCTGTGTTTTAAATCTTTGTTAACGGCACTGTGATAGAGCCTATAAATACATGTAAAAATCTAGGACTGCATATTGATTCTGTGTTTAGATATTCAGATCATATTTCTTCATTGATTCAAAAAACATATGCTAAATTAAAACTTCTATATATGCATCGAGAGGTTTTTGATACGGATACTAAATTTTATCCTATCTAGGTTATTGCGACGTTGTCTACTGGCCTGCATTGCTTCAAAAAGACAAAAATAGCTTGCAGAAACTGCAAAACGCGTGTCTTAGATTTAGTTTTAATGTCCGCAAATTCGATCATATCTCACCTTATTTGATCGAATCAGGATGGCTTACTATCAAAGAGTGTTATGTACTTCATATCCTATATCTGGTTTACAAAATTAGACTAACTGAACTTCCTTCTTACCTCTTTAACAAACTTACTAAGGGTTCTGATGTGCATAATGTTCTTACTCGCCACAGGGATTTGTATAGTGTTCCCATGCACAACCATGCTTTCTTTCAGCGTTCATTCCGCTATACGGCCGTTACCACTTTTAATTCTTTGCCAGACTGTATCAGGATGGCTTCCAGCTCTGCTGCCTTTTGTAGGGGTGTTAAAGAGCATCTGCTGGCGGGTCGAGGTCCGCGCTAGCGTTTGCACAGCATGTAATTGCCACATATTTTTCCTATTTTTGTTTCAACTTATCTCACTTTTTCATTGCTTTTAGTTTTCAACTTTTTTTGTTTATTATTTTACTTTTTATTAATATTACTTTAAGTTTACATTAGGCATACTCTTTTTTTCCTTTTATATTCAAAAACATGTATTTTCCATGTTAGAACTTTTGTTTTTTTATATTTTTGTTGTTTCCTTGGATTTCTATTTTATTTATTTTTATGAATTAGGTGGTCGTATGAGCAGCTGTAGTTGAATACCGCCACCTTTATTAATATTTTTTTGTATTTATATTTGTGTATGAAATAAAAGGCATTATTATTATTATTATTATTATTATTATTATTATTATTATTATTATTTAGTGGCGTAGCGTGCCTTAGACGGGCCCTGTATCAAAGTTTCTTAGGGGGCCCAAATGAAGGGTAAAGACTTTTTACAAAGGGAAAAAAACGCTCGCATTGAATTAAAATAAATATATATTGATTATACGTTATAACTTATAACTTTTAATTAATTTCTAAGAACTAAGCTAGCCAAACAATTTTAATCAAATATATACTTTTCTTACCTTTTGTTCGGCGAACTTATTTATTAAATCATTCATAGCTGAAGACGATTTCAGTTTTTTTTTAATTTTCTGCCTCTAGTGACAAGTCTGATATCCTTTTCTGTCTCATAAAAGTCCTTAGATAATTTTTTATTAGTTTCAATTTCGAAAAACTTCTTTTTGTTGTTGTAACCGGAAGGGTCAAGAATAAAAAACATGCTGTTATTACCTCTGGAAAACTGGATGTAAGGCTATTGAATTTTATTAGCAATAATTCCATTAGTTCCTTAATGGAATAAATTTTCTGAATTTTAGATTTTAAGCATGTTTTCAAAGCAATTAGTTATTGTTCATAAAGTTAGGTAAGTATAGCGCCCTTACAAGTAAATTCAAATAAGTATAGCGGGAATGAGTCCAGGCAATAAAATGACACAATTGTATTTCTCCCAACGTTTCGTTTTATCTTAAAACTTTTTCAAGGGTCAATAAATAGGTCTTTAAGCCTGTATATTAATTATGTAGAATATGACAACACATTTCGTCGAACCCACATTGGAAACCTGTACATATCCGAACTGGCAGCACAAATTGGTGCTCTCGGTGTCATTTCATTGACTGCTCTCATTCCCGCTATACTTATTTGGACTGTTCATAAAGATCAACTGACATATCTGTACTGTATTTAGCTGACAGTTTTCCGGTATGCTTATTAATTATTTCGTTTGAAAAAGATAAGAGTTTCTCTGGTTGTAATACTTCAAACATATTGCTTAGGTCACAAAGGCCGTGAAATATTTGTTTAGTTTTAGAAATTAATATATCTAAACAGCAATAGCACACATTGATTTTGAAGTACGATTCCGGGTCTGAAATTCTCTCATCTTCTGATAACTCATCAAAAAAACGCTTCGTTATCCTCTTTCTTTTATTTTTAAAAATAGTTGTTACCCCCCACTCTTTTGCTAGTTCTCTGGACTCGTTTAGCAAACCATGGAATGAATTTTGATTTCTTATTTCGCTCAGTCTATTCAAAAGATTACTAAGTAAAATGCTAGCTTTCTGGAAGTAATTATTTTCATGCTGTAGAGCTTTAGAAACAGGATTAATGATTTAAGTGAGATTGTGTATAACATTTTATGAATTTTATCTTACACACGTTTGGGGCCGGGGGCCCCGTATCATTGATACGGCTAATACGGCGGTAGCTACGACCCTCTGCAAAACACACAAAAATCAATACAAAAATATAATATAGCAGGAACTAAATTATATAAACTATTAAAGTATAGATCACCACTATCTCCAATAATTAAACCAACAATATATATATGTATATATATATAGACAATGCATAATAAGACCAGTACTGACATACGCAGGACCAGTTTGGTGTAGCATGGCTAAAAGTAATTTTAAACAATTACAATTGTTACAAAATAAAGTATTAAGACAAGTTGTCTTTGCGCCTAGAAATACAACAATTCGTCAACATTTTTTTGTATTATTGTATTCATTTTTGCACTTTGCACACAAATTTTACAAATCACAATGTCGATACATTTATCACACATTTGAATGAATATTTTTTGAAACATTTTTAGATAAAATTGTGAAGTTATGTATGACACATGCGTTCACAAATTGTAGCTACACATTTTCGATTTAACTGAATAGAAACAAATTGGTATTTTTCTGCTTCGAAATACTTACCAAACAATGGTTTCCATTCATTTACGAAATTTATGAAAAAGATAATTTTCGAAATTTTTAGCAACATGCACTCTTTTATTGAGAAAATGTTTTTATAATGTAAATGATTTTCTGGGCTTCGTTGTAGATGAGCAGGAATTCTCCTTGGGTCGGTTTTATTTTAATCTATTTTATTTTAATGTGTCTTATCTTAATGGGTTTTGTCTTAATGAATTTTTTATTATTATGTTTTATCTTAAATAGTGTTTTATCTTAATTGATATTTTAAATGATCAACTTCCTGTTGGGCAGGATCTGCTTACATATTACGTCTAAATAATTTTGGTCTCTTTATTGTAACCTTATACCACTATTTATGGCGATTGTTTTGTTTATGCATGAGTTATGTCACACCCTTACTACGGAATATGTCGACCCAGCATTATGTTATCTTATGCAAGCTAAGCGCTCATGTTCTCTTTTATTGTTTTACCATTGTAATTTTTAGTTAGTCTAGAGTCAGATTCGGCAACTCAAAGTATCATTGATATACTTGTATCTTCCTTCATAAATAAGTTGTTTTTTAAAAATGGATTTCTATAGATCAATCGTATTACTCATGAATAAATACTGATTTTGATTCTGATTCTGGTTCTGATTCTGACTCACACTAACTACCTGCTCGTCGACCGGAACAAATTATGAATTATAATAACAATTACCTATAATTTTTAAGAATAAAGTACTAAACGTTTCGATGATGCGTCGAAACAGCAAAAGTCACAGCTAGTACGAACGCTCGAAAGCACGTGCAAAAGCGCCATTTAAAATGCGTACGTTTCGAAAATGTTTTCTAATTTGTAGCCAACCGTTTTCTTTTTGTGTCGGAAATAGAAACATAGGTTTTGATACATTTACCAACATGTGTCCTAAAATGCTACTTGGGTTGGGGCTAGCAAGGTTGTAAGTATGTTTATTATGCTGAAATAAGTAAATAGCAATTATGGCATTTAGAGCCTGAATTACCGATCTGACCCTCGCCATCGGCATATTTTTTACCTGGCGGTCATAATATGCATTACTGGTCTAGTCTTGTTAATTACGTTTGTGGATCTAGCTTTCAAAGAAATTTTTTTCTTATAAAATTCAATTTAGAAAGATTACAAGTATGGTAATATTTATCCGGGAATACTACTTTGTATCAAGTAGTGTTTAAAAACACCATAAATTATATCGTAGTAGGTATGTGTATGTTAAATAAAGTTGATTTTGTTACTAATATTTTTTGTCATTCCTACTAGGGTTTTACATAGTAAAAAATTAACTGCATGTTGGTCCTGTTACAAATTTAAACAAACAAACAAAAAAACAATTTTGTATGAATATAAATTAAGGTTTAATTTATCAGACTCGATATTTTTTCTGCTGAAAAAATTAACCAAGCTTTAAAAAAATATAGTTAATTCTATCGGTTGAAACGCCCCAGACCCGGGGCTGTTTTTCGCGTAAAAAAATTCCACAAAATTTCTTAAGGGTAAAATAAAATAACTAATATTTTTAGAAAAAAAAAAAATTATTATCAAAAAAATTACCTTGTCGGACTTCCATTGTCTTTATTTTGTTACTTAACACAACGTTTCGGTTAGTTAGTATCTCTAACCGTTTTCAAGTGTAAACTAAATTATAATTCTAAGGCTACTGTCTTAAATACTATCCATGTGCAATGAAGCTTGATGACTCCGCCTACGTGCTTATTGGAGTGTGAAGTTTGAGCTGTTGGTTTTGGACAAGAAGTGGCTTCCAGATATTGGGGATATCTATACTTGGTTTACTGAATATATGTGTATTTTGATTCATAAAAGCTGCTTCCTTGAATTTTCGTTTTTTCCAGTGCTGTTCCGTGTCCAAAACCCTGGCTTCTGACCACTGTATATTATGTTGGTTAGTCCATACATGTTCCGCTATACCTGATCTCGAAGTTTCACCTCTTTGAGTATGTTTCAGGTGTTCTTTAACTCGTACGGGAAGAGGTCTTTTTGTTTCTCCAATGTACGATTCGCCACACTCGCAAGGGATTTGATAGATACAATTTTTTGTGTTTTCATTACTGGGGGGTTTTACTTTTGTAAGGAGGCTTCTGAGCGTATTTCCGGATTTAAAGGCTGTTTTGATATTATAGTTTTTGGTTATTCTTCTAATCTTTTCAGAAATCCCCTTGACATAAGGTATTGTAAGAAATGTTTGCTCCTCTCTAGCTTCTGTATTAGTTTTTACTTCGCGATTTTTAAATTTTGAGATGGTATTAGTTACAAACGTTTCAGGGTAACCATTTTGTTTTAAATCTCTTTTGATGTTTGAAATTTCAATATTTAGGTCTTCCGGATTGTTGCAAATGTTAGATGCTCTGTGATAAAGTGTTTGAATTATGCCCTGTTTTATGGAGTTTGAATGATTCGATCCGTGATTAAGGTATTGCCCGGTGTGAGTGGGTTTTCTGTATACTGAAGTTTTTATGTTATCAGCACTTCGTTTGACGAGAACATCGAGAAAAGGTAGAGTGGCATGTTTTTCTGTTTCCATGGTAAATTTAATGGATTGTCTTATACTATTAATATGTTCCAAAAACCGTATCAGCTCTTCGTTGCTGTCTGTCCAGATAATAAAGGTATCATCAACATATCTAAGCCAAAGTTTAGGTTTAATCTTGGCAGTGTCAATAGCGTGTGACTCGAACCATTCCATGTACAGGTTAGCCACCACCGGAGAGAGAGATGAACCCATTGGAAGACCGTCATCCTGGGCATAGAACCTATCTTTTACTTGAAAGTAGGAACTACGTAAACAGCACTCCAATAGTTCCATCACTCCATCCAGCGGCAAACTAGTGCGTTCTGAAAGGGTTGGGTCGTCTTGTAACTTTTGTTTAATGATATGCAGTGATTCCCCTATTGGGACGTTGGTATATAAGCTTTCTACATCAAAACTAACAAATGTGTCTTGTGGTTCTAAATTGACGGTTTTCAGAATATTTACAAAATGATTAGAGTTCTGAACAAAAGAAGATGACTTACCCTGTAACGGTTTAATTATCTCAAGAAGAAATTTTGACAATGCGCTTGTAGGAGAATCCCTGGAGCTGGTGATTGGTCTTAGTGGCATGTTGTTCTTATGAATTTTAGGAAGACCATAGAGATGAGGAGGTTTGCTATGGTGTGGTGTTAGTTTTGTTCGAAGGGCATCTGGAATGTAGGCTGAGTATTTCTTTAGCGTTCGGTATATCCTTCCCTCAATCGTTGCTGTTGGTTCCTTGGTTAGTATCCTGTATTCTCCTTTGGTCAATACTTCTTCAATCTTTTGGTCATATGTTTCGATGTCCATAATCACAGTGGCATTTCCTTTGTCAGCTGTGATTATGGACATCGAAACATATGACCAAAAGATTGAAGAAGTATTGACCAAAGGAGAATACAGGATACTAACCAAGGAACCAACAGCAACGATTGAGGGAAGGATATACCGAACGCTAAAGAAATACTCAGCCTACATTCCAGATGCCCTTCGAACAAAACTAACACCACACCATAGCAAACCTCCTCATCTCTATGGTCTTCCTAAAATTCATAAGAACAACATGCCACTAAGACCAATCACCAGCTCCAGGGATTCTCCTACAAGCGCATTGTCAAAATTTCTTCTTGAGATAATTAAACCGTTACAGGGTAAGTCATCTTCTTTTGTTCAGAACTCTAATCATTTTGTAAATATTCTGAAAACCGTCAATTTAGAACCACAAGACACATTTGTTAGTTTTGATGTAGAAAGCTTATATACCAACGTCCCAATAGGGGAATCACTGCATATCATTAAACAAAAGTTACAAGACGACCCAACCCTTTCAGAACGCACTAGTTTGCCGCTGGATGGAGTGATGGAACTATTGGAGTGCTGTTTACGTAGTTCCTACTTTCAAGTAAAAGATAGGTTCTATGCCCAGGATGACGGTCTTCCAATGGGTTCATCTCTCTCTCCGGTGGTGGCTAACCTGTACATGGAATGGTTCGAGTCACACGCTATTGACACTGCCAAGATTAAACCTAAACTTTGGCTTAGATATGTTGATGATACCTTTATTATCTGGACAGACAGCAACGAAGAGCTGATACGGTTTTTGGAACATATTAATAGTATAAGACAATCCATTAAATTTACCATGGAAACAGAAAAACATGCCACTCTACCTTTTCTCGATTTTCTCGTCAAACGAAGTGCTGATAACATAAAAACTTCAGTATACAGAAAACCCACTCACACCGGGCAATACCTTAATCACGGATCGAATCATTCAAACTCCATAAAACAGGGCATAATTCAAACACTTTATCACAGAGCATCTAACATTTGCAACAATCCGGAAGACCTAAATATTGAAATTTCAAACATCAAAAGAGATTTAAAACAAAATGGTTACCCTGAAACGTTTGTAACTAATACCATCTCAAAATTTAAAAATCGCGAAGTAAAAACTAATACAGAAGCTAGAGAGGAGCAAACATTTCTTACAATACCTTATGTCAAGGGGATTTCTGAAAAGATTAGAAGAATAACCAAAAACTATAATATCAAAACAGCCTTTAAATCCGGAAATACGCTCAGAAGCCTTCTTACAAAAGTAAAACCCCCCAGTAATGAAAACACAAAAAATTGTATCTATCAAATCCCTTGCGAGTGTGGCGAATCGTACATTGGAGAAACAAAAAGACCTCTTCCCGTACGAGTTAAAGAACACCTGAAACATACTCAAAGAGGTGAAACTTCGAGATCAGGTATAGCGGAACATGTATGGACTAACCAACATAATATACAGTGGTCAGAAGCCAGGGTTTTGGACACGGAACAGCACTGGAAAAAACGAAAATTCAAGGAAGCAGCTTTTATGAATCAAAATACACATATATTCAGTAAACCAAGTATAGATATCCCCAATATCTGGAAGCCACTTCTTGTCCAAAACCAACAGCTCAAACTTCACACTCCAATAAGCACGTAGGCGGAGTCATCAAGCTTCATTGCACATGGATAGTATTTAAGACAGTAGCCTTAGAATTATAATTTAGTTTACACTTGAAAACGGTTAGAGATACTAACTAACCGAAACGTTGTGTTAAGTAACAAAATAAAGACAATGGAAGTCCGACAAGGTAATTTTTTTGATATTACTTCATTGTCTACCACCTTCAAACAAACACTAATATTTTTAGGTTCAGTAATACGTGCAGAGGAACCCTAGTTTTAAAAGAGCTTGAAACCACAAAAAGTGTAAAATTTTACCCTCTTATCGACAATACGGTTCAGGGCAGGTTAGATTTTTTGTTTTAGAAAAACAGATTGCCGCGCGACCCATCTCATCAGTGCTGAAGGCAGGGGGGGGGGCAAGCATATAAAAGCGATTAGACGCGCAAAGGAGTCAATATTTTCCCAATCACAAGTTAAGGTCGTTCCGCTGCCAGTGTGTTTGGGTGTTTTCTGGTTTATTCGCGCCATATAAAAATCTAAATATTCTTTTACTACAATTTCATTCTTACAAATATTTCACTAGAACGTTCTAATCAGAAAATTATTGACATGGGGGATTCAAATTGCGAATAAAGTTCAGCAAACAACTCTACAAGACAAATTTGGTTTTTAATTGTTTTACATTACAGAATAAGCTACAATAACGAGCGCATTACTGAAAACATGTTTCTTAGGCCAGTTGATAGAAGTGAACTGATTTTGCATATATCATCGCTCAAAAATGATAGTTGCCCAGGATATGATGACATCAGTGCCAGACTCATAAAAGACCATCACTTGGACATAGTTGATCCGCTTGTACACATCATAAACCTGATCTTTCAGCATGGCATGGTCCCAAATGATTAAAAAATCAATCGTCGTTCCAATACATAAATCTGGCAGCAAAACCGAAATAAGCAATTATCGCCCCATAAGTTTGATTAGCTCATTTACCAAACTACTAGACAAATGCCTCAAGGATAGATTATTCAACTTTCTAGTAAGAAACAAAATTCTGAATGAAAATCAGTTTGGGTTCCGGAAAGGTCTCAGCACGGACCATGCTATATAAACTTGTTGATTCTATAAAATCAGCCCTAGACGACAACAAAAAATGCATAGGTGTCTTTTTAGACCTTGCGAAGGCTTTCGACACAGTGCCTCACGAAAAACTGCTAGAGATACTTGAATGCTGTGGCATTAGGGGTACTGTGTTGTCTGTATTCCGCAGCTATTTGGAAGATAGAACCCAGCAGGTTAGGATAAAGAACCAATTGAGTGACAGTCAGAAAATTCAACTTGGCATTCCACAAGGCACTGTCCTGGGACCGCTCCTCTTCATCCTCTATATTAATTCTCTATTGAAAAACAATATACAAGGTCTTATTATATCATATGCAGACGACACGGTTTTAGCTTTCAGTGATGATACCTAGGAAAAGGTAAAGACCAAGGCAGAACTTGGTACTGCAATGGTAAAAAAAATGGCTAGACTTCAATGAATTAACCCTTAACATAGACAAGACAAACTATATCGCATTCTCTCTTACGGATGTCAACAGACCTAATTTCAATTATTTGCAGTTACCAACAGCAGAACTTAAAATTAATGAAGTTAATCAAATTAAATATCTGGGCGTTATAGTCGATAAAAACCTAAAATGGTCCAAACATGTAAATAACTTGATTATTAAAGCAAGAAGGTTGGTTTACAAGTTTTATGAGCTACGCAAATTCAAGAACAAAGAGTTACTTGTGTCAATATATAGAGCTTTGGTTGAATCTATTCTACAGTATGCCATAGTTGTGTGGGGTGGTCTGTATGCTAATGCTCTGGAACCTCTAAACACAGTACAAAACTACGTATTGAAAGTTATTTTTCAAAAAGAGAAACGCTATCCAACTGATCAGCTATACAATGAATATATTTTAAATGTTCGAATGTTGTATTTCTATAACATTTGTCTTTTTTTATATAAAAATAAAAATTTGCAAGCAAGCCTGGAGCACTCATATCAGACTAGACAAATATCTAACCAGAATTTAGTTGTTCCTTTTTATAGAAGAGATGGCAACCAAAGATTTATGTCTAGTTTAGGTCCGAAGTTGTTTAACTTGCTACCAATCAGCATAAAAAATATATTAATGTATAAAGGATTTGCCAGAATGTGTCGGCCACTTATTTTTAGAAATTATAGGACATTTCTTGGCCTGCTGTGATTATCATAGTGTCAATTTTTATTTTTCCCTTGTTGTTTTTTCCTTCTTCTCTAAATTTTTCCCTTAATTAAGTAGTCTCTAAACTCTGAAATTTAGTAATGTCTACTATTAAGTTTAATTTATAAACATGATTATATCTAGGTACCTATATATTTTATTTTTTCGTTTTCTTTTGCACATACAGGTTGTATAGTAATCTAGGTGCAATACAATAAAGATATATTAAAACTAGCATAAGGATTGGAATGTATATTGAGTTGTAAAGCATGTACCTTAAAAATAAATAAATAAAAAAATAATTATTATGCAATAATAATGCCATCGCATAAAAGTAAATAATAATCTGCAATGCTAGATAATAAAATGGGGGAGGATTAAGGGCAAGATTTTATTGACAATCTACAAGTTATCAGAAAGCGTTATAATTATTTGGTATGATGTTGACTGTGGAACGTTAATTAAATTGGTGTGCATAAAACGGTGTGATGGGTTTTTCTTAAAAATACTGTTCGACAGCAGGAATGACCTGAGTGTCCACTGCTGAGACCGTTGTCGCTCGGCTTTCCAGTAATATGAAAAACAGCGCCCGCTTGAGAAGAAAAGTGACACATGCGGAAAGCGTGCCAGCTCCTAACTTTTATTGCACTTTGATAAGTTATATGTTGAAATGTCAGACAATAGGAATGACTTGAGTGTCCACTACTGACGACCGTTGTCACTCGGCTTTTCACTAACCTACGTAGTACCTTTATATAGTCTAAGATCCGACCATAGAGCGACCTTCACCCATCGCGTTACGGAATGAAACATGTTTTTATAGAAAATTTAATATGTCAAAAAATATATTTCGTGAAGGTTGTCTGAAAATTTTAGTGCAAAGTATTTTTAATTAAAAATTAAAAAATGATTTTTTTTTTTAAACATTGCACTCATTCCGTTACGTATTAAATTGCATACAAATTGGAAGTATGTAGCTTGTGCAATATGCATACGCTTGGTTGACTACTTTTTTCCGGTGTAGTTATAAGGTAGGCAGGGGTATACAGGTAAGTCGCTACTAGTAATTTGCACCTATCGACTTACGCGATAAAACTTATATTAAAAGAAAGATAATTTTATTGCAAACATAATGACATAAGGTTGACTGCGAAAAATTGATGCTGATTACCGGTTGTCGATTTTTAAAAGTTTAAATATTCGTGAGATTGAATACGTGCGACAGAGAGGTTCGAGAAAAGTATCCCATGCAATGAAAAAGGACGCAGCATTGCAGCTGTGTGTAACTCGTGCGTGGGACGATAAAGAGTACGCATGCTCTTTGTTTGTGAACTTGAGAAAGATAGCGATAAACTAGAGTAAATGCTGAGCATTATTTCGAAGCAACCGGCAATGTAATTTTTAATTATGAAATAAAATTAAATATGTAATAACTAAAACAATAAATTTACATATAATTAACTGATATTAATATATAATTGTTAATCTAATGACGCACTGGTTAGCTCAACATCATTGTATTTAAAGTTTTTTATTTTACGAAATGACAATTTCAATAAACAGTTTTAAAAAGTTTCATCGTTAAAATCCATATAGATTAGTCTAAATCACACAAAAGAGTTATTGTAGAGTATATGTGTTGTAAAGATTCATATTACAACACGAGATGTTAAAGTTGTCAAACGAGGCGTCAGCCGAGTTTAATAAAACATCGAGTGTAGTAATATGAATTTACAACAAGAATATTGTACAAAATTTTATCTACTTTCATCTATGAATAAAAATATTTGGCAAAAGGCATTTTTAAAAATAAAAATGCACCTGTAAAAACGCACCTGCTATTAAGTTTACTAATCAAGTTTTTTATGTTATCTTTCGCATGGTTACTGTTTTGCATGGTTACTGTCGAAACTTTGTCAAACAAATTCAAAAATATTAAAAGCGTTTTTTAAAATAAGCGATTCTGATGGAAGTTTACCCTCTGATATAGAAGCAGCGGCAAACGAAGCGATCTCAAGTTTAGTTCCGACAAACTTCAAGGCTCGGTATGAGTTTGAGTACCAGAAGTTTTAAGATTGGTGCAAAGCTAACAAAATAAAGAAGGTGTCTGAGAAAATCCTTTTGGGTTATTTTTCCGGAAAGCAACGCTCCCAGAAACCATCTACACTATGAACTCACTACTCAATGTTGAGAACTATGATTCCAGTCAAGAAAAATCAAGATATAAGCAGATTTTTTCAACTAATCGCATTTTTGAAAAGAAATTCAGAGGGTTACAAAGCCAAAAAGTCCAAAGTTTTTACAAAGGAAGACGTATGTAAGTTTCTTAGTACTGCAGATGATGAAACATATTTACTTATGAAGGTTGTTATGATAATCGGCATTTTTGGGGCTTGTCGGCGCGAAGAACTAGCTAAGTTAATGTTGGATCATATTGAACACAATGATTTGTATATAAAAATTGTGATTCCATTCTCAAAAACCAAAATTATGCGAGAATTTCTTATAACAGAAGAAAATGTGTCAGCTGTCAACTGTTTAAGTATTTTTCGAAAGTATGCTAAACTTCGTCCTCTTAATGCAACTCACAGGCGGTTTTTGTATTCTATGGAAAATTAAAATGCACCTCACAGCCTGTCGGAATTAATACCTTTGGAAGTATACCAAAAAAGATTGCAACAAAACCTGGATTGAATAATCCCGAATGATACAGTGGACATTGTTTTAGGAGATCCTTAGCCACCATTCTAGTTGATGGTGGTGCAGATATGCAGATGTTAAAGCGTCATGGGGGCTGGAAATCCTCTTCTACGGCAGAAGGCTACGTTGAGAATTCTTTAGAAAAAAATAAACAAATAGCAAAGAAGATCATGGGGTCAGACACGGATTTAATGATTGGAAATTCGAACGTAAAGGGCTCCATCACATCCACTTCTGGTTTACAAATTTCTAACTGTAAAAAGTGTATTATTAATGTTTATAATAAACCTTAAGTGTTATAATTTAATAATAATTAATATTAATTAATAATTGGTAATTAATTTTATAATTGTTAAAAATAAATCATTCTTCTAAAAAGTGTGGTTTTATTTAACAGCAAAATGTTAATAAAACCGATTTTATCCATTACAGCACTACTGCTCTAAAGGCATATATTACAGCACTAGTGCTATAAAGGTATCTATTACAGCACTAGTGCTGTAATAGATGCCCTTACAAAACGATTTACAGAACTGTAAAATTCATATACTAAATGAAAGTAGATAAAACACTTTTTAGCCATTTTTTATTGCAAAATATTGTCAACAAATAATGACGGTCTGTCGCACTTATTCAATGTCACGAATATTTAGACTTTTAAAAATCGACAACCGGTATTCAGCACCAATTTTTCGCAGTCAACCTTATGTCATTATGGGGAAGAAAGAAAAAACAGGTCTTCAGGAAGACTTTTTGTTTTTTCTTTCTTCCCCATACTTTTAACTCCACTTTAAGCATGGACTACTTCTTCAAATTATGTCATTATGTTTGCAATAAGATTATCTTTCTTTTAATATAAGTTTTATCGCGTAAGTCGATAGGTGCAAATTACTAGTAGCAACTTACCTGTATACCCCTGCCTACCTTATAACTACACCGGAAAAAAGTAGTCAAACAAGCGTATGCATATTGCACAAGCTACATACTTCCAATTTGTATGCAATTTAATACGTAACGGAATGAGTGCAATGTTTAAAAAAAAATAATTTTTTAATTTTTAATTAAAAATACTTTGTACCAAAATTTTCAGACAATCTTCACGAAATATATTTTTTGACATATTAAATTTTATGTAAAAACATGCTTCATCCCGTAACGCGATGGGTTAAGGTCGTTCTATGGTTGGATCCTCTACTAATACCAAACGTGTACGTAAATCTATAACAATAACCTCTAACTAAAATGACAAATAATTTTCATAATAATACGTACACGAAAATGGGGCGATGTGTAACAAAATAAATTGCAGATTAACAGAGAACCAATCAACACCAGAGTGTGGTTGTAGACGAGATATTTTGGAAGGTAAAGTGTCACTATTACAGTCGCAGACGTAATTGGTAACAAAAGGTAAAATAGCATTATTTATTATTGTCGCAGACATAATAGGTAATATCTGAGAAATATGTCACCATTCTGTCGCAGACAGATGTTGGTGCAAACGGGCTAAATTATGGGAGACATACAATCTTACACCTAGTTTTATGAAATTAATAATTAGGGATTTTATTCTGTATGTTATTTAAGGGATATCTGATTAAATTGTTTATAAATTGTATATGGCCAAAATGCTTTTATAATAGATTAATTGTCTTTAAAACCTCTTTAATTCTCCGTTACTGGCAGCGGAATATACTGCATCATAGGAAAATCGTCGGAATAAGATTAAAGCTAAAAAATCTTAAAACCTGACAAACTTTTACCGTTATACCAAACTTTAAAAGAGCCTTAATATAAACCACGTAGACGGGGTCGTACCACAATATTTGACGATTACAGCTAGAGTGTCGGATTTTAACCAATCCATATAAGGGTATTTCGATTTAATTAAACTTTATTGGTAAGTAACAAAGAATATTTCAAAGCCAAAATTTTCCATATTCGAAATTTTGTTAGGTTGTACGGCAGACTTGTTTAATCGGCATTAGTAAAAGTTAACATTTTTAAATACATATGATTGCGTTCTATTCCATACTTAATATAACATAAAAATCCCACAAATCGAGATGGCTAAAAATATTCACTTATAATCTCCCTAGCAGCAGAATTATCGGGAATTAATTCTACTGCGTGGGAGATTCGGTAAGAAAATTTCATAAATTGGAGTTTTTTCTTATTGTAATTTTTTTGCTAAAATGCTACAAAAACATATTTCCGGCGGCTTTAGTTAATTGTAACTAATTAGAGTTATAGAAATAAAGCTCATTTTAGCCGTTATATAGTAACTTATTTTTATTACTAAAATGTGAGATGAGAAACATTAAATAACAAATTTGTTAACTGAAATCCAATGTCTTTATAGTTTTAAATTCAAATAAAACTTTAAAAAACATATTTCCGATGAGTTTAGCTAAATATGACGCACTATATTTTTACAATAGAAGATGATTTTACTTGTTAGTAACTTAGGTTTATTACTAAAATTTCAGGAACATTAAAAGCATTAATTCGTTTTCAACCATAACATCTGAAATTACATGTCTACATAGTTTCAAATGAAGGCCAAATAATATGACCTCAGAAAATAAGTACAGTACAATTTTTTTTTAACTGTTTTTTAGTTACAAACATCAAATCTTGCAAATAAAACCATTAAATATTTTTATTAAAAATTGTATGTTTAATTATCTTATAGAGACGGGCCTAACTCAAAGTCATTTATCATATTATTATATAGCACGTGAAAAAAAATTCACAGTATGTGAAGTAATATTACCTAACCATTTTTTACAGCACGAATCTGGAAGCCCATACGTCATCAATGACATAGCATATGGAACAGTTTCATGGTCGTCCAATCCATGTGGTATCGGTCCAGGAACTTACAGTCGTATTACCAATCCCGAATATCGTACTTGGATAAAGGAAGTTACTAATATATAAATTCCTGTAAAGTACTAAAAATATATTAATTTCCAAAAGAATCTAATCCATTTTTTTTTTAACGCTAAGATGGTTGACGAACCCTTATTGATGTAGCTTGTCACGAAAGTAGGGTGAAATTGCCAGGTTTTAGGGACGAAGGGGGTAGACTACAATGGGGATGGCTTGTAGTATCGCAGGCAGAAATTAAGAAAAAAAAAACAAAGTACAACAGATTTATTGCTGTTCTTAATTTTTGCACTTTTCAAATGTAAATAAAAATATTACCATCGACTAAACATGATTGTTTCCTTAAAAGTAGACACTTGTGGTTCAAAATATGCTTTATTGTTGTGAAGAACAATGTTGGTCTTGTCAAAGTTTAGGGTCAATAGGTTAGCATCACACCATTTTCTAATTTTAGAAAGATCAGACGAAACATTGATTTTTAATATATTGGGATTTGAATCATGCCAGAGGACAGTGGTGTCGTCGGCAAAAATTGTAAACCGGCCCGCAATGTCTATAGAAGCAAGATCATTAATATGAATAAGGAAATGGATAGAACCCAGCACTGACCTCTGAGGAACACCACAGTATATGTTACTAGCTTTTGATGTCTTAAAGCCTACTACGACCTTTTGGGTACGTCCCTCAAGGAGAGATCGAAACGACTCCAAAGCTTGCCCCCTAAAGCCGTATATACTGAGCTTGCGCAGCAGAATTTCATGACTTACACAGTCAAATTCATTTGCCAAGTCCCAAAAAATCGCCGCCATGGCCTCTCCAGCATTAAGACCAAAATAAACGTCCTCGAGAAATTTAATCATTGCGTCATTAGCGCTCTTCCTCGATTGAAAGCCAAATTGGCTCGGATGCAAGGTATGATGTTGGTTAAGAAAAGATACAATACGTTCCTTAACCAACTTTTCGATGATTTTTGAAAGGGTCGACAATAAAGAAATTGGTCGATAGTTACTGGGATCATCAAGAGGGCCACCCTTGTGGACAGGAATAACTCTCGCAAGCTTCAAACAATCCAAAAACCTCCCAGTCCCCCCCAGTGCAGAATCAGGAAGATAGAGGAATATCTTCGCAGAGAGACCATCATCATCACAGGAATTTTTATTTTTTATCGTCTCCATGACCTGCCTAACCTCTATTTGATCAGTGGGTCGAAAGAAAAATGACTGATGAATCTGAATATGCATTAAATAGTCCATTGGATCTGCTACTGGGTTTAATTTGGATGTAAAAGAACCTGTCACAGAACAATATTAATCATTTAAGACATACGGGGACATGTCAGGAACGTTCAAGGGCGATTTCTCATTAATACCCCTTAGTTCATTTATAATTCTCCAACCACCTCTCTGTGGATTGCCGGCTGTTGATAGACGAGTGGAGTAAAAGAGTTCTTTTGCGACCTTTATTAGTTTATGATACAGCGATCTATATCTTTGAAAATATTCTAGAAAAACGTCATTGTCAGTAAATTTTCTAATTGTATGTAGGCACCTCATATTAGCTGCAGAAACCTTTAATCCAATAGTGACACAAGGTTTTCTTCGCTTTGCTTTAATCCTCTGAATATGAAATGATTTATGAAATGACTCTTGCAACATAACATGAAACTGCTGCAGAGGGTCATCATACTGAAATATACTATCCCATTGAATAGACATACATACTT
This sequence comes from Polydrusus pterygomalis, assembly GCA_963969555.1. Taxonomy (NCBI): domain Eukaryota; kingdom Metazoa; phylum Arthropoda; class Insecta; order Coleoptera; family Curculionidae; genus Polydrusus; species Polydrusus pterygomalis. The sequence goes on from OZ018378.1 coordinate 86,315,536, forward strand.
GATAAAATCTGTTATAATTTGTTCTACTAAACAGCCTACTCTGCCCATATTTATTATTAAAAAGCCTTTGGGGGCCCGACTAGCTGCTTTAAGACTGTGGCTTCAGCCAACAAATCAGTACAGATAGAACTTAAATAAAATCGTTTGTCGCTCTTTAAACAGGATATTAAGTACTTTTATAAGAAATTTTAAAAGTAATAGAAAAAAAAACCGTGAAAAAACAATAAAAAGTATGGTCAACATAGCAAACGTATGATTATTGACGTCACGAAGAAGCAGGCATTTTAAAGTAAAGTGTATACGATCTTAGTTGAGACAGATAAAAAAACTAAAAAAAATTTGATGACAGACTTGTCAAGTCCACGTGGACTATCTTCGAACATCTGTATAGGGAGCGATCAATACAAATTTTGTTATATTTGTATTGTAGTTTCAGTGTGTGATGCAGTAAATTGATCGCACCCCCAATATTTACGTTGTCTCAACTGACTTCGTATGAAGTATACCTAAGTTTAAAAAGAGATTTTATTTTCAAAATATTTGGTAATAATTTGACTTTTATAAAAAAATAGGAGGCAATTACGAGCCTATAAAAAATGTTCATGGACTCTATTCAAACCGAAATTTAAGTTAGGTACTTGCCTTAAGCGACGAAGTAAGGTCACAGGACTAATGTGAACTCCCGATTTGGTGCATAAGATCCTGATTACCCGTTCAGTGTTGCCAATTACGTGATTATTGATCACAGAACTATAAAAAAAGTAGACTGATTAATAGGCAATATAAATGGAACTCGATCTCTATACTAATGAGGTTTTGGTTTTTATAGGTTGCCATCCACCTAGGTAAGTTGGCAGCATAATTCCATCTAAATTGAATTGAAAAAGACACAAAGTCACGGTCTCACATAAACCTTTATTTTAGTACCCAAGTTTGGTTAAGGTGACATGTTTCGCCTTATCGGCATCATCAAATGAACAATTAAAAAGTCAATAAAACATTTAAATTAAAATATAAACAACCACATCACAGCCAACGAACAATATAGAATAAAGGTTTATGTGAGACCGTGACTTTGTGTCTTTTTCAATTCAATTTACATTCAAAATCAGGTCTCTTTGAGAAAAATGGACGATTTCTTCGAATAATTCCATCTGACTGTAAGTTCGTAGCGATCGACGCGCTTCGACAGGGTTATGTTATTTGGGTTTATTGGAAGGTCAAATAAACAAAATAACTAACCTATTTGGATATCACAACAGTTTTTCATAAACATTTTAAAATATTTCCTTATGGTATTTATTATATATCTTAATAAAACAATGCACCTATTGATATTCATAGCCTGTTAAAAGAGACATCCTCTGCCGCACATTTCTCGCTATTAAAACAATTATGCACTAAACACAGTGGCATTGTTAATACGTAATATAATATTTTGAAAGTTTAAAGATCACAAAAATAACAACAAATTGTTCAACATAGTTAATAATAACCACGATAAACACGCGAGACTCGTGTTTTGGTTGGCTTTAATATAATTTTAAATGGTTTCCCACATTTTTTTGTAGGAAAAAATAAAATCCCCACAAGAAAGCTTTTTCTAAAGATGTTATTTTAATAACACAGGTCTAATGGGAAAGAAGCATTGTACTTTCTTTTATAGAACTATGTTCGTGATCTAATATGGGACGGTGCTACAAGAATTATTATGTGAATGCTTGAAGGTCGTAGACAATGATGTTTCTTGAATGATGAAAGAGTTTTGGACTTCCATTGTCTTTATTTGTTTTAAATCACAACGTTTCAACTGGTAAGTATCTCCAGTCGTCTTCAGGTGAATACTAAATAAGTAACGTAACTACAAGACTATTTATACTAGCTAGGTGCACCGAAGCACAACTGAGGTGGGTGCAGTCATGCATTCAGTTAGCACGCGATCTTATCCTAAGCTTACATCTATCTAACAAAGGTTTCCAGATATTTCTTAAGTCTAACGATGGTTTACTAAAACAGCCTGGAATCTGGTGAATAGTAGCAGCTTCCTTAAACTTTCTTTTCCTCCAGTGTGGCTCCTTATGTAGGATTTCAGCTTCTGACCACATGATATGGTGGACATGTTTCCAGGCATGGTCAGCTGCACCTGACTTTTCGGTCTCTCCTTTTAGCGTATTGTTTTTGTGTTCTTTAATCCTTGTCTCGAGTGGTCTTAATGTCTCACCTATATACGATTGGCCGCACTCGCAGGGGATCTGGTAGACGCAGTTTTTCCTATCTTTTTGAGTTATAGGCTTTGTCTTCGTCAGGTGGCTTCTTAGGGTGTCTCTCGAGTTGAATACGGTGCTGATGTTATATCGTTGTCCTAGTCTTCTTATTTTCTCAGATAATCCCTTGACATACGGAATATTGAGTGTTGGTTGTGCCTCTCTGTCTGCTTTTTGCGCGTTGGGTCGATTCTTACGGTTTTCCAATATTGTGTAAACTAATTTTGTGGGGTAGCCATTTTTGTTGAGGTCGGTCTTGATGTGGTGAGCTTCCTTTTTAAGTGCTTCTTCCGAGTTACAGATTGTAATTGCTCTATCCACGAGGGTTTTAACTATGCCATGTTTCGTGTTGTTTGAGTGATTTGAAGTAAAATTGAGATACTGACCTGTATGCGTAGGTTTTCTGTATACTGAAGTTTGGATGCTATTACCATTTTTCTTCACGTTGACATCTAGAAACGGTAATTGGTTGTTTTCCTCTTTCTCCATGGTGAATTTGATTGTTGGTGTTAAGCTATTGAGGTGATCTAGAAAATTTCTTAGTTCGTCATCGGTTCCATTCCAAATAATGAAGGTGTCATCCACATATCTCAGCCACATTTTTGGTTTCTTCTTTGCCTGTTCCATTGCTTTCGATTCAAACCATTCCATGTATATGTTGGCGATTATTGGCGAGAGAGATGAGCCCATCGGTAGTCCGTCTACTTGGTTGAAGAATCTATCCTTTTCTTGAAAGTAGGAATTGTTGAGGCAGCATTCTAATAGTTCCAAGATGGCATTAATAGGGAGCGTTGTTCTTTCCTGTAGAGTATGGTCTTCCTCAAGTCTGTTTTTGATAACCTTTAGGGCGTCTTTTACGGGAACGTTGGTGTAAAGACTTTCGACGTCAAAGCTCACCAGCTGATCTCCTGGCTGTAGTTCCTTTCCTCCTATTATTTGAACGAAGTGCTGTGAGTTCTTAACAAATGATGTGCTATTTCCTTGAAGAGGTTTGAGTAGAGGGAGTAGAAATCTAGCTAGCTTGTATGTTGGAGAATTACGGGAGCTCGTAATGGGTCTTAGAGGCATGTTGTGTTTGTGTATCTTTGGCAGGCCATAGAGATGTGGAGGCTTACTGTGGTGTGGTGTCAGGCGTGTCCGTGTCTTTTCTGGTATATATCGTTCATATTTCTTAAGTGTTCGGTAGATTCTTCTCTCGATGGTAGAGGTCGGATCCTTGGCAGTAAGAGAGTAGTTACCTTTCTGCAGGACTTCTTCGATTTTCTGATCGTTGGTCTGAACATCCATAATGACGGTCGATTTTTCCTTGTCGGCTGGTAGAATCTTGATAGTGGAGTCTTTGCGAAGGTTTGCAAGGGAGATTTTTTCCTCTTTACTGATATTTTGTTTTGGAGGCTTCGATTTTTCTAGAATTTCCCTAACTTTCCATCTAAATTCCTCCCCTTGTGTCTCTCCTATGGTTGTTGAGTCGACAGCGCTAATAATGTCCAGTATTGGTATCTCTTTTGGAGCGATAGTAAAGTTTAAACCCTTGGCCAATAAGTTTTCTTCATTGCTTGTTAATTCTTTAGATGAAATGTTAACAATGGTCCTCTGATTCTGCGTTATTGGTGTTTCTTGACTAACATGTTTTCCCAATTTTTTCTTATGATTATTTTGTTGAGTTGTTCTTACTTTGTCACATGTGGCGTCAATCTTCCGAAAGATAGGTCCATGATCCTCTTCTAATGTGTATTCTTTGATTTCTTCGAATCTCTGTTGCATATCCGTGAGTAGAGCTGCTTTCTTAAATCGGTGGTAGTTGATCTGGGAGCGTATGAGGGCTTTGCTGGCATTATTTAGAATCTTTATGGCTTGATGTCCTGGGATTGGTGACTTGATCCTAAAGCCATCTGGAATAATTCCTTGGTCCCTTGCCTGTAGCAGAAACTGAATGTGTGTTTCCTCCTTTGTTAATTTTATCTTGATTTTCTCGTAGCTACGAAACTTACCACTTATACCGGGTCCATACCGGGCTTCTAGTGAATGCTTGAAGGTCGTAGACAATGATGTTTCTTGAATGATGAAAGAGTTTTGGACTTCCATTGTCTTTATTTGTTTTAAATCACAACGTTTCAACTGGTAAGTATCTCCAGTCGTCTTCAGGTGAATACTAAATAAGTAACGTAACTACAAGACTATTTATACTAGCTAGGTGCACCGAAGCACAACTGAGGTGGGTGCAGTCATGCGTTCAGTTAGCACGCGATCTTATCCTAAGCTTACATCTATCTAACAAAGGTTTCCAGATATTTCTTAAGTCTAACGATGGTTTACTAAAACAGCCTGGATTCTGGTGAATAGTAGCAGCTTCCTTAAACTTTCTTTTCCTCCAGTGTGGCTCCTTATGTAGGATTTCAGCTTCTGACCACATGATATGGTGGCCATGTTTCCAGGCATGGTCAGCTGCACCTGACTTTTCGGTCTCTCCTTTTAGCGTATTGTTTTTGTGTTCTTTAATCCTTGTCTCGAGTGGTCTTAATGTCTCACCTATATACGATTGGCCGCACTCGCAGGGGATCTGGTAGACGCAGTTTTTCCTATCTTTTTGAGTTATAGGCTTTGTCTTCGTCAGGTGGCTTCTTAGGGTGTCTCTCGAGTTGAATACGGTGCTGATGTTATAGGACTAGGACAACGATATAACATCAGCACCGTATTCAACTCGAGAGACACCCTAAGAAGCCACCTGACGAAGACAAAGCCTATAACTCAAAAAGATAGGAAAAACTGCGTCTACCAGATCCCCTGCGAGTGCGGCCAATCGTATATAGGTGAGACATTAAGACCACTCGAGACAAGGATTAAAGAACACAAAAACAATACGCTAAAAGGAGAGACCGAAAAGTCAGGTGCAGCTGACCATGCCTGGAAACATGGCCACCATATCATGTGGTCAGAAGCTGAAATCCTACATAAGGAGCCACACTGGAGGAAAAGAAAGTTTAAGGAAGCTGCTACTATTCACCAGAATCCAGGCTGTTTTAGTAAACCATCGTTAGACTTAAGAAATATCTGGAAACCTTTGTTAGATAGATGTAAGCTTAGGATAAGATCGCGTGCTAATTGAACGCATGACTGCACCCACCTCAGTTGTGCTTCGGTGCACCTAGCTAGTATAAATAGTCTTGTAGTTACGTTACTTATTTAGTATTCACCTGAAGACGACTGGAGATACTTACCAGTTGAAACGTTGTGATTTAAAACAAATAAAGACAATGGAAGTCCAAAACTCTTTCATCATTCAAGAAACATCATTGTCTACGACCTTCAAGCATTCACTAGAAGCCCGGTATGGACCCGGTATAAGTGGTAAGTTTCGTAACTACGAGAAAATCAAGATAAAATTAACAAAGGAGGAAACACACATTCAGTTTCTGCTACAGGCAAGGGACCAAGGAATTATTCCAGATGGCTTTAGGATCAAGTCACCAATCCCAGGACATCAAGCCATAAAGATTCTAAATAATGCCAGCAAAGCCCTCATACGCTCCCAGATCAACTACCACCGATTTAAGAAAGCAGCTCTACTCACCGATATGCAACAGAGATTCGAAGAAATCAAAGAATACACATTAGAAGAGGATCATGGACCTATCTTTCGGAAGATTGACGCCACATGTGACAAAGTAAGAACAACTCAACAAAATAATCATAAGAAAAAATTGGGAAAACATGTTAGTCAAGAAACACCAATAACGCAGAATCAGAGGACCATTGTTAACATTTCATCTAAAGAATTAACAAGCAATGAAGAAAACTTATTGGCCAAGGGTTTAAACTTTACTATCGCTCCAAAAAGATACCAATACTGGACATTATTAGCGCTGTCGACTCAACAACCATAGGAGAGACACAAGGGGAGGAATTTAGATGGAAAGTTAGGGAAATTCTAGAAAAATCGAAGCCTCCAAAACAAAATATCAGTAAAAAGGAAAAAATCTCCCTTGCAAACCTTCGCAAAGACTCCACTATCAAGATTCTACCAGCCGACAAGGGAAAATCGACCGTCATTATGGATGTTCAGACCTACGATCAGAAAATCGAAGAAGTCCTGCAGAAAGGTAACTACTCTCTTACTGCCAAGGATCCGACCTCTACCATCGAGAGAAGAATCTACCGAACACTTAAGAAATATGAACGATATATACCAGAAAAGACACGGACACGCCTGACACCACACCACAGTAAGCCTCCACATCTCTATGGCCTGCCAAAGATACACAAACACAACATGCCTCTAAGACCCATTACGAGCTCCCGTAATTCTCCAACATACGAGCTAGCTAGATTTCTACTCCCTCTACTCAAACCTCTTCAAGGAAATAGCACATCATTTGTTAAGAACTCACAGCACTTCGTTCAAATAATAGGAGGAAAGGAACTACAGCCAGGAGATCAGCTGGTGAGCTTTGACGTCGAAAGTCTTTACACCAACGTTCCCGTAAAAGACGCCCTAAAGGTTATCAAAAACAGACTTGAGGAAGACCATACTCTACAGGAAAGAACAACGCTCCCTATTAATGCCATCTTGGAACTATTAGAATGCTGCCTCAACAATTCCTACTTTCAAGAAAAGGATAGATTCTTCAACCAAGTAGACGGACTACCGATGGGCTCATCTCTCTCGCCAATAATCGCCAACATATACATGGAATGGTTTGAATCAAAAGCAATGGAACAGGCAAAGAAGAAACCAAAAATGTGGCTGAGATATGTGGATGACACCTTCATTATTTGGAATGAAACCGATGACGAACTAAGAAATTTTCTAGATCACCTCAATAGCTTAACACCAACAATCAAATTCACCATGGAGAAAGAGGAAAACAACCAATTACCGTTTCTAGATGTCAACGTGAAGAAAAATGGTAATAGCATCCAAACTTCAGTATACAGAAAACCTACGCATACAGGTCAGTATCTCAATTTTACTTCAAATCACTCAAACAACACGAAACATGGCATAGTTAAAACCCTCGTGGATAGAGCAATTACAATCTGTAACTCGGAAGAAGCATTTAAAAAGGAAGCTCACCACATCAAGACCGACCTCAACAAAAATGGCTACCCCACAAAATTAGTTGACACAATATTGGAAAACCGTAAGAATCGACCCAACGCGCAAAAAGCAGACAGAGAGGCACAACCAACACTCAATATTCCGTATGTCAAGGGATTATCTGAGAAAATAAGAAGACTAGGACTACGATATAACATCAGCACCGTATTCAACTCGAGAGACACCCTAAGAAGCCACCTGACGAAGACAAAGCCTATAACTCAAAAAGATAGGAAAAACTGCGTCTACCAGATCCCCTGCGAGTGCGGCCAATCGTATATAGGTGAGACATTAAGACCACTCGAGACAAGGATTAAAGAACACAAAAACAATACGCTAAAAGGAGAGACCGAAAAGTCAGGTGCAGCTGACCATGCCTGGAAACATGGCCACCATATCATGTGGTCAGAAGCTGAAATCCTACATAAGGAGCCACACTGGAGGAAAAGAAAGTTTAAGGAAGCTGCTACTATTCACCAGAATCCAGGCTGTTTTAGTAAACCATCGTTAGACTTAAGAAATATCTGGAAACCTTTGTTAGATAGATGTAAGCTTAGGATAAGATCGCGTGCTAACTGAACGCATGACTGCACCCACCTCAGTTGTGCTTCGGTGCACCTAGCTAGTATAAATAGTCTTGTAGTTACGTTACTTATTTAGTATTCACCTGAAGACGACTGGAGATACTTACCAGTTGAAACGTTGTGATTTAAAACAAATAAAGACAATGGAAGTCCAAAACTCTTTCATCATTCAAGAAACATCATTGTCTACGACCTTCAAGCATTCACTAGAAGCCCGGTATGGACCCGGTATAAGTGGTAAGTTTCGTAACTACGAGAAAATCAAGATAAAATTAACAAAGGAGGAAACACACATTCAGTTTCTGCTACAGGCAAGGGACCAAGGAATTATTTCAGATGGCTTTAGGATCAAGTCACCAATCCCAGGACATCAAGCCATAAAGATTCTAAATAATGCCAGCAAAGCCCTCATACGCTCCCAGATCAACTACCACCGATTTAAGAAAGCAGCTCTACTCACGGATATGCAACAGAGATTCGAAGAAATCAAAGAATACACATTAGAAGAGGATCATGGACCTATCTTTCGGAAGATTGACGCCACATGTGACAAAGTAAGAACAACTCAACAAAATAATCATAAGAAAAAATTGGGAAAACATGTTAGTCAAGAAACACCAATAACGCAGAATCAGAGGACCATTGTTAACATTTCATCTAAAGAATTAACAAGCAATGAAGAAAACTTATTGGCCAAGGGTTTAAACTTTACTATCGCTCCAAAAGAGATACCAATACTGGACATTATTAGCGCTGTCGACTCAACAACCATAGGAGAGACACAAGGGGAGGAATTTAGATGGAAAGTTAGGGAAATTCTAGAAAAATCGAAGTCTCCAAAACAAAATATCAGTAAAGAGGAAAAAATCTCCCTTGCAAACCTTCGCAAAGACTCCACTATCAAGATTCTACCAGCCGACAAGGGAAATTCGACCGTCATTATGGATGTTCAGACCTACGATCAGAAAATCGAAGAAGTCCTGCAGAAAGGTAACTACTCTCTTACTGCCAAGGATCCGACCTCTACCATCGAGAGAAGAATCTACCGAACACTTAAGAAATATGAACGATATATACCAGAAAAGACACGGACACGCCTGACACCACACCACAGTAAGCCTCCACATCTCTATGGCCTGCCAAAGATACACAAACACAACATGCCTCTAAGACCCATTACGAGCTCCCGTAATTCTCCAACATACGAGCTAGCTAGATTTCTACTCCCTCTACTCAAACCTCTTCAAGGAAATAGCACATCATTTGTTAAGAACTCACAGCACTTCGTTCAAATAATAGGAGGAAAGGAACTACAGCCAGGAGATCAGCTGGTGAGCTTTGACGTCGAAAGTCTTTACACCAACGTTCCCGTAAAAGACGCCCTAAAGGTTATCAAAAACAGACTTGAGGAAGACCATACTCTACAGGAAAGAACAACGCTCCCTATTAATGCCATCTTGGAACTATTAGAATGCTGCCTCAACAATTCCTACTTTCAAGAAAAGGATAGATTCTTCAACCAAGTAGACGGACTACCGATGGGCTCATCTCTCTCGCCAATAATCGCCAACATATACATGGAATGGTTTGAATCGAAAGCAATGGAACAGGCAAAGAAGAAACCAAAAATGTGGCTGAGATATGTGGATGACACCTTCATTATTTGGAATGGAACCGATGACGAACTAAGAAATTTTCTAGATCACCTCAATAGCTTAACACCAACAATCAAATTCACCATGGAGAAAGAGGAAAACAACCAATTACCGTTTCTAGATGTCAACGTGAAGAAAAATGGTAATAGCATCCAAACTTCAGTATACAGAAAACCTACGCATACAGGTCAGTATCTCAATTTTACTTCAAATCACTCAAACAACACGAAACATGGCATAGTTAAAACCCTCGTGGATAGAGCAATTACAATCTGTAACTCGGAAGAAGCACTTAAAAAGGAAGCTCACCACATCAAGACCGACCTCAACAAAAATGGCTACCCCACAAAATTAGTTGACACAATATTGGAAAACCGTAAGAATCGACCCAACGCGCAAAAAGCAGACAGAGAGGCACAACCAACACTCAATATTCCGTATGTCAAGGGATTATCTGAGAAAATAAGAAGACTAGGACAACGATATAACATCAGCACCGTATTCAACTCGAGAGACACCCTAAGAAGCCACCTGACGAAGACAAAGCCTATAACTCAAAAAGATAGGAAAAACTGCGTCTACCAGATCCCCTGCGAGTGCGGCCAATCGTATATAGGTGAGACATTAAGACCACTCGAGACAAGGATTAAAGAACACAAAAACAATACGCTAAAAGGAGAGACCGAAAAGTCAGGTGCAGCTGACCATGCCTGGAAACATGGCCACCATATCATGTGGTTAGAAGCTGAAATCCTACATAAGGAGCCACACTGGAGGAAAAGAAAGTTTAAGGAAGCTGCTACTATTCACCAGAATCCAGGCTGTTTTAGTAAACCATCGTTAGACTTAAGAAATATCTGGAAACCTTTGTTAGATAGATGTAAGCTTAGGATAAGATCGCGTGCTAACTGAACGCATGACTGCACCCACCTCAGTTGTGCTTCGGTGCACCTAGCTAGTATAAATAGTCTTGTAGTTACGTTACTTATTTAGTATTCACCTGAAGACGACTGGAGATACTTACCAGTTGAAACGTTGTGATTTAAAACCAATAAAGACAATGGAAGTCCAAAACTCTTTCATCATTCAAGAATTATTATGTTAAAAGGAATTATGTATTTTTTTTACTTATTTAGTTAAAAACCAAAAATAAAATAAACAATTTTTTTAAATTTAATTTAATTAATTGATATAAATTTATTGCGATATTATACAGGGTGTCTGGAAAACACAGGTCAATCCGTTAACTATATATTTTTTGAGCAAAAATAACATGACCCTTTTAATGCCATTTTTCATTTTTGTCCTCATGTTCGATATACATTGCGTTAAAGTCTGAAATTAAGAACTGATTTTCTAAAATAATTTGAGTATTTAATAAGAATATTGGTGCAATATGATCCAAATAAAACTTTTTGAGTGCACTGGTTAGAGCCATCATGGAAAGAAAACAGATATCCAGTTGAGACAAATTTGAAAGCGTATTATACGATTTACAGCAATGATTTAGAGGCGAGCTAGAGTGATAACTTGTACTGGGTTGTATATGGAAAAAATCTGATTTCGCGTATTATAGGATGGAACGTTTATATTTAATAAATTAATAATTGGCGTTGAATCGATCATGTTGTTGAAAATTTTGTGGGCAAATTTTATGTCGTACATTTGTCCTCTATCCTCAAGTGATAATAACTTTAAATTTCGTTTGATTGAGGTAAAGTTGTCGTTTAAATAAAATTTATAGCATAGATATTTTATAATTTTTTTTTGGACTTTTTCAATTTTACTGATATATACATTATATTGAGAATTCCAAATTATCGATCCAAATGAAAGTACACTATTAACATATGACATGTATAATGTATGAATAGATTCTATGTGTTTAAAACCCCTACAGGTTCTAATAATAAAACCAAGTGATTTTTTAGCTTTGGTGGTAATTTGCTGGATATGGTGATCAAATAACATTTTACAGTAAACCAACCAAACCAAAAACCTATGTCTTTTACGATAGAGACTCTTGTTAGTGGTATATTGTTGATAGTATAATTTGATAAAATTTTATTTAAATTTCTGGAAAACGTAATAGTGTAGCATTTTTTGAGATTAAGGTAGAGACAGTTACGTTGGCAGTACGAAATAAGATTATTTAGGTTATGTTGGATGAGCAAGGCATTTAAGTGATTATAGTGACCACATGAAAAACTTTTAAGTCACCTGCGTACATTAAAAAATAACAAAAGTTAAAGCAGCTGACAATATCATTTATGTAAATATTAAATAAAAGTGGCCCTAGATGAGACCCTTGAGGCACTTCAGAACTGACCTCAGTAGGAGCTGATGAAAACATACCAATTTTAACAGCTTGGGTTCTATTGCTCACATAAGAAGACAGCCATCGAAGCAGACTCCCATGAATATCGATGTCAGCAAGTTTATGTCTGAAAATGTTGTGGTCAATTTTGTCAAATGCCTTACTGAAGTCAGTATAAACCGCATCTACCTGATAACCCGCATTTATACTGTCCAGCAGGTACTGTGAATAAATAAATAGATTAGTCCCAACGGAACTTTTTTTCATAAAACCGCGTTGTTCGGGTTAATAATATGTTTACAATCTATATACAGGGTGTCCCGAAATTAGCTGACAATATTTTAAGGGGATAAAGTACATTCAAAAATATGACTAAAATCATCTATTAACATACCTTCAAAAACGTTTCGTTATGGGGCTAGAGCCCCTCGAATTGGAACCATGATAAGCAGTTTTTTACCATATCTCAAAAACCGATTAGGGTATCGAAACAAAATTTGATACATGTTTTACCTATGACAAGACGCAATAAACGATTTAATTAGCTTAACTTTATTTCTTCCAGTGGCGTCCCACTGGGTAGGTAGTTGGGAGAATATTGCCCTAAGTTTTTTATTTTTAGGACTTTTTAACTTTAGGTGCAATTTTTAGAAGCCTTGAAGTCTTTTGTTAAAAAAAGGTACTCTTGTTTCATTGCGGTAGGATTCACCATTTTCCAGTAAAATCGATTTTAAAATTTTCGGTTTTTTGAAATCGGGTGAAAAGGCTAAGGTTTTTTTTTTGCATATCTCAGCAAACACTTAATATTAAAACATGAAATTTATTAGAACTTCTACTAGCGACAAGGCATATGTATTAAAGGATGTTACTTTAAAATATTTTTCCAGTGACGTCGCACGGGATGGAGCCTTAAGTAAATATTACTATTATTTTTTTTTAATTAATTTTTTTTTTTTTTAATTTTTTTGTTAATAAAACCTTTTATTATTGTAATTTGACAGAATGTAACGTTTTTAAATTAAACATATTTTTAGATTTCTTTGTTTTTTAAATATTTATTTTCATGAAAATTTTAAGAGAGTTTTAAAATAAAACAAAAAATAATAACAAATTGCAAATCAAATTTGATTGTGAACCACACGGGAAACTTATTCTTAAGCAAGTACCAGTCATGTGTCCCCAAAAATAATAATCAAGGGGATTTAAATCAAGTGATCTTGGTGGCCAGGCTATGGCTACCAATCCACCTGGTAATTTTCTTTAAGCCAATTCCTCACTTGACGTCCGTAGTGAGCTGGTGCCCCATCATGTTAAAAGAAGTGCCCTAAACGTAAATCCAGTGGCACATTATCTAATAAATCCCCAAGTTGATTATGTATTATTATTATTTGTCGCTAGTAGAACTTCTAATAAATTTCATGTTTTAATATTAAGTGTTTGCTGAGATATGCAAAAAAAACCTTAGCCTTTTCACAGGATTAAAAAAAACCGAGAATTTTCAAATCGATTTTACTGGAAAATGGTGAATCCTACCTCAATGAAACAAGAGTACCTTTTTTCAACAAAATACTTTAAGGCTTCTAAAAATTGCACCTAAAGTTAAAAAATCCTATAAATAAAAAACTTAGGGCAATATTCTCCCAACTACCTACCCAGTGGGACGTTACTGGAAGAAATACAGTTAAGCTAATTAAACCATTTATTGCGTCTAGCTATGGGTAAAACATGTATTAAATTTTGTTTTGATACCCTAATCGGTTTCTGAGATATTGCAAAAAAAACGGCTTGTCATAGCTCCAATTCGGGGGGCTCTAGCCCCGTAACGAAGCGTTTTTGAAGGTATGTTAATGGAGGATTTTAGTATTATTTTTGAATGTACTTTATCCCCTTAAAATATTGTCAGCTAATTTCGGGACACCCTGTATAGATAGTCACATATGATTGATTTAAAAAGTTAATATTTTTAGATAATTTTCCGCAAGAAGTTTATTGCCGGACTTCAAAACGGGGACTATCAAAGCCGATTTCCAGATCTAAGGGAAACAACCCTCATTTAGAGACTTATTATATATAATATGCAGCGGTTTGGATATTTCATGCACACATTCCTTTAAAAATCTAGTGGGAATATTATCAACACCTGCAGCTTTATCTGGAAGATCTATGATATTTTTATTAATAGTGGAGATAGGTATGTAATAATTTGAGATATATTTATAGTGACCCTGGTTGGAACTTGCGTAGTTTGGATTTGCATTAGGAGGGTTAAAAACTGAACTAAATTACGAAGAAAAAGTATCACAAATCTTATTACCGTCCGTTATCATTTCATTAGTTATTTTGTTTTGTAATGCTGTAATAGTGCTAGATTTGCCTCTTTGCGATTTTATAAAATGCCATATTTGTTTCGGATCGGACAAAGTCGAGGCCTCCGCAAGATCCACATAATTTTGATAATCAAGACCAATTAAATATTTTGATCGTCCGCTAAAAAGCTCAAAGGTAAGATAATCCAGTCTATTATTATATATTTTCCACTTACGGTGAATTCTGTTCTTCTCCCTAATAATTCTAACAGTGTCCATACTGAACCAATGAGGAAATTTAGTTTTACATTTGGAATATTTAGGAATGTATTTTGACATAATATTCTTAATTATGGAGTAGAATACCGCAACACTATCCTCGGTATTCAAACCGCAAAGACTATTTTTCCAGTTAACTGAGGGTATATCTGCTTTGATATTATTGTAGTTAACTCTATTAAAATCCAGATTAAGATTAGAGTTATTAAGTTTATTGGAAGATGGTATGTCTTGCAGGATGAATTCAAATTCCAAAGTGTTATGACACTTATCCTCATTAATAAGTGGAGCATCACAGATTTGAATATTATTAATTTGAAACCTATTGCTTAAGACGAGGTCAAGAGTATTTCTAGATGAGTTAACAAAATTATTAAATTGTGATAAACCACAGAAAGCGATTGAGTATACGAATGAATTAGAGTCCTGATCAGTAAAGTTTAGCGGTATACAATTTTTATTCATCGGTTCAAGTGACCACTTAATGTTGGGAAGATTAAAGTCTCCACAGACGATGACTATATCGTCCGGATTATTATTAACAATTTCATCCAATTTTGAACAAAAAGTGATTAAGCAAGTAGAGTCGCCTGGGGCGACGTAAACACAGCACAGGTGAAATTTAAGTTTTTTATTTAGATATATATAGATCTTATAGATCTTCAGCGTCTGAAGACCAGTCAGCTCTTAGATTACTACATAGCTTTGAGTCGACACTGATTAAAACTCCACCACCGTACTGTTTAGTAGATAGGATAGCGTCTGCACGATCACGTCTATATACATCATACGTATTTGAAAAACACTCCGCTGAGGAAATATCGGAATTTAACCAGGTCTCTGTTAGGCATATAATATCGTGACAACAATTATTTAGAGAGCTTTTAACACGTTGACGGACACACGCAAATAAGCGGAGGTCCCTTTGGTAACGCTACACCTGTATTGACTGGTTACTAAACGCTCTGGACCGCCAAATGGATGACTAACAAGCCTAGCATCACGCCACATTCTAGGTGCCCCCACCACTCATATGAAATGCATAGATTCAAATTACATTATCGGATTATCATTAACATTGCTAGTCTTATCTTAGATTTTGAAGGTAATCCGGCGGATACACTCTTCCATAGAATAAAATCACGCATAGCGCACATCACTGGCCTCGTACAAAGTCTTAAAGTTCCCGCCGCGGGTAATCTTAGGGAAGAGATAAAAAACTATAAAGAAGAAACGTACGCTACGTGTCTTGAGCTAGATGCAGACGTTCACGAAAAATTATTACCGACAACCCAAATACCGATCCCAATCAAAGCATTGCGGGAATACCCTCAATAATAAATATCGCGCAGTCCATAATTACTTTAAAAAAAATAAAACTTTTACTCTCGGCTTTGAACGTTAGGTTTAACGGTGACCTAAAATTAGTCTATAATTTTATAGAACGAATAACTGAAATCGCACATGCGCGTGGTGTTACTGACGACAATTTATTTAAGGCTGCTGTAGAATTATTTGTCGGTGACGCTTTTGTTTGGTACTGCAGTATAAAGAATATAGTTTTAAATTGGCCTGACTAATTACAATGATTAAAAAAAAAATTCATTCGCCGTGTGTCGAGGATGAGATCTGGGATCAGATTAAAACGCGTAAACAACGTAGAGATGAAACTGTTATACTTTTTGTCGCCCAAATAGACAACCTTTTTACTAGGCTGAGCTGAGCGCCATGTGAAGCCACCAAAGCTAAGATTTTAAAACAGAATCTCCTACCTGAATATCCTAGTTACTTAGCTTTAAGTATCACCGATTCGGTACAGGATATAGTTAACATTGTCAAACGCTTAGAGAAAGTAAATTATATAAAAAAAAGAAACCATAATCTCGTTCCCCGACAATCGATACAAACTTGTGAAACTTATCGAAAAAATAATTATAATGACAATAATTTTAATAACGAACAAAGAGAGAACTCTCCAAATTTTTCGCCTTGTGTTTTTAAACGCAACGTTTCAGCACAAAATACCACCACAGGGAATATCGCGATAAGATATCAGGTAGGTACCTAATAGCTCATAATATAATCTACAGGGTTCCCCATTTAAAACGAAACAGTCTGGTTCCACGTTAATTTAAAAAAAAAAACGCTCGGAGCAGTCGATTTTTATTTCGAGGGGGACATCTTTTG
The DNA here is from genome assembly GCA_963969555.1 of Polydrusus pterygomalis. NCBI lineage: Eukaryota > Metazoa > Arthropoda > Insecta > Coleoptera > Curculionidae > Polydrusus > Polydrusus pterygomalis. The sequence continues at coordinate 86,332,226 of OZ018378.1, forward strand.
CGTATATTTTCAATCTCGTTACTTCAAGCCCCTAGAATTAAAGATCTCGACTTGCCGAAATCGTTTTTAAAAAGAACACGAGTTGTTTACGCGAAGCTCTTTATTTCAGTACTAGTCTCTATTTTCTACATTACAGCTTTTTATATTACGCTAATGACAAACAGGGTACTTATCGCTAGAAAGTTATCAAGGGAAACATTAACTTAATGGTAATGGGCGAAAGTATCATTAGTACATTTGAAAGTAGGAATATTTGGTTCCTTAATTCCTTCCTCCTTAAGCTTGGATCTCCTGAGTCAAGCAAGGGTTGACTTGAACGGCATGAAGAGGTATTGCTTGTTCCTTTTGGATTGCAAATTTTCTGTCTCTCTTCCCACAATTCCTAATTTTTAATCTATACCTATATACGAGGTATACAAAAAATAATACAAATATGATTATATATATAAACTTAAAGACATTGAGCGATTTTCCCACTTTAAATTTGCTAAAGTTACATTATGTTGTAGATTTTTTATTTTACTTTTTACATCATGATACGTATCTAAAGGTAAAAATTATTTTTTTGTATTTCAAAATTGTAAATTTCATTCTCATTAGGTAATTTAATATTAGAATTAAAAATTCCTTTAAATACGTAAGTATCATTAAGAGCTAATATTTCACAAAATTTACTAATTATAGTAGGTTGATCTATAATAATATAAATTTTGTTACAATGTTCAAATAGTGACATTTTTTTCGTTTGTGTTTACCAATAATTGATTATTATTCATTACCTTAACTTGTGAGTAATTATTACTATGAACAATTGGACAATTATTTAAAGTTTTAACATTACACTTATTATTTAAAATATTATAACATAAAACTTGATTGATACTTAACTCTATACATGGTTTTTCTAAAAAATAAATATCTTTGTCCTCTAATCCATACGAGGTTGGTATAACAAGTAAATTAGTTTTATTAAATAATATTGGATACAATTTTTGATAATTATAGATAGTTCTATAAATAATAGGGATTTTTAATACAAAGATTATCTCGTGATCGGAAACTATAGTGTTTAACTTACAGAGATTCATGAATTCAAAATAGAAAAGTTTAGAAAAAGGAATAAGTTCATTGTGAGAAAAAATAGAGTTCAATAACACTGGACAACAAATTTTAGGTTATTGGTTGTATCGTGTATCAAAATGCATTTTTTTTTGTTAACTTTGGGATGCTGAATACAAAAATGATAATGAAATTAAAAACTTAGTTGCCGTTTTAAAAAAAAGTGGTTATATTTTATTTTTGATAAAATAATAAAAACTACATAATTTTACACTTTAGAGTCACTAAATGCGCTGTCGCTTTGCTACTCTTTTGTGAACTGTTTCTGGAGCATCTCTAACAAGAGTCCAACAGTAGTCGGCAAGCATGGAAGCATTCCAGTGTCCCTGGTATCTGTTTTCCATGGTTGATATGTCCTGATGGAAGCGTTCGCCGTGCTCATCACTTACAGCTCCGCAGTTGTCAGGGAAAAAGTCCAGGTGAGAGTGTAGGAAATGGATCTTTACAGACATATTGCAGCCCATTTTTTGATACGACGACAGCATATTTTCAACCAGAGTAACGTAATTGTCAGCTTTTTTATTTCCCAAGAAATTAGTTACCACGAGGCGAAAGTCTTTCCAGGCGTTTTTTTCAATATCTGTTAGAGTGCTGTCAAAGTGTTCGTCTTTCAGAATATTTCGAATTTGTGGCCCAATAAAAATACCTTCTTTAATTTTTGCCTCACTTAGCCTCGGGAATTTCTGACGTAGGTACTGAAATGCTGGCCCATCTCGATTCAGTGCCTTAACAAAGTTTTTCATTAGGCCCAATTTGATATGCAGTGGTGGTAACAAAACCTTTTTGGAGTCTACCAATGGCATGTGTTGTAAATTTTTTTGCCCTGGCTCTAATGATTGTCGAACGGGCCAGTGTTGTCTATTGTAATGAAGTGACCATGCCCGACTGTCCCATTCACACAAAAAACAGCAAAACTTGGTGTAGCCTAGCTGCAACCCAAGTAAAAGTGCAATAACCTTTAAGTCACCACAGATCTGCCATTGGTGCTCATCATATTTTATGGTTGTCAATAGGAACTTCATATTGTCGTATGATTCTTTCATGTGAACTGCATATCCGACAGGAATGGACGGAAGAATATTGCCAATATGTAATAGTACTGCCTTTAAACTTAATTTTGAACTGTCTATAAACAATCTCCATTCCACTGGTTTGTAGTTTATAGTTAAAGCATCCAATAAACCGCCAATATTATTGCAGAAAACTAAGTTATTTTCCATGTCAAAAAATGGCGCTAGACCTTTATGGCGTTTACGAAAAACACTTACAGATACATCTTCTTCTAACAGGTTCCACTGCTGCAATCTTGATCCTAGTAACTCAGCCTTACTTTTTGGAAGTTCTAGATCTCTCACAAGATCGTTTAATTCTGACTGGGTTATTTTGTGCGGTTGGCGGTATGATGTGCTGGGTGCGAAATCGGGATCTCTTGAAGTTGATGGCATATCTTCTTCTTGGCACAACGCTGTATCGCTGTCTGATTCGTAAATGACTGTTTCTGGGGGTTCTGGAATAGGAAGGTCGTCACTATGTGGTACAGGTCTGATGGCAGATGGTATATTTGGATAGTTAATAACAGACTTTTTCTTCTTGGATATACCGGTGCCTTGCCCAACAGGAGGTATCATGCAGAAATAGCAATCATTAACATGATTTGTAGGCTCTCTCCAGACCATTGAAACAGCAAACCGCATAGATCGGTTTTTACGATTTAACCAGCTTGTCAAACTTGAAGCGCATGCATTACAGCATATATGTGGCGCCCACTGTTTGTCTTGATCTCCTATTCTGCAACCGAAATAAAGATGATATGCTTTTTTCATCAATGGAGTCATAGATCGCTTCTGAGACGCAAAAGTCACTTCCCCACAAACATAACAGAAGTGATCTGGATTGTTTACACACTTTCGAGGCATTTTACAATCTGAACTATTCGACTTGAATTACTAACTTCGACTGACTAACCTCTCCGCTTACCTACCTGTTTATATCCCCAAATATGGATTATAGATTTTTAAATACATTTCATTATAATTATACTTATAAGTAGTCTATATACAATTTTAAGAAACCAACATAATGAGTTTTTTATTTGTTATTACCTAAATAGGGATAAAGGACACAATGCGACTGAGCAGGTACTAATGGATTTATTGGCCTACATTATAGTACTGTGCTCAGGTAAACCATAGAAATGAGGATAAACAAGGGTCCTTCGGTCCTTTTATCCGTTTAGTCGTTTATTTATTTAAAATCGGGTAGTAAAGCATTATTTATTTGCCGCTTAATTAAATATTTCAATATTATCCCTGTTTTAGGGTGGTCCCGGCTAAGTCGCCATTGTGTTAATATCCCTATTTAGGTAAATTTATGTAAAACTCATTTCGTTCGCTCTCTTATTTTTGTAAACAGATTTTTATTATATAGGGACTGTTCAGTACAAGGCAGACATGAAAGTGGATTTACATGGGTTTCAATGGCTATCGCTCTTATTTTAAGCAATAGGGGGTTAGGATTTCGAATATAGGGGATCGTCCCTAAGAATCCACCATTCCTTAACTTGGTGAAAATGTAGATTTGGCAATATAAAATCCATATATTGTTATTACAATACAAATATACTACGTGCGTTCTCGCGGTTACAGTGTTAATATATTAGGGGAACATGACGTCACGTATCTCTTAAACGTGAACTAATATTTTAAAAAAACGTTTATTTTCGATTTAAGCACACCTAAAATAGTAAGATTTAGTTGATTTTATTTCTGCAACATTTTAGCTGTTGTCCAGTGTAATCGTTCGATTTCAATTATATCAGACGTATCTATAAGTAAAAGGTTAATTTCTTCTTTAATACTAAAAGTAATAATATTTAATATCTTATCGATATAGGCTTCAAAGCTTTTTATAATAAAAATTTCTTTTAGAATAAATTCTTGCAATTTTATTTCTTCATTAAGCTTATTTAAATTTTTGGCCATTTGCAAAAATTGAGAGTTTATAACATTAGTCGTATTTTCAAATTTAACTTGTAAGGATGACAATAAAGATAAAGTTTTTGTGTTTTGGATTTTTATATTTTCTTCATTGTTTCGTAGAATTTGCATATTTGACATAAATTCTTTAAGATCATTTTGATCTAGATTACCTGTAACGTACCTTATGGCTGTACCTAAACCATCAAATAAACTGCGTTTATTTCTTTGTTGCCTTAATAATTTATATTTTGCTTGAAGTAGAATTAGAGAGTCTTCTAAATACTTATATAGTGTACTATTACTTGTTTTTAAACTTATAAAATAGACATTCGTAACGTAATATTGTATATTCTTATTAATAGAAGTAAGATTAATATGAAAATAAGTTTTATGATAAAAATTAACTAGATATGCTAAACCTAAATTTTCTTGTATATAGGGAACATTCTTAATCTTTTGAAGTTCCTGGCTGTTGGCCGTCTCGGGGGTCAGGGCGATTGTCAAAATCCTGCAAAGAAAATTTTCTTCTCTGAGGACGTATGTTTCTTAAATGAAAAGTTAAATTTGGTTCATCATTAATTTTTATTTTTTATTTATTTTGTTCAACTTTCTTATTGTTAATTTTACGATAAAGAGCGCGAGTTTTTTGACCTCTTGCTGTAGACGTTTTTAAATATATTGGCTGATCTAATTCAATGTTAGGTTCTGAAATATTAACATTTCTTTTTTCAATAATTTTTTCTGCTTTTTCTTTTATGTTATGCGAAAGTTTTTCATAAAAGGGTAATATTTCTTTTCGACGTTTTTCGTTATAATGTTCATAAATATTTTTATCAATCTCTATTAAATGTTTATTTAAATTTTCATAAGGGCCGTAAAGTAAAGAAAATGGTGTGAAATTTGTTGCTGAATGAACACTTTGATTATATATTAAAATAGCGGTTATCATTAAATCTTTTATATGGTCATTTTTATTTTGAATACGCAAAATGAGCAATTTTTCTTTTAAAGTACTGTGAAATCGTTCTAGGGGTGACAAAGAAGTAGGATTCATAGAAGAAGTGACATGATATTCAATATTATGCAATCTAAAGTATTCTTTAATGGTAAGGTTATTAAATTCGCCTCCAGAATCTGAAGTGACTTTATCTGGTAAATTATGATGTGACATAAAATTACGTAATTTATTTAAGATGCTAATTGCAGTTTTAGAAGGTATATGATATGCTTGGGCATATTTGCTAAAAAGATCAATTATAGTTAAAAAAATTTCATTCTCAATGCTAAAAGTATCTATAAAAATATGTTCGAAAGGTTTACAAGCTATTAAGGGACCCTTAATGGGTGTCTTAATGGGGTGTCTCTCGTATTTTGACATTAAACAAATTTGACATTGATTTATATAATTGGTTATAAGTTTTTTAATATTTGGCGTATAAGCTAATTTTTGAAAATTATTATACGTTTCATTTATACCATTATGAGTTTGACTATGATATAGTGATAGTTCTGCCATGAATTGTTCTTTATTTAAGAGAATTGGTTTAAAGGCAGCTTTGACAAATTTTAAATTTTTAAAGTTATTTTTTAAAATATTAATTATTTTTGATTCAAGAACATTTTCTTCGTAATAAATACCATAAGTTAGATTGGGGCTTATATATTCTTTAATGAATTGTAAGATATTAAAGTCCTCGTTACCATGTCTTACAGTAACTTGAAATGAATTTTTGCCTAGTTTTTTAACTGAGTACAAATCTTCTAATTTAAAAATAATATGATTTTTAAAATTGTATATATATCTTTCAGAGTTTGAAAGGTCGCAAATGGGATTTTCTTCAGACGTATGTACAGTGATAGCATCGTCGTCATTTTTAATAAGGTTTAATCTTTCAATTAAAGGTAAATCATCAAGGGGATCAATATCAGAATTTTCTAAATTAGTATTATTTAATATTTCGTCAGCATCGTTAGGGTTTAAACTAAATTCTGATTTAATATTAGGGAGAATAGAGAGTAAGTCATCGTCCTCTTTGCTTAATTCATTTTTTTGTTTTCGCGTAAGTGCGTTAATTTCTATTCTACTAAGAGCGTCTGCTACTTTATTTTTTTTACCTTTCTTATACCTAATTTCAAAATTATATTCTTCTAATCGAAGTTTCCATCGTATTAACCGTTGATTAGGTTCTTTAAGAGAAAATAACCAAGTGAGAGGTTTATGATCCGTTTCAATTACACATTTTTGACCAAAGAGATAAGGACGGAAATGATTACAGGAATCAACAATAGCGAGTAATTATTTTTCTATTGTCGCGTAATTTTGTTCAGCGGTATTTAATGTACGGGAATAAAAAAAAATAGGTCTGCTATTTTGAGACAACACAGAGCCTAGTGCTATGTTACTAGCGTCAGTCGTTAAATAAAATTCTTTGTTAAAATCGGGTTATGCAAGTACCGGGGCATTACAAATAGTTTCTTTGCAAATATTGAATGCTTCAAGGTATTCCGTATCATTTATATTAATTTTTTCGTTTTTTCTTAAACATTTTGTAAAAGGTTTTGTTAAATGAGCAAATTTTTTTATAAATTTTCGGTAATAACCTATGAGACCTAAAAAAGCTTGTATCTCTTTTATATTTTTTGGCAAAGGGAAATTAATTATGCTTTTAATTTTTTCTTCGTTGGGTTTAATACCATCGGGAGTAATGACGTGTCCTAAAAAGGGAACTTCTTTTCTTAAAAATTCTGACTTATCTAATTGTATTTTCAAGTTGAAATAGTTAAGTTTTTTAAATATTTGTCTTAAATGTAAAATGTGTTTATCTAGGGACTTAGAATAAACGACTATATCGTCCATATAAACAAAACAAAATTTATGCAAAAATTCTCGTAAAATATGGTCCATCATTCGTTGAAAAGTCGCCGGGGCATTTTTTAAACCGAAAGGCATTCTTATATATTCAAAATGACCGTTTTCTACCGTAAACACGGTTTTTTCTATTGAGTTTTTATGTAAAGGTATTTGATGAAAACCTTGTGCTAAATCGAGAGTAGTAAAATATTGACATTTACCTAGGTTTTCTAATATTTCTTCTGTTTGGGGTAATGGATATTTATCTTCTATAGTTTTTTCATTAATTTTTCTGAAATCTATTACCATGCGCCATTTCTTTTCGCCTGAAGCGTCTAATTTTTTTGGCACAATCCAAACCGGACTAGAATAGGGTGATATTGAAGGTCTTATTATTTCGTTGTCTAAAAGTTTAGCAACTTGTTTTTGAATTTCTTGTTTTAAGTGATAGGGATATCGAAAATTTTTTACATAAACTGGATCATTATCTTTAGTTCTAATAGAGTAAGAAGTAACATTACAGACAAGACAGCTTCTCCTCTGGATTATAAAATACATTTTTAAATTCATAACATAATTTTTTAATTTTTGCTTTTTCTTCGCAATTCATATGATTAATTCTAATAACTTTATCTATTTGTAAATTATTTGAATTTTTTGTTAGTTCAATTTTTTCCTTAATATCATAATTACTTATAGGTTCAGTATTAATATTTTTTATATCTAAATTATTTAAATCGTATGGATAATTTACTTAGTAATTGTTTACATTGCATATACTTGCAGGTAAAAATGAATTATCATTTAGCTTAATCATGGGTACTAAGACTTCTCCATTTTTTATTGGACTAAGAATTTTATTATTTTTATTAATATCTTCTTAATAATAAATTTTTGTTTGAGGCATTATTAAACATTTATTTTTTATGTCTATATTACACTCTAAATTAACTAAATCTTTAAAACTAAGTAAGCAATCGTATTTTTGATGCCATGGTAAAATTAAAAATTCAATAGGTGTAAAATTTTTAAATTCCGATAAAATAGGTACTTTAACAGCGTATTTTCCTTTAATGGTTTTATGACAAGTAGTAATTTCAAAACTGTGATTATAAATTAGTGAAGGAAAAAGTTTAAAAGCTACTTCAGGGTTCATTATACTAGATGATGCCCCTGTATCTATAAGAATATTTAGTTTATACTTATTACTACTATAAATAAAAGGTAGATGTGTATGATTCGTATAATTATTTAAATCTAAGTTGAATCTTGGAATGGGGCTTTCAATTGAAAATTTTCATTGGGTTTTTCTTGATTATTTGTTTCCGTATTAAAAAGTTCTTCGACAATAATATCGGGTCGCGTATTATTTTGTCTTGCAAAAGATTGATTTTGAAATTTATTTTGAAAATTTTGGTGACCATGTCGATTAAAATTTCGTGAATTATTGCTACTTTGATAATTTGGTCGGAAAGTATTTCTCGTACTAATAGACATTAGTGTTGGTTTTGGTAGGTTTGTATTATTATTATTATTATTATTATTATTATTCCGAGGATTAAAAACATTATTTCTCGGTTGTTGAAAAGCTTGAATATTAGTAGGAAAGTGTAAATGTTGGGGCCGTCTAGGAGGTAAATTAATAGGACCTCTAGGAAACGAATTTTCAAAATTAGAATTATTTCTTTGGGAAAAATGCGACGAATTTTGCGGGGTTGTATTTGGCCTAAATGTATTTTTCTTGGACATATTTTGTCTTAAGAAATTTTTATAATTTATTTGAGCTTGTATATTATCGTATTCTCTACACATATTAACACAAGTATCAATATCTTTAGGATTTTTTTGTCTAACAAAAGAACAATAGGGTTCTTTTAAACCTGAAATAAAGACATACAAAGCTTGTCTTTCATAATCGCTAAATTTTAATTGAAAAAAGTCTGCTTGATTTATATATTCGATTTGAGCATTTTCTTTTGGCTTATGCAATTTTTTATTAATTTCTAATGCAAATTCTTCGAAATTTTGAATATTACTTTGAAAACTAGTTGTCAGGAGAGTAAGTAGATTCTCTTCACTACAAGGGTCTTTATATTTATTTGGCAAGAGTTTTTTTAATTCGACAAAATTTGGCGGGTTATGTAAAGTTACTAAATCTCTGGCTTCGCCTTTAATTTGTGATATTACATATCTAAAAAAGTAAGACGTCAAAGTGTCATCTGTAAAAGTAAATTTGTAAAAAATTCTTTAGCGTTGATTAAAAAATAATTTAAGTCTTTAGAACCTCCGAAATATTCTGGACCCATGCATTTTGCAAAATTAAAACGAATTTGAATATCGCCGTACGATAAAGTAGTATTATTAGTTGCCATATTTGAATTAATTAAATTGGAATCTCTTTTCAAAGGTGATCTATCGCGGGACATAAATTTATAATCTTTGCATTAAATTATTTTTGCTTAAAATATAGAAAATGATTAATACACTTTGTAACCAAACAATAACAATGAAAATAAAAATAGAAAAATATGGGAAAATCTTAAATTTGCTTACAAAATTAGTACTAATAACATGGATGTAGGAAGATCAGAGACGTGCAGGTGACCAATACTTCTCCTCCTTCAGCCGTGTCTAGTGGTGGAGTACTAATGGCAGATTGCAAATCCCAAGATTTCGCAGAAGGAATTCTTCTAGGTAGCAACTGGCTTGGCTTCTTTGCTGATTACTTCTTATGAGTTAAGACTCGCTTGATCACAACGATAACGATAAATGACCAATGAAGTAATTCTGTTCGCAGCGCCAATTAAAGATCTCGACTTGCCGAAAACGTTTTTAAAAAGAACACGAGTTGTTTACACGAAGCTCTTTATTTCAGTACTAGTCTCTATTTTCTACATTACAGCTTTTTATATTACGCTAATGACAAACAGGGTACTTATCGCTAGAATGTTATCAAGGGAAACATTAATTTAATGGTAATGGGCGAAAGTATCATTAGTACATTTGAAAGTAGGAATATTTGGTTCCTTAATTCTAGGAGGGAGGGGGGGGTAAGATCTAAATCTTAAATAGATACCCCTATTTTATATAATTTTTTTGGATTCTGCATAAAATTCTGAACATTTTTTAATAAAAGCATTATTAGTCTATACTAAACAGTTTCCGAGATATTGACTCTTAAAAAATGAGATTTTTGAACTTTGACAGCGTCTAGCTTTCTAACTGTACGTCTTAGAGTAAAACGGCTTACATGTCCCTATCTTCGATTTTTATTATCTTTCCAATAGTGTCAACTTCCGGTTAAACCGGAAGTACTATATTTCTTACAACCGGTTTAACCGGAAGTTGACACTATTGGAAAGATAATAAAAATTGAAGACAGGGACATGTAAGCCGTTTTACTCTAAGACGTACAGTTAGAAAGCTAGACGTTGGCAAAGTTCAAAAATCTCATTTTTCAAGAGTCAATACCTCGGAAACTGTTTAGTATAGACTAATAATGCTTTTATTAAAAAATGTTTAGAATTTTATGCGGAATCCAAAAAAATTATATAAAATAGGGGTATCCATTTAAGATTTAGATCTTACCCCCCTCCCTCCTAGGGGCTTGAAGTAACAAGATTAACAATATATGCAAAAGATGTCCCCCTTGAAATAAAAATCGACGGGTCCGAGCGTTTTTTTTTTAAATTAACGTAGAACCAGATATTTAGCCTGTTTCGTTTTAAATAAGGAACCCTGTATATATTCTGTGATAATAATGTTCCATAATATGCTATAATATATACTTATTTTATTTTTATCAATAAATGAAACGAAAATCAAACAAACTTGTATTACGGGTTAGCAATTGAAAAAAATTAACATTTTATAATATGTCGTATTTTTTACTGCAATTTAATTCGCAAGACTAACAAATTTATAACTAAACAATTTTATTTTAAAAAATTTAATAAATTACGTTATAAATTGCACGTGCACATAACAGTAGTTTAATATGTTATTTGCCAGTTCTCAGTGTAGAAAACAAGCAGGTTTTCTCCACGTATGAGGTGATTTGGCTAATATTCGACCGACAGGTGCCGTCGCTTCTCGTTACTAGGGATTTTCTGACATTAATTAAAACCCTATGCAGACCAGTCATAAACGATGGGCTTCGGGATTCATCTTGGAGACTCGCAGATCATCGTTATAGAACTACCAGAGGACCCAATGGTCAATCTTCCACAATTATAGGCTCTGATGAAAGTTGGAACAGGCTTAAAAATCACTGAAATTAAGAGCAAAGACTAACAGTTTTCGGGAGAGAAAAATTCGGAAAAGAACCAGAAACTGGAAAAAATCAAGTAATGTAAGGAAATAGAGCATAACAATAACATTCTTAAACCTATCGCCGACTGGCCAAACCGATTGAAACAAAAAGTTATCATAAGAATAACAAATTTGTCAAGTACTGAACATAATATTATTTTCTCAATTATTAATTAATACCAGCAACACGTTTGTAGTAGTTTTTCATATTTATAGAATTTCTGCCTGCGATACTGTATGCCGCCTCCATTGTAATCTGCCTCCATCGCCCCTAAAATTTGACAATTCCACCCCACTGTGATCACGGGCTACGGCAATAAGGGATCGTCAACCAGCTTAGAGTTAAGAAAATGGAATGAAAAGAAAGGCAAGAAGTCTTTCTCCACAAGATTATTTGAATAATAAATTATTCAAAAAGTTTTTTTTAGACATGTTTCGGACGTAGAGACGTCAATCATCAGGAGATAATATAAAAGTATGTTGCTGTTGCAAAGCAGAAAATATACCATTGAGGGATTTAAAAATTGTATATGTAAAATATTTTTTTGGTATTAAAAGACTACTAGAACATAGGGATTGCCATGATTGTATGCATTTGTGGGCAAAAGACAACAAAAGCAATTGTTTTAAGGCAAAGAAAGAGAGACTTTAATACCCATATTGGGAATCTTAAGAAAAAAGAAAATTTACTTTTTAATAAAGTTACTCAGTGTTTTGAATTTTAACTTTATAATTTGGGGTACCGAATTTCACTAGGACCCGGTGACCTTGTTTCATGGTAATTTGAATATAAAAATTGCTAAAATAATCAATTTTAAAAAACTTTAGGTTTGGTACATGCAAGTTTCACAAAGCTCTGAGAGCCTGTTAGACTGATAGACTGAGTGCTTTATGCAACGTGCATGTACCAATTCTAAAAAAATTTTAAAACACAAAACAGGGTCACCGAGTCCTAGCAAAACTCGGTACCCCAAAATATAAAGTTAAAATTCCAAAGACTGCATAATTTTATTGAAAAATAAATTTTCTTTTTCTCTAAGAATCCCAATATGGTCATTAAAGACTCTCTTCCTTTGCCTTAAAACAATTCATTTTGTTATCTTTTGCCAGCAAACACACACAATCATGGCTATCCCCATGTTCTAGTAAAGTAAAGCTCCATTAAAGTTCCATACCACCAACTAGGTTTTCCTTTGCTAATAACAACAGCAACATACTTCTTGTATTTATTGTTGTCTCCTGATGATGGACGTTCCTTTGTCCAAAACATATCGATATAAGAAATTTGTCGAATAATCTATTATTCAAATAGACTGGTGGAGAAAAACTTCTTACCTTTTTTTTCATTCCTATATTTCAATTCCACTTTAAGCATGGACTATTTCTTCAAGTTAAGAAAATGTTTTCGATTGTTTTGGAAATTAATATATAAAATAATTTACAGAAATTTAAATATTAGTAACATTCTTGATCCAATTACGATATTCAGGATTGGTAATGCGACTGTAGGTTCCTGGAACGATACCACATGGTTTGTACGACCATGAAACTGTTCCATATACTGTGCCATTGATGACGTATGGGCTTCCAGAGTCTCCCTGTAATAAAAATAGGGTATGTACTGTGTATATTTTTTCATGTTGAATATAATAATTTTATAAACTTCTGAGTTTGAGTTAAGCTCTCTCTATGGTATCATTTTCAAGATTCTATATTGTTTGTACGTATTTTCTAAGGTCCACTTTGATTTAAGTTAAGGCCATCTCCATTTGCAAGACTGTTATGTTATGGTAGATACGGCTAGAATACCACTAAATGTATTAAAAAATCGTAAATACTACTAATGCCGATTAAACAGGTCCGACGTAGGTACATATCAATCTAACAAGATAACCAATGGAAAATGACTTCGCTTTGATTTATTTTTTGTCACTAACTATAAATCAAAATGTGTCCTTTCATGTTGTCAGATCCATCCCCAGACGCGTTTCACCATATCGTGACTCATCAGTGAGGCTATGATTCGACGAAAGAAAGGAAACTTAAAGTTCAACTTGAACCAGTATATGGGGACACCGTCAAGGGGATAAAGCACTAAGCTCCATCTAATGGATAGTTAAAATTGGTTACGTATAAAATAAATTATATTTTTTTAAAGATTAGTTACTGTTATCAATTCAAATAATATTGAGTCTTGTCGAGTATTTTAAAACACTGCTCGAAACGAATATTAAATAGATGTACTGTGTGTTCTATTTTGCATTTAAGAAGAAAAGATTCATGTAATGTGAAAGATGTCTCTTAAGGCTGATTTTTTCGCTTTATTAAGATTAAGGTACCTAATAATTATTACACAAGTTATGTTAAATTGATAAATTTATTAACTAACAAACTCAGTCAACAACGCTCGAATGAATTTGATAATTGAAATTTTGTTGATATTAAATGTTTGTTCGGGTTTGTTCGGGTTTGTATTAACTCCATAAAAAAACATGATCCTGAAAAGCTGCAATTTATGGCATATTTTATGGCATGGTCACCATCATGTCCCTGTCCCGCAGGAAGCGTTTGATACAACACAAAAGCAAGCTGGTTTTTTCATCTATTTTTCCAGTGAACCCCAACACAAACCTATATATTCAAAACAACATAACAACATAAAACCCTTCTAAATAAATAAAAACCAAATTCTTGCATAGCCGTAAAAGGTCACTGAAACTGGCTGTATAAATGCACTAAAATGCATTTCCTAAATACCACGGCCAATAACAGCCACCCTGCACTGTAGGGCGTATCCCTGGTAATCACATAACCAGGAAGAACCTAATACAAATATAATTTGTAATTAGTATTTAAGAATGCAATGTGAAAATAAATATAGAACAATAAAGAGATTTTAAAAGTAAAAAAAGTAACACAAAAGCAGTGGTTGTATAAGATGTTTTAGATGTATATCTATATCGTTTAACAGCAGCATCATTTGATTTACAATAACGTTGATAAACTAAGGTATATCTACATGTACAATAACAGCAAAAGTTACGAAAACGACAAAAACAGGGATTGTTTAACCTACTTTAACTGTTCAAAGAAGTAGTCCATACCTCAAAGAGATCCGTTTCTATAATAGCAAATCAAAAAACCAGAAAGCGGCGTCTCGTCTAATTCTTTATTTAATTTACATAAAAAGTAACATGTTTCGCCCTTATATGGGCATCATTAGACCTAACAATCAAACAAACAAATTAGAATTACAATAATAAAAAAAATATATATTTTATTTAAAATAAAATGAAAAAAAATGTCGATTACACGTTAATTTATGTATTTGAATGTTAGGTCTGATGATGCCCATATAAGGGCGAAACATGTTACTTTTTATGTAAATTAAATAAAGAATTAGACGAGACGCCGCTTTCTGGTTTTTTGATTTGCTATTATAGAAACGAATCTCTTTGAGGTATGGACTACTTCCATGATGCCCATTCAGGGTGAAACATGTTACTTTTTATTTTGTAAAATAAACAAAGATTTTCCTGAGACGACGGCTTTGTAATTTTTTTGATTTGGCTACTATTTTAACTGTTATTGATGGTCCAAAGATATGTACCTTAGTTTGTAATGCTGTTTATAGCTGTGTTAAAACAACTTAAACAAACGTTTTTTCTAATTTTTGAGGTCATTTTTGCTATTATTTTACCTCGCTTAGTTAAACCATATTATTGCTGATCCAGAGACACCACTGTTAAAAGTTCCAAACAGATTAAACAGAAACAAACACTATTTTGAGGCTTTTGCTGTTATTAGGGGTTTACAGATATATCGGTTAAACGATATTATAGCGATAGTTCTAGTAAACAAAGAAAACATCTTAAGCGATTGTTGTC
Organism: Polydrusus pterygomalis; assembly: GCA_963969555.1. Classification (NCBI taxonomy): domain Eukaryota; kingdom Metazoa; phylum Arthropoda; class Insecta; order Coleoptera; family Curculionidae; genus Polydrusus; species Polydrusus pterygomalis. The sequence goes on from OZ018378.1 coordinate 86,347,372, forward strand.
GTTTTAGTTTAAATATAGGGTTCTGTGGCTTGGAGCTGATGTCAAGCGATGCCAGAGCGCGGAATAGGGAATGGAGGGTGACAACGTCTAAAAAAATCCTCACACCGCTTATAGGAAATAGCATTTTACTAATTTTTCTGAATTTTTAGCATTTTGTAGATCTTGACGTCTTGAGTAAAAGTGTCTATGACCGTAATCTTATCTTTTGACTAGTTTTTGAGTTATGGCCTTTTAAAGTTTAGGAGTTAGGGGTATACCCCTACTCAAATTATTGTTTAAAAATTTATATGTAAATTTTTTTTCGTTATTTTGGAAATTCAACCTATTGTCACTTTTTTTACTCTTTTATGCCAGTTTATTTAAAATACGTATTTTGAATCAGACTAACTGCATATTAAAATTTAGTTATCACATTAACCCATTTTATAGCAAAAATATTTCTTCTTCAAAAATTTGCTGCGCCACTGGACTATTTGTCTTGTTTGCCTAGGGTAAATTTAAATTTAAACAAAACTGTATATTAAATAGAAGCTATTATTTAAAAAAAAGTTTCATAGTTTCCTTTAATTTTACATTTCCCCTAAGCAAACAAGGCAAATCGTCCAAAGGCGCCTTAAAATTTATCTATAAATTTTTCAACAAAAATTAGGGTATAGACTCAAAATATGAGAAGCAATATTTTCTTATAACTTTTTTTCATATCTGTAAAAAAAATTACACTTTCGCCAGTTTGAAACTTTTAAATGATATTTGACAGGTGTAACGCACATCACAAGTCAAGAATTTTAAGCTTCTATTTTATTTTAGGTCATGCACAACCTAATGCCAAAAACATATTTGCAAAAAAAACGAATAAAAAAGTTTTCCATATGGTGCAGGCTTTTCCGCGGTAAGGTAGATAAAAAACAAATTAAGAAGAAAAAACATTTGTTTATGACTCTAAGCTAGTCTAAACGCGTCTGGTACAAGAGCCAAGGCAAACTTTTTGTCATTGGATAAAATAAACAACATTTTTAATTCTCCTATTTTTAAAACTTTTTACTTGCGTAAATCATTGAAACTGAATCACATTGTCTATCTTAGATTAAAATATGTTAAAAAAGAATTATCCAAAAAAATGTTATAGATTGGTACATAATACGATGTTGATACGATACATAATAAAATGCATCAACAGTAACATAGAAATTAAAGTCCTTCATTAATTTTGAGGTGTTTTTTTTTGAAAAAATAAAATATCAAGCAATATAGCAATATACCCTACATTCACCTATACCCACTTTTTTTCTTCTATATCTTGGTTGTAATATGAACAAATTCATACACACACACACACATACTAGACAGGGTAATTTTTTTTTAATTTCCATAATTTTTAAATGTTACAATCCACCAATAAAGTATTCAATATCCTGTTAACAGACACAAGTGAAAACTCTAGGCAATGCAGAATAACTTAAAGTAAGAAATTAAAAAAAAATTAGAAACTTAAAATAACATAACTCAAAAACTAGTGTTATGATTGGATTACGGCCATGGACACATTTACTCAGGACGTCAATATCAACAAAATACCATGCGAGCCAAAATTATTTGCATCAAAGAAGGCTTGTTAAAAACGTAGGGCTTGGTTTAGATCACAATGATATGGGGACGATATAATATCTAACCAAATCTAGGTTAAAATTTTGTCAAATTCATATCATGACATGATATGCTAAACTATTGAGTAATAAAATAAGTAGACAAATACAAATTTATTTTTGGTGTTTACAAAATTAACAAAGTAAGAAGATACAGAAAGAAAAAGAAAAATAACTACATAAATAGCTGAAATTGGCCACCGTCATGCTCCAAGCATAAATTCACACGTCTCTTCATATTTTCGAAAGTGTTGACCAGCATCTCTGGAGAAATGTTACCACATTTTTGGATAATCCTTTCTTGTAATTATTGTTCTAAATTTGCCACTGGTGTTTTAAAAATAGAGTTCTTTAAATGAGGAAAAACGAAGTAATCCATAACCGTTAAATAAGGTGATCTAGGTGGGAATTCAATGTCTGATCAAAAACTGATCAATCTGTCGTCGAAAAAATTGCGTAAGTAGTTAATAGTTTCGGTGGCTGTATGGGCGGTTGCACCGTAATGTTGAAATTATCCAAAACGTAGTTCGTCGTCAAGTAATTGCTCCACAAATGGATTCAAAATATTATCTCTCTACCGCTGTGCTGTAACTATGTCATGGAAAAAATAGGACCAACAATTCTTCTTTGGGAAAAAACTAACCAGACAGCAATTTTTTGAGGGTGCAAAATGGGGATTTTCACTACTCTACATGCGTGTATTCTGAAAATTCACATAACCGGAGAGGTGGAACCAGGCTTCATCCGAAGGTCTAATAAATCATTTATTTCCAATAAATTTTGGGTAAACCATTATGAATAATTCCTGCGTCTTTTAAAATCTGCGGCTTAAATTTCTTGGAATACTTTATAGGGAAATAAATTTAGCTGCTTCTAAAGAATAGTCCTATGTTCCATAAGATCATTCTACTTCTTGGGACAGACGTCTTATACAATTTGTTGGCGTATTTTGCATTATTTCAAGAACGTTTGCAACAAGTTCTTACAGATGGTCTTCCTGCTCCTTTTTTGTGTTTTATAGAACCTGTTTCCCTAAACACAGCCACGATACTTTTCAGGCAATGATAAAAACCCCCAGCAATAAAAGCAACGTTAGGAAAATGTTTGTAAAATTCGTCTATGCACAATGTACAAACCCGGATTGTATTGCCACTTACCATTTACTCTAACCCAGTTTCAAAAATACGCTTCAATCATGAATGTTTTGTGCTGTTCCGTAAAGCCCATTGTGTGAATTGTTCAAGAAATTGGAAAAATTAACGATAAAGCAAATTACTTGTAAGGACTGTCAAAGATGACGGAATAACTGATTGATTGTAAATTCAAGTAGTTACCAACACCCAACAGGTATTAAGCTTTACGGCTAAGCATTACTGCCTTAGATGCAAGGCCCTCTTTAATGCAAATAATTTTTGCTCGCACGGTACTAAAAATTCAATAAACTTAGCCGAAAATCATTTCCCATAAATGGTGTGAGGTTGCCTTTGCACCAAATTGCAGATTAATGGACCCATGTTTTTCTTATGCAGTTAATATTCTAGTTTTCTTGCTGGCGACTACTTTAAGTAATATTGAATATGGGTTTGTTCTGTCAAACTATTTATAACGTGTTTAAAATAAACACGTTTGAAAGTATAGTTAGATCTAGTTAAACCCAGTGTATACTTTAGATTTACTTGTTTTTAACTTTGAAACTGAAAATATTATATTAATTAGAAAATATGTTTTAACGGGTGATTTTGGTAGCTGTTTTGGACTAACCTTACATACACTATAAAATAATATATTAATTACATTTCATAAAACCAACTAATTCTTTCTTATATCCCAGAGTAAAGTTCCTTTCTGATTTAAAAAGTAGTACATAGTTATTTGGATTTATAGATTATTTAGCACCTAAATTCTATAACATTATTTCAACTGAGGTAAAAACGGCTACAAATATTAAACAATTCAGCAAAAACTGTCGAAATTTTATTTATAAAAATCGGGTAAAGTTCTCCTTTTTTTAACATAAGTAAATATTAGTATGTAATAACTATTGCTAGATAATGTAATTTTATAGTTTTAGATATATTGTTCTCTATTTTAATTATTATTTTATATTAATATCATGATAAGAATTCATAGATAGAATTAAGTAGTAATATCTCTATACTTCCTAATTAGAAATAGCGCACAGACAGGTATTTACTTATAGTGTTTCTTAGGTCAATTTAATGACATAAAACAGTATGAAACTCCTAACCATAGGCGTCCCAAACAAATAATTAAAATGCGTATACACACTTATAAGTTTGTTTAACATTAGGTGTTTGTACATACTACACTTTATAAACCTACTGTATATATAATAATATTATATTAAAATAATAAATATAATTTGAAGAAGTAGTCCATGCTTAAAGTGGAGTTGAAAGTATGGGAAAGAAAGAAAAAACTAAAAGTCTTCCTCCATAAAATTTAATAGAAAGGATTTTCAAGGGTCTCTACATGTTTCGAACGTAGAAACGTTCATCATCAGAAGACAGAAAATGTATTTAAATATGCTGATGGTTTTAGCAGAAGAGAAAATGGTGAAGGACCTTAATGGAGCTTTTAAAGAAAGTTTTTCTTCTTCCCCAGTTTTTTAGTTGGTTTAGACCACATCTATTGACTTCTCACATACTGAGCATGTTTTAACTTTCATTAATTTCTCTATTTTATGGCTCTTTTACACATCAAAAAATTTTCAATTTCATGAAAGCTCCATTAAGGTCCTTCACCATTTTCTCTTCTGCTAAAACCATCAGCATATTTAAATACATTTTCTGTCTCCTGATGATGAACGTTTCTACGTTCGAAACATGTGGAGACCCTTGAGAATCCTTTCTATTAAATTTTGTGGAGGAAGACTTTTAGTTTTTTCTTTTCTTCCCACAATAAATATAAGTTAAGGCAAAGATTCTATATACAAAACAAAAACCAGAAAAATAAACCTGACACGGCACGACACTGCTCAGAAAATGCTTTAATTTTTTTACCAAAACTCCATTCTCGGAGTCCGAATCGGACCACTCCCTGGCCCGTCCATAAGTTAAAAATCACATATATTTTATCTTCGCCTCTTCCACGCCATCCGCGGTCACTGGCCTATCTCTGTCTGACAGAATCGATCGTTGAACGGGCCGGGGACCGCTTCTGCTATACCAGCTGCAGCTAGCTGGCGCTAATCACCCCTGACAACGTGCATAAATTGTGATCGGTTGCCAGTTCTACCAAATTTTCTGGTTTGTTAATATATTATGTATAAGTATACGAGAAACAAGGGTTTGTTAATTAGTTGGTTTTAAACACTGAAAACACTTTTTGTCTTGATTTCAGTTATATTGTTTCTTAAGGACTAAAGAATGTATTATTATAACAAAGAATGGCGTGTTATTTTTTTTTTGTCACACTCAAAACTCCTCGGTTTAAAGTATATTTGCAAACTAGCTTTCAACGAAAGTTACTGACTAACAATTGAATACTGATATAAATGAAACATCTTTAATAAAAAAACCTAAAGAATTGAAGAAGAAATATCTGACAACCCTGGTTGTGAGGTCGGTCTCTTTGAGACTGTTTACCGCCGTATGGAATGATTGGAATGTCCTCAAACTGAGTTTGGATAAATTATACCTAGGTGTGCATTTAAAAAATAGCATTGAACCAAAAAAATATTTTAGAGTAATGCACAATTATATTTTTTAAAATTGTAAACAATTTAAGTAATATATTATTATTATTATTATTATTACTATTATTATTATTATTATTATTATTATTATTATTATTATTATTATTATTATTATTATTATTATTATTATTATTATTATTATTATTATTATTATTATTATTAATATTATTATTATTATATTTATGAAATGTTAATATCATTAATTTGTTAAGCATTGTTAAGCATTAATCGATTCAAAATTATATTGGAGTCGTTTCTATACTGATCAATTTAAAATAGATCATTCTCTTATGTACGATATTTATCAGTAAGCACAATATTTTCCTTTCTTTTGTATTTTACTAGCGGATACCCGCGGCTTCGCTGGCGCAATTCAATTTAGTTAAATTGTTAATCGAAACTCTTTAAGTAGTAGCGGGTAAGTAACATACATACTACCGAATAGAACTTTTTATACAGTGTCCTGCCCCTCACCTCCCGTCTTCTACAGCTCACTTAGTAATTAAGTTTGAATTTTCATATTTTGCAGACCTTATCTGTACCTTGGGGCGCATTTTAGGAAAATATTTTTTTTTATACAGGGTGTTCCAAAAAAGTGTGACGTCGTAAGGATGTATTTTTTTAGATAACATGCCATATATTTTCTTACTTATTTGGGTGCCTCCTATAGTTACCTACATACCCCTAAAATTTTATTGAAATCGATTCAGTGTTATAGACGAAAAAAAATAAAAACTAAAAAATATCAGTTTTGCACCACTGGTTTTAAAATAAATAAAAAATAAAAATAATGCCTCGTTAATAAAATTATACAAAGGTACTTATTAGACAAGGTCTCGTCAACCAAGTTTGATTAATACGAATTGTACAGGGTGTCCAAAGTTTAGTGTCAAACTTTGCAAACTTTAAAGCAATTTATTTTTCTTATTTCAAATAGGAACCCCTGTATCTTTTTATGTCATTCGATGCAGAATTAAAAATCAAACATTTTTTTTAATTGCAACCCTATCGCAATTTCTAACGCATCAAGACTTATTTGCAGAAAACTTATTTTATCAGGTCAGATCAATTTATAGGTATTAAAGTTTATTAAAGTGACCAGAGGCCATTTTGACTTTAATAATCTAAAATTTTCAAATATTGTTAAATTGTTAGTAATTATTTAAGCTGTTATAATTACTTTATATGGTTTTTTGTGATGGACTACAACCAAGAATAGCTCGTAGATATGATTTTTATATTAGGAGCCTGCGAAAAGAACTCTTTTTTGGCAAGCCGAGTTTACGCACAGCGTTATCCGGAACGACGACATCCAGACAAACGCAGCCTGCAAAACATATTAAAGAGGTTTGTACAAACGGGAAATGTAAACTACCCGAAACCAGTAAGAAATAAACCGGTCCGAACTGAATAAAATCAATTGGCTGTGCTATTATCTGTTATAGAAAATACTTTAGTTACAGAAAGAACAGTTCAACGAATTTTAAAGGAAAACCATATCCACGATTATCATTTCCAGTTAATAATTACCAAGATTACTAAAGTCAAAATGGTCTCTGGTCACTTTAATAAACTTTAATACCTATAAATTGTTTTTTAAATCCACCTTCGATATTTATTTATAATAATGACTGTTGGAATAGTTGATAAAATGAGTTTTCTGCAAATAAGTCTTGATGCGTTAGAAATTGCAATAGGGTTGTAATTAAAAAAAATGTTTGATTTTTAATTCTGCATCGAATGACATAAAAAGATACAAGGATTCCTATTTGAAATAAGAAAAATAAATTGCTTTAAAGTTTGCAAAGTTTGACACTAAACTTTAGACACCCTGTGCAATTCGTATTAATCAAACTTGGTTGACGAGACTGTTATACCTTGTTTAATAAGTTCCTTTACATAATTTTGTTAACGAGGAATTATTTTTATTTTTTATTTATTTTAAAACCAGTGGTGCAAAACTCATATTTTTTAGTTTTTATTTTTTTTCGTCTATAATACTGAATTGATTTCAATAACATTTTAGGGGTATGTAGGTAACTTTAGGAGGCACCCAAATAAGTAAGAAAATATATGGCATGTAATCTAAAAAAATACATCCCTATGACGTCACACTTTTTTGGAACACTCTGTGTGAATAAAAATATTTTCGTAAAATGGGCCCCAAGATACAGATAAGGTCTGCAATATATGAAAATCCAAACTTAATTACTAAGTGAGCTATAGAAGGCGGGAGGTGAGGTGCAGGACCCTGTATGTACACTGTACGGTGCTTACATTTTAATTTGTCCCACTTTTAAATGGCTCTAAAATATGTATTTTCTGAACTAGAACTTTGAATAAAAGAAGGAATTGTAGTGATTTGGGTAAAGTTTTATGTTGTTGAGTCAAAAATAATTTAAACTGTAAAATGTCAAAGTTATTGACATAACTTACTTTTTTTTTTAAATGGAACGCCCGGTATATCATTACATATTTAAAAAAACATTTTTTTCTGATTACGAAAATATACCATACATGCCCTTTCTTTTTTTTTTTTAGTCTAAATGGATATAAATATGATTAAAATTAGAATTTTTTCAACACATCAAGATACCCGCGTGTATTATTTTCAATAATTATTGTCATAGTTGTTATTACAAATGTCATATATAAATAATATATATTTACCTAACTTTACTCAAATCCCTACAATTCCTTTTTTTATTGAAAGTTCTAGTTTAAAAAATACGTATTTTACAGCCATTTAAAAGTGGGACAAATTAAAATGGAAGCACTGTACTCATATTATTTTTAAACAGAAATTTCTATGGTGCTTTCTTACGTTATTTCTTTCTGTTTCAATAAATATGTCATATTTATCTCCTAGCTTTTTTATGAACGAAAAAACAAGAAATATAGATTCATCGACATTATTAAAAAAACATTTCATTATACATTGTTAATAACGCTTAGAGAACCTTTCCATAAACTTTGAGTCTATAAGCACCTTAGAGTAAACTTTATTGAAATACGTCCAGAGAGTCCATCGAAAAATATTTTTGCAATATAAGCTTTAAGTTAAAAAAAATAATGGTTTCATTAGGTACCTGTGTTTAGAGTTTTTATGCGGAGTTTTAAGAATTTTGCACCAAAACTATGGATTCAAATATAAACTTTTATAACCCTTTTTCCACACTATAGAGGTAAATGCGTAAATACCTGACATGTTTATTTATTCCAAGCGATGAATTTGTATTTATATAAATAAATATTTTTTTTATATATATTTTTCTCTAGCGATTGCGTTGCAAACTCACTCCCTATGGGCACAATTTCTCAAAATATCGGAACACGTACTTAGTTGCTTATTTTAACTGTACCAATTTTTAGCAATATAGCTTACAATTATATATAGTTGTAAAAGATTAAAAGTAGGCTACACCTCTTTTTTTCAATCCGTAAGTGAATATATCGTTATTTTATTAAAGAAACATACTAATTTATGGACTTTCATCAGTTTTAGTTTTTGAGATACAGTAACTTCTAAATAAATGTCAACCCCCGTTTTTACCCCCTCGGTATTCGATTTCCTTACTGAATGCCTTACGATATAATAGGATTACGGGTTCAGACTGAGCGTTGTTAACTCAGTAAGTCAGTTACTTTACAATATTATACGAGGCACGTCCAGAAAGTAAGTGTACTCAATTTATGTAGGGTTTAAAAAAAAATTATTAAAACAAAAACATACTTGGTTACACTTGTACATAATATGTAAGTTATGTTTCGACATAGTCACCATCCCTCTCGATGCAAGTGGTGAGCCGCGGGATCAATTTTTTGATGCCTGCCTCGAATAAGTCTCCCGCCAGCTCTTTCGCCCACTTCTCCACCTACCCCTTCACCTCCTCATCCGTTGAAAACTTGTTCCCACCCATGTGCACCTTAAGGGAAGTGAAGAGATGGAAATCTGAAGGGGCCAGCTCAGGGGAATACGGGGGGTGGTTCAAAACGTCCCATCCAAATGAGAGGAGTTGCTTCGTGGCGTTGGCCGTGTTAGGTCTGGCATTGTCGTGCAGCAGGCAGACTCCCTTCGTCAGCATGCCCCTCCTTTTATTCTGAATCGCCCTTTTCAATTTTTTTAGCGTCTCACAGTATCTTGCCGGGTTGATGGTCTCCCCGTGAGGCAGATATTCAATGAAAATTATGCCGAATTTCGCACTTGGCGGGAGATACGATCGACATTTTTCCCGAGATATGCTACTGAGTCAAGAGTTTTCAACACACTAACCTTGGATTGGTCTCGTTTTGAAGGGGAGGGGTCAGGCTACGCAGCAGTGTTGCCAACATGTCGAAAAAGTATTTCCTACAGCTGTGAGAGTACCAGTACACTTACATTCTGGTCGTGCCTCGTATAATAGCATGGAAGCATCGATTCAAAACGATTTGAATAAAACAACCTTGAAATTGGAAGAAGTCGTTCACTTTTCTCAAAGACACCTGCACATTTCAGTATATTTTTCCTGAAAGAAGGCAGCCTTAATAAAGTAAACTTACGTAACACTCTCCATTAAAGTAGTCATCACTACAAAAATTGTGCGTTGGATTAAAGCTGTCGACTCCACGAGCGTCATTTATTTTCTCTATGCATTCTTGATCTGTTAGAAGTTGAAGGTTGATTTTTTGTAAATATGGAGGTTGTCCTCCCCAAGTCTCGTTAACGCCCCATCCAGCTAGTACACCCTGTACATGAAATGGAACAGTTGCATTGGCTTCTGCTAGTTTTATCGGCTGTGCGTTTGCACTAAAGGAAATTGGTTCTTCTAGCTGAAAGTATTGTGAATAGTTTTCAGGTTTGTTTGGGCTAAATTGTTATGTTGTAGAAATATTTTTCTAAGCCAGTTTTGATACTGACATCATAAACAGAAATAAACTCGCAATCATCGTAGTTATTGTTAGGAATAGTTGTAACAAGATAACTTTAATTTAGAGTGAATCATTTCTGCCAATGTCATATTATTACAATCAATATAATCCGGTATGGCAATCCGAAATATGAATATATTCCTAACCAATACTATGATAAAAACTCAGAAAAGAATTTGACTATTCGCAAAATAAACTATTTAACAACAATAGGTTTTTTTTTTAATTTATCTCCCGAAGTTTTTCAGAAATTTTGCATAAAAATGTCAAAGTGTTATTCACCCCGTGTGATATAACTAATGACAATATAATAAACTAAAGTGAATATAATACATAATCTTAGAGTATTAAGATCGCAGTTTGTGTGATTAAGTTTATATAATAAAAAACTTTTTAAGAATATTTAGGTTGAATTTTTAATTATTTTGACCAAAACAATCATAAAAAATTATATATAGGATAGATAGAAGGACGCCTACCTGCAAAATACCAAGATCATAAAGAGGTATATCACCATTATCATAAGTAAACATTGGGTGCTGATACCAGTTTTTAACTTTAATAGAGGTATTGGGGTAACCATCATTGAACTGATATAATTTGTTGGTTCCATAGACGATAGAATCTCTAAAAAAAAAGTAAAGTTCGTGTAACTTGTGGTGCTCAAGTCTGGTGCTAGAGTTTCCAGGTCGCGCAAGCGCCTCTAGCGTGACTTAACGACCAGAGATGGCCGGGACCGACAGCTTTACGTCTCCTCCGAAAGACGATCTCACACCAACCAACTAAAATTCGGTCATACTTTTTTTATTATGCGTATGCCCACTCCGGGAATCAAACCCGGATCGCCACGGCCGTAAGCGGTATCTCTACCACTGAGCTACGACCGGGCTATCTACGACCGGGCTAATCTCTAAAATGAATGTAAGTAATTTTCAAATAAAGTTATGCTTGTTTTGGACTAAATTTGTACGTGGCCTGATGCTAAACAAAAAAAAATAATTTGCCCCCTGCTCCCCCTAGATATAGATCTATTTATCTATATCTTCTTATTACTTAGCTAATCGAATGTTCCTTTTATATGTATTTTTTAAATGTCTCTTAAACAGAATGCAACTTTTACTTCGTTACAGACAAGATACATAACGAGCAATATAAACACCCGCTTTTTACTTACATTCCTCCATCTTCTACGCAATGACCGGCTGTAAGAATCCATTCTGATCCTATTATTCCTCCTCCGCATGTAAAAAATCCACCTTCATCTATTAATTGCACCTTTCAAATAAACAAAACATAGTAATAGTGAATTGTAAAACTACTGTAAAAAATTATGTAAGTTTCCTGTAATTAATATACAAAACTGTATTTCTTTTCGGGACTTAAAAGGTGTTTAACTAAATGCTCTTTATAAAAAAAGGATAATTTGTATTTAAACTTAAAATACCTGCTCGTCGATTAAAACTTCACCTTTCTATGTTTGATATTAATACGAAGCGAGTGGTATTATTTCCATTTAAAATAGCCAATATTAACTTACTAAGCACACATTTTTAATTCCATATCCTTAATAAGTTTATAAATTTTTGCTACCCTTTTTTAATATATTTACTTGTACTTCTCAGTTTTTACCCAGCTTGCGAAATAGCGGATTTCCTTTCTGATAAAAAATATATTTAAAAACTTATCAACAACTAAACTCAATTTCGAGTACAAATACATTGAAATATTCACATTTCGATGGCATCAACATTAGAAATTCTCTTATAGCGAAAAATTATTGGGCGCGTTAAAAACTGTTTTTGTATAATTTTACGGCTTACCATGTAAGGAAATTCACCCTCTTCTGCAGTGGTTCCATTAACTATTTTCAGGGGTGACCCAGCTACAGCTAAAAAAATATATTGTAGTAGTAGCAATAGAAGTGACATTCAATTTAGTATAACGCTACATCGGCGTGTGAGTATGACTTTGCCATCTTGTCTAAAATATGGTTAATATCCGACTATAACAATGTTTAGTTAAGTTAAGTTCGGAAAATTACGCAGTTTACAGACAGGAGTTCGTTTGGAAGGGGAAGAGTTTTAAGGGCCGTCCTAAAATCCCTTAAAGCACAGGTTACTAAATCTCCACATCTAGGCTTTAGCCACGAGGAACCATGTATGAATGCTTCCCGTGGAAATGGCAATTCTATTTTATGCAGTCTATTTTCCGCTGCAGCGTAATATAAAAGAATTTAAAAATCACTGTAACAATGTTGAAAGTGTGTGTGATATCTATGTTTGTCTATGTAATTGGAGATTACAATCTACCAGACTTAAAAATGTTAGATGAATATAGCACAAAAACCTTAACAGTTTGAAATAGATCTACTTATAGTCTGGCCGTAAGCTCAATGTAATTTGTTAACTTTACTCTAGTAAATTTTATAAAAAATATTAACAATGTATTATTGAATTTTGTATTTACTTATAACTTTAATACAACTGTATACTATGCTGTCAATACTCTTCTGGCCTGTAATAGGCATTATCCTGCCTTAACTGTTGCCTTATTAGTTTTGTATTACATGTTTACCACTTCAAACTGTAGAATAAATTTATGATTTTAAAAATGCAAATTACTGTTATTAATAATTTTTTGATAAATTTTAATGGGGAATGGAGTTGATGCGGATGTAAATATATTCCTTGACATATTTTTTAGCTATATTAAAAAATTTGTTCCCAAAAAAATTATTAAAAAGAACTTTAAGTTTCCAATCTGATTTAGTCAAGAACTCAAAGATTTAACTTTTGAGAAAAAGCTCACATAAAGTAAGCAGATCAATGGACGCTACTTATTAGTTTGCAATATACATTCGCTATGTAAAAATAAAGCCTGAATTGACCATGCATCATATATATAATATATATAATAAAAATATTGAAAATAACCTAAAACAAGATATAAACTCATTTTGGAAATCTTTAATTCAAAAACTGAAACTAATGGTACCTATTTCTTCAATAATGAAAGATAAGAATGTAAACTATGATATTGGAAATGACATTGCCAATGCCTTTGCTGAGCATTTTGCAAGTATTTTAAATGATTATTGGGACAATATCAATCTCAAATTGTTTGGTAACCAGGTTTTAGGACCTGACTGAAATATCTCTTCATATCATATTTCAATAAGTGATACTTTCAATAAGTTAGAATTTCTCGATGTATCTAAAGGTCCAAGTTCCGATGTTATATCGGCTCATTTTCTTAAAACATATGCATTTCCATTATCAAGGCCGTTCTGTCTATTATTAAAATTGATAATTTCCAGAAGCCTGGAAACATCCCATGTAGTAACGTTCTTTAAAAATAGTGAAAGTAGAAAAAACATTGAAAACTACCGACCTATTTCATTATTATCACTTATTTCTAAGATTTTTGAATTTAGTGTTGCAGACTTTTTCAAGAAAACTATCAACAATATTATAATTTTAAATCAACATGGTTTCCATGAGGGTCATTCAATTGCCTCCAACCTCCTAGCATATCATAGGCAGATAGTGGAGGCTTTAGGCTACAGTGTTGACTCTATTTATTCAGATTTTGCTAAATATTCTTATCCATTAAAAAAAAAATTTAAGCTTACGGTGTCCAAGGAAAAGTTTTGCGTAGGCTGGAATCCAACTATGTATATAATTCAATCAAGGTTCAATCTAGTATTCCGCAAGGTGTCCATTCTTTTTAACATTTTTATAAATGACGTAGCTTGTTTTCATTTTTGCTAATTTCTCTGATATGCTGGCGACATTAAAATGTTTTTACAGTTACATTATATTCTTTGAATGTGTAAACCACAGTGTGGCCTTTATCGTTTTTACAGTTGGTGTTGTACAAACAAGATGTTTTGAACTATATCACAGTGCAAATACATACAATTTAGTAAATCTATAAATAATAGCTATAATTTTAATAATAACATATTTGAAAACGTGAAAGTTAGTAGAGATTTTGAAGTGATCTTCGATCATTTATTAAGTTTAAATCTACACATTGACCTTTGTGGAAATGAAACTACAAAAATGTTAGGAGTTGTAAAAAGAATCACTACGGAATTTTCTGAAGTCAAGACAATAACGTTACTGTATACCTTACTGGTGCCGCCAAATCTTAAAAATGGATACAGTGTGTGGTCCCCCTATTACGATATTTATCAAAATATGTTGAACGGTGTTTAGAGGAAATTTCTTAAATGTGTAACTTACAAAATACATATATTGTTACTAGATAACATTAACTTTTCTGAATTGGAAAAGGATCTCTATATAGGCTCTTTAAAAAGCAGACGGAATAACATGGACGTTGTATTTTAAATTGAATAATAGTTTATGTAACTATCCAGAATTACTATCCAAGTTCAGTGTTTATGTTCCACCTAGATCCCTTCGAGACAGTAAGATTTTTGAACCTAAATTTAAAATATATACCTAAAGCTACAATAAATATTTTTTTAATAAATTTTTTAAACAAATTTTTTAAGATTTGTTTTTGAAACGCAACCTTCTTTCAAAAACAAAAACATACAGAACAGTTAAACACTTTGCAAACTGTTACAATTACTTTAATAGAACTTTCTCAAGTTATAATATTCTATTCACCTTTATGAAAAATGGATTTATACTTTAATGTTTTAGACACTCTATCCAAATACTTATTATTATGATTATGATGGTCTTAACTAAACGATCAAAATAGTATATTAAAGTACACGTTTCATAAGAAGCGGTTTTAGCGCACGCGTGCGCTAAAACGCCTTATGAACCACGTGCTTTATACTATTTTTTCTATTTGTAGTTTTTTCAATAAAAAATACATATTTAAAAAAAAATTAATTCTTTAAATTTTTATGTCTAAATTTTATGTTGGTAATACTATTTTTTATCATAGTAACCTCTGGACAACAAAAATTATTTTGCGAACTGTCATTTTTTGATTTATTGACCCATTTTCACCACGAGATTCTAAAGTTATTTTAGCGATATGAGATTTAAAATTGGACGGAATACGTTGTGTGATCCTTGTACAGGGTTTTTCCGTATATTTTGGAGCACCCCTGGAGCTTTTATTTGAAGACATAGAAAAAATTTTAAATTATCAAAGTTGCATGATTTCTCCTGAACTGCCAGAATTTGTTATCGGACAAAACAAATGAACATCGTAAATTTGTTTAATAATGCCAATGTCGATTTTGTTAAATGGAACACCCTGTATATTATTTTTTTTTTAACTCCTCACTCTTTTCTAATTCCAAATATGTATAAATGGTATATGTTTACTTTAGTATTATTATCATTATTTATATTAATTATTATTACTGAATAAGCATTATGTTCTAGCATGTTTTCCTCACACCAATATAGATTCTCTAATCCGCAATATTTTGAAATGAAATTTTGCCTAAACGACTAAAGTAAACATATAACATATATACATATTTGGAATCAGAAAAGAGTGAGGAGTTAAAAAAAAATATACAGGGTGTTCCATTAAAAAAAATCGACATTGGCATTATTAAACAAATTTACGATGTTCCTTTGTTTTGTCCGATAACAAATTCTGGCAGTTCAGGAGAAATCATGCAACTTTGGTAATTTAAATTTTTTTCTAGGTCTTTAAATAAAAGCTCCAGGGGTGCTCCAAAATATACGGAAAAACCCTGTACATTCGGTACATATACAGAGCGTTCGGAAATTCGGGCGATTTTGCTAATTTTTTTTGAATTTCAAAAGACGTGATTTTACGTCAATTTTTCAATTTTTCAATTTCAATGTTACCAACATCAAATAAAGAAAAAACGCGTATCGAAATAGCTTCATTATGAACTTTATTTCAAGTTCATAATGAACTTATTATGAACGTCAAATAGAAAAAAAATTTAAAATCCGACAATAAATTATTTTTATTCACCAAAGATGGCGAGCGGCTGCATCTCCAAAACCATGCGACTTTGGGTTAAAAAAACTATTATAAAACATGACCGAAAAATTACTGAAAATGATTTGTAAGTTCCTAATTCTACCACTGGGGGGCGTAGTTACCATGGTAAGTGTGTGGGGAAGGGTAAAAATAAAAAATACTTAAAAGGCTGTGATCGGTCTGCGTTAACCGAAATTAACAAAATAAGGCTTATTTAAAAAAAATGTTTTATCCTCATTTAACATGTATGTAAATACTCTTAAAATTGATTCGTATGGTTAATAGAGCCTTTTTAAAAAAAATATTTCCAGCTCCCATGTCTTAAAAAATTGAAATGCAATTTAAGCTTTTTTTATATAGCTAACTAGCAAGTAAATAAAACTGCATAAACTGCAGTTTGCTCTTGTGATTTAAAAGTTATCTAAGAAATCTACCCGAATTATATCTCGAGTCTCCTGTGACTGGCAAATAAAATAAAGTCGCCACAGTGGTTCTTTTCCCGTGCGTCATCACTTTTACGTCATCAAAATCGTATGAATCAAATCAAAATTACGAGACAAAAAAAGTCAAAACTAAGTTAAGTTCATAAAATGGACGTGCCTGCCTACCGTTTGACGTACCTACATAATATCCCGAAAAATTATTATTTATTTTAAGTTTTGCCCGGCATTCTCTATTATCTAAAAGAAATTGACAAACAAATGTTAATACATTTAATAATATTTTTAAAGCTTAAAATCTAGAAAAGTTTGGTGTTTTATTGACTATTAAAATCGCAAAAGTAAAATTTTTAACATCCTTTCATTTAAGGGAATTTAGCCACTGCCGTAAACTTTTCAAGGAACTTTCACGGTTAGAATATTTAAAATAAATAAATTAGGTATTATAAAAATCCATAAATACTTACCGCCAAAACAGATGGTGGGTATAATTAGCTCTAAAAAGAACTATTTTTAGAAAAAGGAACAGTTTTAAGGCACACAGATTTACAAAATACGAATTAGATTGGCAGATCAAAATAAGGTTGACAATGACGTTCTAAAATACAACGGTTGTCAACTAAACAAATAAAAAAAGTAATTAA
Source organism: Polydrusus pterygomalis (assembly GCA_963969555.1). Lineage (NCBI taxonomy): Eukaryota > Metazoa > Arthropoda > Insecta > Coleoptera > Curculionidae > Polydrusus > Polydrusus pterygomalis. The sequence continues at coordinate 86,364,683 of OZ018378.1, forward strand.
TTGACGTTTATAGTTTTATTCTTGTCTAGCACATTATATTATTGCGGAATCTTGGAGACGTTCTTTTATGCTTTTATTCAAACTTGTTACTGTAATAAACAAGGATGCAGAGTTATTAACCACGTTGAGTCCTGATCGTTGATTGATGACGCACGGGCAAAGATCCACTGTGCGACTTAAATTGTGCGGATATTGGAATGACGTCATTAAGTATCTGATCTCAAGTTTTCAAAATCATGCATTCGCGGCATCATTTTTAGGAAGATTTTTATTTTTGGGATGTATTTTTAATAGGTTCTAATTCAGGCTGTTTCCGCCGAATATCATAAATATGGTTATAGTGAAAAGGCCCCTAAGTATGAAATAAAATTAAGAAGTAACCTTATTGTCGTTCTATCTTATGTGAGATCTGACAGTGTCTGCTACTATTGTGATCATTCAGGCTATTTTTGTGTGACAACTTAGTATTATTCTTATACAAAGATATAAATAGAGTTGCAATGGTTAAAAGGTTGCATTTAAATTTTTCAGGAAGTGGGGGTTAAAAATATATTTTTTTAAAGTGCCCTCTTTTCGTAACCGCACTTATTAATTTTAATAATATTTATACAAGTGTTTAGTCGTGATAGAACTTTTTTTAAAATAAACCATAGTTTATTAAATTCGGTTTACGCAGATTAGATCCCTGCACGGGCCAGGTTTTCATCTCGGGCATCTACGGAACCAGGCCCGACTTTCGGGTTCGACGAAGCCGTTCGTGCTGGCTGGGCTTTTTATGTTTTATACGTAGGTATAGTATTTGCAAAATTATACCGTTGACTATTACTGCCAAAAATAAACTACCCGATTAAACCCTATTGTATACGCCTCAACCTCTTCAAAGAGGATTAAATGGGATCAGGGTCGGCTTGAAAATGTACCTACACCACAGGATTTATTTTTATAATTTAAAATATATAGATAGGTATTTTTAGTTTTAGGTAGGTACCTATAATAAATGTAAAATAGTGATAACAATTAATGATAATTAAAAATCATATAATTTAAAAGTATAACTATTAGGATAACAAGTACAATAAAAATTAATTAAATTTTAAAAAACTATTGATAATTAGCTCAAAATTTAACTCTGTATCACTCTCACTATCTTCATCTAAGCCTAAACTTATAATAACTAAGTTTTGAACATTTGTAATCATAGAATTGTAAGAATTTTTCACCTTAAGTACATGCTGTACACAGTTTTTTCGGCTGTCTGCAAAAATTTTTCTTACTTCGTTTTTAATTAATTCTACTATACAGATGCATTTAATGTAGGAGAAATATTATTTCTCCTAATATTGGATTTTAATTGGTGCCATATTAGCTCAATAGGATTAAATAATATACAATAGTATGGAGGAAGACTCAATACTGTATGTCCATTTTGTGCTGCAAGTTTGTCACACTAGTATTCCTTATTTATTTTAAAAGCTTTTAATTCTTCTAGCAGTTCTCGTTTTTTGTAAGTTTCTTCAAAATATAAATCATTTTCAATCATAAAATTTTGAATTTCTGCTTTTGTATTATTAGAATTGGGAATGATTTTTGCTTGCCGACTATGATAACTAGCATTGTCCATTACAATGACGCTATTTTTAGGTATATTTTTAAGGAGTCTATGTTTAAACCAATTTTCAAAAAGTTGTGCGTCGGTATCTTGATGGTAATCTAAAGAATATGCTATGTTTTTAGCTGAAAGCAACAGACAATTTGGAACAAACCCGTCCTCTGAACCAGCATGTAATATTGCGATTCTTTTGCCTTTATTTGATGGTGCCTTGGTTTGACATTTTTTGGAATAATCATCCCAACCTTTTCTTGGAGTGTCATCGGTATCGAACCATGTTTCGTCAAGGTAAATAATTGAACGATTGTTTTCTCTAAATTGTTTAACAGCTGTTAAATATTCAAGTCTCCATTCCCGTAAACGTTGAGATTCCATTAATGTTTGTCTTTTATTAATGCTTTGGTATTTAAAACCCATTTTACGCAATATTTTCCTATAGCTTGAAAGGCAACAAGAGATATTTACTTCGTCTTTAATCAGCCGCTCTTTGAGGGAAATCAAAGTTGGTACAGTTTGTGCCTCATACATTTGGTAAATCTTTCTTCTTAATAAATCCATGTCATTTTCGTCAATGCCTCTAAATGTGCCAGAATCACTAGGATTTTTTCTAGGATTAATAGGTTTAAGTACTATGTCTTTTAACGATGATAAAGGGGTTTTTGTCAAAGTAGACCTCTCTGCTAAAGCATCCATCGAATTAAAATTTCTACTCAAAAAAGTTTGATACACATTTTTAATTATTAGTTTGGCATCGGTAGATAAATGCTTTCTTTTAAAAATGACACCTGAAGATGCCTCCCCTATCAGCACAATTCCAAGGACTAATAAGCCTAACTAAAAATTACTTGCCGGAAAACCACTAAAGACTAAAATTAATAAAAATCAGTAAGTATTTATATATGAATCAGGCATAGGTATAAATTGAATTTGTACTTAGTCCGGCTCTGCTCGAAAAGGTTTTAAAATTTGGGATTTCATTATTTATTTTATGTCATACCAGTACGTTATTGTGTTTTTATACCTTAGATACTATCTACATATTGGATTACTTTATGCCCGTGCGGGCATTAAGTGTTGCATTAACGCCTTGTCCGAAGTAAACACGGGCTTTCCGGTGCGTGCGGAGCGATGCGTGCGACGCGGTGTTATTTAGAATTAAACGCAGAGCATCAGATGAAGATGTCCAAATTAAACACGAAATGCGTGCGTTGCGGCAACGTCGCATCGCACGCAATGTTTTAAAATTAAAACGGTTTTATTTTTTTCTCAGTTCTCGTCCGACAAATTGCAATAAAGGTGTCAATTTTGGAAGTGCAAAAAAAAAGACGCACTTTGGAATAAAATAAATCCTCAGTCAAAAGTTTTTGTTTTCATTCTGGTATACTGCTGAAATGCCGTTTCATCGGCACGCAATTGCGGATGCAAATGATGAAACTCACCATAAAGTAACCTGTTTCTAAAGATCATAATAATATATTAGTTTATTTCTCTTTCACGTTTCTAATATTTTTTATAGTCTTAATTTAACCATACTGTTTTCCACTAACAAAATCTTACGCGTCACAGGTGAAATCATCATTGCTGCTATGTGTGAATCAAAGACTTCTAATATACATTGTGTCCTCGGATGGAGTTGGCAAGAGTAAAAAGATCTTTATTATTGATTTTACGACGAAAAGTTATTCGTTATAAAAAATTCTGCTTGTCGAGAAAATGAATTTACCATATAAAATTTTTAGATCAGATGTTGATAAATTAATAAAACATGAAAATGTTTCAAGGACGAAGTACCAATATTTATTATTTTATACAAAATGTTTATGAAACAAAGTTGTTTAAAATTCGAAATAAAGCCTAAATACAAAATTAGAAATCTGAATTGTAATTTTTGTTTTTATTTTTTACAATAGAATTTATGAACATTTAAAATGTACCATGTACAAATTGTGAAAAAATGTATTATTCTACATATCCTTCTCCAACCTGCACACATTTCTCCAAATTGGAAATAAATTAAATAAATAGGTCAGCACTCTCAGGTATTCATTTTGAATGTTGAAATTCTATGGTAAAAAATAAAAAAAAAACTAGAATTCAGATTTCAAATTTTGTATTTAGGCTTTATTTCGGATTATAAATAGCTTCGTTTTATAAACATTTTGTCTAAAATAATAAATAATGGTACTTCAGTCTTAAACCATTTTCATGTTTTCTTAATTTATTAACACCCTGTACATCTGATCTAAAATTTTTATATGGTAAATTAATTTTCTCGACAAGCAGATTTTTTATAAAGAATAACTTTTCGTCGTAAAATCAATAATAAAGATCTTTTTCCTCTTGTCAACTCCATCCGGGGACGAACGCAATACATTAAATATCGTTTTGTATTTTGCCACCTACGCTTTCTCCGCAAAAAAGGACGATGCGTGCGTGCAACGTAGTTCTCGCATCGCACGCACTCGTATTTAGCTAGGACACGGCGTCAGTGTGCATCTTGTTCCATTTTTGATTTTTGACTTTGACACATTAAACATTTTAATAATGTCAAGCTAATGTCGCAGGTAAAAATAAAAAATCGGTAAATCAAATTAAATTACAAAAAAAAATTTATTATTCAAAACGAACTGGTATGAGATAAAATTTTCTATGCACCACGAGTACTAATAGATATATACCCTCGGGCGACTTGTGAACACTCGGGCCAGAGGCCCTCGGCTTTGTAAGATTGTCACCCTCGGGGCATAATCATCTACTTAGTACCCTTGATACATAAATAACTAATATGGTCAAAGGGATAATGAGGGTTTATTGCAGTCAAAAATCAACGGTTTAATTCTACAAATACTATAATACGCAATAGCTAATAGGCCGAAGACAATACATCATAGATTCTGATAGTTTAGGCTTCAAGTTTCATGTTATGGTATGTCACTTTACCAGTTAAACAATAGGTTAAATCATTACCTACTTGAAAACATTCGACGTTTAGTCTATTGTTTAGATGTCATAAATGTCAAGGTAAATTTGTTCAATTACCTCTCCAGCTGGGTTTTTTAAGCCGACCGGGCTTTTCGGGCCGACTGGGTTTTTCGTACCAACCGGGCTTTTTTGCTCTCAGTTAATAATTTCTTCGGGCAACGTCAATGTCTTGGTTACCGGGCCGGGTCGGGCCGTAAAATTCCGGCCCGTGCAGGGCTCTAACGCAGACCGAAGTTACAGCCTTTTATGTGTTTTAAATGTTACTTTTCCCCACACCGTTACCATGGTAACTACGAAAAAATTGTTATTACAATATTTATAGCTGATATTACAAAGATTATTAAAACTTAATTTCTGACCTACATTGTATTGATTCCGAGGAGAAAAAGAAAAATGCTCTCGTTTGCATTACCTAATTAAGAAAAAATCTCTGATATAATATTATGTAATAAATTAGCCTTTTTGATCACTATACGACGCATCTTTAATAATTAATAAACACTATCATGAAATAGTATATTACGTACCGAGGTGGAAAGTGTTTTATTTATTGTCGAGAGATTAGATAGTTTACCGAGACGCGAAGCGTCGAGGTAAACTATATCTCGGAGACAGTAATGAAACTTTTCACCGAGGTTTGTATACTATTTTATTTACAACCACATCCTTCATCCACTTCTTATAATTTTTAACTAAAAATATTATTAAATGAAAAATGTCATTTTGACGTAGTATTATAGAAAATAATATTAAAAAAATCAAATAAATTTACAAGTAGGCATATTTTCAAATTCGGCGACGGTTGTCAAGGAAACGTTTGTTTGAAATTAAAACAATAAACGTCAGTTCAAGTCTGATCTTTTGCGATCAATACAAATGTTAATTTTAATAAACAGTTCTCTGAGAGCCTTTATTCTTGTTATTGATGTTTCTTAAGTTTTCCATTAAATATGAAATTGACAAAAAGTCATTATTATTTTTAAAAAAATCTACTTACGTTTAGTAATAGGGATAAAATTTTAATTGAAATATCACATTTTAGTGGACTGAACATGAGGGCGGGAAATCAGGGTGGGAAGTTAGGGCGGGAAGTAGAGGTAGGTAATGTGACACTTCCCAACCTTCAATAAAGTCAGTAATGTCAACATTACATGTATGGTTGTAAATAAAATATTTTAACGCAGACTCGCGCACTACAGTTTCAGCTCTCTCAAAAATTTTGGATTTTATCTCCCCGACAAGCGCTCTTAATTCAGTTCTTTCTAGATGCATTGTTTGTTGGGAAACCAACCCTAAAAGTTACGAACCACCATTGATCTTGTTACTTGTGCTTCAGTTTACACTTGAAAACGGTTATAGATACTAAGTAACCGAAACGTTGTGTTAAGTAACAAAATAAAGACAATGGAAGTCCGACGAGGTAATTTTTTTGATACCAACGATCTTATTAAACACTCGAATTATTTAAGTAAATCAGTTCTTAATTTCAGACTTTAACGCGCCCTGTATATCGAACATGAGAGACAAAAATAAAAAATGGCATTAAAAGGGTCATATTATTTTTGCTCAAGAAATATAATGGTTAACGGATTGACCTCCGTTTTCTGAACACCCTGTATATTATCGCTATAAATTTATATCTGTTAATTAACTATATTATACTACACTTACCTTTATATTGCAAGTTGACAATTATTGTCAAAACTGTCAAAAATAGTACTCGCTTTTCCATTTTCAATTTATTGAATCACCTCAGCAAATAAATCGATTTAAATAGCATTAGGTACCTACATATTTTATAAGAAAAAATTGTAATCATATTTCTGAAGTATTTGTTCACGAGAATTGAGATAAAAACTAATGTTTTTTGACTTTCCATTGTTATAATTTTAAAATGAAGTAACTCTATTAAGATGTCTACAGCATCTCAGTGGCGTGACGTAAAGATCAGGCCCCCACGTCCACCCTTCCCTTAATGACGTTCGTTTTCAAAATGAAAAGAAATGCGCTTAAATTAACAAAGTTTGTTTATTTTATTTTTAGTATTTAACTAAATAAGTAAAAAAAATACATACTCAATTCCTTTTATCGTCAACCGTCAGTAAAGCCGTACATTATCATAGTGATTTTCGGAAGTAAACGAACACTTTATTTTATTGTAAAATAAAATACTTTATCTGCCGCATTTGCGGCAGGTGAAGTATCTTACCCTCCGTAAATTTTCACTTTATGCCGAACAAACTTTCAGGAATTAATTTTTATAATATATTAGGGTGTACGTTCACTTTTAATATAACAAATAATAAGTAGTGACTGTTTGAAGGTTGGAGACAATGATGTTTCTTGAATGATGAAAGAGTTTTGGACTTCCATTGTCTTTATTTGTTTTAAATCACAACGTTTCAACTGGTAAGTATTTCCAGTCATCTTCAGGTGAATACTAAATAAGTAAAGTAACTACAAGACTATTTATACTAGCTAGGTGCACCGAAGCACAACTGAGGTGGGTGCAGTCATGTGTTCAGTTGGCACGCTGTCTTTTCCTAAGATTACATCTATCTAACAAAGGTTTCCAGATATTTCCTAAGTCTAATGATGGTTTACTAAAGCAGCCTGGATTCTGGTAAAAAGCAGCAGCTTCCTTAAACTTTCTTTTCCTCCAGTGTGGCTCCTTATGTAGGATTTCAGCTTCTGACCACATGATATGGTGGCCATGTTTCCAGGCATGGTCAGCTGCACCTGACTTTTCGGTCTCTCTTTTTAACGTATTGTTTTTGTGTTCTTTAATCCTTGTCTCGAGTGGTCTTAATGTCTCACCTATATAAGATTGGCCGCACTCGCAGGGGATCTGGTAGATGCAGTTGTTCCTATCTTTTTGACTTATAGGTTTTGTCTTCGTCAAGTGGCTTCTTAGAGTGTCTCTCGAGTTGAATACGGTGTTGATGTCATATCGTTGTCCTAGTCTTCTTATTTTCTCAGATACTCCCTTGACATACGGAATATTGAGTGTTGGTTGTGCGTCTCTGCCTGCCTCTTGCACGTTGGGTCGATTCTTACGATTTTCCAATATTGTGTCAACTAATTTTGTGGGGTAGCCATTTTTGTTGAGGTCGGTCTTGATAGAGCAATTACAATCTGTAACTCGGAAGAAGCACTTAAAAAGGAAGCTCACCACATCAAGACCGACCTCAACAAAAATGGCTACCCCACAAAATTAGTTGACACAATATTGGAAAATCGTAAGAATCGACCCAACGCGCAAGAAGCAGGCAGAGAGGCACAACCAACACTCAATATTCCGTATGTCAAGGGAGTATCTGTGAAAATAAGAAGACTAGGACAACGATATAACATCAACACCGTATTCAACTCGAGAGACACTCTAAGAAGCCACTTGACGAAGACAAAACCTATAAGTCAAAAAGATAGGAAAAACTGCATCTACCAGATCCCATGCGAGTGCGGCCAATCTTATATAGGTGAGACATTAAGACCACTCGAGACAAGGATTAAAGAACACAAAAACAATACGTTAAAAGGAGAGACCGAAAAGTCAGGTGCAGCTGACCATGCCTGGAAACATGGCCACCATATCATGTGGTCAAAAGCTGAAATCCTACATAAGGAACCACACTGGAGGAAAATAAAGTTTAAGGAAGCTGCTGCTATTCACCAGAATCCAGGCTGCTTTAGTAAACCATCGTTAGACTTAAGAAATATCTGGAAACCTTTGTTAGATAGATGTAATCTTAGGATAAGACCGCGTGCCAACTGAACGCATGACTGCACCCACCTCAGTTGTGCTTCGGTGTCGAAAACTCTTTCATCATTCAAATAATAAGTAGATTTGTTCTATATTTGCTCTTTACTTTGTTATAATAAAATGCGATGAGTTATACCTCAATTTTTTTATATTATAAATTCTGAACGGTTAGCAGTAAAATTTTGTATGCACCACATCAGTAAAGTGTCTTTATCGAACTCGCCTTTATTCGCTTCTCCCGCTCATCTCATAATTTCAGACTCGTCCGATAAAGATTCACTTTACTGCCTTGGTACATAAATAACTATTACCATATAATAATTTTTGTAGCACCGTACCATATTAGATCACGAACACAGTCCTATAAAAGAAAGTAGAATCCTTGTTTTCCATTAGACCTGTGTTATTGAAATAACATCTTTAGGAAAAGCTGTCTTGTGAGGATTTTATTTTTTCCTAGAAAAAAGTTGGCACCATTTGAAATTATATTAAAGCCAACCAAAAACACGAGTCTCGCATGTTTATCGGGGTTATTATTACCTTTGTTGAACAATTTGTTGTTAGTTTTGTGATATCTAAATTTTAAAAGCAATATATTACGTACTAACAACGCCACTGTGTTTAGTACATAATTGTTTTAATAGCAAGAAAAGTGCAGCAGAGGATATCTCTTTTAACAGGATACGAATCTCAATAGGTGCATTGTTTTATTAAGATAATATATTATAAATATCATAAGGAAATATTAAAAATTGTTTATGATAAACTGTTGTGATGTCCAAATATGTTAGCTATTTTGTTTTTTTGACCTTTCAATAAACCCAAATATCATAAAAACGTATTTTCAAAGTTGGCGCGCGTCGACGCTACGAAGTAGTTGGAATTATGCTGCCAACTTACCTAGGTGGATGGCAACTGTAAAAACCACAGAGATCGTGTGCCATTTATATAGCCTATTAATCAGTCTACTTTTTTTTATAGTTCTGTGATCATTAATCATCAATCATAAAACACGCGTTATTGGCAACACTGGACGGGTAATCAGGATCTTATGCACCAATATTTTGAAAATAAAATCTCTTTTTAAACTTACTCCAAAATTCCTGCTTCTTCGTGACGTCAATAATCAGTAGTTTGGTATGTTGACCATACTTTTTATTGTTTTTTACGGTTTTTTTTATATTACCTTTAAAGTTTGTTGTAAAAGTACTTAATATTTTGTTAAAAGAGCGATTTTATTTAAGTTCTATCTGTACTGATTTGTTGACTGAAGCCATAGTCTCAAAGCAGCTAGTCGGTCCCCCAAAGGCTTTTAAACCATAAGTAGTGACCACTTTTAAGGAGACAATCATCTTTAGTCGATAGTAATATTTTTATTTGCATTTGAAAAGTGCAAAAATTTAGAACAGCAATAAATCTGTTGTACTTTATTTTTCTTGCTTAATTTCTGCCTGCAACACTACATGCCGTCCCCATTGTAGTCTACCCCCTTCGTCCCTAAAACCTGAAAATTCCACCCCACTTTGATGACGAGGTACAGCAATAAGGGTTCGTCAACCAGCAGCGTTAAAAAATGGATTAGATTCTTTTGGAAATTAATATAATTTTAGTAATTTACAGGAATTTATATATTAGTAACATCTTTTATCCAATTACGATATTCGGAATTGGTAATACGACTGTAAGTTCCTGGAACATTACCACATGGTTTGTACGATCATGAAACTGTTCCATATGCTATGTCATTGATGACGTATGGGCTTCCAGATTCGACCTGTAAAAAATGGTTGGGTAATATTACTCTAAATACTGTTTGTTTTTCTTCACGTGGTATTGTAGCATTTCAAAAGTTATGCCAAATTTAATTTTGTTTTGAACTTGTGTATATTCAACTTTTAATTTTATCAACTAATAATTTGTTCGAAAAGAACTATAGTCACCTACCTCTCAACAAGTACGTCTGGTTGCCAATAGTTCAGGCGAAACCGCGTGCTAAACGGAGAGTTCTGGTTGGTTATAAGAAGGTTTCCTGGACCTTGCGGGAGTCGATTGACAAGTTGTTGCAGTCTCTGTCAAACCAATGGGTATTTTATGAGGATAAGCCAGTCTTATTATACGTTCTCTAGAACAGGTACCTATAGTCGTTTTTATGTTCACCAGGCATCGGAAAGCCGAAGCCTTTTCGTTTTGAAGAGCCCAGCGAGAAGCAGCGCGAAAAATCTCTCCGTGAAGCGCCGAGTGAATTTTCAATTTTGCCGTACCTATACCGATATATCGATAAATATACCGCCAAAGTACGAAAATGGTAGTGTTCCCGATGGGATATGAGGCGTTCCCAGAAGCTGTATCCCATGCCCTCCATCAGAAAACAGAAGGTATAGTAGGACCAAAGATCTAACAAACTCATTATAAATGCAAATCCCTTACTGTCATAATGGCCTATTGTGTGAGGTAAACAATTTGGCCACCTGATCTGGGGATTTCAGGTACAGATTTATTTAAAAACTATACAGGGTATATTATTTTATTATCGAACAATCGTATAAATGCGTCAAGAAAATCATGAATTTTTGAACGTCCTAATCTTATGCGATTAATACTAGTAAATAACTTTTTATAAATACTTTCGATACGAAATATGTTTCACGTTCTGTTTAAATGAGTATTTAGGCACTCGTGATAATTTTATTATATTTGATTTTTGTTTGGCTAATTAACCACTAGCACAGGATGTTGGACAATAGAATGGGTGTTTATTTAAACATATTATTTTGTTAAACATACTTACTAGTACTTTCGTAGATATGTATTTCTAACCCTTGTATTTGCCAACGTGCCCACGCTTGGTTAATACTTAGCACTGTTTGAAGTTACAGAAGTGACAAAAAATTGCACTTTACGCTTAATTTCTGAACATCCTGTGGAAAAAATATTATTACCTAACTGATTGATGTTTCTTCGTAGGACTTTTTTAAGTCCCATCTTTTCTGAACAACTTGTTTTTTGATTCATACCGATATCTGGATTATTTAAGGTAAAACATAGGTTTAATATATAATAAATTGCAAATAATCCTTTTTTAGCAACAAAAAATAAAAAAATAACATAGGCAATAATGGTATTAATATTATTTTATTAAAATTAAGCATTTCCTCCATGCACGAGCCTGAATAACAGCTCTCATCCTTTCAGGCATGGATTCAATTAAAGCAGCAACCGCGTCTTGGGGTACCTGATGCCACTCGTTTCTTTGTGCATCTGCTAACACAACCAAGGTTTGAAACACGCCGTAGTTTTGTTTAGCTCATCTTCCTAGTGTATCCCACATATGTTCAATAGGCTTCAGGTCCAGAATTCTTGAGGGCCAGTCCAATACTTGAACGCCAACATCGTTTAAATATTGCCTCGTTATTTGTGCTATGTGCGGAGAAGCATTGTCATGCATTAAGTTAAAATTTTCTCCTATAAAATGCGAATAAGGTATCACTTGATCCTCTAAGCAATGTTTAATGTATCTATCAGCGTTAATATCCCCCTGAAGTGTAATGAGTTCTGTACGACGGGCTTCTAAGCAAATGTCGCCCACACCATCACTCCTCCGCCACCAAATTGCACTCTAAGAGAGAAAGAACATTGATAGTATCGTTCCCAGTGCCTTCTCCACATTCTTTGACGTCCGTCAGGTGAATATCGTGTAAAACGGGACTCGTCTGTAAAGATAATGTTTTGCCAGTCGTTCAACTCCTAATCTGCATGATCTCGATTAAATTCAAGGCGCTGCCTTTGATGACCTGCATCTAATAGAGGTCCTGTAGCAGGTACATGAGATGTTAGATTTTGTTGTCTCAACCTTCTATGTACGGTTTAAGATAAAACTAATCAACCATGAACATTTGCCAATCTTATAGCTAAAATCGGAGCAGAGGCTGTTTGCTCTCAAAGAACCTGAAGACGAAGAAACCGATCTTTAACTGCATTTGTGGCTCTTCGTATTTCCTGCCCGGATCTTCTTGATTAAGAACCAGTGTGTCTTAATCTTTGTATCGCATCGGACACGGTACTACGTGGATGGCCAAGGTTTTCTGCGATATACAGAATTGGACGACCTTCATCTTGTAGAGCAACGGTTTGTGCTACTTCTTCTGGTGTCTCATTTTTGATTTACGTAAATACACGTATCGTTTACGGAACAGTTTTAAAACAAAAAACAACCAACAGCAACTTATTTAACAAACGCTAGAAGAACAGCAATTAATAAATCTGTATATTGTTGACAAAAACTTTTTGACAAGCCATGGTGCCATGGAAACTGCATTCAGAAAGACAAAAAAGACTAGGCCAACTTTACAAATAAATTATTTAATTTTTTGTTGCTAAAAAAGGATTATTTGCAATATTTCCATTAAACCTGTGTTTTTCCTTAAATAATCCAGATATCGGTATGAATCAAAAAACAAGTTGGTCAGAAAATATGGGACTTAAAAAAGTCCTACCAAGAACCTACCACTACCAATTAAGCGTAAAGCGCAATTTTTTGTCACTTTTGTTACTTCAAATAGTGCTAAGTATTAACCAAGCATGGGCACGTTGGCAAATACATATCTATGAAAGTACTATTAAGTATGTTTAACAAAATACTATGTTTAAATAAACACCCATTCTATTATCCAACATCCTGTGCTAGTGGTTAATTAGCCAAACAAAAATCAAATATAATAAAATTATCACGAGTGCCTAAATACTCATTTAAACAAAACGTGAAACATATTTCGTATCGAAAATATTTATAAAAAATTATTTACTAGTATTAATCGCATAAGATTAGGACGTTCAAAAAATCATGATTTTCTTGACGCATTACGATTGTTCGATAATAAAATAATATAGGTACCCTGTACTAAATTACTACCGAAATTGTTGTTACAAATACTGTAACCTGAAAGTTGCATAATTTGGAAATACCTTATAAAATATTTTAAAGTAAACTTAAAAATATTAATTTTCATTTAGCATAACGGTATAACGGTAGAAAATATTGGCCAAAATTACTTAAATTTAAACTTCGGTAAAAAATACTTAAATTGGGTTTTTGACCCTAATGGCAGTCCAGCTATGTAATTAATTATAGACGGCAAATTAAAGTCCTACAACTTTTAAAATAGGAAAGATACTCATTAAAATAGGTCAAATAGAAAAATTTACGGAAACCGATAAGCCTGCCTTGGTGCAGGGTCCATTAGTGATGGCGTCGAGAAACGTCGCCCATCATGTCGGCGTCGGAGACCTGTGAAGCTGGTCGCTCCTTTATGGTCAGCGGCGTTGTGGAGTCGCCGAAACGACCCTATAAAGAACGTTCCCGATTACCTCATGGAAGTCAAAATAGAAGAAAATAGGTTCATTTACCTCCTGTTTTCTGATGGAGGGTCCGAATTACAGCTTTTGGGAACGCCTCATATGCCCATTGGGAACACTACAATAATTGTCGTACTTTGGCGGTATATTTATTGATATAACTTTAACGGTATAGGTACAAGCGCGGATTTCGGGGGAGGGTAAGGGGGGTAATTACCCCCCCCCCCTGGATCCCAAACCTAACCAAACTTGAGTGCCCTCTTATATTTATAAATATTTTATAATAAAATCCGTGCGTACCTGCTGACAATTCTGAAGATTAATACAGAATTAATAATAATATACCGATTATAGATCTTATCATAGACACACAGTTTAGATTTGATAAGAATTTTTTTTCAACTTTTGACCTCAAAATTCTGGAAAATCTACATACTGTAAGACCCAATGACGACGACGAGTCGATCAATAATTTGTGCTCTCTTCTTGAGCCGTTTGTGGATCTAGAGATGTTGTTTCAACGTTTAAGAGCAAAAACTGACCTGTGGAGATTATCAAATGCAGAACTAAATCAAGATTCTTCCATCGAATTTTTGTTTAGGAAATGTGACGAAAGTAAAGAGTTTTTCCTCTTCTGCTTAAATTATTTATTCTGTTACTTACTCTTCCAGCAAGTGTTGCACCTTGCGAAAGGTCATTTTCTGCTCTTAAGCGGTTAAAATATTGGACCAGAAGCAATATGGCTCAAGAAAGACTGACTGGTTTGGCTTTGCTTTGATGCACATTAACCGCCATATTGTCATCGATGTTGAAAGTGTCATTGATCGGTTTGCTGACCTCAAAAATCGTTTAATAGATTTAATTTTATAAATGTGTTTTTACTAAGTATTTGATTAATATTATGTTTCTTTTATTCTCTTTATAGGTTCCTGTAAATTTTGTTGTAGGTTGTAGGTTGGTACCTATAGTACCTACCTAATATAATAAAATAATATGTTTCGTTAATGTAATGATTTGTTTATTTTTCAATAATTATTAGACAATTTGACACTAAAAATATAGGTACTTAAAAGATATGGGTTAACTATAACTGTATTAAAAAAATATATATCTTTGAGATCAATTACTCCGCCCTAGATTTTGACCCAGATCCGCGCCTGTATAGGTACGACACAATTTAAAATTTACTCGGCGTTTCACGGAAACAGTTGAAGAGATTTTTCGCCTTGCTTCTCGGTGGACTCGCCAAATCGAAAAGGCCTCTGCATTCCGATGCCTGGCCAGCGGAAAAACGACTATAGGTACCTATCCTAGAGAACGTATAATACGACTTGCTTATCCTCGTAAAATACCCATTGGTTTAATAGAGACTGCAGCCAATCCCCAATCGACTCCCGGAAGGTCCAGTAAACCTTAGAACCAACCAGAACTCTCCGTTTAGCACACGGTTTCGCGTGAACTATTATTGGCAACCAGACGTACTTGTTGAGAGGGTTTCTGACTGTAGTACTTTTCGAACAAATTATTAGTATATAAAAATAAAATTAAATATACACAAGTTCAAAACCAAATTAGGTTTGGCGTAACTTTTGAAATGCTACAATACCACGTGAAGGTGATACACAGTACTACATAGAGAAATATTACTCTATTTTTATTACAGAGAGACTCTGGAAGCCCATACGTCATCAATGGCACAGTATATGGAACAGTTTCATGGTCGTACAAACCATGTGGTATCGTTCCAGGAACCTACAGTCGCATTACCAATCCTGAATATCGTAATTGGATAAAGGATGTTACTAATATTTATAAATTCCTGTAAATTACTAAAATTATATTAATTTCCAAAAGAATCTAATCCATTTTTTAACGCTGCTGGTTGACGAACCCTTATTGCTGTACCTCGTCATCAAAGTGGGGTGGAATTGTCAGGTTTTAGGGACGACGGGGGTAGACTACAATGGGGACGGCATGTAGTATCGCAGGCAGAAATTAAGCAAGAAAAACAAAGTACAAGAAATTTATTATATATATATTACTATCGACTAAAGATGATTGTTTCCTTAAAAGTGGACACTTGTGGTTTAAAAGCCTTTGGAAGACCGACTAGCTGCTTTAAGACCATGGCTTCAGTCAACAAATCAGTGCAGATAGAACTTATATAAAATCGTTTGTCGCTCTTTTAACAGGATATTAAGTACTTTTACAAGAAACTTTAAAAGTAATAGAAAAAGAACCTTAAAAAAATAATAAAAAATATGGTCATGGGTCAACATAGCAAACTAATGATTATTGACGTCACGAAGAAGCAGGCATTTTGGAGTAAGTTTAAAAAGAGATTTTATTTTCAAAATATTTTTTAATAGTTTGACTTTTATAAAAAATAGGAGGCAATTACGAGCCTATAAAAAGTAAAATTAAATAATAAAAAAAATGTTCATGGACTCTATTCAAACTTAAATTCAGGTTAGGTACCTGCTTCAAGCGACGAAGTAAGGTCACAGAACTAATGTGAACTTCCCATTTGGTGCAGAATATTCTGATTACCCGTCCAGTGTTGCCAATAACGTGTGGATTGATGATTAATGATCACAGAACTATAAAAAAAAAGTAGACTGATTAATAGGCTATATAAATGGCACACGATCTATGTTACGTTACTATCCATTATTGTGACAATTCCTGCAAGGTGCTGAAATCAATACCTAAAACGTTACCAGGAGACGAAAAAGGGAAGTGAAAAAATAAAAAAAGGGAATTAGCTGAAATTATTGAAGAACAAATAATACCATCATAATGTAATCGTAATTGGAATTTAGTAAAATAAATATTGGTTAGTCTACAAAGAAAAAATCAATAAATTAAGTAAGGAGAGAATTTAGGTAGATATGAATGCAAGAAATGGATGCAAATAGCCAGCAGCAGATTAGCCGCAACATATGGTCCTAAGGAGCAGGATTGTAGATAATACCAATTAAGTAAGAAATACATTAATTATTGAAAGAATAAAGTAATAAAATAAAGTGACAGAAAAGTCGGTCGAAATATACCTGGATACGAAATATACCTGACAGTCAAGTGTCAAGGTAAACTTAAAACCTGACAGTCAAGTGTCAAGGTAAACTTCAAACCTTACAGTCAAGTGTCAAGGAAAACTTCAAACCTGACAGTTAAGCGTCAAGTATTTATTTATTATTTTTTATTCATTTATTGTATCAAACGGAACTAAAATCCTTATTACAAGGGTTAGTTGCTTACACTTGCAATAATTATGAAGCACATAAATATTATTTTGAAACAAAATGCTAACCAAGTTCGAAATACACTCTTAACCCATTAAAAAAAAAAGTAAAACCAAAAGTATACGTTTAATAACATGATGATAATTAATAATAAATCACCTAAATTAGAAAGAAATCAAAGGCTACCTATTCATTTCGTAGAAATGATCGCACCCTCATTGCGCCAACAACAAAATTATAAATTGCAGATAGTTTTTGGAAAGAGTCGGAATCAATTGCACAGACCAGACTATGCATGCTGTTTATATTATTGCTTTCTAGAAAAGTTTCACGTAAATGATAATAAAAGGGGCACTCAAAAAATAAATGATAGACATCTTCGTTGCGCAGTAAATTGCAGATTTAGCAGATTTGATCAGTGTGAATTATGTAAGTATTTTTTTGACAAGTAATTTTTAAGTAATTTTTATTGCATGTTCTAATCTGTGCAACTACTCTCGTCAAGTGTATTGGAGCTCTCACAGACAAATACTTTGGTAGATTTATGCAAGATAAATATGGGGGCAAACAACAGGAAAAATGAGCGAGACAGAATGTCTGCGTCCCTCTGAATGAGGAAGGTTTTGTACCTCACTCACTTATGGTTTTTTTTGGATGTGCTGTCCCATTAAGACAGTTTTCAAAAATATTTACGCACCCTAACTGTTCAAAATAAATTTTTAGTTGAAGAAGCCAGTTATATTTTTCGCAGGTATTGTGGATTAAGGCCTTTAATCTTGTCAAGTGTCAAGTAAAACTTCAACTGTGTGTCATTGTTGTATGAGAAAAATTGAATTTGGGTGCATAAATAAGCTGCTATTTTGATAAGAAGAAGAATAAATTCTAGCAGAGACTGGTTATGGTTGGAAGAAGTCCAATGTTTGATGGTGAGTGGTTCGCGCTTGGTAAATTGCGAGGTAAATAGGTAGAAACTTAGCGATCGGGTAAGTACTGCCAAAAAGTATAAAAATAGTTGATATTTTCAATAAATAAATGGTATTTTGTTTTACTGAAAATATTGTCACGAATCTATCTTCGTGGTCCAGGGACGTAGACAGAGGAATGAAAGTCTGGAGTCTATAAAAATGGTCGTCTATTGAATCCTTCTTTTACCCTAATAGGAAAACCAGCATGTCCGTAGCCTATTCGTGTAAGGGGCTATGGTATTGGCAGGCCTGTCACTTGGCGATGGCCAAGGCTTGTCACCTATTGATAAACTGAAGAGCGGGCGCGTCACTTGACGATGGTCAAGGATTGTCACCTTTTGTTAAACTAAAGAACGGGTGCGTCACTTGACGATGGTCAAGGATTGTCACCTATTAATGAATTGATCGGGCGGTAGACACCGATGCCTGCAGCTCAGGCTGGCCCGGTTTATATAGCCGAATAAGTGCTGCGATTGCAACGCACTTGACCCTGACTGGCGTACAGTGGGTTGCAATCTCAATACTGCACAGTGGTCGAGTATCCGAAATTCACCGGACCACTGTGAGTTTTAGTTGACAAAATGAAATAATAAATAAATAATATTTACTTGGCATTGTATTGTAAAAGTTTCAGTATTTTACCAATAAAATTTCAAATAAAGAAAAAAAGGAGTTAGTTAAAAAACTCAAGAGGGATGGAAAGCACATTTGTGCCCAATTAGAAAGATTTTCCGATTTTATTTCAAATTGCGATACTTTTACAAGTAAAATTAAAATAAACGAAAGGTTTGTTAGATGTGAAACTCTGTGGGGTGAATTTGGTAAAGTACAAACTGAACTGGATTATCTTGAAGATTCTGGTTCTAATGACAGAATTGATTTAGAAGAAAAATATTTTGATATTATAAGTATTTTTAAAGAATTGTTGACAAATAATTTAGAAATAAATCCCGGTTCAAATAGGTGGGAGGTCTATGGGAAGCAAGTGTTAAGAAGGCAAAATATCATTTTTATCGAATTATTGGCAATGCTTCACTAACTTTTGAAGAGCTATCAACTGTTTTGACACAAATAGAGGCTTGTATGAATTCTCGTCCGCTAAGTCCTTTATCGAATGATCCGAACGATTTATTGCCGCTGACCCCGGGACATTTTTTAATTGGAGAACCATTAATCGCTTTACCGGAATCAAGTGTGTGCGATATAAAATTAAATAGACTAAATCGATATAAATATTTGAAACAACTTACTCAGATGTTTTGGGACCGTTGGTATAAAGAATGTTTAAATGAATTAAACAGACGTTCTAAATGGCAATATCCGAACGGCCCCGAATTAAAAGTGGGTGACATTGTAGTTCTTAAAGACGAAAATCTACCACCGTTAAAGTGGTCTTTAGGACGAATTGAACGGTTATATCCAGGAAATGATTGCATTGTGCTCGTCATTTTAATAAAAACTCAGAAAGGTAGTTTTAAACGAGCTATTACTAAAGTATGCGTTCTACCGTTAGAATAGTAGGTTCAAATAATTTATTTTTAAGTAATTTTAATATTTTTTAAAAGTAGTTCAACGGGTACTTTCAAGGGGGGCGGGCGTCACTATCCATTATTGTGACAACTTCTGCAAGGTGCTGGAATCAATACCTAAAACGTTACCAGGAGATGAAAAAGGGAAGTGAAAAAATAGAAAAAGGGAATTAGCAGAAATTATTGAAGAACAAATAATCATCATAATTTAATTGTAATTGGAATTTAGTAAAATAAATATTGGTTAGTCTACAAAGAAAAAATCATTTAATTAAGTAAGGAGAGAATTTAAGTAGATATGAATGCAAGAAATGGATGCAAATAGCTATCAGCAGATTAGCCGCAACAATCTATGTACTAATATTATATATGTATAGTTTTGGTTTTTACAGGTTGCCATCCACCTAGGTAAGTTGGCAGCATAATTCTAACTACTTTGTAGCGTCGACGCGCGCCAACTTTAAAACTACAAGGTTATGATATTTGGGTTTATTGAAAGGTCAAAAAAACAAAATAGCTAACACATTTGGACATCACAACAGTTTATCATAAACAATTTTTAATATTTCCTTATGATATTTATAATATATTATCTTAATAAAACAATGCACCTATTGAGATTCATATCCTGTTAAAAGAGATATCCTCTGCTGCACTTTTCCCGCTATTAAAAAAATTATGTGCTAAACACAGTGGCGTTGTTAGTACGTAATATATTGCTTTAAAAATTTAGATATCACAAAACTAACAACAAATTGTTCAACAAAGGTAATAATTACCCCGATAAACATGCGAGACTCGTGTTTTTGGTTGGCTTTAATATAATTTCAAATAGTTGCCAACTTTTTTCTAGGAAAAAATAAAATCCCCACAAGACAGCTTTTCCTAAAGATGTTATTTCAATAACACAGGTCTAATGGAAAACAAGGATTTTAATATGGCACGGTGCTACAAAAATTATTATGTGGTAATAGTTATTTATGTACCAAGCAGTAAAGTGAAGCTTTATCGGACGAGTCTGAAATTAGGAGATGAGCGAGCGAAGCGAGCGAGGCGAATAACAGGCGAGTTCGATAAAGACACTTTACTGACGTGGTGCATACAAAATTTTATCGCTAACCGTTCAGAATTTATAATATAAAAAAATTGAGGTATAACTCATCGTATTTTATTATAACAAAGTAAACAGCAAATATAGAACAAATCTACTTATTATTTGTTATATTAAAAGTGAACGTACACCCTAAAATATTATAAAAATTAATTCCTGAAGGTTTGTTCGGCATAAAGTGAAAATTTGCGGATGGTAAAATACTTTACCTGCCACAAATGCGGCAGATAAAGTATTTTATTTCACAATAAAATAAAGTGTTCGTTTAGTTCTGGAAATCACTCTGATAATGTACGGCTTTACCGACAGTTGACGATAAAAGAAATTAAGTATGTATTTTTTTTACTTATTTAGTTAAAAACTGAAAAGAAAATAAACAAACTTAGTTAATTTAAGCGCATTTCTTTTCATTTTGAAAACGAACGTCATTAACCCTTGAGCGCCCAGCCTACTGAAAGCAACGTAAATGCCCAACCGGGGTCCCTAAGGGACCCCATAGTAAATAAACATATGGATATGCATTAAAGTGTATTTTAATTATCAAACACAAGCTTAAGGTTATAGTGTTCAAAATATTTATTAAATATTTAAAAAATAACTTACAACACCTTCTGAAGAATATTAACAAAAGAAAAACAAATACTAATATGTAGGTATTATACTATTATCTCTGAGGGACCCCACCTACCTAATAGCGTTATAACCTGGCACTGTCGCGGCGTCGGCGGCTCAAACCAAACTAACACGTGCTAACACTATTTTCAAGCACATACCTAAAGGCGCAGTTGCCAGATTTTTTTATTCCAGAAATACTAAGGAAAATACTGTACTGGGGTCCCGCAAGGACCCTGCTTAGGCATTCAAGGGTTAAGGGAGGGGTGGACGTGGGGGCCTGATCTTTACGTCACGCCACTGAGATGCTGTAGACATCTTAATAAAATTACTTCATTTTAAAATTATAACAATGGAAAGTCAAAAAACATTAGTTTTTATCTCAATTCTCGTGAACAAATACTTCAGAAATATGATTACAGTTTTTTCTTATTAAATAATATATAAGTACCTTATGTTATTTAAAGCGATTTATTTGCTGAGGTGATTCAATAAATTGAAAATGGAAAAGCGATTACTATTTTTGATAGTTTTGACAATAATTGTCAACTTGCAGTATAAAGGTAAGTGTAGTATAATATAGGTAATTATTAGATATAAATTTATAGCGATATTATACAGTGTGCCCAGAAAACGGAGGTCAATCCCTTAACCATATATTCTTTGAGCAAAAATAATATCACCCTTTTAATGCCATTTTTCATTTTGGTCCCTCATGTTCGATATACAGGGCGCGATAAAGTCTGAAATTAAGAACTGATTTTCTTAAATAATTCGAGTGTTTAATAAGATCATTGGCGTCAAAAAAATTACCTGGTCAGACTTTTACTGTATTTATTTTGTTACTTAACACAACGTAGTTAGTTAGTATCTATAACCGTTTTCAAGTGTAAACTGAAGCACAAGTAACAAGATCATTGGTGGTTCGTAACGTTTAGGGTTGGTTTCCCAACAAACAATGCATCTAGAAACAACTGAATTAAGAGCGCGTGTCGGGGTGATAAAATCCAAAATGTTTGAGAGAGCAAAACCTGTAAAGTGCGCGAGTCTGCGTTAAGATTTTTTCATGATAGTATTGAATAATTGATGATGCGTCGTATAGTGATCAAAAAGGCAAATTTTTGACATAATTTTTCAGCAATTTTTTCTTGATTAGTTATGCAAACGAGAGCATTTTTTTTCTCCTCGGAATCAATACAATGTAGGTCAGAAATTAGGTTTTAATAAACTTAGTAATATCAGCTATAAACATTGTAATGACAATTCTTTCGTAGTTACCATGGTAACGGTGTTGGGAAAAGTAACATTTAAAACACTTAACATGCTGTAACTTCGGTCTGCGTTAGAGCCCTGCACGGGCCGAAATTTTACGGCCTGACCCGGCCTGGCAACCAAGACATTGACGTTGCCCGAAGGAATTATTAACTACACTGAGAAAACGATTTCTTTACATTAAATAAAATTTATTAACTATTAAGAAATTTCATGTTTAAATATCAGCAAACAAATATTTCTTTATTCTTAAGACATAATTTGTTATAAATTGGTAAATACATATAACTATAATAATAACAAATAATTGTTTACCATCCTAAAATGGAGGTAACATAGAGCATTAATTATTAATAAGATTTATTATTTGGTAAGATATATTGCTTTATTGTTATAATGACAAAGTTTAGATAAACAAGTTGTTTCTTAATTGTTAAGACACGTATATTTCACATAAATATACTCAACTAACGTTAAATTTATATCACTTTATGATAAAAATATCACACTTTAACCAATAAAAAATATGTATATTGGTTAAAGTGTGATATGTTTATCATAAAGTGATATAAATTTAACGTTAGTTGAGTAAATTTATGTGAAATATACGTGTCTTAACAATTAACAAACAACTTGTTTATCTAAACTTTGTCATTATAACAGTAAAGCATTATATCTTACCAAATAATAAATAATATTAATAATTAATGCTCTATGTTACCTCCATTTTAGGATGGTAAACAATTATTTGTTATTATTATAGTTATATTTATTTACCAATCCATAACAAATAACAAATTATGTCTTAAGAATAAAGAAATATTTGTTTGCTGATATTTAAACATGAAATTTCTTAATAGTTAATAAATTTTATTTAATGTAAAGAAATCGTTTTCTCAGTGTAGTCATAGTGGTTGAAAATTTTACTGTAAACATTGGCATTTGACATTTGAAGTAATAATATTAAAACTTTGTTGTAAAATTGTAACGAAAATAATTTGTTAAAAAATGTTGTCCCAAACCAGAATATATCTGAAACACATTCTAATACATACACATTTTAATTCGCTCAGAAGACCTAGTATGGCGGCTGAAGTTGCTGGAGAAAACAACACAATTTTTTCTGCAGTTGGTTGAACAGGTTTGGTCAAACTTAGCATTGAAATATCAAATAAAAAAAAATAATGAAATGCTTTACTTTAGGGCTCATGCTTGTAAGTTTTACATATTAGAATTTACCTAATATGCAATTATGCGTCTGATATTCTACCGTGTATGCTATAATAAAGCGTCCTATCTGCAAGAATATTATTTAGAATTGCATTAGCAGTACTATAGGATGGGTCAAAAAAAAACTTTTCCTAATTTTATTACATAAAAAATATCAAACTAATAACTTACCTGACAGTCGCACCCTTTTTTGTTAATAAACAAGACGCGACGCGACCACCAACGGCAACTATTAACTACTGCGGGTCGGTATGATGCGCCCAGTTCCGGGCAACGACAATTTTTTTAATATTAAGAACAATAATTTAATGTTAAATTCTTATCTTATTATTTAATCGGCGTCTTTAATATTATAATTATTTCTTAACTATCAAAATAAATTTTGTTAACAAATATTTTCTTTAAGAATAAATAATCGATATCTTTATATGCAAGGGGCCTTATTAGATATTAATTTGATAACTTTATTCCAAAGAAATCTTGCCCAAATAAATCCGTTTGTTAACTGTAATCATACTTTTCCCTCAGTGTAAGAGCAAAAAAAGCCCGGTCGGCCCTAAAAAGCCCGGTCAGCTCGAAAAGCCCGGTGGGCTTGAAAAACCCGGCTGGAGAGGTAATTGAACAAATTTACCTTGACATTTATGACATCTAAACAATAGACTAAACGTCGATAGTTTTTCAAGTAATTATTTAACCTATTGTTTAAGTGGTAAAGTGATATACCATAACATGAAACAGGAAACCTAAACTATCAGAATCTATGATGTATTGTCTTCGGCCTATCAGCTGTTGTGTATTACCTACGTATAAAACGTGAAAAGCCCAGCCGGCCCGAGAAGCCTGGTCAGCCCGAAAACATTTATTAGGGACCGACGACCCAAACATTTATTGATTAAGTGGCCCGACCCGACCCGAATTCGAGAGTCGGGCCGGGCAGCATAGATGCCCGAGATTAAAATTCGGCCCGTGCA
Source organism: Polydrusus pterygomalis (assembly GCA_963969555.1). Lineage (NCBI taxonomy): Eukaryota > Metazoa > Arthropoda > Insecta > Coleoptera > Curculionidae > Polydrusus > Polydrusus pterygomalis. The sequence goes on from OZ018378.1 coordinate 86,389,324, forward strand.
GGGCTCTAGTCTGCGTTCACCGAATTTAATAAACTGTGGTTTATTTTTAATTATATTAAGATTAATAAGGGCACTTTAAAAAAAAATATTTTTAACCTCCACTTCTTGAAAAATTTAAATGCAATCTTTCAACTATTTATATCTTTGTAAAGGAATAATACTAAGTTGTCACACAAAAATAGCCTGAATGATCACAATAGTAGCAGATACTGTCAGATCTCACATAAGATAGAACGACAATAAGGTTACTCCTTAATTTTATTTCATACTTAGGGGCCTTTTCACTATAACCAAATTTATGATATTCATCGGTAACATTCTGAATTAGAACTTAATAAAAATACTTCCCAATAATAATATTCTTCGTAAAAATGATGCCGCGAATGCATGATTTTAAAAACTTGAGATTAGATACTTAGTAACGTTATTCCAATACCCGCACAATTATTTTATTTGCCAATCACAGTAGACATACTTGAGATATCATTCGGGTAGATTCCTTAGATAACTTTAAAATGACAAGAGCAAACTGCAGTTTTTGCAGTTTAATTTACTAACTAGTTAGCTATAAAATAGAGCTTAAATTGTATTTAAATTTTTTAGGATATCGGAGCTGGAAATAATTTTTTTTTAAAATGCCCTATTAACAGTGCAAATCAATTTTAATAGTATTTACATGCATGCTAAATTAGGATAAAACATTTTTTTTTTAAAATAAGCCTTATTTGGTTATATTCGGTTAACGCAGACCAAAGTTTCAGCCTTTTAAGTATTTTTATTTTTACCCTTCCCCACACACTTACCACGGTAACAACGAAAAAAATGTTATTACTATATTATTATAGAGGATATTACTTAGATTATAAAAACTTAATTTCTGACTTATTATAGTGACTACGCCCCCCAGTGGTAGAATTAGGAATCATTTTCAGTGATTTTTTCGGTCATGTTTTATAATAGTTTTTTTAACCCAAAGTCGTATGGTTTTGGAGATACAGCCGCTCGCCACCTTTAGTGGATAAAATTAAATTTATGGCCGGATTTTAATTTTGTTTTGATCGTTTAGTTAAGCCCATTATAATCATAAAACAAGAAATAATTAAAATATTTATTTGGAGAGAGTGTCTAAAACATTAAAGTATAAATCCATTTTTCATAAAGGTGAAAAGAATATTATCACTAAGTTCTATTAAAGTAATTGATATAATTTTTAAAGTGTTTAACTTTTCTGTATGTTTTTGTTTTTGAAAGAAGGTTGCGTTTCAAAAACAAATCTTTAAAAATGTGTTTAAAAAAAATGCGTTAAAAAATATTTAATTATTGTAGCTTTTTGTATATAATTCAAATTTAGGTTTAAAAATCTTACTGTCTCGAAGAGATCTTGGTAGTAGTAGTAGTAGTAGTAAGAAGATTTATTTAGCAATGTGCTACAATTTAACAAGTTATATAAAATATTTGAACTAATTTAACAATATCATCTTTAAAAATTTTTTATCAGTCACTATTTTGTTTTTTAAATAAATAATTTTTCAATGATTTTTTAAATTTTTTTAAAGAGGTCTGTGATTTAATTAAAATATTCAAGTTATTATATTCACTTAATCCTTTATAGAAAACCGATTTATATGTCAAATGTTTTGATACCCTACCTAGACAAAAATCTTTATTATACCTGGTTGAATAGTTATGATTTTCAAAATTTTGAGTTATAAAATCTTTCAAATGAGAAGGCAGTAAGTTATGTTGTATTTTAAAAATAAAAGTACAAATCAAAAGAAATATTAAATTTTTAACATTTAACTACTGAAGTTTCGTTAACATTAAATTTATTTTCGTATATTTATCCACATTTAAAATTATACGCGTAGCTTTATTTTGCAAAACTTGGAGTCTATTAAAGACCCCATCATTTGCTGTGTATAAAATAGTTAAACAATATAAAAAATGAGGTAAAATTATAATGTTATAAATTGTTTTTCGTGAAAATAAACTCAAATTTTGCCTAAGTCTTTTTAAATAATTAATTTTTTTTCCAATTTTAGATACCAGATTTTCAAAATGTAATTCAAATTTTAACTTAGAATCTAAAATTACTCCCAAATATTTAAAAGAGTCTATAATTTCTAATTTTTCATCATCAACAAAAATATTTATGTCTGTATTAATCACGCTATTTCCAATAACCATAAATTTTGTTTTAGAAACATTTAATTTTAATTTATTTACCTTTAACCAGTTTGATAAAGTTTTTAATTCAAAATTTAAAATGTCTATACAATCAAGAATATTTTTACCCTTTATATATAATAAGGTATCGTCAGCAAACATTTGAATAAAACTTTGTTTTAAAACATTAGGCATATCATTTATATAAAGAATAAATAATAATGGACCCAAAATGCTACCTTGTGGTACCCCAATATTATTATATTCCTTTTTAGAAAAAATACTATCAACTTTTGTTTTTTGCTGCCTATTACTTAAATAATTTTGAAACCATTTATAAACAACTCCCCTTAATCCATACTGATATAATTTTTTTAATAATTTATCCCTATCAATTGTTTCGAATGCACGTTTAAAATCCAAAAATACTGCCAATACAACTTAATTTTTGTCAACGCTTCGCTTCCAATTTTCAATTACAGACTGGATTGCCGTTTCTGTTGAATATCTTTTTCTAAAACCTCCTTGCATATTTACTAAAATTTTGTTTTCTTCAATAAATTCGAGTATCTGTTCATAAACTGTCATTTCTAATAATTTTTCAATATCCCATAATATATTTATTGGCCTCATTTCACAGCTTTTTTTTGTATTTTTAATTTTTGGAACTGGTGTTATAATAGAACATTTTAGATCTTCAGGTATTTCTCCATATTTTAGGCAGGTATTGATTAATCTTAATATAATTTCACCTGTGCTAGTAAAAGTTTCTTTCATTACTTTTTTTGATAAAATTTCACTATAATTATTGTTTGATTTGAGTTTGTTAATTTTAAATTTTAATTCTTTTAATGAAACTTCTCGGAATTCTTCAATGATATTGGAACATGTAGCAATTTTAGGACATAATATTTCATTTCCAACCTCGATATCATCAACTATTTCTTTAATACTATTAACGTAATAATTATTCATATTTTCAGCAATACAATACGGATTTGTTTCTTTTCTGCCGATAGATATCATTTCCGGGAACATAAAAACTGAACTGGGATAGTAATTCTGGATAGTAACATAAGCCTTTAATCAATTTAAAAGCAAATACAACGTCCATGTTATTTCGCCTGATTTTTATAGAGATCATTTTCCAATTCAGAATAGTTAATGTTATCTACTAACAATATATGTATTTTGTAAGTTACATATTTTAATAATTTTCTCTAAACACCGTTGATGAATATTGTAATACACATACACACTGTAGTATCCATTTTCTAGATTTGGCGGCACCAGTAAGGTATACAGTAACGTTATTGTCTTGACTTCAGAAAATTCCGTAGTGATTCTTTTTACAACTCCTAACATTTTTGTAGTTTCATTTCCACAAAGGTCAATGTGTCGATTTAAACTTAATTAATGATTGAAGATCACTTAAAGATCTCTAATAACTTTCACGTTTTCTAATATGTTATTATTAAAATTATAGCTATTATTTATAGATTTACTAAATTGTATGTATTTACACTGTGATATAGTTCAAAACACCTTGTTCGTACCATACCAACTGTAAAATCGGTCAAGGCCACTCTGTGGTTTAAACATTGAAAGAATATTATGTAACCGCAAAAACATTTTAATGTCGCCAGGGTATAAGAGAAAACAGCAAAAATGAAAACAAGCTACGTCATTTATAAAAATGTTAAAAAGAATGGACACCTTGCGGAACACTAGATTAAACCTTGATTGAATTAGATACATAGTTGATTATCCTTACAATTTGAGTTGTATCCCAGCCAACGCAAATCTTTTCCTTGGACACCGTAATCTTAAAGTGTTTTTTAAATGGATAAGAATATTTTGCTTGTCGAAGGCAATATTGCAAAATCTGTATAAATAGATTCAACACTGTAGCCAGTTTCCAAAGCCTCCACTATCTGCTCTTCATATTCTAGGAGGATGGAGGAAATTGAATGACCCTGATGGAAACCATGTTGATTTCAAATCATAATATTTTTGATAGTTTTCTTGAAAAAGTCTGCAATAATAAATTCAAAAATCTTAGGAATAATTGACAATGATGAAATAGGTCGGTAATTTTTAATGTTTTCTCTGCTTTCACTACCTATTTTTAAAGAACGGTACTACATTGGACGTTTACAGGTTTCTGGAAATAATCAATTTTAATAATATACATGACGGATTTGACAATGGAAATGCATAAGTTTTAAGAAAAGGAGCAGATATAACATCGGAACATGGACCTTTAGATATATCGAGCGATTCTAACTTATTGAAAATATCACTTATTAGGGCCCCATACAGCAGCGGATAACTTAACGAATTTGATATGGCACGAGCCAAATACGCCGATAAAACTTTACGTGTATGTGGCGAGCCGAGCTTCATCGGACCGTGTGATATCTGCCACGGATGAAATCAGCCGGTTTTAACCCGTCAGTAGATTTGCTAGGTTAATTTGGGACGCATGTCAATTCTTTCAACTTGGTTTGAGGTTAAATTAAAATAATAATAATAATAACAAATAATGTCTTCCGATTTACGTTACTTTTCAAAAGAATTTATAACGGAATTTATTAACGTTTACCAAAGTTATCCATGTTTGTGGCAAGTAAAATACAAAGATTATACGAACAAAACTTTGAAAAATAAGGCATATAACCATACTTAAGAAATGTCTAAAAGTCATTTTATAAAGTCGACGAGCCAAATTCGGCTGCCCAAAAATGACGTGAGTTTTGGTACGTGCCAAACCTAGCTCGCAGACCAAATCAACTGATCAAATCGGTGCAACTTATATGTTGGTGTATGGGGGGCTATTGAAATATAATACGAAAAGATATTTAAGTCAGGTCCTAAAACCTGGTTACCAAACAATTTGGGATTGATATGGTCCCAATCATCATTTGAGACACTTGCAAAATGCTCAGCAAAGGCATTGGCAATGTCATTTCCATTATCATAGTTTACATTTTTATATTTCATTATTAAAGGAATATCGTTAGTTTCATTTTTTGAATTAAAGATTTCCAAAATGACTTTATATCTTGTTTTAGGTTATTTTCAATATTCTTTGTATATGATGCATGGTCAATTCGGGCCTTATTTTTGTATAGCGAACGTATATTGCAAAATAATAAGTAGTCATCCATTGATCTGCTTACTTTATGTGAGCTTTTTTTCAAAAGTTAAATCTTCTTTCTGATTTCTCTTAACTAAATCAGATTGGAAACTTAAAGTTCTTTTTAATAATTTTTTAGGAACAAATTTTTCAATATAGCTAAAAAGTATGTCATAGAATATATTTACATCCGCATCAACTCCATTCTCCAATAAAATTTATCAGAAAATGGTTAATAACAATGACATAGTAATGTGCATTTTTAAAATTATAAATTTATTCTACAGTTTGAAGTGGTAAACATGTAATACAACTAATAAGGCAACAGTTAAGGCAGGATAATGCCTACTACAGGCCAGGAGAGTATTGACAGCATATTAAACAGTTGTATTACAGTTATAAGTAAATACAAAATCCAATAATACATTGTTAATATTTCTTATAAAATTTACTTGATTAAAGTTAACAAATAGCATTAAGCTTACGACCAGATTATTAGTAGTACTATTTCTAACTGTTAAGGTATTTGTGCTATATTCATGTAAAACTTTAAGTCTGGCAGATTGTAATGTCCAATTACATAGACAAACATAGATATCACACAGACTTTCGACATTGTTACAGAGATTTTCATATTCTTCTAAATTACTATGCGGTGGTAAATAGACTGCATAAAATAGAATTTCCACGAGAAGGTGTCATACATGGTTCCTCGTAGGTTAAGCCTAGATGTGGAGATTCAGTAACCTGTGCTTTAAGGAATTTTAGGACTTCCCTTAAAACTCATCCCCCTCCAAACGAGCTCCTGTCTGTAAACTATGTACTTTTCCAAACTTAACTTAACTAAACATTGTTATAGTCGGGTATTAACCATATTTTAGACAAGATGGTAATGTCATATTAATATATCGTCCTATTGCTGACAAAAGTCACTAACTTACATTTTGTTACTTTTGAGATAAACGCGTTGAAAGATTAATGGCATTGTACAATTCGTAGTCTAATTTAATGTTTTATTTTTTATACTAAGAAGTTCTTGATGGTCTTGAATATCAATTTATAGAATTATTTCGCTTTCACAAAAATGTACAAGGGTAGAAAATCAAAAAAATGTAGTTAGTAAGTTTTAGCAAATAAAAAAATCACAACATTAGCAACAACGTTAACAACTTTTTACTTAAAAAATATTACTTTAGTGATACAGGTTCGACATAACGATTAACTCTTATAATAAAAATAATGAATTAATGAAAAATAATAAGACAAAGAAGAATATTCAGTTTTATGTATCTTGATGAGACTCTTCACCTAATGCTGGTTTAGTAGTTTATCTTGGTATCTGCAGGTAGAGACTCGTACCATGGATGCAATTCCAGTAACTAGTCACACTTTTAAAGTCTTTAATTACGCCTAACTCGAGTAAACTTACACAAAATTTGCAACCGGATGTTAACTTGACCATGAAAAATCACTAACTGCGCATGTCAACAAAGGAACTTAACTATTTTCAGTAAATGCGAAAACCCACTAAGTGCTGTTAGTGAGTTTTTGCACTCACGTTTCGACTAACAACCGCAACAATCCGCTTTCAGCAAAAATCACTAACTCACTTTATTAATTTTGCTTTAAGAGTATTTTACTATAATGTAACTTAGTGATTATTTGGTGTTAAAATAAAGCATAAATAGCAAGAGGTTGTAGTTAGTAACTTATTTTATAGACGATATCCCTCAAAATATAGTTATTGATTGACTTTTCAGATTTTCCCCAAAAATGTTAGTTAGTGACTTTTGGCAGCAATAGGACGATATATTGATGTAGCGTTATGCTAAATAGAATATGTTACTTCTACTGCTACCCAAGTAGCATTTTTAGACACATTACGGTAAATGTGTCTAAACTAATGTTTCTGTTTCCGACACAAATTGGAAATTGTTGGCAACATGTATGGAAATATTTTCGAAACGTATACATTTTAAATGGCGCATTAACACGTGTTTCCAAGTGGATGGTACGGGCTGTGACTTTCGCTGTTTCGACGCAAAATTGAAACTTTTATCGAAAATGTTTCGAAAATTTTTCAGAAATGTTTGGAACATGTTTCCATAAATGTGTCGAGTGAGAGTTCATTTTACAAAGAGGGCGCTGAGTGTTGGAATTGTAAATTGTCAAAATGGAAACATTATTAAAACAAATAATTAGATATATAATATCTATCTCTCTGCAGGTTGTAAAATAAAAGGAAGTAAAAAATGATGACAGCATAATTTCGCCATAATGAATTTGTCACCAGAGTATTTTCTATAAGTGATACATTTTTTTCGTATGGTTTATTGCAGAGAAGATCCAAAAATCGTTGACGAAATAAATTTTATCGTGCAATTTAATAATTTATCTTTATATTCTTAAGACGCTCCCGGTATATTGACATTTACACACAAAATAAATACTTTGTCAAAAAATAAAATCTTAAATATTTTTAAAATTTTACTTAATTCTTCTTTCAATTGATTAAGCTAGCAAAATGGAACTAATGTAACCACTTTTTTACATTTCAAATGACGCAGGAAGTTAATTAAAGTCCATTTTAATAATATAAAAATGAATTTGTCAAAATGGCCGCCAGAAAGCGAGAATTATTCTGGTCTAAAATGGAGTCGACACACAATTTCTAGTATTTGGTTTCTATAATGTTTCGATAATCATGAGGCTATAATTCATAGAAAATGTGTCGAAACATGAAGAATGTTTCGATATTGTATCGAAACCATGCGAAACAAACGTCGCTAAAGTAAAAAATGCACAGTCCCGTCAAGAGGAAGGTTAAGCTTAGAAGCATAAAACTTCTGTATACCGTCACGGTATACACTACCACTTTACACTTTCTGTGACATATAACCTAAAAAATTGGTTTGTACTTTGTTGAGCGTTTAATAAAACTTACTTATAAATTATTCCTAAAAATCAGGTTGTGGTTAAAGTTTTTCCTTTTGAATTTCAATTTCTTTCTTTTTCCTTTTTAGTGCCTTGTAAAACCTCGAAGAATGTTTAAACTGTTGTTTTCTTCCCACGTTAACAAAACAAAAATGTACAATTTATAGGTTATAATCATTATAATCGAGGTTATAATAATTGTCCGGGTGCGGTAGTGTAAAGGTTTCTGGCAGTTTCGAAAATTATTTTCTGCGCAGGTTTCGTAATTAAATTGATATCACTGTTTGGTAAATATTTCAAAGCAAAAGAATACCAATTTGTTTTGAATCACTTAATTTGAAAATGTGTCACTACAATTTGGGAGCACATGTGTCTAAACACAATTTCATAATATTATATAAAAATGTTTCGAAAAATTTACTTTTGTGCGTTTCCTAAATGTATCGACACTGTAGTTTGGAAAGTATTTCGAAACTAACAGTTCTTAATCGTTTCTAGTAACTAAATTCGAAAATTTGTCGCAAAAGTTTCGAAACACATGTGTCTCCACACAATCTAAATAATTTTAATCGAAAATGTTTCGAAACGTTTCTCAGCAAAGAATTTGTGTCCAATTTGTGTCTATAATTGCTACTTGCGTACTACTACAATATATTTTTTTAGCTGTAGCTGGGTCACCCTTGAAAATAGTTAATGGAACCACTGCAGAAGACGGTGAATTTCCTTACATGGTAAGCCGTAAAATGATTCAAAAACAGTTTTTACAGCGCCCATTATTTTTCGTGATAAGAGAATTTCTAATGTTGATGCCATCGGAATGTGAATATTCCAATGTATTAGTACTCGAAAAGCGAAGTTTAGTTGTTGATACGTTTCAATTCTATATCTTGTCAGAAAGGAAATCAGCTATCTCGCAAGCTGGGTAAAAACTAATAAGTAAAAGTAAATATATTAAAAAAGGGTAGCAAAAATTTATAAACTTATTAAGTATATGAAACTAAAAACTTGTCCTTCCTAAGTTAATATTAGCTATTTTAAATACAAATAATACCACTCGCTTCTTACTTATCAAACTTAGAAAGGTGAAGTTTTAATCGACGAGAAGGTATTTTAAGTTTAAATATAAACTATCCTTTTTTTAAGAAGAGCATTTGGTTAAACACCTTTTTAGTCTCGAAAAGAAATAAATTTTTGTATATTAATTAGAGGACATTTACATCATTTTTTAAAGTGGGTTTATAATTCACTCTTACTATGTTTTGTTTATTTGAAAGGTGCAATTAAGAGGTGAAGATGGATTTTTTTCTTGCGGAGGAGGAATAATAGGATCAGAATGGATTCTTACAGCCGGTCATTGCGTAGAAGGTGGAGGAATGTAAGTAAAAAGCGGGTGTTTATATTGCTCGTTATGTATCTTGTCTGTAACGAAGTAAAAGTTGCATTCTGTATAAGAGACATTTAAAAAATACGTATAAAAGGAACATTCGATTAGCTAAGTAATAAGAAGATACACATAAATAGATTTATATCTAGGAGGAGGAAGCGGCAAATTATTATTTTTTTATTTGGCATTAGGCCACGTACAAATAAAAAAAAAATTAATCCAAAACAAGCATAACTATATTTGAAAACTACTTACATAAATTTTAGAGATTCTATCGTCTATGGAACCAACAAATTATATGATTACAATGATGGTTACCCCAATACCTCTATTAAAGTTAAAAACTGGTTTCAGCACCCAAAGTTTACTTATGATAATGGAGATGTACCTTTTTATGATCTTGGTATTTTGCAGGTAAGCGCCCTTCTATCCTATATATCATTTTTTATGTTTGTTTGAATGAATATAATTAAAATCCAACCTAAATATGCTTAAAAATTTTTTTATTTTATAAACTTAATCATACAAACCGCGATCTTAATACTCTAAGATTATAAATTGTATTTACTCTAGTTTATTATATTGTCATTAGTTCACACGGGGTGAATAACGTTTTGACATTTTTATGCAAAATTTCTGAAAAATTTCGCGAGATACATTTTTTTTAAATACGTATCTATTGTCGTTAAATAGTTTATTTTGCGAAAATTCAAATCCTTTTTTGAGTTTTTATCATAGTATTGGTTATGAATATATTCATATTTCGGATTGCTAAAGAATTGGCAAAAATGATTCATTCTAAATTAAAGTTACGTCGTTAGAACTATCTAATACCTAACAACAACTATGATGATGGTAAGTTTATTTCTGTTTATGATATCAGTATAAAAACTGGCTTAGAAAAATATTTCTACAACACAACAATTTAGCCCAAACAAACCCTAAAACTATTCACAATACTTTCAGCTAGAAGAACCAATTTCCTTTAGTGCAAATGCACAGCCGATTAAACTAGCAGAAGCCAATGCAACAGTTCCATTCCATGTACAGGGTGTACTGGCTGGATGGGGCGTTAATGAGACTTGGGGAGGCTCACCTCCATATTTACAAAAAATCAACCTTCAACTTCTAACAGATCAAGAATGCATAGAGAAAATAAATGACGCCCTTGATGTCGACAGCTTTAATCCAACGCACAATTTTTGTAGTGATGACTACTTTAATGGAGAGTGTTACGTAAGTATACTTCATTAAGACTGCCTTGTTTCAGGAAAAAGACACTGAAATATGCAGATGCCTTTAAGAAAAGTGGACGACTTCTTGCAATTTCAAGGTTGTTTTATCGAAATAGTTTTGAATCGATGCTTTCATGCTATTATATAATATTGTAAAGTAACTGACTGACTGATTCAGCAACGCAAAGTCTGAACCCGTCATCCTATTAAATCGTAAGACATTCACTAAGCTAATCGGATCCCGAAGGGGTAAAAACGAAGGTTGAAATTTGTATAGACGTTACTGTATCGCAGAAACTAAAACTGATGGAGGTCTATAAATTAATATACTTATTTTTATTCTTTCACAACTGTATATAATTGTAAGCTATATTGCTGAAAATTGGTACAAATGAAATAAGCAACTAAGTACGTGTTCCTATAATTTGAGAAATTGTGCCCATAAGGGGTTGAAAAGGAGGGGCTGAGTTTTCAACGCAATCGCTAGATAAAAAGATATATATAAAAAAATATATATTTATATAAATGGTAATGGTAGCTGCTGGCCCACCCGGCATCGCCCGGTGAGATACCATTGCATCGGCTTAGGCGGCGTGAAGTTGCTCTTGAGTTATTCTTTGAGTCAACGTTTCGTCGCTGTGCCGATGTTCCCGGTTTCCAGGGTGGGAAGAAAAAGCATGATGGAAGCTCCAGGACCAAAATACTCCGGAGGTAAACTCGCCCCCCGATCGGATCTCCGGGTGGGGGCTGATCCTGTGGCCTCATCAAGCGATATTAACCGAACATCCACTGTCTCCGACAATATATTGGGTTCCCCTAACAACACTCAACGGAGAAATAGTGTGGCACCTACAGTTGCTGACACACCCAAAAACAGCAGCTTCAAAATTGATTTCTGCAATATCAGAGGGCTTAATACCAACATCAATTCAGTCCACCAGCACTTACAATCATCCAAGCCCCATGTGCTCGCACTGACCGAGACAAAGGTCAGATCGTCAACGAACACCGTCAGCTATTTATATCCTGGATACGATTTTCATTTCCGATTTAGACGCAACTTTGGGGTCTGTCTCTTTATCCGAGATGATCTTTGCTGCCAACGAGAGGACACACTTGAACCAGCAGAGTTTGATGTAATGTGGTTTAAAATATCAACGCAGAAAATCACCAAGTTTATCTGCTGCCTTTACCGTCCTCCAAGTGACACCCATTACAGAGCACTTTTCTCGTCACTAGCAAACACAATTGACTTCTTGCAAACCAACCATCCTAATGCCGAAGTCGCTATCTTTGGTGACTTTAACGTCCACAATATCAACTGGCTCAAATACTCAAATACCAACGATGAACAGGGTCGTGAGGCGGAATCTTTTGCGATCAGTTCTGGTCTAACTCAACTCGTGGAAGAACCAACGCGAATTCCAGACCGAGATGGAGATTTTGCTAGTCTTTTAGATCTCTTTTTGACATCCAACCCTGACCTATACACAGTCACCGTTCATCCTCCATTAGGATCTTCCGATCACAAACTTATTTCAACTCTAAGCGAGCTGCCAATTTGTTCTGAACAACCTCCTAAACCTCGTAAAATTTGGCACTACACATCAGCTAGTTGGGAAGACCTAAGGGACCATTTTCGCACTTTTCCTTGGCTGGAAGTGTGCTTCTCTTCAGATGATCCATCCGCTTGTGCTCAAGAGGTCTCCGATGTCATTCTTACTGGCATGGAAGCATTTATTCCTTTCTCCAAGAAGCGCCCTTCTAATGGCAAGCCCTGGTTTAGCAAGAACTGCGAGCGTGCTGTCAGAGCTAAAAATCTAGCTTACCGACAATGGCGTAAAAATCCTACCGATGTGAATCGCACCATCTTTGTTACCGCTCGAAACCAGTGCAAGCAAACGATAGATCAAAACAAAGAGGCTCACAACATGAGGATCAAAAATAAACTTCTCGCCAGTCCTAACGGATCTAGGTCCTTTTGGTCAGTCGCTAAGGCCGTCAGTCAAAATTTTACCAAATCAAATATTCCACCGCTAACACGTTCTGACGGCACAATAGCAACCACGGCTGAAGATAAAGCGAACGTACTCGCAGAACTCTTTGCTTCACACTCCACGGTAGACTTTCAGGGAAAAACACCCCCGAACATTCCAGCAGTTCGATCGGAAATGACTGATATCGTATTCCGTCAGCGTCCTGTCAAACGAATTCTGAAGGGGCTCGATGCCAAAAAAGCTTCTGGTCCAGATGAAATTCCTATTATAGTGCTCAAGAAATGCGCCGATGAACTCACACCAGTATTTTGTAGACTTTTTAACTTATCCTACAAAAAAGGAATATTTCCATCTTGCTGGAAAAAGGCGCGAGTCCAGCCTATACCAAAGAAAGGCAAGAAAACCCTGCCAAACAACTATCGACCAGTCGCATTGCTTTCAGTTATATCAAAGGTGATGGAGAAAGCTATTAACCAACAACTTATAAAATACCTGGAAGGCCTTAAAATTATCAGCGACCATCAGTATGGTTTTCGTAAGTCCAGATCAACAGGAGACCTGCTAGCCTATGTCACTCATCTTTGGAGCAACGCAATCGAACATCATGGGGAGTCCCGGGCTATTGCACTGGACATCTCTAAAGCCTTTGACCGTGTCTGGCACGAGGGGCTCCTAAGCAAACTGCGTTCTTATGGTATGCCCGGTCGATTTTGTTCATGGTTGTCTAGCTTCCTCAAGGACCGCTCTCTGCAAGTGGCGATTGACGGGTTTCTCTCAGACACCTTCACCATCAATGCTGGTGTTCCTCAAGGGTCCATATTATCTCCCACTCTCTTCTTACTGTACATTAACGACCTTCTAGCGAAAACAGAAAATCCATTATATTGCTTTGCTGACGACAGCACACTTATCTCATCTTTTACTTTTAAACCTCAAACATCGGCTACTGACGCACATCTTCGCAGACAACATGAGGTATCACGCCTCAATAAAGACCTGGAAGAAATTTTGTCTTGGGGTGACAGTAACCAAGTCGAATTTAACGCTCAAAAAACCCAGGCTGCAGTTTTCTCTAAGAAGGTCAACATTGCAGAACCCGATATCGTTATGGCAGGACACGCAATTCCACTGACTTCGTCTATTAATTTGCTGGGTGTCAACCTGGGAGGAAATATGTCTTGGCATAATCACGTAGTGGCAATCGCCAGGGCAGCTTCTCAGAAGCTCGGTATACTTTTCCGTACCAAAAAGTTGTATACACCTCAACAACTTTTGACACTCTATAAAGCCCAGATTCGACCATCACTGGAATACTGCTCTCATATCTGGAGTTCTGCACCGAAGCATACCCTTCGGATGTTGGATTCCATCCAAAGGAGAGCCGTTCGTCTAATCGGCGACCACGAGCTGACTAAGAACCTCGACAGCTTAGAACATCGAAGACAGGTTGGTGATTTGACTCTCTTCTACAGATATTTTCATGGCAAGTGTTCGACAGATATTGCCCGCTCGATTCCACCTAGAGTAATGCATAGCAGAAACACACGACGAACCACTGCCGCCCATCCCTATGTGGTTCAACTTAGTACACCCCGAACATCATTGTTTCAGAACTCTTTCATTTGGAGGACGTCATCTTTGTGGAACGGCCTTTCTGAGACCGTGTTTCCAACCGAATATAACCTCCAACGATTCAAGAAAAACGTAAATCGCTTTCTTCGCACACGCACCGCTCCCAGAGCGCCTTAAAGGATTTTTCCTATAGTGCTTGTGCTCGATCATGAAAAAAAAAAAAAAAAAAAAAAAAAAAAAAAAAAATACAAATTCATCACTTGGAATAAATAAACATGTCAGGCATTTACGCATTTACGCATTTACGCATTTACCTCTATAGTGTGGAAAAAGGGTTATAAAAGTTTCTATTTGAATCCATAGTTTTGGTGCAAATTTCTTGAAACTCCGCATGAAAACTGTAAATACAGATACCTAATGAAACAATTATTTTTTTCTGACTTCGGCACCAAAAGGGTTCAAAAGCTTATATTGCAAAAATATTTTCCGACGGACTTCCTTGACGTATTTCAATACAGTTTACTCTAAGGTGTTTATAAACCCGATGCGATAACTAAATTTTAAAATAAAGTTAGTCTGATTCAAAATAAGTATTTTAAATAAACTGGCACAAAAGAGTAAAAAAAGTGACAATAAGATGAATTTCCAAAATAATAAAAAAAATATTTACATATAAATTTTTAAACAAAAATTTGGGTATAAACTCAAAATATGATGGGAAGCAATACTTTCTAATAACTTTTTTTCGGGTTTGTTCGGGTTTTCGTTAGTTGCTCACATTTTGTTCTTTTTTTTTAATAGACATTTTGTCAAAGATATAGCGACATCGATTTTTTTTTAAATTGGAAACATAGCTTGTGATACATTATTTGAAAGCTTATATCTCGTACAGTATATTCCTAAATTTTCTCGCGATTCTGTCCTGCTATTTTAAAATGGCGACTGTTAAAATTTCTATTTAAATAAGTGGAAATGATAAATGATTGATGTTTTTTTTTACCTTTAAAGGTAAGAAATGCTAAATATCTGGATAATCAAATTTTAAGGGCACTGTTAGGAAAATATTCCACAAATTTGATGAACATGGCACAGTAAACGACTTGCCGACGAATGGACGGCCACGTGTTTTAGGCGACGATGAAAAATTGGATATTGCATTATTTCTGCAGGATAATCCGCATGATTCAACGGTTTCATTGGCTTAAAATCATGATACATCTAGAGTCTAGAGGTACTATTGAAAGATTATTGAAAGCAAAAAAATACCCTTCTTATAAAGTATATATTGTCCAAGAGCTTTAAGAAAATGACTATGAAGGCGTTTGCAATTTTGCGAAGAAATGATGAGACGATGTGACGAGAATAAAAGGTTTCCACAGAACATATTATTTTCAAATGAAGCTACTTTCTATTTAAACGACTTCTGGGGCCATTATTTTTTGAAGGAAACCTCACAGCTAAATGATATCTGGATTCCTTAACCTTCGAGTTGATGCCTGCTCTGGCTGTAATTTTTTTCAACGAAGTAGATCCAGGTATACCTAATGAAACAATTTCGTTTCAGCAAAATGGTGCTCCCCTGCATTTTGGTGTCAATGTGAGAAGATATTTAGATGAGATATTTCCAGGTCGCTGGATTGGACTACGTGGTACAATTAAATGGTCACCAAGGTCCCCAGACTTAACGCCTCTAGACTATTTTCTTTGGGGATATTTAAAATAAAAAGTATACCAAAATAGGCCTAATAATATTATATATATATATATATATATACAGGGTGTCTCACGGTGACCGTCCATTAGAATATTTTGGGAAGTAATGCGATTTGAATCCGGCAAATTTGGATATTGGGGTTTAAAGAGATGCTCTTTTCAGAGGAAATAACGGCGACCTTGTGCGACTTCCGGTTATGCCGGAAGATGTCTCAAACTTGCTTATTTTAAATGGAACACCCTATATAATATACTTTTTTTGTATTCCTTTCTTCATTTCCAATAACTTTTATTAAAAATATTTTTGCCCTACTCAATCCGTTTCTGAGATAAAAATTATTTTCCTCAAATTTTGACCTTTCACAGGGTGTCACCTAAATTTGAATATCTTTTCAAAGATCAAAGACAGAAACTCGAAATTTAGGTTGTGTCATTAGATAGTATGGTGCTTGATAATGTATTGTCGGAAAATAAAATTTTATATACAGGGAAGTGGAAAAGTAACAATTTTTGATCTTTATCAAAAAATTAACAAAACTTAATTTTTTTAAATACGATGCTATGTTGTTAGTTCATTGAATGGATAGGCGATAACATTTCCTATCTATCCACATATGATATCCCTATACCTAACTAGTATAGTTTTGAACTTATTTACGATTTTTCGCAGGATCCTCCAAATATCAAGCAGTTTTATTGATTTTTGGCAAGAAGGCCATGATAAATAAAAAAATAATACGCATCTGTACAGACGCGTGTCATTGTCAGTTGCAATTATTTATTTATCGACGTTTTGATACCGAGTTTATTCCAGAGAAATATTGCTGAAAAATGGAAAATAATACGTCGATAAATAAATAATTGCAACTGACAATGACACGCGTCTGTACAGATGCGTATTCTTTTTTATTTATCATGGCCTTCTTGCCAAAAATCAATAAAACTGCTTGATATTTGGAGGATTCTGCGAAAAATCGTAAATAAGTTCAAAACTATACTAGTTAGGTATATGGATATCATATGTGGATAGATAGGAAATGTTATCGCCTATCCATTCAATGAACTAACAACATAGCATCGTATTTAAAAAAATTAAGTTTTGTTAATTTTTTGATAAAGATCAAAAATTGTTACTTTTCCAGTTCCCTGTATATAAAATTTTATTTTCCGACAATACATTATCAAGCAACATACTATCTAATGACACAACCTAAATTTCGAGTTTCTCTCTTTGATCTTTGAAAAGACATTCAAATTTAGGTGACACCCTGTGAAAGGTCAAAATTTGAGGAAAATAATTTTTATCTCAGAAACGGATTGAGTAGGGCAAAAATATTTTTAATAAAAGTTATTGGAAATGAAGAAAGGAATACAAAAAAAGTATATTATATAGGGTGTTCCATTTAAAATAAGCAAGTTTGAGACATCTTCCGGCATCACCGGAAGTCGCACAAGGTCGCCGTTATTTCCTCTGAAAAGAGCATCTCTTTAAACCCCAATATCCAAATTTGCCGGATTCAAATCGCATTACTTCCCAAAATATTCTAATGGACGGTCACCGTGAGACACCCTGTATATATTATATATAATAAGACTTGCTATACAAAATTAGATTGGAGACACATAACATACCGGCTGAAGCCATTCGGAATTCCGTCGACGGATTTTACCATCGTCTGGGAGCATGCCAATTAGAGGGTGCCGGTCATTTCCAACATTTGCCACGTTAAACCCCTTTTTTGTTGTGTTTTGTTTTGCTTCGTTACATTTTTATTTTATTTAACAAAATAAATAACAAATAAACCATAACTATTGTTAAGTCACAAAATGTTAGAACGTGAAACAATGAAGGTTTCTTATTTTGAAAGGAAAAAAAACAACAATGATTTATCAATTCCGCTTATTTAAATAGAGATTTTTTAAAAACTTTTAACAGTCGCCATTTTGAAATAGCTTGACAGAATCGCGCCAAAACTTATGAGCATAGTGTACTAGATATTAGCTTTCAGATGATGTATCACAAGCTGTATGTTTTCATTTAGAATAAAGATCGATGTCATCATATCTTCGACAAATGTCTTTAAAAAACAAACAAATAACGTAAAAATGTGAGCATATATAAAACTAAATTGACGTGTCCGAGCGTTTTCTATAAAAGTTACAGGTTAAGGCTATATTAATTTTATTCTGGACTTTTAGGCAACCCTGTATACGGGGTGTTTCAGAATAAGATGCTGATCCTTAACGGTGTGAATCCTGAGGTGATTTTAAAAAGAAAAGTTCAAATAATCTTGTAATCTTAATAATATATCCTTGACCTATCAACTTTCGAACTACAGGGCGGTAAAGTTTTAAGAAAAAAATCGTTTTTCTATCATAACTTTAAAAACTTCTAGCTATTTCTATGAATTTTTCACACATGCCCTCTAAGCGTCAATAGTAATTTTTTGGTGTAGAAAATTTTTTAACTTTTTTAACCAGTGGCGTCCTGAAAGGGTTTGGACTAGACATTTTGGAAAAATATTATGTACGCCACTGCTTTTTCTCAAGATAAAAATTATTTTTAAAATACTCATTCATTTTAGGCCAACTTTAATATCTTGCCTTTTTATCGTCCGACAAACAGTTTCCGACAAAAAAAATTAAAAGCATTAAATGCGCATTCGCTATGTGCCTATGGTTTATTTTTTAACAATAAATTAAAACAACTCACATTAAATAATGTGTACAAAAACGAAAATAATTTAGATTAGCTATTGAAAGTGGCCACCACCTGCAATAATGCATGCTTCAGCTCTTCTCCTCATTGAGTCTCGTACCCTTTGAAAAATTCCTGGAATATTCCTGATAGTGTTAAAACAAACTATTATGCGGTTTCTCAACTCCTCTTCAGTATTTATTGGGATGCTGTAAACCAAGGTTTTCAGATGTCCCCACAGGAAAAAATCTAAACTGTTTAGATCAGGGGATCTGGGTGGCCACGATTGTGTTCCCCTGCGCCCTATCCATCAATTACTAAAATGTTGATTTAAAAACTCTCGTGCTAAGAGACTGAAATGTGCAGGTGCACCATCGTGCATAAACCACATACGATGTCGTGTAAAAATAGGGACGTCTTCTAGCAAAATTGGTAAAATGTGTTCTAGAAATTGGCGATAATAAATCTTGCTGGTAAAAAATAAGGCCCAATTAAATAATCACCAATAATTCCAGCCCAAACATTTACAGAAAATTGCTCTTGGTGGTGGGATTCCGTAATGGCATGTGGGTTTTCTTCTGCCCAGAAGTGATAGTTGTGAAAATTTTGTATGGCGTTCCTGGAAAAATTAGCTTCGTTCGTGAACAAAATTCTGGCATCAAATTGGGGATTTTCGGTAACCATTTGAATAAACCATTGGCAGAAATTGATGCGTAATGGAAAATCCCTAGGAAGTAGGGCCTGGACCCGTTGAATATGGTACGGATATAACAAATAACTTTGAAGAATTTTGCAGAATAGGACATGGGTAATATTTAAAATATTCCCAATTTTTTTGGTACTTATAGTAGGGTTTTGATCCACTAAATTTAAAACAGCTTCTTCGGTCTCCGGTGTTCGTGTAGTTTGGTGTGCCCCTTTTAAGTAGTTTTTTGTTTTAAAAGATCCCGTTTCACATAACTTTCTGTGAGTTCCTGAAATCGTTCGTGCATCCGGAACTATTCTATTTGGATAACGCTCTTGGTATAATCGTCTGGCTTCGAATGCATTGCCGTCAGCAAGCCCGTACAGGTAATGCATATCCGCAAACTCGACATTTGTAAAATTTACCATGATACTTATACGTTTAAAAAGTATTACGTTTTTAAAATTTAAGTTAAGTGGAAAACCGTGTACATAAATAAATAGCTGTCAAAACTATTTGGCATTAAATATTTCGTTATTGTCATTGTTTCCTTAACAAAGTTCATAGCCTACTTATCAGAAACCATAGGCACATAGCGAATGCGCATTTAATGCTTTCTATTTTTTTTGTCGGAAAATGTTTGTCGGACGATAAAAAGCCAAGATATTAAATTTGGCCTAAAATGAATTAGTATTTTAAAAATAATTTTTATCTTAAGAAAAAGCAGTGGCGTACATAATATTTTTACAAAATGTCTAGTCCAAACCCTTTCAGGACGCCACTGGTTCAAATTTTTTTAAATTTTTCTACACTAAAAAATTGCTATTGATGCTTAGAGGGCATGTGTGAAAAATTCATAAAAATAGCTAGAAAGTTTTTAAAGTTATGATAGAAAAACGATTTTTTTCTTAAAACTTGAACGCCCTGTAGTTCGAAAGTTGATAGGTTAAGGATATATAATTATTTAAACTTTTCTTCTTAAAATCACCTAAGGATTCACACCGTTAAGGATCAGCATCTTATTCTGAAACACCCTGAATATATAATATTTTAATTTTTTTTTTAAATAAAATACCAGGCAATATAGTCTACATCAACTTATGAACACACTATTTCTCTATACCTTTGTACCTACTACAAGATATTACAATATGAACAAAATATAGTCGCTTCTTTTCTAAATACAAAAAATTGGTAATAAATTTTTTTTGGTATTTTAATAATTTCTAATATTATTCATTATTTGATTCGCCCATAAGTTATTGAATATCCTATAAATGTTTCATTCTTTATAAATGAAAACAAACTTAAGACCTAATTTTCGATCCATAAAGAAGAATAAAAAATCAATCGTTTTTAAGAAACAAGTAAAAACTCTAGGCAATGCAAGAAATTAAAAACTTTAAAAATTATTATTACACACTATATACTTTTAATCAAGACGTCAAGATCTACAAAATGCTAAAAATTCAGAAAAATTAGCCAAAAGCTATTTCCCATAAGCGGTGTGATGATTTTTTTTAGACGTTGTCACTCTCCATTCAGTATTCCGCGCTCTGGCAGCGCTTGACATCAGCTCCAAGCCACAGAACCATATATTTAAACTAAAACAACAGCAATCGCTTAAGGTGTTTTCTTTGTTTACTAGAACTATCGTGATAATTTTGTTTAACCGATATGTCTGTAAAACCCTAATAACAGCAAAAGCCTCAAAAATCATAAAACTTGTGTTTGTTTTTGTTTAATATGTTTGGAACTTTTAACAAAGGTGTCTCTGGATCAGCAATAATATGGTTTAACTAAGAGAGGTAAAAGTAATAGCAAAAATTACCTCAAAAATTAGAAAAAACGTTTGTTTAAGTTGTTTAAACACAGCTATAACCAGATTTACAAACTGAGGTACCTATCTTTGGACCATCAATAAGAGTTAAAACAGTAGCCAAATCAAAAAATTCAAAACCGTCGTCTCAGGAAAATCTTTGTCTATTTTACAAAACAAAAAGTAAAATGTTTCACCTTTAATGGGCATCATCAGACCTAACATTCAAATACACAAATTAACGTGTAATCGACATTTTTTTTCATTTTATTTTAAAGAAAATATTTTTTTAATTTTTTTTTATTACAATAATTATAATTTGTTTGTTTGATTGTTAGGTCTAATGATGCCCATAATATAAGGGCGAAAGATGTTACTTTTTGTGTAAATTAAATAAAGAATTAAATTCTGGTTTTTTGATTGGCTATTATAGAAACGGATCTTTTTGAGAGACTACTTCTTTGACCAGTTAAAGTAGGTTAAACGATCCCTGTTTTTGTAGTTTTCGTAATTTTTGTTGTTATTGTACAGGGTTATCCAACCAAGACTAGACAAGGCGATTCTTTGACTTTTCCTGTACTTTTATAAAAAAACCGAAATAGCCATCTTAAGTCATTTTCTCCCGCGAATTCGAATATCTTCAGCAAAAAACAATTGAACATCAAACAAAAGTACTAGGGGTCACTTTGATATTTTTTTAAATGGAACACCCTGTATATTTTTACATTTTTAAATTTTCCACATAAAATTATAATTATTTTTTATTAAATGCATTATTAGTCTATACTTCATAGTTTCCGAGATATTGACTTTCGAAAAGTGACATTTTCGAACTTTGAAAGCTTATAACCTTCTAACAGTACGTCTTAGAGCAAAACGGCTTACATGTCCCTATCTTCAATTTTTATTATCTTCCCAAAAACATCAACTTCCGGTTCAGCCGGATGTAACTCGAAAGCAGGAAATATAGTTGTTCCGGTTTAACTGGAAGTTGATTTTTTTGGGAAGATAATAAAAATTGAAGATAGGGACATGTAAGCCGTTTTGCTCTAAGACGTACTGTTAGAAGGTTATAAGCTTTCAAATTTCGAAAATGTCACTTTTCGAAAGTCAATATCTCGGAAACTATGAAGTATAGACTAATAATGCATTTAATAAAAAATAATTACAATTTTATGTGGAATTTAAAAATGTAAAAATATACAGGGTGTTCCATTTAAAAAAATATCAAAGTGACCCCTAGTACTTTTGTTTGATGATCAATTGTTTTTTGCTGAAGATATTCGAATTCGCGGGAGAAAATGACTTAAGATGGCTATTTCAGTTTTTTTATAAAAGTACAGGAAAAGTCAAAAAATCGCCTTGCCTAGTCTTGGTTGGATAACCCTGTACATGTAGATATACCTTAGTTTATCAGCGTTATTGTAAATCAAATGATGCTCCTGTTAAACGACATAGATATACATCTAAAACATCTTATACAACCACTGCTTTTGTGTTGTATCAAACGCTGCCTGCGGGACAGGGACATGATGGTGACCATGCCATAAAATATGCCACAAATTGCAGCTTTTCAGGATCATGTTTTTTTGTGGGGTTAATGTTGCAAAAATCTAATATCAACAAAATTTCAAATATCAAATTCATTTGAGCGCTGTTGACTAAGTTTGTTAGTTAATAAATTTATCAATTTAACTTAACTTGTGTAATAATTATTAGGTACCTTAAAATTAATAAAGCGAAAAAATCAGCCTTAAGAGACATCTTTCAAATTAGATGAATATTTTCTTCTAAAATGCAAAAAAGAACACATTGTACATCTATTTAATATTCGTTTCGATAGTGTTTTATAACACTCGGCAAGACTCAATATTATTTGAATTGATAACAGTAACTAAATCTTTAAAAAAAGATAATTTATTTTATACTTATTCAATTTTAACAATCCATTAGATGGAGCTCAGTGCTTCATTCCCTTGACGGTGTTCCCGTATACTGATTCAAGTAGAACTTTGAGTTTCCTTTCTTTCGTCGAATCATAACCTCACTGATAAGTCACGATATGGCGAAACGAGTCTGGGGATGGATCTGACAACATGAAAGGACACATCTCTTCTGATTTCTGATTTATACTAAAGGACAAAAAATAAATCAAAGCGAAGACATTTTCCATTTGTTATCTTATTAGATTGATATGTACGTCGGACCAGTTTAATCGGTATTAGTAGTAGATTACGATTTTTTCTACCATAACATAACTGTCTTGCAAATAGAGATGGCCTTGTCTTAAATCAAATTGGACCTTAGAAAATACGTACAAACAATATAGAATCTTGAAAATTATACCATAGAGAGAGCTTAACTCAAAGTCAGAAGTTTATAAAATTATTATATCGATTGCCTAATGGCAATACCATAATATCAACGTTCAACAAAGTTTTGGGAAAACAGGAAAACGTTTTTACGATATTATTATTACGCTTTTTATAAGTGAATGTAATGGCTCTAACCTGTAAAATTTGATGATAAGTTGTATTCCATTTGCCGGCTGATACGAGGTATTACAAAGACCCTGAAACAACCTCTTTCTATTCGCTGGATCGCTAAATACCTTTGTACAATTTTGCCAAATAATAAAAGGATTAAAAATCCGGAAAAATCTCATTTTAGTCAAAAGTGATGATACGTGGTATTGCCACTAGGCCATCGATATTCAACATGAAGAAAATATTCACAGTACATAGAGAAATATTACCCTATTTTTATTACAGGGAGACTCTGGAAGCCCATACGTCATCAATGGCACAGTATATGGAACAGTTTCATGGTCGTACAAACCATGTGGTATCGTTCCGGGAACCTACAGTCGCATTACCAATCCCGAATATCGTAATTGGATAAAGAATGTTACTAATATTTAAATTTCTGTAAATTACCAAAATTATATTAATTTCCAAAACAATCTAATACATTTTCTTAACTTGAAGAAATAGTCCATGATTAAAGTGGAGTTGAAATATAGGAATGAAAAGAAAGGCAAGAAGTCTTTCTCCATTAGTCTATTTGAATAGTGAATTATTCGACAAACTTCTTATATCGATATGTTTTGGACATAGAGACGTCCATCATCAGGACACAACAATTAATACAAGAAGTATGTTGCTGGTGTTATTAGCAAAGGAGAAACTAATTGGTGGTACGAACCTATAATGGAGCTCTACTTTACTAGACTATGGGGATAGCCATGATTGTGTGTATTTGTGGGCAAAAGATAATAGAAGGAATTGTTTTAAGGCAAAGAAAGATAGTCTTTAATAACCATTTGGGATTCTTAGAGAAAAACAAAATTTATTTTTCAATAAAATTATTCAGTCTTTTGAATTTTAACTTTATATTTTGGGGTACCGAGTTTTGCTATGACTCGGTGACCCTGTTTTGTGTTAATTTAAATATAAATATTGCTATCATAATTAATTTTAAGAAAAGTTTTAGAATTGGTACATGCACGTTGCACAAAGCACTCAGTCTATCAGTCTAACAATCTCTCAGAGCTTTGTGAAACGTGCATGTACCAAACCTAAACTTTTTCTTAAAATTCATTATTTTAACAATTTTTCTAGTCAAATTATCATAAAACAAGGTCACCGAGTCCAGTGAAATTCGGTACCCCTAAATATAAAATTAAAATTCAAAAGACTGCATAATTTTATTAAAAAATAAATTTTCTTTTTTCTTAAGATTCCTAATATGGTTATTAAAGTCTCCCTTTCTTTACCTTAAAACAATTGCTTTTGTTGTCTTTTGCCCACAAATGCACACAATCATGACTATCCCTATGTTCTAGTTGTCTTTTCCTACCAAAAAAATATTTTACATAATATATTTTTTAAATCCCTTAGTGGTATATTTTCTGCTTTGCAACAGCAACATACTTTTTATATTTGTTATTGTCTCCTGATGATTGACGTCTCTACGTACAAAACATGTCTAAATAGAAAATTTTTCGAATAATTTATTATTCAAATAAACTTGTGGAGAAAGATTTCTTGCCTTTCTTTTCATTCCATTTTCTTAACTTTAAGCTGGTTGGCGATCCCTTATTGGCGTAGCCCGTGATTACATTGGGGTGGAATTGTCAGATTTTAGGGGCGATGGAGGCAAATTACAATGGAGGCGGCTTATAGTATGGCAGGCAGAAATTCTACAAATATGAAAAACTACTACAAACTTGTTGCCGGTATTAGTTAATAATTATTCTTTACCTTTACCTAAATCCTGCAATATCTTACCATTAAATATTAAACAGATAAATAACCTAAAAGTATTCTCAAGACTGACAAAAAAATTAATCTTTGAAAATTACCGTGAATTTGTTAACATAATAGAAAATTGACCGTTTCATTTATTAGATATGTATATAATAATATCTTAATAATTTTTTTTTAGTTAGTTTTTCTTTCACTCTTAGATTTAGTTTAGTAATTGCTTTCTTACTTAGGTATAGCACAACACAAGTGTTTCATTACTTAGGTGCTACTTATAATAAATATGTATATATTATATATATATGCATTTAAGTTGAATTAATTATTAAGATAACTGTTTGACTTATAAATCTAGTGTTTAGAATATAAATTTAATGTATTAAATCGTATAATGTATTTATAAGTAAATAAATGATTAAATGATTAAATTAAGAAAATAATATTATGTTAGGTA
Organism: Polydrusus pterygomalis; assembly: GCA_963969555.1. NCBI lineage: Eukaryota > Metazoa > Arthropoda > Insecta > Coleoptera > Curculionidae > Polydrusus > Polydrusus pterygomalis. The sequence goes on from OZ018378.1 coordinate 86,415,385, forward strand.
GGTACTTGACAAATTTGTTATTTTTATAATAACTTTTTGTTTCAATAATGAGTTTGGCCAGTCGGCGATAGGTTTAAGAATGTTACTGTTATGCTCTATATCCTTACCTTACATGATTTTTTCCAGTTTCTGGTTCATTTTCCGAATTTTTCTCTCCCGAAAACTGTCTCCGCTCTTAATTTTAGTGATTTTTAAGTCTGTTCCAACTTTCATCAGATGCTATATATAATTATGGATGATTGACCATTGGATCATCTGGTAGTTCTATAGCGATGATCTGCGAGTCTCCAAGATGAATCCCGAAGCCCGTCGTTTATGATTGGTCTGCATAGGGTTTTAATTAATGTCAGAAAATTCCTAGCAACGAAAAGCGACGGCACCTGTCGGTAGAATATTAGCCAAATCACCACATACGTGGAGAAAACCTGCTTGTTTTTTACACTGGGAACTGGCAAATAACATATTCAACTACTGTTATGTGCACGCAAATTTTTAAAATAAAATTGTTTAGTTATAAATTTGTTAGTCTTGGGAATTAAGAATATTATTGCAGTAAAAAATACGACATATTATAGAATGTTAGTTTTTTTTTTAATTTCTAACTCGTAATACAGATTTGTTTGATTTTCGTTTCATTTATTGATAAAAATAAAATAAGTTTTTCTTATTTGGTATCATAAAAAGTCTATTACGATACGCATTTGCGTATCGTCATAAAGCTATTTCGATACGCGTTCTTTCTTTATTTGATGTTAGTAACATTGAAATGTTTTATTTCATTGACTTGCGCGGCCTTTGTGATTTACGAGAAAACCCATTTTTCGCAGAGGAAAAATAGCTTGATAACCTACTATTTTATTCTGTGTGGATAACAGTAATGTATGTTGGTTGCCTAAATCTATAAATCAATCTTTTGTAGATGCTTCAAGCTATAATTATCCAAAATTCAATCTACTAACCTTCCAATGTCGATTTAAACTTCAACTTTATTTGAATTCTACATCTTCCCTATACTAAATTGCAATGCCGTGACGTAAAATCACGTCTTTTGAAATTCGAAAAAAAGTAGCAAAATCACCCGAATTTCCGAACGCTCTGTATATGTACCGAATGTACAAGGATCACACAACGTATTCCGTCCAATTTCAAATCTCATATCGCTAAAATACGTTTAGAATCTCGTGGTGAAAATGGGTCAATAAATCAAAAAATGATAGTTCGCAAAATAATTTTTGTTGTCCAGAGGCTACTATGATAAAAAATAGTATTACCAACATAAAATTTAGACTTAAAAATTTACAAAATTTGAAGGATTTATTTTCTTTTTATTGAAAAAACTACAAATTAGAAAACATAGTATAACGTACGTGTTATATAAAGCAGTTTTAAGCACTTGTCCCGTTATAAAACTCGCCGCAAGCGGCTCGTTTTTTAACATGGACGCGTGCTATAAAATGATGCTTTATAAAACGTGTACGTTAATATACTAATATATTATAGCATACTATTATGGAACAATATTAGCACAGAATATATAGATTCGCAAAATTTAAAATTAAGTTTAGTTTCTCTTCGACCACTATTTGAGAATAATATATTAATAATTATGGAAAAGTTTGTTAGGTTGAGTGAACGTGGAAAACCAGTGTTAGTAGTGGATTCTGTGAAATTTACAAAACACAAAGTGTTAACCAATGGGGAGATATGTTGGCGATGTTCAGATCGTTCTTGTAAGGCTAAAGTTTATACGGTGGGTCCAGAAAATTTAATTACACTTAGTGAAATAGAACATAATCATGAAAAAAATGTTAAAAAATTAAACAGAAATAATAAGTGCTAGTGTTAAACGTAAAGCAGTCGAGCACATATTATGTGAGATACTTTCTAAAATAATACATTCATCTTTGAAAGAACACACCGGCGAATTTATTACTATTACAATAAAAGATATTTATAATATTCGCAACAATATTTATAATAGTAGACGAAAAACTCTACCACCCTTACCAAAAAATAGAGCAGCTGTTATTGAAGCTTTAAAAAGAATGACCATTAGGACAATAAAAGATGAAAACTTTGTGATCATTATTGACGATGTTAAAGAAATTGTTGTATTTTCTTGTTTAACAAACTTGACGGTCCTTAGTAAAAGTGAAAAATTATAATATGTTGACGATACATTTAGCTACTGTGCTGATCATTTTTTGCAGCTGTTCACATTGTACTAGAAAAAGGTTGTTATATTCCGTTAGCTTTTTGCCTGTTGCCGAATAAGCAAGAGTATTCATACGAATATCTTTTTGACATTCTACGAAAAAAATGTTAAAGTTTTGGCTTAAATCTGAATCCAAAAGTAATTGTAGCAGATTTTGAAATAGCAATTCACAATTCAGTAAGAACGGTATTTCCAAATTCCCGACTAATAGGCTGCAGGTTTTATTTGGCCCAGGCCTGGTTTCGTAAAATTCAAAATCTTGGACTTGTTTCTGATTATAAAGACGAAAACAGTACAATTGGAAAATGGTTGCGATATCTATTTGGTTTACCATTTTTGGATCCATCCGAAGTAGGCTTGCTTTTGATTTTGCAGAAATACAACCTGAAGACGAAGGTATATCACGATTTGCAGACTATTTGGTTGAAATTATATTAACGAAGAAGCCGTATTTCCTCCAAGCTTGTGGGCCGAACTTAGCGATAGCTTAGAAAAAAGTACAAACGCATGCATGCCAATCTTTCCACGCTAAATTCAACGCTAGCTTTTATTCCACACACCCAACGATTTTTGCGTTCATTGAGACTTTAAAGCAGTTTCAAACAGATGCGTACATAAAGATACAAAACTTACATGAAACTTCAAGGACACGTGATCCTGCAGTACGGTGACGTAAGCTGTGCATCGGAAGCAAAATAGAAGAGTATAAAAATGGACTTACGACAAGATTTGACTTTGTTAAGCGTTAAAAAAACTTCTATTTTGTTTGTGATTATTGTTAACAAATTAACTTTGTATTTTGTGTTTCTACTTAAATCCTTATAAATTACTTTTTTAAGTCATTGTCGATTTTTCTATTTCAGGTTATTTTTATTTATAATGACTTCCAATGAAAAAAAAATCCGAAAGAAAAGTTTATGGCTAGCGTACTGACACATTTAATTTAAATATGGGGACGGGTTTAGTTCCTTATTTTTGTCGACCTGCACTGCTCGGGGACAAATTTAGTTATACTTTTCCAGGTAGGAAATTAACCAAAAAATTAGATCTCAATTTGGGGACGAGTTTAGGTACGTCCTTTTAAAAAAAAGTGATAAGGAACAAAGAATTGGGTTTGCTATGCTATATTTACCAGAAAATGATTTTTTTGGCAAAATGTTATATCTTCTGATGAGAAAAATTAACAGTCTACATATAATGGAAGGATTCGAGTACCACCAAATTCCCGATATGATGAGAAGTATACTTAAAAAAAGCAAACCAGTGAACGTTTGTTACGTTCGTTACGTTAATGTGTTGGCATGGATAAGTGTTTACGGTGCAGGTGTATGCTGGAATGTTGGTGGAACACTAAACAGTAATAATAATATATATCTTCAGATTTTGGAAAATGCTTTTCTTTCTTCTGCCGCGACAGTTTTTGAAGGAAATAACTTTATATTTCAGCAGGATAACTGCCCTGTGCGTGGGTACTGCAAGAAATATAGAAAACTGGTTTAGACAAAGTAACGTGACATGTCTGCCTTGGTGTTCAAGAAGTCCTGATTTAAATCCAATTAAAAATGTTTAGAAATAGATGGTAAAAAAAATGTACAAAATAAATTTTAAACCACATAATGAAATAGCGTTATTTGATAAAATAGAAGAAATTTGGGAAGGGCTAACTCCGGATTACAACAGAATTATTGTTTTGTCAATGCCAAGAAGATTACGACTAGTGTTAGAATCCAATGGCGCAGCAATTAAATATTAGTAGTTTGTTTATTAGAGAGATTTTGGAACGCTTAATATAACAATAGTAAAACACATTGTTATGGTTAATTTTATTAACGATAACGATTACGGTGACAATTACAGGAATAGATTTTGAACGTCTTAAAAATAAATAATTTGACAGATGCAAACATAACCTTTTTTTATTTCTTTAATTGTTTGACATGAGTCAATCAACAATGGAAAAAAGCAAGGTCTCTAAAGGGTAGGTTGCCTGGTAACTCAATGGCCGAAGCGACGTGAGCGGGGTGTCTACGTCATCGAGACGACAAAGTTGATTTGTTTACATGGTGTACATAGCGGTTTTCACTGAATTATTGCTTTTGTAGTGTTATTTTGTTATTTAGGTGGTTAAATTTTAAACCATTGTGAAGTGTGGACATATTTTTGCGAACTCACAATATTATTTTGTGAGAAAACTATCACAAATTGTAAATTTTCAGCGATTTTCATTGTGTGAATTTCAAGGTTAGTTTATTAAACTTGATTCTTCTCTATGTTCTAATTTTAAAACAAATTATTGTTTGAATATTTATTTAGATATGAGTGGTGGCAATATTTGTAGCATAGCTAGATATAACAGTAATTCAAAGAAGAAGCCAGATCCAGGCGAAAAAAGATCATGTTTTTTACATTCCCAAAAAACCCCATTGTTTCAAAAGAATGGGAACGAAAATGTTGCTGAAAGGATAATTGGACGCCCAAAAATAAGAGAATATGCAGCAAGCATTTTCTGTTTACTGACTACAAAGATGAACTGCAAGCTCGCTTAATGAATTTCCAACCAATGGTTTTAAACAAAGATGGTAAGTGAAAAAGAGTAAATAAATAGGCAGTTCTCTATTAATAAAGTGACAACCAAGCCCAAAGTAAATAAACTTATATTATTCAGGGGTGAAAGATTAAAAAGTAAGGGTTGAGTTAATGTATTTATAACAATAATAATATTTGTAAGGGCTCTTGAAGTATCATCTAATGATAATCATAATTATTATTATTATTAAGACAGAAGTTTGTAGGTTTAGTGAACCCTTATTTTATTTATTTTTTATAGCTGTCCCGACATTATTTTTACCTTTGATAGAAAATAAAGATACCTACTGTGTTATCGAAAAGAGCTTGTCGGATAAATCGAAAAGAAAACAAAGCAACTGTGGAAGGTTTATTACAGTTGGAAACAGAAAAGCTAAAAGCCATTGATAACATTTCCATGGATATTTCGGAGGTTACATCAACAAGCAAAAAAACAGATTATGATATTATTTGGGAAAGAAAATTTTCATTATTGAGACAAGAAAATGAGAAGCTCAAAAAAAAATTGCAGATCATGAAAATAAAGAAACGATTTTAAAACAAAGTGGCTCCAACTTAGATGAACAAGATGTTTTGTCTCCAAACCAAGTGGACATTGCCTTAAAAATTAAATCTAAAGCTCGCTGGACACAGGATGAACTCTTAAAAGCTTACGTTAAAATATTTTGGTAAACGGTCATATTTAAGACAAACTTTGCATTATCCGCTGCCTGGAATATCCACTTTACAACAGTGGGCTGCAAATTAATATCAATTTAAAAATGGAATTATAGATGATATTTTGCACATTATGGGAATAGCAAAAACATTAATAAAAGTGTTAATAGACATTAACCCTAATCGTTATTGAACTTCTTAGGTAATGAATGGTAAACCTATTTTATTTTGTGACATCATTTCATTTTATTCCCAATTGTAAAGTATAATTTGAAATAAAGAAATTATTATTGTTATTATTTCCCACAATTCCCAATATTTTTTAATAATAGATAAAACATGGTTTTCCAAAATATAATATTTAACATTATATGCAAAATTTTAAATGCTTTTAGCACTTACCTACCTATTAGTAATACAATACTGTCTATTTTCTGATAGGCCTAATTAATAATCAGAATATTCATAATAGAGTAAAAGTGCCTGTTCTTCTTCCCAAGCAATAATTAGGAAAATATATAAGAAATATTCCTTTCTTAAGGGCTAAAATCATTTAAAGTTTGTCAAAAAATGATATTTAAACAAAAGCAATTGAATTTACATATCAAAACCACAGGAATTCTGTGTGAAAACTATTTAATTGCCATTCTTTATATGCTGACCATGAAAATATTTTAAATGTGTCGTCTGGATGACGTATTCCCGCGCATGAAATGCGAACATCTGATTGGCCCAAAGTTACCAGGCAACCTATAGTATAGAGACCTTGGGAAAAAAGGACGAAAAGGTACAAAAATGTAAGGTTATTTTGGATTCCTAAGTTATGTTGCCAAGTCGTTTACAAAAAAATATAATTACAAAGAAAAAAGAAAAGCATAAAGTCTTTCTCCACAATTTTTATTTAAAAAAAACCAGACGAACCTAGAATGATTCAAAATATATATAATCGACATGTTTCGAGTGTAGAAACACTTATCATCAGGAAAAACAAGTAAATAATAAGAAGCTGATGTTATTAGCAATAGAGAAAATAAGTAGTGGTACTAGGCCGTAATGGAGCCTTCGATGGTATACATGAGGAGTGAAAAAACTTAATATAGCAGAAGACAGGAAATATCACAGCACACTGAAAGGTCAAAGAACAGTGTCAAGATACTCTGGGTGGGAAATGAAGAGAAAAATAAGAAATTTTTAAAAAAAACTTTGTAAAAGTCATTCTAAATGTATGGGATAATTTTTTTTTTTTGATTCAGTAAGGTTGGAGACATGTGCATGGAAGTGGTCAAAAAAGGGGGGAAAGAAATTTTTTTTGGTTTTTGTATAAAAGACGTGTAGGTGCTTTCATTTAGCTTGAAACAAAATGCTGTTGGGGTACCAAGCTTGTTAAGGCTTAGTTACCCCAGCTCAACAGCATTTTGTTTTAAGCTAAATGAAGGCACCTACACGTCTTTTATACAAAAACCAAAAAATTTTCTTTCCCCCCTTTTTTTGACCACTTCCATGCACATATCTCCAACCTTACTGAATCAAAAGTAAAAATATTTTATCACATACATTTAGAATGACTTTTACAAAGTTTTTTTTTTTAAATTCTTATTTTTTTCTTCATTTCCCTCCCAGAGTATCTTGACACTGTTCTTTGACCTTTCAGTGTGCTGTGATATTTCCTGTATTCTGCTATATTAAGTTTTTTCACTCCTCATGTATACCATCAAAGGCTCCATTACGGCTTAGTACCACTACTTATTTTCTCTATTGCTTATAACATCAGCTTTTTATTATTTACTTGTTTTTCCTGATAATGAGTGTTTCTACACTCGAAACATGTCGATTCTATATATTTTGAATCATTCTAGGTTCGCCTGGTTTTTTTTCAATAAAAATTGTGGAGAAAGACTTTATGCTTTTCTTTTTTCTTTATTATTCCACTCCACTTCAAAAATATAATTAAATTTTTTACGGCAGCGTTATTTTATGATTTACATAAAGTAAAATTTTGAATTATGTATTAAAAAAACCTTTTCTGTTCGGTTTCATGTAAACTACAGTTATAAAGTTATTCAATTTTTTAAAATGTTTTCCGAAAAATGATCGTGTCCGAAATATATTCTTATTAAATTATACAGGTAAGTATTGGCAACATGGCAAATTAAGCAAAATAAGAATAACCATAACGATAGCCTTCCTTATATCTCCGTAATTAACGAAGCTCGTAATCGTTAATAAAGGAATCGCTGCCTCGTTTTAGTACTGCGCATGCTCAGAATAAGGATAACGATAACGACAGGCTAAAATAAGAGTTCCAAAATCTCTCTAATGTTGGTTAATAAATTTACCCTTATTTCGCGGCTGTAACTTAAACACAAAAATATTTAGAAATAACCATTATTACTTATGGTAAAAATTCGTACATAATTTACAGCTTTGGATATAGATGGTATTCTATCCAGGTATAAGCAGCAAGGTGAGAAATCCGTTTTACCCAATTTTGTTGTAATTGAGTTATGTTTGGATGGAGTGTACGTATTTATATGATATAATTTTGAAAAATCCACGATTTAATTTTTTTCTTAAAAGTTTGAAGACTTAAAGTTTTTACATAAGTTAGCAATATATTGCAAATTTTGATACCAACAAATAAAGCATTATTTTTTAAAAGTGTTAAATTAAAAGTATTATAATATAAACAAAGATTTGTTTTTTGTCTTGTTTCGTGTATATCATTAATGTTTTCGTAATGTAATAGATTTTTATTTTTAAATAAAAGGTGTCCCGAAAAGGAAGGTCAATCCATTAACCATAATATTCCTTGAGGAAAAATAATATGACTTTTTCAATGACTTTTTCATGTCAAAGTTTGAAAATAAAAACCCCTTTTTTTTAATAATTCTAGATATTTATTTATTTCGAATTTGGTACATTGCTTCAACATAAAGAGCTACAACTTTTAAGAGATACAAAACAAACAACAATTGTCAAATATTTAAAACTGGGGCGGGGAAGGGTTCAGTAACCGCTGAACCCCCTATTTTTTAGTACGTGCGCCAGTTACTTCTGAACTATATTTTTTTAGGTGATCATCATCAGGTTTGTAAATTTGTTGGTAATCGGTAAACGGTATTCCCATAATTTTTAAATGTTAAATCAAGTCAGCTGTTGTGGCATTACCAAGGATAAAAGATATAATTTTTGTAATAGGCGACGATACCGAAAGCAATTGTTGCATGCCGCACATGAAGTAAAAGACGTGCATCGGCTTCCTCGTGAGACGAGGGAGAGATTTCTTCAAAAGTGTTCTTTTGCGAATCAATTACAGTGTCTCCGTAGGTGCAAATGACTTGTTTTTCAGAGGGTAGATTCATATTGACGAGATTTTCTTCTAAAAATTTGAAGAGATCTTTTTTATTTTTGCTGTTAGCAAGGAACTTACTAAACGATTTAGGGATGACAACATTGTATTTCACTTCTACTCTTGGCCCAGATCCTCTCGACATTCTTCTGTCATTTTTTGGCTCCCCTCTAGATAGCGGTCTAAAACCAAATCAACCCTGTCTGCAGATGTTAGTCTCATCAAAACGTATGGTCCAACAAACTGATCACAAAACTGTTGGAATGTTGGACAGGATTGGGGGATAAGCAACTGGACCAAGGCAGCTCCGTCGATAATGAAGGAAGAAACACTAGGTTTATGGACAGTCGTCTCAAAAAATCCACTTTACTTGATAATACATGAGACTACTTCGGATTTTTTACCAGGTTTTCGAAGTTTAGCGTGGCCAGATATGGATGGTGGACAAGAGCTGTTTTCATGAGCGAAAAACTTTTTGACATCCAAACATCCATTTGTCTTGCTTGGCTAGCAACGTACAGTTTGGCAAAAAGTGTACTGTCTTTTCGCGGGTCAACAATCTTTTGCTTGTCCTTTGACTTAACAAAAACTTTCTTTTTTAACCCTTAAGTACTACTATCGGGTACATGGGTCCCATGAGGTATTTGGGATTATCACTTATTAAGCCTCTCGAGCAATATGGGAATTATGTACATTGAGTTGTATAATCATTTAAATTGTCTTGATAAAAAATTAGTTCTACGACGAGTCTTATTACATAATAAACATTAAACTGCCAAGATCTTTACCTTAAGCTTAACCCTAGCTACTTGTCAGTTTTTTTTATTTTGATACCAAAATAAAATAAGCTCAGTTAAATGAAATAGGACTATAAAATTAAATAACGTAACTTTACCATTATCTATTACATGTAAGATCTTGAGACTATTAATAATTTCAATTTGTTACTTCAAATTAGTAATTGCGTATGGGAACCTTGATAACAAGCATTTCCCTTCCATGAAACTCGAAAAATATCTATGTGATTCCTTATTATTGTCCTGGTATATCCACTGTAGTGGAGTCTACATACTCATGCTGTGTTGTCGGATTCGGACAGTTCCAAATGTTAAGACTGGTTTATGGTGTAAAACGGAGCATTTACATTTCTCTTACCTGGCTATTTCAGGATGGCTGGACATGAATAACAGATTTAAATTACACATTATTACATTTTATTTACATTTCTTTACCTATATGATAAAATTACTTTTTGAACAGATGGAACAGCTTAGTTCTACGCAGAATGAATCTTCTTAAAACCCCCCACCATTGATACTTTTAATACAGTCTGGCATTATCATTTAAAAAGCAAGTAAAAAAATGTCCACAATGCCTTTATATACTAATATACAGGGTGCTGCAAATTTGTTATCGTAACTGGAATCCTCGAAAATTGTTACAAAGCTGGTTAACTTAAGGCAATTTTTCATATTTTATGGCTCAATAATTTGGCAAAAGAAACTTTCGTTTTGGTTCTTAACTTTTCCCGCCTTAATTTGTAATTTGAGGAAAAAAAAAAAAAACATTTGATAGCCCTTTTTATATTCTATAAGGTGGCGTTATTACACTCAAAAAAGAATTTATCGAATCCAGTTGGCCGAAACAAATATTTATTTGAAAATATTTTTAAAATTATTGGTCGATTGATAGTAACATTTAATATATTTAGGCACGGTAATTTTGGTTTCATATAAATTTTCACTATTTGATAAATAACAATTTTCCAGATAAATAAACGATCATTTGCAATCTGGAGAATAACTTATTTGGGTATTTCCACGTCAAATTATAGCAGATAACAATTTGATGATTATACCAATAGACACTTTCATTCGTAAGCACTTCTAACCCAAAAAATAATGTAGGTGTCTTAGAAATTCAACCAGTTACACAAAAAACGAACATACGTACCTATATAATATATATATGTTATCAGTCTAGTTAAATTAAACACGCGCGCACATTTAAAACATCCCTTTATTCCTAAAATCCATTTTTATATATAAAATACAGAAAACATATTTCTTATACAAAAGCTACGTGCTAACTAACTTAGAAAATAATCATTCGTCTCAACTCCAACCAATTAGTTTTTATAGCTATTGATAAGTTTACAATTTAAAGAACAAAATCAAATCAGCTGAAAATGTTTACATTAACAACTGAAGGGTACAGGGTAAAAAAGATGAATGTCCAAAAAAATCGAATTTAGAGTTAAGGCTGGAATGTGTAGCTTAATACCGGTAGAATTTAGTTTACTATGTAAACCGAGCAAAACGATAAGACATAGACACTACATCAAGATTAAATATCGCAGTACAGGGGAAAAAAGATGAATGTCCTAGCGTTCAGAGAAAAAAGGATGAATGTCCATATTATCGGGAGGGGGAGAAGGGCTTAGCCATCTTAACTCTTCCTCCCAACCCCAGTGTGTGATTTACTGTTGGTTGGCCTCTTTTATCATCCAACTATTTTTTATTTTCCTTTTCCAAAAAGTTCCGCTTAATGCCGACTTTTGCACAATAGTTATATGACATTCATCGTTTTTGCATTAATTATGTAGGTTTTACCCATAAAAAAAAAATATTGCATGTCTATGACATCAACCTACAGATATGCAGCTATACATAACACAGGCCTGCATGAAATTTGTGATGACGTGATTATTGTTTGTTGAGCTTAGTTTTTATATGGAAATAACTAATTAAAATACAATTATTGGTCTCTATCACCCACAAATTTTTTTTGCAAAAAAAAGAAAAAATATAAAAAAAAACTTATTATAGGCGTTTTAATACATTTTAAAATGAATGTACTTAAATGTAATGAAAGTACTTCAAATTCTAAATGATTGATGAATAAAAAATGATTTTTCTGTGGTGCTACACACCTTTCGACTGGAGACTTTCTATCGGCTTCAAAAAGGAGGTTTAAAGCTGTTCTTTTACATAATGACAATGTTTTTGCTTCTGTTTCGGTCGGCCATACAGTTAAGTTAAAGGAAAACTATGAAAATTTAGAGAAATTAGTTTTAATAATACAATATGAAAATTACAACTGGGAAGTGTGTGAAGATCTAAACATTTTAAGTCTTTTCTTAGGTCAGCAGTCTGGATTTAGTAAATTTCCATGTTTCCTGTGCGAGTGGTCTAGCTAGCGAGAACAGCATTGGATAAAAAGAGACTTGTCACAAAGAGAGACTTTAACACCTGGAAACAAAAATGTAATTCGCGAAAGTCTTATTGACCCTCAAAAAGTTTTACTTTCACCACTTCGCATAAAACCTGGACGTATGAAACAATTTGTTAATGAATTAAACAAAGAAGGATATTGTTTTAAATATTTGTGTAAAACATTTCCGGCTCTGTCAGAGGCAAAATTAAAGGAGGGAATCTTTGTAGGGCCGCAGATTAGCAGGTTGATGAAAGATACAGAATTTGAAAAGGTAATGGAAGATAAGGAAAAACATGCATGGAATGCTTTTAAAGAAGTTGAACATAAATTACTACTATGTTGAGATCGTTGAAAATATGCTGGAAAATTTCAGGAATTTCAGAATATGAGCATAAAAATTCACTTTTTACATTCCCATTTGGACTAATTCCCAGAAAATCTTGGGGACGTGGGTGAAGAGCAAGGTGAAAGATTTCATCAATATATTAAAGAGATGGAAAAAAGATACCAGGGGCGCTGGGACACAAAAATGATGGCCGATTTCTGTTGGAACAGAAAAACAACCAAAAGAAGCTTTTCTGAAAAAAGAAAACATTTTTTGAAGAAGCGTAACGAATAAATAACGATTTATAATAGTTTATATGTGTATATTTTGTATATTTTTGTATTTTTTTCCTTAATATATTAATAAACTAGCTTATAAAAAATGAAATAACTCGTGTTTTTTCTATATTTTTGGATTTTACCGGTTTGAAAAATAACCTTACGTGATATAAAAAAACTGAAAGCAGATTTGAAATCGAACAAACCCGAACAAACCCAATTACTAGAAAATAGTTAAAATTTTTAAATCAACTTTCAAAGTGTTAAAAAATGCAGGCCTGTGTAATTAAAGGGAGACCTTATGCTATAGTGGCAAAAAAAAAGAATTTGAAATATTTTCATATAAATAGTGTAGGACTCTCTAAACACTAAAATTCGATTTTCTCGATAACTGTGTTTTGTGACATTCATCTTTTTTACCCTGTACCCTTCAACCTGTATCCTGTTACAATTTATCCAAACCTTGGGCACAATATGTACTTTAGCCTTCTAGATCTCCCGACTTAATTCAACGTCGAATTAATTGTTTGATTCTTGGTGTAAGCCTTCCCACTATAAAGTGGCGATGTAAGTACACATATTTGTCTGGTTTATGTAAATGTACAGCGTCTTCCAACGAGGACTGAACAGGGGCTCATTTTTGAGCTTCCTTGTATTTAAAGAAAAATCCAAAATAGCCAATCGATGTACTTTTTCCTGCAGAATTCAAAAATGAAACCAAAAATTTATTTGAACCAGAAACAAAAGAGTTACGCTATGGATAAGGTGTTTTTTAAATGGAACATCGCTTTTTTTTATACGATTTTTTTTGTCCGTTCTGATTAAAATATTTATTATTGTGACAGCTATTTTTATTAAATTTTAATGTTTTATCCAGTATAATTTAACTTTAACCTGTTTGAAACATACACTAGGTAATAAAGGTATAATCACCTTTGAATACTTCAAAGTCAAAAAATTTGACAAATTTACTATAATATTGCCGAAATGACTTTGAAGGATTCAAAGGTGATTATACCTTTATTACCTAGTGTATATTTCAAACAGGTTAAAGTTAAATTATACTAGATAAAACATTAAAATGTAATAAAAATAGTTGTCACAATATTAAATATTTTAATCAGAACGGACAAAAAAAAATCACTCGTTCCAAAAATCGTATAAAAAAAGCTATGTTCCATTTAAAAAACACCTTATCCATAGCGTAACTCGTTTGTTTCTGGTTCAAATAAATTTTTGGTTTCATTTTTGAATTCTGCAGGAAAAAGTACATCAATTGGCTATTTTGGATTTTTCTTTAAATACAAGGAAGCTCAAAAATGAGCCCCTGTTCAGTCCTCGTAGGAAAATCCTGTACAGGGTCACCCAACCAGGACTGAACAGGGGCCTATTTATTTGTTGAGTTTCCCTGTATTTTTATTTAAACCAATATAGCCATTTAGTTTATGCTTTGCCGTAGAATCTAAAATTACCATTTAAAAAGCGATCTGACTTAAAACAAAGGAACTGTGGCGTAAAGTTGTTGTTTTTTCAATGGAACACCCTGTATATTATTTATTTTTATGAAACGCCCTTCTTTTCTGATTCCATAAATATATAGTTTGTCCATATTAGCTCTAACCGTTTTTAAGATATGAGCAATCAAACATTTAAAAAGCTGTATTTTAATGCATCGCAATTACGGGAATTTTCTTTTCCAAGGCATTCTAGACGTATTAAGCTCAAATGAATACAGCTTTTTAAATGTTTGATTGCTTATATCTTAAAAACGGTTTGAGCTAATATGGACAAACTATATATTTATGGAATCAGAAAAGAAGGGCGTTTCATAAAAATAAATAATATACAGGGTGTTCCATTGAAAAAACAACAACTTTACACCACAGTTCCTTTGTTTTAAGTCAGATCGCTTTTTAAATGGTAATTTTAGATTCTACGGCAAAGCATAAACTAAATGGCTATATTGGTTTAAATAAAAATACAGGGAAACTCAAAAAATAGACCCCTGTTCAGTCCTGGTTGGATGACCCTGTACAAACATAAAGGAGAAGACCATTATACATTTGATCTACTTCATCAATAGTCCTGGCTTTACCATCGAGCATAAGTTAATATAGAATGAATACTTATATCGCGTACAGTCACATCGCCCGGCTACACTGTCGGCATCGCCTTCCAGTTAAGATTCGCTTTCGCTTTGACCGTTCGTTTCGTTCTGTCCGAATTCTTCATTGCGACTTGTGTATCTAATTGTTTTTTCGGGTCCGTCTGTTAGTTTCTATGATTTAATTTGTTTTTCAAATTATGTTTTATCTTATGTAATTTTTGTCAGTCCTCATGGCGCCATATCCGTTTTTACTAAAATTGATCTCTAATATATATGTATATTATTAATCTTTTGAAAAAAAATTAATCCTTATTTATAGGTAATTTTTTTGACTTAAGATTATGGGAAAACATTTTTTTTTGTATCTGGAAAACCCCAAAAAAAGCCAAGTGCTCTGGCATGTATTTTTCTGACAGTAACAATAAAGTTGCCGTTTGCTGCAAATCAATTAACCAATCGATCTTAAATAATTATTTAACAAAATAAAATATAAATAATAAAATTGGTGTAAATGTATTCAAATATTACAGTTTAGAAAAATAAATGAATCGCTTATTGTTGAAAGGAGGCAAGCGACATTTTCTAGTGGTTCAAGGTATTGCAGAAATTCTCCTTTCTGTCTACATCCGCGTCGTTTGGTGTTGAAAGGATGCAAGCGCTGATGCGTTATATAGACATAATTATTACGCGCAAGACTGCGATTAGTGTAGAAAGGAGGTAAGCGACGTTGCTTGCCCCCTTTCAACAACATATGAAATAAAAACAATACAGTGGTTAGGATGTGTATGGCATTAATTGAAACAAGATTCAAAAAAGTAGAACAGATTTATCCCATTAGAGGGCACTCGTTTTTGCCGTGCGATAGGGATTTTGGCACTGTAAAAAAACTTTTGAGGCGGTTCGACAGAATTTTTTCTGTGCACGAGTTCACTTAATTGATAATTACGTCAAGTGCAAATAGAAAATTTACTGTAATGGAAGTAGAAACCAGTGACATCTGGAATTTTAAAAACTGGTGGATCAAATTTTATAAGAAGAACATCGTTTCTCTAGAGACAAGCAAAAAAAGCATACCACGAAATGAAAAACAAAATTTTTCGGTTTCACAGTTTTACCACTTTAAGCATGATGCATCTAAACCCGGATATGTTACTGCTTCCCCTTTTATTAACATTCCCTTTAATATAAACACTTTTCACTTAAAAATGCCCAATGCCGGTACCGTAACATGGCCTTCAAATAAGGCATATTCAAGCAAGATTCCGATAAAAGAAACCCAAATAAAGCATATCAAACTCTCGTTAAAATATATTTCGAAAAACTATAGACCATTTTACGATGAGATTGTTAACTGGCCGACTAAAAAAATAAACATTAAGTTGTATTCTTCCATTTGTTGTGAGTTTTTTCTTAATAAAAAATATTTCTTAAAAAAAAATGTTTTATTTCTTTATAAGTTGTTGAAAGGGGCTAAGTGACATTTAAAAAAAACAATTAATTAAAAAAGAAACAAGAAAAAATAACTTTGTTTTGCACTAATGTGTCCATTTATAAATATTTGTTTAGGTTCAAACAAAAAAATTAATTAAAAATAATACGATATAGCTTAAAATAGTTTTTTGCGTTTTTCTCAGAACTTACAAAATGTCGCTTGCCTCCTATCAACAATAAGCGATTCAAATAGAGGGCCGATCATCTCGGTTTTGGCAATACTTGCCAATATTTAGTATGAAGGTAAGTTAATGGGTTTCTCCGGATTTGTATTTTGTTCTTTGTTTAAAATGAGTGATTTATTAAACTTAAAACTAGTAAGTGATTTGACTGTTATTTATTTATTTATTTATTTATTTATTTATTTATTTATTGACAAATGGGATATCTACAGACCTAATGGTCCAAAATGATATCCACAATTAAACACATGTGTGCGGATATACATAATATAAAATAATGATAAAGTCTATATTTATATTCACTGTAATGAACTAAAGTAATCCTTAATTCCATATAATATCTACTTAAGTTAATATGCAAAACAATTTTTTATTTTAATTTTAATCACATTTCAAATCTAGAATTATATAAGCGTAATATTCTATAAATGGGTGAATTCCTACCCGAATTAGTTCGAAAATATTCCTCAAAAAATAAAGAATTACTTCTTAGGTCTCTCGCTTGGATATTAAAAAAAATATTTGATAAAATTATAGGCGAGTCCAAGTGACCATTAAGTATTTTATATAAAAATAAAATATCACATTGCTCGCGCCGGGCTTCCAGAGAAATAAAACTGATATTCCTGCCTAAGTCTAGATGTACTGACGGTATAACTATATGTACCTGTTGACTTGTAATATAAAAATCTCAAAAAGTATTTTGTACTCTCTCCAGCCTAACCTTATAAACATCATACTGGGGACACCAAACAGGTGTAGCATAATTTAATCTACTGTATACGAATAAGTAGAATAAAGCCTTCATTGCAGTTATAGAGTGAAACTGTCTACATTGTCTCAAAATAAATCCTAACATTTTTGTGGCTTTAGTGACAACAAAATTTATGTGTGAAGAAAAAAGCATTTTACAATCAAATATGATACCCAAGTCTCTAATTTCGTCTACTTTCCTCAGTACAATTCTGTTTAAATTATAATCGTGTAAGAACTTCTTTATATTTCTAGAAAATGAAATAAAGCAACACTTATCTAAATTAAGAAATAATCTATTTTTTTGACAGTAGTCATGGAGTCTATTTAAGTCACCCTGCATTAATATAGAGTCCGTTATACTACCGTTATTGTCCTTAGAAGTGAAATAAACATTTTAGTTTAATTTTTTTATGATTAGTTAACATAATAACACTATACCTATATTATTTACAACTTTACAAAATGTTGTAACACCCTTATTATTAACTTGAATAAATAGTTCATACTTTCAGTGGAGTGTCAATTTAGAAGGAAAGAAAAGATACAGTTTAGGTCTTCCTCCTCTGGTAAATTATATTAAAAAGATTAAAATTTTTATATGCTTTGAATGTGTAAACACTTATCGTCAGGATACCGTCTCAACAGAGCTGGAAGATGACAGACATAACTTGACCACAAGTTAAGGTTTCTTGAAGAAACTTCAAAGAAACCACCAAATGTAAAAACCTTGGGGAAATTCCCTAAATGCAGACCTTTCGTAAAGCTTAAAGCTTAATACTTTTACTTCTGAATTGTCAAATGACTACATATAATCACTACTATTATTTATTTTACCATATTATATAAACTTTTATAATAACTTGCTTTCGCACTTTTACTTATTTCTACATACACTTATTGGTGCCGAATTACTCCACTCTTTTCTTTGTATGAATAGAGTGTCATTATGCCACTTCTTTGCATTTCTGATATTCTATTACATTTTTCCTCTCATTTAAATAACAATCATCCTTATACTTTACACATGATTCTCCTCAAAATAAACAATTT
Source organism: Polydrusus pterygomalis (assembly GCA_963969555.1). Taxonomy (NCBI): domain Eukaryota; kingdom Metazoa; phylum Arthropoda; class Insecta; order Coleoptera; family Curculionidae; genus Polydrusus; species Polydrusus pterygomalis. The sequence continues at coordinate 86,433,597 of OZ018378.1, forward strand.
TCTATGCTTTACGAAAGATCTACCATTAGGAGATTTTACTGAAGGTTTTACATTTGATGGTTTCTTTTGAAATATCTTCGTCTCTTGAACATTCTTTCTATACTCCCAAAAGAGTAATGCAAAACAGTTTAAATTATGCTGTTAATAAATTGCTCGATCATTTTTCTTTCTTCTCATTCTTTTTTAAGTACTGGTTTAATAATTATACTGTTTAATATGGTGTGTATTTCTATAAAATAATGTATTGGTCCTCTGTTTTTTTCCTTAATTAATATTGTTATTTATAGTAATTTTTGTGTTATTGCTTCGTGGAATATTATTACTTTTCAGTTTTGATATACCTACCTAGATTATTGTGTTGTGTCATCTACATTTTTAAAATTTTTTTGCCAGGTCCTTCTCAGTATGCGTAAATTAAATCTTCCTCAATAAAATATAAGATCTCTTCTAAACAAACTAAATAATTTTAAAACAGTTGTCCCACGCGAACAGTTCCATATTATGGGTGTTACTGAAACATGGCTTGGAACGGATACCTTTAATTATGCAGTTGCTTTGCATGGATTTGACTTTTTTATCTGACGGGATCGCGGGGAGGTTGGATCGGTATTTATATTGTTTTAGACTTAAACTTAACGGTAAAAATTGGCGGTTGGTTTTTTTATCGTCCACCCAGATTTAATATTGTTAAGTGTATTGAATGCGTTGGTAATAGCTTATCGCATTTTTCGTCTTAATACGACGAAATTCCCTGTCTTGGTGACTTAAACCCATTAACGCCCAAATTAATATTTTTTTGAAAAATTTTATGAAATATAAATTTTTTAGTTACAAATGATAATCGTTAGTTAGATTACACCTTCAAAAGTTTAAGTGATTGGTGGTTTTTGAAAAAAGGGCTGATCTATAAATAGATCGCTGGGCAAAAAAGAATATCATTTTATATATTTTTAAATGAATTTTATTTCTAGATAAAAACTATTTTTTATAAAAATTCGAAAAACATTTAGTACATAGTCATTATATTTGTTGCAAAATGTAAGCGGCCAACTTTTTCAAGATGGATACTGGCAGCGTCTTTGATTTTCTCCTTTTTTAAGAAAATGGCCTATTTCGTCTAGTCGTACATTATCTAAAACAAGTGTTTTAGAGGTTAAAGGAAAACTGAATGGTCGACCATTGGAAACATTTCTTCCATGACCTAGTTTTAGATATGGTACCATATCTATTATTCTCGTAAATAAACACCAGTACCACTTCTTGCCCCTAATTGCAATACTGTGCTTCTCCAACAGCCAATCGGGATGATCCACTCCTCCCATAAATTTATTATAGTTTTGAATCAATCGTGGCTGAGGAACTGGAATACGAGCTTTTTGTTCTTGATTCTATCGTGGAGCTGATGCTAGTGGTTTGACCGCAAAAGCGCAAAAGCATCGTATGTAGGGTCCATTTAGTCCAATTTGCAATAAGTTTTTCCGGTTCTTCTAATTTGCGCTTTTTCTGTAAATGCGGCAGTAAACGTTCTAACGGTAGATTATCTTCTTCATCACTATCTTCTACAATGTAATGTGGAAGTACTTCTGTAAAGCCAGCAACATCCTTTACCGTAGGAGTACCAGTATCTTCATCATTGATAACTTCCTCATCCGTGAGTTTGTCAACTTCAGGAGGCAACGCTAGTATATCTGAGTCAATTTGTTCTGATTATAGATAGTCAACAGCCTCTTCCAAGTTTTTAAATACATATTTATTTCTATCCATTGCAATAATTCTAAAAAAAAAAGAACAAATATTTTAGAACATTTTTATAACTATTTAAAAATTTTATACCTGGAAAGCCCAGTGATCTATTAATATAACGCTAGTTTTTCTCAAGTATAAAAAAAATGTATTTAAAATTTTGTGAATATTACTTTATGGTAGTCTTTATTTGTTATTTTTACAACTAAATAAGAAAAAAAAATTACCTACCTGCAAGCAAATCAAAGATATACCACAAAATAGCTAGGGGCGCACAAGAACTAAAAATAGCAGAAATAAATAGCTGCACTACTCAATTCAACAAGTCTCTATAAACTAATCACAAAGATTTGTTATTATAAGGTGCAATTAGATCTTTGTTCCTGCGTCACAACTTAGTTTTTAACTCAGCTAAGTGCAGTATCATGTTCGCCAACAAAAGTGGAAATAATTCTCTTATTATTGAATTCACAGCTAGAATTGAAGATGATATCTTGCCTCGTCAGGATAGTGCGAAGAGTTTGGGATTAATCTTAGATGAGAAATGAAAATTTACTCAGCATATCAGCAGCTTGCTATCACGTGCTACCTTTCTCTTAGGCTTTTATATTCAAATAGGCATTGTTTTAATATTAACCTAAAAAAAATCTCGGTGACACGTTGGTCTTAACTCTATTTAATTACGGCGCAGTTGTTTACAGCAACTATTTGAATTCTGTTGATAGAAGAATAATTTAAAAGGTACAAAACGCTTGTTGCAAATATATTTTTGGTTGCGCAAATTCGAGCATGTTCTTCCTTACTTACCTTAACTTCATTGGCTCAATATGCAGAACCGTGCTAAACTTCTTTTCCTTGGTTTTGTGCATCGAATCCTACTGATTCAGCAACCATCTTATATTTTAACCAGATTCTCAAGGCGGCTGAACTGTCACTCTGTTAGTGTCAGATCACGAACTTCGCTTAATATTTCTCGGCACCGAATAGCCATGTTTCAGGAATTTTTTTTCTACTGTTCCGTAACTATGTATTATAATAGTCTACCTTTTTGTTCAGACAACTATTGTAGTATAACTTAATTTGTTTAACTAATAAAAACGATTTATTAATATTATTATTATTATTATTAAAAAAAATTACATAGTGCAAAATTTAGAAAGTTATAATAAGGTTATAGAAATTTAAAAACACTAGTCTAGAACTATTACAGAAGTTTAATCAGTTTTTATTCTCTTTTTTAAGTCGATAATTCTTTAATGATTTTTAATTTTCTGAGATTTAACTGAATTATACAAATTGATATATTTACTTAGCCCTTTAAAAAAATCTATTTATATGTCAGTAGAGATGAAAGCCGGATTCCGCCTCTCCCCCCCTCTTACACCCCTGCCACCCTCGCCTACCCTCCCGCGACCTTGACCGCACAGGTGTGCAGGTATTCATTTGAACTTGAATTGTCCTTGAAGGACGCAGGTGTGGAAGTGTTAATTTGACCTTGACCATACACGTGGGCGAGCGTATTTTTATGGTATGCAGGTGTTTATTTGACCTTGAAGGATGCAACTGCTCTTTGATGGTGTTACCTTGACGTGGACGAGATTGATGGTGTTGCCTTGACCATAATGCACGTGGGCGAGCGTATTTTTATGGTATGCAGGTGTCCTTTTATTTATGACACTGTTGCGTTACAGATTTTTACACCATGAAGTCTTTTTATTCCCTTTATTGTCGTCATTTATTTGTTCGAAAATATTTAAAGGGATGCAAGTCTGTTTTATTGATGTTACCTTGACCATTATTTTTTCCCAAAAGTTAGATTTGTAATATATTTTGTGTTTTGTTATACCTTCATGTTCTTGAAGGGTGTTATGGGATTTTCACACCTTGATGGGATTTTCACACCTTGAAAGAGCTATTATAGTCGTTACAATAGGGTCTGGGTCTCTTTGTTATCGGATTTTTACACCTTGAAAGAGTCCTTTTGTTATGAGTAATATTGAGCGCTGGCTATTTTTCCTACTTTGTTCGTTATTAGGGTATTCTAGGATTTATTTTTATAGTGGATGCAGATGTCCTTTGATGGCTTTATGTAACCTTGACTAAACTTTTGAGCAGATGTTTATTTATGACATTGGGTTGGGTTTATTTACGACCTTGGATGTGCTCGGACGTAGGTGTTGATTTTTACATTGTGTGTCCTTATTAGACCTACTATAAAAAGGAAGAAGGAGTTGGATATTTCAGTATTTGCTTGTCAATCGTTCGTGTAAGAGTTCCTATCTATTAATATGAATAAATACTAAATATAAATAAATACTTGAATATTCTTTATTAATTGTAATTGGTTGAAAGAGCGGATGTGAGAATGTTACACCTCCTTAATTTCCTGGTTACTATAGCAACGGTATTCCTATGATCTCAGACCGGGAGGTCAAGAAAGACATTATCTTTTATTATACTATTAAAAATTCCAAAGTTAATGGATTTTGGTAATAACACGGGCTTATAATAATACCAGTATCCGCTTCTTTATTGCTTTTAGCTTCCTATATGCTTCTTTTATGGACATTAATTTTTAGTTCTGAGAATAAAAATAACGACTACAGGAAATGAGTTGTAATTACTAGTGTTTTTTCATTGGTAATTCGTGCTTCTAACTTTTTATGCGCGAATCAGGAACACGCCTTTTTTCTGTCTTTCTTTAATTTTCTTCACTCTTTTTAATAAGAAAATTTGTTAAACACTTAGCTCCGTGTTTTATTTAAATTGAAATGGATTTGGCTTTTGATTTCATAAAATAAAATATTCAATATTTAACTATAAGTGAGTAATGCTGACTCACGACACGGCTCAAGTTTTTGTTTCCCGGATTAAAAACGATTTAAGATTTTTCTATAATACATATTTAAAAGATATAAAAGAAATGAAAGATTTAACGGATCAGGAAAAGGAAGAGTTCACAAATGCTACGATTTGCGGTATATGTGAACACCCTTTTTCCGATACAGATGTGAAAGTAAGAGATCATTGTCACATAACGGGGGAAAAAAGATTTTGTGCCGCACACTCTATTTGTAATTTAAAGTATAAATTACCTAATTTTATTCCGATAATTTTTCACAATTTAAGTGGTTACGATAGCCATTTTTTTATAAAATAATTGTGTAAACATGGGGATAGAATTGAAGTAATAGCTCAAAGTAAATTTTATTTAGCGTATGGCAATACAACATACAACACACAAAAATACATAAGATGTAAGTAGGTAACACAATATAAGACATATTACAAGCAAACATCCAAACTATCTATATATTCAGTCGTGGACTCGGTTGCCAGCAGGAAGTCGACCATGTTTCCCCCATAAGCTCGTCTAGGGCATTCCTCGACAATATGGCGGATGGTCTGCCACTCTTCTCCGCAGTCGCATTCAGGGCTGTCCAGTCTCCTCCATCTGTACAGCGAGGCGGCACATCTTCCATGATTTGTTCGGATCCTGTTCAAGCCACTCCAAATTTTTCTTGGCTTGTCAAAACCCGGAGGCTTTGTGTTGATGCATGGCATGCTTTGAGTTTGTGCGGACGATTCTTCCAGCCACTCGCTCATCCATTCGTTTTGCATGTTAAAATTGTCGTCTGGGATCAGGGAGCTACGCATTGGTGGGTGTCTAGATCGAAGTCTGCCCATTTCAAGGTCCCCAATATCTAGGTGTACTGGCAGTTCAGGATTACTACAGATTTTCTTGTACTCCCTTCGAAGGGCATCTTTTCTCCTTAGATGTGGTGGGGGTATATGGCTCAATGTGGGTAGCCAGTGGCTAGGAGTTGATTTAACTGTCCCGGTTATGAGCCGCATTGAGTTATTGAGTTGTACGTCGACTAGCTTTGTATGTGCGCTATTCAGCCACACCGGTGAGCAGTACTCGGCAGCGGAGTAGACCAGTCCCAGGGCAGATGCTCGGAGAGTGCTAGCTGAGGAGCCCCATGAAGTTCCGCACAGTTTATGGAGAATGTTGTTTCTGCTTTTCAATTTAGATGCAGTATTTGTTAAATGGCCTTTAAAGGACAGAGTCCGGTCCAGAGTAACGCCTAAATATTTAGGATTTTTGTTATGGGCCAGTCGCTTGTTTTCGAATTGGACGTCGAGTTCTGTGTTAGCCAGTGAGTTTGTCAGGTGGAAGCATGATACTTCGGTCTTGGCCGCGCTGGGAATGAGTCTCCATTTTCTAAAATAGCGTCCCATATCAGCCAAGTCCCGGGTTAGGACTTCCTCCGTTCTCGTCAAGGATCTATGTTGCGTGGCCATCGCCCAGTCGTCCGCATAGCCAAACTTCCTGGATCGTGTTTCAGGCATGTCTGAGATATACAAGTTGAACAGTAATGGGGCCAGCACTGAGCCTTGCGGTAGTCCGTTGTTAAGCTTTTTTAAACCGCTGATTTTTCCTCCCATCACAACATTAAAAGTTCTATTGGAGAGCATTGCGTCAATAAGCCCAATGGTTTTCTTGCAAGGCACTTTCTGGATTAGTTTGTATATAACGCCCTGTCTCCACACCGTATCATAGGCAGCCGTGAGATCTATAAAGACTGCGGAGGTTTTTAGTTTGTTTTGGAATCCTGCTTCTATGTGGGTGGTTAAGGAGAGCACCTGATCAGTACAGCTTCGCCCTGGGCGAAACCCAGCTTGTTCTATGGGGATAGCGTTCAGTATTTTTGCGCCTATCCTGTTATAAATTAATCTTTCCAGGAGTTTGTAAACGACGCTCAGCAAGGCAATTGGTCTATAACTCTGTGGCGCATTAGCATCTTTCCCTGGTTTCAATATGGCCACAACTTTTGTTTTCTTTAAAGAGGCTGGGATATATCCAGTTCGTAATACATCCGTGAAGAATCTTGATAGCCATACCCGTGCAAACCTTCCAGAGTGCAGCAAGAACTCGGGGTGCAGACCATCAGGACCCGGGGCATTTCTTGGCTTTGTGTCCTTAAATGCCTTAGCTATGTCATCGACAGAGAATGAACGGGACAAGGCGTTGTCAGGGGTACAATTTGATTTGAGGTTTTTAAGCTCGCGTTTTATTTGCGTCGTATGGACTCGGTCATTTGGTGCTCTGGAGGTGTTAATTATATGAGCTGCCACAGCGTTAGGTGTTATAGAGCTCCCTTTCTGCACGGGTGTACTGCTGGCCCCTAGTTTTCTTAGAAGCGACCAAGCTTTTCTGCTCGATTTGCTAAAATCCATTGACTCAACCGTATGTGTCCATTTTTCTCGGCGTGCAGCGTCAAGACTATGGAGGAGCTAATCAGCAATTTCCCTGTCGCCACTTTCCAGGAATTCTTGGTAGAGGTTTTCGCTAGTGTTGCTCAAAGTAAAGAAAGGTATGTGTCGTTTACAAAGAACATTTACGTGAACGATTATGTTGATAAAAAGAGCGGTAATACTAAACGTAAATATTTAAAGTTACGATTTATCGATAGCTTTAAATTTTTATTATCGTCATTGGAGAATTTAGGCAATGGCTTAGATATCACTGAATTTAGAGAAACAAGAAAGCTTTTTCCCAACACTGATCAATTTAATATGATGCGCAGAAGAGGGGTTTTCCTTATAGTTTCATAGATTCCATTGAAAAAATGAACAATACAACACTTCCACTAAAAAACGAATTTTATGATAATTTACGCGAAGAGCACATTAGCGATGAGAGTTATGAACGAGCTAAAGAAGTATGGCATATGTTTGGGTGTAAGAATTTGGGGGAATACTCGGATTTGTACCTCAAGTCAGATGTATTATTATTAAAGGATGTTTTTGAGCCGTTTCGAAATATGTGTTTACATGTTTATAAGCTTGACCCGGCATTACGATTTGGCGGTTTCAAGTGGATATCACAACGTGATATAATTGATTTAAATATTCTGGCGATTGACGATAACAGCCCCCAAGGTTATGTTCTCGAAGTGGATGTGCATTATCCAGAATGTTTACATGATGCTCATGCCGACCTTCCATTTTTAGTGGAAAACATAGTCCCTCTTACAGAAACAGCGAAGCTACCAACGCTAATACCGAATTTAAATGATAAAAAGCGGTACATAGTACATTATAGAACGTTGCAACAAGCCATCAATAACGGCCTAATGGTGATGCAAACGCACCAAGTTTTAAAATTTGATCAATCCAAATGGTTAAAAAGTACATAGATTTTAATACTGAATTGCGAAATAAATCAACAACGAAATTTGGTAAAGATTTATTTAAGTTAAGGATTAACGCGAATTTTGGCAATACAATAGAAAATGTGGAGAATCGTTAAGATATAAAGTCAATAACATCTTGGGATAATAGTGTCGGTAGAGTAGGTGCTAGAGCTTTAATCGCCCGCCCTAATTTTAAAAGCGCTTCAATATTTTCAGAAGATCTAGTAGCAATTCATATGGGTAAAACAAAAGTAATTTACAATAAACCAATTTATATTAGATCCTCCATATTGGACATGTCAAAAACAGTTATTTACGATTTTTTTTACAATTTTATTAAGGCAAAGTTTGGTAATAATGCTTCCTTACTATACACTGACACGGATTCCCTTATACTAAACATTTTTACAGATAATTTCTATCGCGTTATTTCAGAAAATCCTGGAAAATTTGATACATCAAATTACGGTACTGGGGCGAAAGCTTACTATGTCAGCTCGTTAAACAACGTATTAAAAAAGGCCAAGGGTATTAAAAAATATGTTGTCGAAAATCAACTGCACCTAGAAGATTATCGAAAAATAGTAGAGCGCGGCGACCTTATATTTAGAAAAATGAAAACTTTTTGTAGTATTAAACACGATGTATATACGGAAGTTATAAATAAAGTTGCTCTTTCCCACAACGATGACAAACGTTATATAATCCCATCGACGACAAAAACTTTACCTTGGGGCCATCAAGACATCGAATTTTATAAAACCAACCCCGAGGATAATTTGGAAATTTTGCTTAAAGTTATCGAATCTTTTATTTCAAATGATAATTTGTAAATATTTACATCCTATTGGAAAGTCCATATTTTTTTGCTTTTATATTTTAAATTTATTGCTTATTATGTTAAAATTATATGAAACATTGTAATTATGACACTTAATTTTTACTATAATTTTACATGTATAATAAAGTATGATGAATGATGTCATAGTCTTATATAATCACTTTATTTATATACATTATTGCTAGTTATTTTATATCCATTTTTCAAATTGTTAAGGTAACATAGATCTTTCCGTTTACGTTTTTTGTCACTTTTCGTAAATGACATACCACATTTTTGATATGTAGGTACTCTTCAATTTCTATAAAATAAATTAAAAGATTTTTTTTATCCATAATCATGTTTAATAAAACACAATCGCTTTAAAAAAAGTTGTTTAACTTAATCTAAACATGATGGTAATGCATATACCAAATTAGTGGGATAAGTTATTATGTTAGAGTTATACGATGGTAGTGTTTTGTAGGTTAGATATAATTATGTCGATTATTATATATAGATAAAATTTGTTTAAGTATACCTGTAAGTTTTTGTAAATAAATATAGTTTAGCTTATAGAGTAGTTTAAGTTTGTATATAAATGTATAGAAATAGTTAGATTACGTATAGCATTAAGTTTTTTTTTAAAGAATAGAACTTCATTGAAATAAACTGATGATTATTTAAACCATTTTTGTTGTTGTTTTATTTATAGTATCTAGTTAAATAGAAAATATATTAAAAAACAATAGTTTTACATGCCAGTGCAGTTCCTTGCATTAATAGGAATTTCATCAAGATAGGTTTCTTGATAGAAAACTATATGTATTTTTAGAGGACGAGAGTCTTACAAAAATACATGTACATCTCTATCAGGTGTTATATGTTAATATTAGAAAGTTGCTAATATTTCAACATTTTATCAAACTCAATGGATTTTTTAAAGTTTACACTTTTATAGTCTTCTTCGATATTATATTTTTAGCTTTTTTCATGCACAAGGTTCTATACAGTCCTTAAACGGATTCCCAGTGCTTTTGCTACTATTTCTTGCATATTAGTTGAGGAATTTCCACTTACTCTTTCATTCTCTAAATAGTTAATTAAATTTTATATCATTGTCTTTGCTTGGGGGACTCAATGCTCCAGAAAATTGCCTTTTATTATTCAAATTGAGCAATTAGGCATATAACACCTGATAGAGATGTACATGTATTTTTGTAAGACTCTCGTCCTCTAAAAATACATATAGTTTTCTATCAAGAAACCTATCTTGATGAAATCATTATTAATGCAAGGAACTGCACTGGCGTGTAAAACTATTGTTTTTTATATATTTTCTATTTATCTAGATACTATAAATAAAACAACAACAAAAATGGTTTAAATAATAATCAGTTTATTTTAATGAAGTTCTATTCTTTTAAAAAAAAAACTTAATGCTATACGTAATCTTACTATTTCTATACATTTATATACAAACTTAAACTACACTATAAGCTAAACTATATTTATTTACAAAAACTTACAGGTATACTTAAACAAATTTTATCTATACATAATAATCGACATAATTATATCTAACCTACAAAACACTACCATCGTATAACTCTAACATAATAACTTATTCCACTAATTTGGTATATGCATTACCATCATGTTTAGATTAAGTTAAACAAAATTTTTTAAAGCGATTGTGTTTTATTAAACATCATTATAGACAAAAAAATCTTTTGATTTCTTTTATAGAAATTGAAGAGTACCTACATATCAAAAATGTGGTATGTCATTTACGAAAAGTGACAAGAAACGTAAACGGAAAGATCTATTTTACCTTAACAACATGTAAAAATGGATATTAAATAACTAGCAATAATGTATATAAATAAAGTGATTATATAAGACTATGACATCATTCATCATACTTTATTATACATGTAAAATTATAGTAAAAATTAAGTATCATAATTACAATGTTTCATATAATTTTAACATAATAAGCAATAAATTTAAAATATAAAAGCAAAAAAATATGGACTTTCCAATAGGATGTAAATATTTACAAATTATCATTTGAATTAAAAGATTCGATAACTTTAAGCAAAATTTCCAAATTATCCTCGGGGTTGGTTTTATAAAATTCGATGTCTTGATGGCCCCAAGGTAAAGTTTTTGTCTTCGATGGGATTATGTAACGTTTGTCGTCGTTGTGGGAAAGAGCAATTTTATTTATAACTTCCGTATATACATCGTGTTTAATACTACGAAAAGTTTTCATTTTTCTAAATATAAGGCCGCCGCGCTCTACTATTTTTCGATAATCTTCTAGGTGCAGTTGATTTTCGACAACATATTTTTTAATACCCTTGGCCTTTTTTAATTCGTTGTTTAACGAGCTCACATAGTAAGCTTTCGCCCCAGTACCGTAAAAACATGTTATCGGGTGACCTGGAAATTCATCCTTTATTCTACCCAATACCGATTTACTTTTCTTAATATTAAACAAATTTTGCTCGGGATAATTTGATGTATCAAATTTTCCGAGATTTTCTGAAATAACGCGATACAAATTATCTATAAAAATTTTTAGTTTAAGGGAATCCGTGTCAGTGTATAGCAAGGAAGCATTATTACCAAACTTGGCCTTAATAAAATTGTAAAAAAAATCGTAAATAACTGTTGTTGACATGTCCAATATGAAGAATCCAATATAAATTGGTTTATTGTAAATTACTTTTGTTTTACCCATATGAATTGCTACTAGATCTTCTGAAAATATTGAAGCGCTTTTAAAATTAGGGCGAGCCATTAAAGCTCTAGCACCTACTCTACCGACACTATTATCCCAAGATATTATTAACTTTATATCTTTACGATTCTCCACATTTTCCATTATTTTGCCAAAATTCACGTTAATCACTAACTTAAATAAATCTTTACCAAATTTCGTTGTTGATTTATTTCGCAATTCAGTATTAAAATCTATGTACTTTTTTAACCATTTGGATTGATCAAATTTTAAAACTCGGTGCGTTTGCATCACCATTAGGCCGTTATTAATGGCTTGTTTCAACGTTCTATAATGTACTATGTACCGCTTTTTATCACTTAAATTCGGTATTAGCTTTGGTAGCTTCGCTGTTTCTGTAGGAGGGACTATGTTTTCTCTTACTATGACCATATAGGTACCATCAAGATACGCTATAAATAAAGATGGCTTTGATGCATCGTAGTTTGGTAAATATAAATTGTTGGCAATATGCTTTCGTTCCGTACACTGACTTAAGCCGCCGCGAATACCCTTTTTAAAAAAATTAATTGTTTCTATGTCAGTCAGTAGTTCTAACTCTACCTTGGTCATACGCAGCATACAATCGAATGATAAACTTGGAAGCGTGTAATACTGAGCAGGGTCAAGCTTATAAACATGTGAACACATATCTCGAAACGGCTCAAAAACATCCGTTAATAATAATACATCTGACTTGAGGTACAAATCCGAGTATTCCCCCAAATTCTTACACTCAAAGATATTCCATACTTCTTTAGCTCGTTCATAACTCTCATCGCTAGTGTGCTCTTCGCGTAAATTATCATAAAATTCGTTTTTTAGTGGAAGTGTTGTATTGTTCATTTTTTCAATGGAATCTATGAAACTATAGGGAAAAACCCCTTTTATGCGCATCATATTAAATTGATCAGTGTTGGGAAAAAGCTTTCTTGTTTCTCTAAATTCAGTGATATCTAAGCCATTGCCTAAATTCTCCAATGACGATAATAAAAATTTAAAGCTATCGATAAATCGTAACTTTAAATATTTACGTTTAGTATTACCGCTCTTTTTATCAACATAATCGTGCACGTAAATGTTCTTTGTAAACGACACATACTTTTCTTTACTTTGAGCTATTACTTCAATTCTATCCCCACAATTATTTTATAAAAAGATGGCTATCGTAACCACTTAAATTGTGAAAAATTATCGGAATAAAATTAGGTAATTTATAAATTAAATTACAAATAGAGTGTGCGGCACCAAATAAGTAGAGGGAGATGGGGCATTCTGCATCAATTCCACAGGTCCAAACGGCGCATGCCCGGGCAGCTCGCAGACGTGGGCGACACTAATTATGACGTCACCTGTCATCTGTCACCTGTCACCTGTCATCTGTCATCTGTCACCTGTCACCTGTCATATGTCATACGTCATCTGTCAATGTCAATGTCAAAGTCAATGTCAAAGTCAATGTCATACGTCATATGTCATACGTCATATGTCATACGTCACCTGTCAACTGTCAAACGTCACACTGTTGGGCGTTAGCAACTTTGGGCCTTAGCTACTTGGGCGCTAACTGCTTTGGGCAATAATATTCTATATATGGAATATGTTCAGGATGACGTCATATTACGAATAGGAAAAGATGGCGGATGCCACCTGTCAATTAAGACAGCTCAAGGTCACCTGTCACTTGTCAAATGTTAAAATTGAAATCTAACACGTGATATAGGCGCGGAGCGATCTAACAAGACGTTTAAAAGAAACCCGAAGTCGATCGGCTGACTGGTTCGGGAGATATAGTTTTTTGCAATTAGCGTCCTTATGCCTAAAGATAAAAAGGTGAAATTTGGCAAACAGGTATAAGATGAGTATACCTATCGAACATTGAAAGAATTTTTCAAAAATCTCTATTAATAACAAAGCTATACGAATAAAACCATTAGGGCCTTAGCACAATCAATACAAAATTCGTACTATGTAACCATAATGGGTAATGTTTATCATTATTAATATAATTCCAAGGCGAGATATCCGCATTATATCAGTAAAATCATCAAAGTTACCAAAAGGGCACATCCGAAAATTCTAATTTTTTCTATATTTGCATTACTAAGGTATACCTATGTAATCCCAAACTCAGAATATTTCCAAGTCTTCAAATTATTAGTAAAACGGGCAAAGCTGCCAAAAGGGCATCTAGGATTTTTATAATTTTATCTAATATCTACACTATTAGGCCATACCTATACAACCCCGCAATAAAAAAAATTAACGCCTTTTTGGCAACATGCGCAGTAGACCAAAACTGATGTTTCGGGGTTAAATAAAAGAGAAAATTATGCGCGAACCCCGGAAAAAGTACCTTCGGTACTCCGGATGCCAAAGGGCACCTTTTAAATTTATATTTGAAAAACGCCCCAAACATCCTTTTTTGGGAAAAATTAACCAAAAACATAGGGGGGGCAGATCCCGTAATACAACCTGTATATGAAACATTGATTCCTTAGTATTATACGTTTAGATTAATATAAAATATATTTAAACCTCTTATAGAATACATTTTTCAATAATACAAACTATTTCCAACTAACAATGATCGCAGCACGAGGCGAGGTTAATGAGGCAATTAATATTCAATGAGTGGTATACCACAGTAACAATATTAAAAGTCGTGGACAATTACATCATCTTGGAAATATACGACATTCTAATTTTATTCAACACGAGGTAAGGACAATTGGTAATTAATATGCAAACGTCTATTTGCAGTGAGCAAGCAATTAATATTCAATGACGACGACGGGCGTAGCCGAAGTGAAAGGCTCTGCTATAAATACAGTGGAACCCGGGCAAGCCACATCAGTTATCATCGAGAAGTTGAAGACTAAAGTACTAAAGTGTAGTGAACGATCAAAAAATTAATAAAATGTAAGTACCTTTTAATATATTACAGTGTTAATGTGATACAGCATGTAAGGGTATATTAAAAATTATTTGGTTAACAGTAATTTAAATACAGGTTCTAACGTATTGTGCAAGCCAATACATAGTGCTTATGCCTTGCTGCGGGTGTTTAATTGGGAAAATCTATAATAATCGATATATTGCATTAAAATTGGGGGTTATAAGGGACATAATACTGTTTTACTATGAAAGTTTGTTAAATTGATTTAAATACAGGTTCTAACGTGTTGTGTAAGCCAATACAGGATGCTTATGCTTCGCTGTAGATGTTTATTTGTATAATAATCGATATTGCATTAAAATTAGACGGTCTAATACTGTATTACTTTTTCAGACAATGTTTTCGTGTGAATTCTGTTCCCGCTCCTTCGCCAGAAAGGACAGCCTCAAACGCCATGGGGACTGCAGATTTTCAGTGCATGTCTGTCCAACTTGTGAAGAAACTTTTGCTTCAAGATGGGCTCTCCAAAAACATCAAAAGGAGAAGCACCGAGCCCCAAAAAGACAAGCGTCGTCTTCGCAAGTAGCCATGGCCAAGAGAGCTAGACTCGTGTCGTCAGATGGTAAGTTATTGCATCATAGAGTGTAAGATTACACCATATTACATCATATTGTGAAAGATTGCATCATATTGTGAAATATTACATAAGTGATAATAATTGTTAAATTATTTCAGAACCATCAACTTCATCTGCGCAGCAGAAGCATTGTGATGATTGTCAAGTGGATGTGCCTATCTCCCGGTGGTCCAGCCATCTAAGAACCCAAAAACATCGGGAGAACTGCTGCTGCGTGGAGCAGGAGGAAGGTGTACAACTGGTCAAAACATCATTCCGAAGCCGAATTGCTACCTACCGACTTTCTTCAAGTCAAGATCCCACTAGCGTCCCCAGGTTCCTGGATCATCTAAGGGAAAAATTCGTAAGGCTGGTGGGAGGAATTGTTGCAAAATATGAACAACTGAAAGTCGGAGTAGAGCTTTTCGGCCGCTTCCTTCTGCAAACGAACGAGTCGTCAGAGGACAAGTCCTTCAATACCAAATATGTAATGGTGAATGGAGCGACGGACTTGGAGGAGCTGTTTGAACAGTTTGCTGCCATCCTGGACCGGAAATATTCAGAGTTTTCGAAAAAGGATAGTGGTAAGTACTATTGCAAGCGCTAAAAAAAGTCTAACATATTTTTAAATCATAATACTTAACAATGTTTCTATTGTTACAGGGTGGACTCTGCAGCAGCTCCTACACTTAGAATTAGGTATTAATAAAATCAACCCTCTAAAGGCATCGTCTTATATTCCGCTTCCAAAAGAGATTGACGCAAAGAAAGCTGTTCTAAACATTCAAAACACAGACTTACAGTGCTTCAAGTGGTCAGTCTTGGCAGCCTTACACCCCGTTGATCGGACTCAAAATGCAAATAGGGTAGCGAACTATTTACCTTTTGAGAATGAGCTGGACTTTACAGGTATGGAATTTCCAATCAAACTTGGTGATATAACCAAATTTGAACGACTTAATAATATTTCTATCAATGTCTACGGCCTAGAAAAAGTCTTTGACAATGGTAAAAATAGTATTGAAGTCGCTGGTCCCTTATTTTTTACGACATCTCGCAAGGAGAGACATGTAAATTTGTTATTAATTAGCGATGATTACGAAAATAATCATTACTGTTTAATAAGAAACATGTCTCGACTGGTCTCAAGTCAATTATCTTTACATCATGGTGGTACAAAGTATTTATGTGATGGTTGTTTAACATATTTTTATTCAGAGCAAAAACTAAAAGCTCATCAAGAACACGATTGCGGGCACGTTTCGGCCAAAGTACCGACGACTGATTTAAAAAAGAATAAATACGGTGAAGAGATTCCCGAGAATATTTTCAAATTCACAAACTTTGAAAAGAAATTAAAGGTACCTTTCGTTGTTTACGCCGACTTCGAGACAATCCTTGAACCCTTGGATACAGAGCAAAATGAGCAGGACCCCGATACATCCTATACTGTTAGGACACATAAACATATACCCTACTCATTTGCATACTACATTAAATGTGACTTTGACGATGCCTATTCAAAGTACCAAAGTTATAGAGGACAGGACGCACACAAAGAATTTATAAAACGATTAGAGACTGACTGCAAGTCAATCTATGATCATTTTATGAAGGAAGTGGTGCCAATGTTACCTATGACAGCGGAACAGGAGAATGCGCATCGACAAGCACCAACCTGCCACATTTGCGAAAAGCCATTTGATGTAGAGGCAAACGATAGAGTACATGATCACGATCATTTGACTGGATTCTATCGAGGCCCGGCTCACTCTGTATGTAACCTTAATTATAAAATTCCTCAATTTATACCCATCTTTTTCCACAACATGTCCAATTTTGATTCCCATCTTTTTGTCAAGGAGTTAGCTTGCGATGAGGAAAAGCTAGACGTTATCCCCCAAAATAAAGAAAAGTATATTTCCTTCACCAAACATGTCTTGGTGGATAACGTCGAAATCAAGGAAGGGAAACAACGCCAGGTATTTTTAAAATTACGGTTTCTTGATAGTTTTCGTTTCATGGCCACTGGGCTGGATAAACTCAGTCAAAATTTAAAACCGGAGCAATGTCGTACAGTACGCAAATATTTCGCGGAACAGGAGAAATTTGAACTTATTCGACAGAAGGGTGTCTTCCCATATAACTACGTCGATTCTTTTTCAAAATTAGACAAAACGACACTTCCATCACATAAAGAATTCTACAATAAACTAAAAAAGGAGGACATCTCCAAAGATGATTACAAGCGTGCTTGGGCAGTATGGAATTTATTTAAATGTAAAACTTTAGGCGAGTATTCAGATATATATCTCAAATCCGACGTTCTAATTTTGACAGATGTCTTTGAAAGCTTTAGAGACGTGTGCCTGGCTACCTATGGGCTCGATCCTGCGCAATATTTTACTGCGCCAGGTCTCTCGATGGACGCGGCCCTTAAGGCCACATCCATCCAATTAGAACTATTAACAGATCTAGACATGGTGCACTTCTTTAAGCACGGGATTCGCGGAGGAGTCAGTCAGTGTAGCGTTAGACAAGCTTTAGCGAACAATAAATTTACACCGAATTATGACGCTTCTAAACCCAACTCTTACATCATGTACCTGGATGCGACCAATCTGTATGGTGCAGCCATGTCTCAATATTTACCAACGGGAAATTTCAAGTGGTTAGACGAAACCGAAATTCAAAATTTAGATTACTTAAATATATCTCCTGAATCACAAACAGGCTATATACTAGAAGTTGATTTAGACTATCCGGAATCATTACATTATCTTCATAATGAGCTACCCTTTTGCCCACAGTCCATCGCACCGCCCGGGTCAAAATTTCCAAAAATTACAAAATTGATACCAAATTTCATCAAAAAAGAAAAGTACATTATTCATATTCAAAATTTGCAACAAGCATTAAATTATGGCCTTCAGCTCACTAAAATTCACCGAGTTATATCTTTCGATCAATCTCCGTGGCTTAAAAAATACATCGATTTGAATACAGCGTTGCGAAATAAGGCTAAAAATAAGTTCGAAAAGGACTTTTTTAAGCTGATGAACAACGCCGTGTTCGGGAAAACGATGGAGAACGTGGAGAAACGGGTAGACGTAAAACTTGTTTCCCATTGGGAAAATATTGGTAGGAGGTTGGGGGCCGGAGCGTTAATCGCGAAGCCTCATTTCAAAGACCGCGCTATATTTAGCGAAAACCTGGTAGCAATCCAGATGCATAAACAAAAAGTGGTGTATAATAAGCCTATTTACGTAGGCTTTTCAATCTTGGAGATATCCAAGACGATTATGTACGACTTTTTGTACGGGTACATTAAGCCAAAATATGGCAACAACGCTGTCTTGCTGTATACTGACACCGACTCTCTTATTTTAAAAGTCACTACCGAAAATTTTTACAATGACATGACAGAAAATTTAGATAGATTCGATACGTCCAATTACTCCCACGAAAACCCACATAATGTTCCTGTAAACCAATCGATATTAGGTAAAATGAAAGACGAGTATGCAGGAAAGATTATTTGGGAATTTGTTGGCACTGGGGCGAAGGCGTATTGCGTTGATGTTGAAGGGGAATGTACGAAAAAAGCTAAAGGGGTTCCTGACTATGTCACTAAAAAAGAACTTAGTATAGATGATTATCGACAAGCAGTCAACATAGAAGGAACCCTTATTCATCGTCAGATGAATACATTCCGCTCTCATTAACATGATATGTATGTCGAACTTAAAAATAAGGTAGCGCTGTCATACGCGGACGACAAGCGTTACCTTATACCCGGTGATTTAGAGAACACGCTTGCTTGGGGTCATAGAGATATCGCAAAATATAAGGAATCATTGGAAATTCCATGCGCCAAGACTGACTAGGGCAGCTATCTTTGCGTCAATCTTTTTCGATAGCTGTTACCTATAGAGGGTTGTGATATTAGGTTAGGTATTTATTATTGTATTATTATTATTATTATCATTATTACTATTATATTGTTATCCCCTATTGTATTAGTATTATGTTTATTTAATAAACAACAGATTGTTTGTATTTAAATCAATGTTTTATTTTACCCAACCTTTCCCTAAAAAAATAAAGAAAACCAACACATGACAATAAAACTTTTATTTGGTAATTGTATAATAATCAGTGTTTAGTTTACGCAATTGATGCGTATGTCTTGCAAATAATCGTATTAGCTTGTCAGCCCATCGAAACAGGTACTTGTCTGCCATAGAATCTTCAAACTTGAGACTTCGTTTTTGCTCATTACGATGAAACACCAAAACATACTGTCCAATTTTAATCAGAAGGATGTCTACCCAGCAAGTGATGAAAGAATCAAACGTTCTTAGAAATTCTTCAAATTCCTTACTAGAGAAATAAATCTTGCCATAGCCAATAGTATCCACTGTAACTTGTTTGCGTTCTTCTTCTATAGTACTAAATATGACTGTTATATAGCCATCAACTTCATATACTGTGTTAGGCTTAATCTTGCGATGTATTGCATCATCCTTCCGACATTGCGAAGGAGATTCAAACACCTTATCCCAGGCAGAGGCCGCCATTGGAAGGCTTTTTTAAAAGAATCAGTTTTGAAAATAGCTCAACTAAATACTTTCTATCTTCATAACACTTGGTGGCTTTTTTAGTTTACGTATTTGACGCAGATGCTCTCGGAGCCTAACTCCTAAATCGACTGTCTTTGACATGAGCTCGAGACTAAATGACTAAATTCTACTATAGATTATGATAATACTTATTTAAAAGCAAATAAAACACAGCTATTTCATAATATATTTATTTATAAAATTCTATAATACAAAGGCTCCCCCACTTCCCTAAGAATTACACATATTTCGACAATATCACAATTGTTTATGTTGCATTCCTCTAAATATTTGAATCTAACCACGAGTTCATTAACATTTTCATAGTATGGCGGTAATTTTTCACAATCATCATCCTCACCATCTGAACTATGGTTATTCTCATCATTCATGCTTGCAAGGAAGAGCTAGATCTGAGCATCTTCTGTCTAGCATGTTTTTGTTGTACATAGCTTCTCCTAGGCGGAAATAACTTGGATATAACATTTTTATATTTCAAGCAGTTTAATGACAAAACGTTCTTATCGATACAGAATCCTTGCTTGTGTGCGCTCGTTTCAAGTAGAATTTTTTTATAATTATCAAGATCTTTGGCAGTAAACTTCTCAGGGTAATTTGTAGCCAATAAAGTAATTAGACCTTTGGTTAATGGAAATTGTGTGGTGTCAATTTTAAGAGCATTATCTACTATTTTAACAAGCTTATTGCCAATAAACAGTTTTGAACCCTCCATTCGAAAGCCATATTTAATATTCGGTGTTTCCAGAAGGAGGTATTTTATCTTAGCAGCATACATCCTATCGCGGTGATAATAAAAACTAAACTAACTTTATTAACAAGTGCAATTATTTTTATAGGACATCAATAAAACATACATAGAGCAGCTCCAACTCTAACTCTCTATGACAATATCAGGATATTTTATATCATCTAGTTTTAATGATCATTTAATAAAACACAATTGATATTATTTTAAATTACTTTTAATTATTTCTCATCATCTATAATATGTTAAGGTATCTAACCATACTTCACGCCTTGCATAAATAATTGCTTCTCGTATTTCAGGATCTTTAAAATATCCATATAGCCGTTGAACTTCTTCAAAGTTCCCCCAACTTGTTCATGTCGTATACAAATCTTAAGGCATTTGGTTCTTCAAAGTAGCGTCCACATATATCCAAAGCTCCAACTATATTTTTCTTAGTCACCGGACGAATTCCCTCAACAGTCTTAATTACTCAGTGAATCTATAGCGGATTATTCGGTTTTTCGGGGTTACTCGGGTTTATTAAGATTCTAGGAATTTATGTTGCTTGACGTAATATTAAAAAAATTATTAAAGCCACGGCGGCCAAAGGCTCACGAAATTTGTATCAAATTTTGGGAGAAGGCCGCCGTGGCTTTAATAATTTTTTTTAATATTACGTCAAGCAACATAAATTCCTAGAATCTTAATAAACCCGAGTAACCCCGAAAAACCGAATAATCCGCTATAGATTCACTGAGTAATTAAGACTGTTGAGGGAATTCGTCCGGTGACTAAGAAAAATATAGTTGGAGCTTTGGATATATGTGGACGCTACTTTGAAGAACCAAATGCCTTAAGATTTGTATACGACATGAACAAGTTGGGGGAACTTTGAAGAAGTTCAACGGCTATATGGATATTTTAAAGATCCTGAAATACGAGAAGCAATTATTTATGCAAGGCGTGAAGTATGGTTAGATACCTTAACATATTATAGATGATGAGAAATAATTAAAAGTAATTTAAAATAATATCAATTGTGTTTTATTAAATGATCATTAAAACTAGATGATATAAAATATCCTGATATTGTCATAGAGAGTTAGAGTTGGAGCTGCTCTATGTATGTTTTATTGATGTCCTATAAAAATAATTGCACTTGTTAATAAAGTTAGTTTAGTTTTTATTATCACCGCGATAGGATGTATGCTGCTAAGATAAAATACCTCCTTCTGGAAACACCGAATATTAAATATGGCTTTCGAATGGAGGGTTCAAAACTGTTTATTGGCAATAAGCTTGTTAAAATAGTAGATAATGCTCTTAAAATTGACACCACACAATTTCCATTAACCAAAGGTCTAATTACTTTATTGGCTACAAATTACCCTGAGAAGTTTACTGCCAAAGATCTTGATAATTATAAAAAAATTCTACTTGAAACGAGCGCACACAAGCAAGGATTCTGTATCGATAAGAACGTTTTGTCATTAAACTGCTTGAAATATAAAAATGTTATATCCAAGTTATTTCCGCCTAGGAGAAGCTATGTACAACAAAAACATGCTAGACAGAAGATGCTCAGATCTAGCTCTTCCTTGCAAGCATGAATGATGAGAATAACCATAGTTCAGATGGTGAGGATGATGATTGTGAAAAATTACCGCCATACTATGAAAATGTTAATGAACTCGTGGTTAGATTAAAATATTTAGAGGAATGCAACATAAACAATTGTGATATTGTCGAAATATGTGTAATTCTTAGGGAAGTGGGGGAGCCTTTGTATTATAGAATTTTATAAATAAATATATTATGAAATAGCTGTGTTTTATTTGCTTTTAAATAAGTATTATCATAATCTATAGTAGAATTTAGTCATTTAGTCTCGAGCTCATGTCAAAGACAGTCGATTTAGGAGTTAGGCTCCGAGAGCATCTGCGTCAAATACGTAAACTAAAAAAGCCACCAAGTGTTACGAAGATAGAAAGTATTTAGTTGAGCTATTTTCGAAACTGATTCTTTTAAAAAAGCCTTCCAATGGCGGCCTCTGCCTGGGATAAGGTGTTTGAATCTCCTTCGCAATGTCGGAAGGATGATGCAATACATCGCAAGATTAAGCCTAACACAGTATATGAAGTTGATGGCTATATAACAGTCATATTTAGTACTATAGAAGAAGAACGCAAACAAGTTACAGTGGATACTTTTGGCTATGGCAAGATTTATTTCTCTAGTAAGGAATTTGAAGAATTTCTAAGAACGTTTGATTCTTTCATCACTTGCTGGGTAGACATCCTTCTGATTAAAATTGGACAGTATGTTTTGGTGTTTCATCGTAATGAGCAAAAACGAAGTCTCAAGTTTGAAGATTCTATGGCAGACAAGTACCTGTTTCGATGGGCTGACAAGCTAATACGATTATTTGCAAGACATACGCATCAATTGCGTAAACTAAACACTGATTATTATACAATTACCAAATAAAAGTTTTATTGTCATGTGTTGGTTTTCTTTATTTTTTTAGGGAAAGGTTGGGTAAAATAAAACATTGATTTAAATACAAACAATCTGTTGTTTATTAAATAAACATAATACTAATACAATAGGCGATAACAATATAATAGTAATAATGATAATAATAATAATACAATAATAAATACCTAACCTAATATCACAACCCTCTATAGGTAACAGCTATCGAAAAAGATTGACGCAAAGATAGCTGCCCTAGTCAGTCTTGGCGCATGGAATTTCCAATGATTCCTTATATTTTGCGATATCTCTATGACCCCAAGCAAGCGTGTTCTCTAAATCACCGGGTATAAGGTAACGCTTGTCGTCCGCGTATGACAGCGCTACCTTATTTTTAAGTTCGACATACATATCATGTTGATGAGAGCGGAATGTATTCATCTGACGATGAATAAGGGTTCCTTCTATGTTGACTGCTTGTCGATAATCATCTATACTAAGTTCTTTTTTAGTGACATAGTCAGGAACCCCTTTAGCTTTTTTCGTACATTCCCCTTCAACATCAACGCAATACGCCTTCGCCCCAGTGCCAACAAATTCCCAAATAATCTTTCCTGCATACTCGTCTTTCATTTTACCTAATATCGATTGGTTTACAGGAACATTATGTGGGTTTTCGTGGGAGTAATTGGACGTATCGAATCTATCTAAATTTTCTGTCATGTCATTGTAAAAATTTTCGGTAGTGACTTTTAAAATAAGAGAGTCGGTGTCAGTATACAGCAAGACCGCGTTGTTGCCATATTTTGGCTTAATGTACCCGTACAAAAAGTCGTACATAATCGTCTTGGATATCTCCAAGATTGAAAAGCCTACGTAAATAGGCTTATTATACACCACTTTTTGTTTATGCATCTGGATTGCTACCAGGTTTTCGCTAAATATAGCGCGGTCTTTGAAATGAGGCTTCGCGATTAACGCTCCGGCCCCCAACCTCCTACCAATATTTTCCCAATGGGAAACAAGTTTTACGTCTACCCGTTTCTCCACGTTCTCCATCGTTTTCCCGAACACGGCGTTGTTCATCAGCTTAAAAAAGTCCTTTTCGAACTTATTTTTAGCCTTATTTCGCAACGCTGTATTCAAATCGATGTATTTTTTAAGCCACGGAGATTGATCGAAAGATATAACTCGGTGAATTTTAGTGAGCTGAAGGCCATAATTTAATGCTTGTTGCAAATTTTGAATATGAATAATGTACTTTTCTTTTTTGATGAAATTTGGTATCAATTTTGTAATTTTTGGAAATTTTGACCCGGGCGGTGCGATGGACTGTGGGCAAAAGGGTAGCTCATTATGAAGATAATGTAATGATTCCGGATAGTCTAAATCAACTTCTAGTATATAGCCTGTTTGTGATTCAGGAGATATATTTAAGTAATCTAAATTTTGAATTTCGGTTTCGTCTAACCACTTGAAATTTCCCGTTGGTAAATATTGAGACATGGCTGCACCATACAGATTGGTCGCATCCAGGTACATGATGTAAGAGTTGGGTTTAGAAGCGTCATAATTCGGTGTAAATTTATTGTTCGCTAAAGCTTGTCTAACGCTACACTGACTGACTCCTCCGCGAATCCCGTGCTTAAAGAAGTGCACCATGTCTAGATCTGTTAATAGTTCTAATTGGATGGATGTGGCCTTAAGGGCCGCGTCCATCGAGAGACCTGGCGCAGTAAAATATTGCGCAGGATCGAGCCCATAGGTAGCCAGGCACACGTCTCTAAAGCTTTCAAAGACATCTGTCAAAATTAGAACGTCGGATTTGAGATATATATCTGAATACTCGCCTAAAGTTTTACATTTAAATAAATTCCATACTGCCCAAGCACGCTTGTAATCATCTTTGGAGATGTCCTCCTTTTTTAGTTTATTGTAGAATTCTTTATGTGATGGAAGTGTCGTTTTGTCTAATTTTGAAAAAGAATCGACGTAGTTATATGGGAAGACACCCTTCTGTCGAATAAGTTCAAATTTCTCCTGTTCCGCGAAATATTTGCGTACTGTACGACATTGCTCCGGTTTTAAATTTTGACTGAGTTTATCCAGCCCAGTGGCCATGAAACGAAAACTATCAAGAAACCGTAATTTTAAAAATACCTGGCGTTGTTTCCCTTCCTTGATTTCGACGTTATCCACCAAGACATGTTTGGTGAAGGAAATATACTTTTCTTTATTTTGGGGGATAACGTCTAGCTTTTCCTCATCGCAAGCTAACTCCTTGACAAAAAGATGGGAATCAAAATTGGACATGTTGTGGAAAAAGATGGGTATAAATTGAGGAATTTTATAATTAAGGTTACATACAGAGTGAGCCGGGCCTCGATAGAATCCAGTCAAATGATCGTGATCATGTACTCTATCGTTTGCCTCTACATCAAATGGCTTTTCGCAAATGTGGCAGGTTGGTGCTTGTCGATGCGCATTCTCCTGTTCCGCTGTCATAGGTAACATTGGCACCACTTCCTTCATAAAATGATCATAGATTGACTTGCAGTCAGTCTCTAATCGTTTTATAAATTCTTTGTGTGCGTCCTGTCCTCTATAACTTTGGTACTTTGAATAGGCATCGTCAAAGTCACATTTAATGTAGTATGCAAATGAGTAGGGTATATGTTTATGTGTCCTAACAGTATAGGATGTATCGGGGTCCTGCTCATTTTGCTCTGTATCCAAGGGTTCAAGGATTGTCTCGAAGTCGGCGTAAACAACGAAAGGTACCTTTAATTTCTTTTCAAAGTTTGTGAATTTGAAAATATTCTCGGGAATCTCTTCACCGTATTTATTCTTTTTTAAATCAGTCGTCGGTACTTTGGCCGAAACGTGCCCGCAATCGTGTTCTTGATGAGCTTTTAGTTTTTGCTCTGAATAAAAATATGTTAAACAACCATCACATAAATACTTTGTACCACCATGATGTAAAGATAATTGACTTGAGACCAGTCGAGACATGTTTCTTATTAAACAGTAATGATTATTTTCGTAATCATCGCTAATTAATAACAAATTTACATGTCTCTCCTTGCGAGATGTCGTAAAAAATAAGGGACCAGCGACTTCAATACTATTTTTACCATTGTCAAAGACTTTTTCTAGGCCGTAGACATTGATAGAAATATTATTAAGTCGTTCAAATTTGGTTATATCACCAAGTTTGATTGGAAATTCCATACCTGTAAAGTCCAGCTCATTCTCAAAAGGTAAATAGTTCGCTACCCTATTTGCATTTTGAGTCCGATCAACGGGGTGTAAGGCTGCCAAGACTGACCACTTGAAGCACTGTAAGTCTGTGTTTTGAATGTTTAGAACAGCTTTCTTTGCGTCAATCTCTTTTGGAAGCGGAATATAAGACGATGCCTTTAGAGGGTTGATTTTATTAATACCTAATTCTAAGTGTAGGAGCTGCTGCAGAGTCCACCCTGTAACAATAGAAACATTGTTAAGTATTATGATTTAAAAATATGTTAGACTTTTTTTAGCGCTTGCAATAGTACTTACCACTATCCTTTTCCGAAAACTCTGAATATTTCCGGTCCAGGATGGCAGCAAACTGTTCAAACAGCTCCTCCAAGTCCGTCGCTCCATTCACCATTACATATTTGGTATTGAAGGACTTGTCCTCTGACGACTCGTTCGTTTGCAGAAGGAAGCGGCCGAAAAGCTCTACTCCGACTTTCAGTTGTTCATATTTTGCAACAATTCCTCCCACCAGCCTTACGAATTTTTCCCTTAGATGATCCAGGAACCTGGGGACGCTAGTGGGATCTTGACTTGAAGAAAGTCGGTAGGTAGCAATTCGGCTTCGGAATGATGTTTTGACCAGTTGTACACCTTCCTCCTGCTCCACGCAGCAGCAGTTCTCCCGATGTTTTTGGGTTCTTAGATGGCTGGACCACCGGGAGATAGGCACATCCACTTGACAATCATCACAATGCTTCTGCTGCGCAGATGAAGTTGATGGTTCTGAAATAATTTAACAATTATTATCACTTATGTAATATTTCACAATATGATGCAATCTTTCACAATATGATGTAATATGGTGTAATCTTACACTCTATGATGCAATAACTTACCATCTGACGACACGAGTCTAGCTCTCTTGGCCATGGCTACTTGCGAAGACGACGCTTGTCTTTTTGGGGCTCGGTGCTTCTCCTTTTGATGTTTTTGGAGAGCCCATCTTGAAGCAAAAGTTTCTTCACAAGTTGGACAGACATGCACTGAAAATCTGCAGTCCCCATGGCGTTTGAGGCTGTCCTTTCTGGCGAAGGAGCGGGAACAGAATTCACACGAAAACATTGTCTGAAAAAGTAATACAGTATTAGACCGTCTAATTTTAATGCAATATCGATTATTATACAAATAAACATCTACAGCGAAGCATAAGCATCCTGTATTGGCTTACACAACACGTTAGAACCTGTATTTAAATCAATTTAACAAACTTTCATAGTAAAACAGTATTATGTCCCTTATAACCCCCAATTTTAATGCAATATATCGATTATTATAGATTTTCCCAATTAAACACCCGCAGCAAGGCATAAGCACTATGTATTGGCTTGCACAATACGTTAGAACCTGTATTTAAATTACTGTTAACCAAATAATTTTTAATATACCCTTACATGCTGTATCACATTAACACTGTAATATATTAAAAGGTACTTACATTTTATTAATTTTTTGATCGTTCACTACACTTTAGTACTTTAGTCTTCAACTTCTCGATGATAACTGATGTGGCTTGCCCGGGTTCCACTGTATTTATAGCAGAGCCTTTCACTTCGGCTACGCCCGTCGTCGTCATTGAATATTAATTGCTTGCTCACTGCAAATAGACGTTTGCATATTAATTACCAATTGTCCTTACCTCGTGTTGAATAAAATTAGAATGTCGTATATTTCCAAGATGATGTAATTGTCCACGACTTTTAATATTGTTACTGTGGTATACCACTCATTGAATATTAATTGCCTCATTAACCTCGCCTCGTGCTGCGATCATTGTTAGTTGGAAATAGTTTGTATTATTGAAAAATGTATTCTATAAGAGGTTTAAATATATTTTATATTAATCTAAACGTATAATACTAAGGAATCAATGTTTCATATACAGGTTGTATTACGGGATCTGCCCCCACTATGTTTTTGGTTAATTTTTCCCAAAAAAGGATGTTTGGGGCGTTTTTCAAATATAAATTTAAAAGGTGCCCTTTGGCATCCGGAGTACCGAAGGTACTTTTTCTGGGGTTCGCGCATAATTTTCTCTTTTATTTAACCCCGAAACATCAGTTTTGGTCTACTGCGCATGTTGCCAAAAAGGCGTTAATTTTTTTTTATTGCGGGGTTGTATAGGTATGGCCTAATAGTGTAGATATTAGATAAAATTATAAAAATCCTAGATGCCCTTTTGGCAGCATTGCCCGTTTTACTAATAATTTGAAGACTTGGAAATATTCTGAGTTTGGGATTACATAGGTATACCTTAGTAATGCAAATATAGAAAAAATTAGAATTTTCGGATGTGCCCTTTTGGTAACTTTGATGATTTTACTGATATAATGCGGATATCTCGCCTTGGAATTATATTAATAATGATAAACATTACCCATTATGGTTACATAGTACGAATTTTGTATTGATTGTGCTAAGGCCCTAATGGTTTTATTCGTATAGCTTTGTTATTAATAGAGATTTTTGAAAAATTCTTTCAATGTTCGATAGGTATACTCATCTTATACCTGTTTGCCAAATTTCGCCTTTTTATCTTTAGGCATAAGGACGCTAATTGCAAAAAACTATATCTCCCGAACCAGTCAGCCGATCGACTTCGGGTTTCTTTTAAACGTCTTGTTAGATCGCTCCGCGCCTATGTCACGTGTTAGATTTCAATTTTAACATTTGACAAGTGACAGGTGACCTTGAGCTGTCTTAATTGACAGGTGGCATCCGCCATCTTTTCCTATTCTTAATATGACGTCATCCTGAACATATTCCATATATAGAATATTATTGCCCAAAGCAGTTAGCGCCCAAGTAGCTAAGGCCCAAAGTTGCTAACGCCCAACAGTGTGACGTTTGACAGTTGACAGGTGACGTATGACATATGACGTATGACATATGACGTATGACATTGACTTTGACATTGACTTTGACATTGACATTGACAGATGACGTATGACATATGACAGGTGACAGGTGACAGATGACAGATGACAGGTGACAGGTGACAGATGACAGGTGACGTCATAATTAGTGTCGCCCACGTCTGCGAGCTGCCCGGGCATGCGCCGTTTGGACCTGTGGAATTGATGCAGAATGCCCCATCTCCCTCTACTCAAATATTTTTTCCCCCGTTATGTGAAAATGATCTCTTACTTTCACATCTGTATCGGTAAAAGGGTGTTCACATATACCGCAAATCGTAGCATTTTTAGACTCTTCCTTTTCCTGATCCGTTAAATCTTTCATTTCTTTTATATCTTTTAAATATGTATTATAGAAAAATCTTAAATCGTTTTCAATCCGGGAAACAAAAACTTGAGCCGCATCAACCCCCCTATATAACTCAAACTTGGAAATTGAATCGTCGAAAGAACATTTGAATTAAATACGAAAAAGAGTAGGGCTCATGCTTAAAACTTTGCATTGTGTAAGAATTTGTAGGGTTTGGTTCCACATTTACAACCTGTTTTAAAATAGACTCAAAGTCTGCATACACTACAAACGAAGCTCGCATTTGTTTCTCAATGTTTTCAAACTTTAGAATGTTTTCAGGTACATTATTTCCAAATTTATCAGTTTTAAAATCCAATGTAGGAGTGAATATACAGGGTGTTATTTAAGTACGGGGCCAAACTCCAAAGGGTGCTTCTTTAAGTGATTTTAAGAAGAAAAGTTCATATAAACATGGGTACGAAAATGCATAGTTTTTACGATACAGCGTGTCAAACTTTTAAGAAAAAATTGGATGTTCGTAAATATCTCAATACTCTTTTATTCGATTTTGTTGAAATTTGGCAATTCTGTTTGTAATAACAAGAGGATAATGTGGCCTCAATTATATTAAAATTATTAAGTCCAGTGGCGTCACGGAAGACAGTCTAACTAATATTTTTGACAAAAAAAATGCGCGCCACTGACTTTTTTTAAAATTATGTATTTTTCTAGATTTAAGCAACTACAAATACAACTCTTTTATCTCTTGAGTTTTTTTCATATCTGGCTTTGTTTTCGAGAAAAAAATAAAAACCACTTGATTGCTTGTCCCCGTCCAGTCAACACTGAAGAAGAACTAACCCAAAGGATACGGGATTCATGTGATCAGATAAGACATACGCCGCGAATATTTTGACGAGTTCGGAAATTAATGTTAAGACGAGCCAATGCTTGCATTGAAGTTGAAGGAGGGCATTTTCAGCAACTATTATAGGTTTCGTCTTATTTTCTGTTAAATACATAAGTAAACATCGCAGTAATAAATACCGTTAGGCAGTTGTTTATGTTTATTTCTTTTATCGAACCCAGTTTTATTCTGTGCAAAAAAATTTCAAAAGAGGACTCGTGTAATTTTAATTGCTTAATAGTTTGGTAAGTAGTTTAAATTTTTTATGCTTATTTTCCCGGGGACAAGCAATCAAGTGGTTTTTATTTTTTTTCTCGAAAACAAAGCCAGATATGAAAAAAACTCAAGAGATAAATGAGTTGTATTTGTAGTTGCTTAATTTTAGAAAAATACATAATTTTAAAAAAAGTCAGTGGCGCGCATTTTTTTTGTCAAAAATATTAGTTAGACTGTCTTCCGTGACGCCACTGGACCTAATAATTTTAATATAATTGAGGCTACATTATCCTCTTGTTATTACAAACAGAATTGCCAAATTTCAACAAAATCGAATAAACGAGTATTGAGATATTTACGAACATCCAATTTTTTCTTAAAAGTTTGACACCCTGTATCGTAAAAACTATGCATTTTCGTACCCATGTTTATATCAACTTTTCTTCTTAAAATCACTTAAAGAAGCACCCCTTGGAGTTTGGCCCCGTACTTAAATAACACACTGTATATGGTTACAGTCATATTGCTGATGTTCTGCTAATTTATTTTCTGAACTAAAATAAGTCAAACAACCACCACAAAAGAATATTTTATCATGATTATGCGATATTTGGCTAGACAATAAACGTAATAAATCCTTAATCCAGCAATATTGACTTCTTGAATAATTTTCATCACAATTGTGTCTATTATTATCTTTCACATTGCAATATTTTGTTATTAACAGCAAATTAACGTGATTTACGCGTTTTTGTCCCGAATAATATAGTGGACAATTTCATATTTTACCTTTTTAGCATCAAATAAAAATTGTAAACTATACACATTCACTGAAATATTATTCATTTCTTCAAATTTTTTTATATCACGTAACTTTACTGGAAAATCCATACCTGTAAAGTTAAGAACGTCAGAGTAATAAGGATAAGATGATATCTGCGTTGCGATTGATCTGTCGGCAGGAAACAAATCTGACACTATAGCCCACGCAAAACAGCACTCATCTTGATTGATCACATTAATAATGGCATTCTTAATTTGAATTGGACGTAGTAATGCAATGTAAGACGACCCTCTAATCGGACTGTAATTATTAATATTTACTTCGAGGTACAGTATTTTCTCCAATGCCCATCCTGTAAAGAAAAACAACACACAATTAATATCTTTTCCATCAATACACTAAAACCTTTAACATACCTGAATCTTTTTCTTGAAATTCAGTTGACTGGGTTTTCATCGCTTCAGTAAATATTCCATACACCATATTTAAATCGCTGCTTGCATCAACTACCTCATTTGCTGTATTAAACGATTTTTCACCTACAATTTCTTGTGATGGTAAACTGTATCGTCCCACCACAACCATATTTATTTTAAGTGAACGGTGTACTAAGAACAATTCACTTATTAGATCTAACACTTTCGATCTTAATTCAGCGAAGAACGCTGCAAAGTCTATATGATCATTATCACTATTTACGCGGTAGGTTGTGATTCTGTTTTTAAATGCAGTATCAATAATTTGCACATTTTGAAACAATGGTGAACATGTATTACTTCTATGTTGTAATGTTCTTTGATGAGCTGCCATCTGATTCACTGGTAAAGTAACATTACATGCAGCACAAGTCTGCATACGCGATGATGAAGCACTACCATCTAGTCTGCATCGTTTCTCTTCACCCACATTAGCCACTCTTAATTTACATGAGTCTTTTTTATGACGCAACATATTATAACTTCGCGTAAATGATTTACCGCATTCTTCTCACACGTATTTATTAATGGTAACAGATAGGAACTCTTACACGAACGATTGACAAGCAAATACTGAAATATCCAACTCCTTCTTCCTTTTTATAGTAGGTCTAATAAGGACACACAATGTAAAAATCAACACCTACGTTCGAGCACGTCCAAGGTCGTAAATAAACCCAACCCAATGTCATAAATAAACATCTGCTCAAAAGTTTAGTCAAGGTTACATAAAGACATCAAAGGACATCTGCATCCACTATAAAAATAAATCCGAGAATACCCTAATAACGAACAAAGTCAGAAAAATAGCCAGCGCTCAATATTACTCATAACAAAAGGACAGCTGCACTCTTTAAAGGTGTGAAAATCCGATAACAAAGAGACCCAGACCCTATTGTTACGACTATAATAGCTCTTTCAAGGTGTAAAAATCCCATCAAGGTGTGAAAATCCCATAACACCCTTCAAGAACATGAAGGTATAACAAAACACAAAATGTATTACAAATCTAACTTTTGGGAAAAAAAAATGGTCAAGGTAACATCAATAAAACAGACTTGCATCCCTTTAGATATTTTCGAACAAATAAATGACGACAATAAAGAGAATAAAAATAATAAAAGGACACCTGCATACCATAAAAATACGCTCGCCCACGTGCATTATGGTCAAGGCAACACCATCAAAGAGCAGCTCTATCCTTCAAGGTCAAATGAGTCACATAAAAGACACCTGCATACCATAAAAATACCCTCGTCCACGTCAAGGTAACACCATCAAAGAGCAGTTGCATCCTTCAAGGTCAAATAAACACTTGCATACCATAAAAATACGCTCGCCCACGTGTATGGTCAAGGTCAAATTAACACTTGCACACCTGCCTCCAAGGACAATTCAAGGTCAAATAAATACCTGCACATCTGTGCCGTCAAGGTCGCGGGAGGGTAGGCGAGGGGGCAGGGGTGTAAGAGGGGGGGGGAGAGGCGGAATCCGGCTTTCATCTCTACTTATGTCAAATGATTTGATACCCTGCCTAGACAAAAATATTTTTGATCCCTAGTTAAATAGGTATAACCTTCAAAATTTTGAGTTATAAAATATTTTGATTGAGAAGGCATAGATTTATCTCGAATTTTAAAAATAAAAGTACAAAATCATAAAAAGTTTTAATATTGAACAATTGAAGTTTATTCCACATAAAGTTTGTCTTCGTGTATTTATCCACT
Organism: Polydrusus pterygomalis; assembly: GCA_963969555.1. Lineage (NCBI taxonomy): Eukaryota > Metazoa > Arthropoda > Insecta > Coleoptera > Curculionidae > Polydrusus > Polydrusus pterygomalis. The sequence goes on from OZ018378.1 coordinate 86,467,125, forward strand.
TTTAAAATTATATACATCGCTTTATTTCGCAAAATTTGGAGTCTATAAAATACCCCGTTATTTACTGTGTAAAAATAATTGCACAATATAAAAAATGATGGGGTAAAATTAGTGTATTTTAGTTTGCTCGTGTTAAAAATAATCATAAATTTTGTGTTCCGAAACTTTGTCGACATATTTTCGAATTCAGTTTTCGAGTCCTTGGAACATTTTTGAACGGTTTATTTCGAAAAATTTTCAAACCATTGTGTCGATACATTTAACACACAAGAGAATGCATATTTTTCGAAACATTTTTAGAGAAAATTGTAAAGTTATGTATGACAGATGCGTTTGACACATTTTCGATTTAAGAGAATAAAAACAAATTAGTATGTTTCTACTTCTAAATATTTACCAAACAATGGCGTCCATTCATTTTCGAAACTTGTGAAGAAAATAATTTTCGAAACTTTCAGCAACATATAGTCATACTCACTACCTGCTCGTCGATCGTAACAAATTATAATAATAACCTTTAATTTTTAAGAATGAAGACTTTCAAATCCACCATCAATAATGATAATTTTTCAATTGTTTTCAGTTTGATTTTTTGAAAATGTTTAATTTTATTATACAAGAAATAAGTAAAATTTTAAGAATATTTTCAATTTTATGTTTTCGCAAAATATTATTTTTTCTATAAATGCAAGCAAATTAGTAGCGCGTTAAAAATGTAAAGCTAAATTACATGATAAAATTTATTTCGTCAATGTTTTTGTTTCTCTTTTGCAATAACTAAGTAAAATAAATCGTTACTTATAAAAAATTCACTTGTGGCAAATACATTATGGCGAAATAATTTCGTCTTCTTTTTGTTTTTCTTCTATTTAACAACCTGTAGGTACTAATTCGAATTATTTGTTTCGTGATTGTGTTCATATTGGCATCGTCAAACACCGCCCTCTAAGGTTGAGAATAAACACATTTGATATAACATTTTCGAAACATTTTCCATAAAAGTTTCGATTATGCGTCGAAACAGCGAAAGTCACAGATAGTACCAAGCACTCAGAAACACGTGCAAATTTAACATTATTATATTTAAATTATCAGATATCTAGACACACAGATATAGAGATCATTTTACAATTATTTGTAGGTTACATACTTCATAAGTAATGTGTGAAGCCAAACGATGTTTTGAATGCGTTCGTTATGAATCAGACAGTTTTTTTTCGAAATATTATTTTTTAAAAATAAGGACAACATTTTTTTTATGTAGCTATTGCAAGGCCATCCCTGCAAATTGTTAATGGCACCACTGCTGAATAAGGTCAATATCCTTACATGGTAAGTAATCAAAGATGTTAGGTTAAGTTAAACGAATGGACCGCACATTGTATTATCAAGTAAGTACATTGTTTCCTTATCACTTGTTTTAAATCCAATATGACGAAAATGACTAATTCACTGGACAACAGCTAAAATGTTGCAGAAATAAAATCAACTAAATCTTACTATTTTAGGTGTGCTTAAATCGAAAATAAACTTTTTTTAAAAATATTAGTTCACGTTTAAGAGATACGTGACGTCATGTTCCCCTAATATATTAACACTGTAACCGCGAGAACGCACGTAGTATATTTGTATTGTAATAACAATATATGGATTTTATATTGCCAAATCTATATTTTCACCAAGTTAAGGAATGGTGGATTCTTAGAGACGATCCCCTATATTCGAAATCCTAACCCCCTATTGCTTAAAATAAGAGCGATAGCCATTGAAACCCATGTAAATCCACTTTCATGTCTGCCTTGTACTGAACAGTCCCTATATAATAAAAATCTGTTTACAAAAATAAGAGAGCGAACGAAATGAGTTTTACATAAATTTACCTAAATAGGGATATTAACACAATGGCGACTTAGCCGGGACCACCCTAAAACAGGGATAATATTGAAATATTTAATTAAGCGGCAAATAAATAATGCTTTACTACCCGATTTTAAATAAATAAACGACTAAACGGATAAAAGAACCCTTGTTTATCCTCATTTCTATGGTTTACCTGAGCACAGTACTATAATGTAGGCCAATAAATCCATTAGTACCTGCTCAGTCGCATTGTGTCCTTTATCCCTATTTAGGTAATAACAAATAAAAAACTCATTATGTTGGTTTCTTAAAATTGTATATAGACTACTTATAAGTATAATTATAATGAAATGTATTTAAAAATCTATAATCCATATTTGGGGATATAAACAGGTAGGTAAGCGGAGAGGTTAGTCAGTCGAAGTTAGTAATTCAAGTCGAATAGTTAAGATTGTAAAATGCCTCGAAAGTGTGTAAACAATCCAGATCACTTCTGTTATGTTTGTGGTGAAGTGACTTTTGCGTCTCAGAAGCGATCTATGACTCCATTGATGAAAAAAGCATATCATCTTTATTTCGGTTGCAGAATAGGAGATCAAGACAAACAGTGGGCGCCACATATATGCTGTAATGCATGCGCTTCAAGTTTGACAAGCTGGTTAAATCGTAAAAACCGATCTATGCGGTTTGCTGTTCCAATGGTCTGAAGAGAGCCTACAAATCATGTTAATGATTGCTATTTCTGCATGATACCTCCTGTTGGGCAAGGCACCGGTATATCCAAGAAGAAAAAGTCTGTTATTAACTATCCAAATATACCATCTGCCATCAGACCTGTACCACATAGTGACGACCTTTCTATTCCAGAACCCCCAGAAACAGTCACTTACGAATCAGACAGCGATACAGCGTTGTGCCAAGAAGAAGATATGCCATCAACTTCAAGAGATCCCGATTTCGCACCCAGCACATCATACCGCCAACCGCACAAAATAACCCAGTCAGAATTAAACGATCTTGTGAGAGATCTAGAACTTCCAAAAAGTAAGGCTGAGTTACTAGGATCAAGATTGCAGCAGTGGAACCTGTTAGAAGAAGATGTCTCTGTAAGTGTTTTTCGTAAACGCCATAAAGGTCTAGCGCCATTTTTTGACATGGAAAATAACTTAGTTTTCTGCAATAATATTGGCGGTTTATTGGAGGCTTTAAATATAAACTACAAACCAGTGGAATGGAGATTGTTTATAGACAGTTCAAAATTAAGTTTAAAGGCAGTACTATTACATATTGGCAATATTCTTCCGTCCATTCCTGTCGGATATGCAGTTCACATGAAAGAATCATACGACAATATGAAGTTCCTATTGACAACCATAAAATATGATGAGCACCAATGGCAGATCTGTGGTGACTTAAAGGTTATTGCACTTTTACTTGGGTTGCAGCTAGGCTACACCAAGTTTTGCTGTTTTTTGTGTGAATGGGACAGTCGGGCAAGGTCACTTCATTACAATAGACGACACTGGCCCGTTCGACAATCATTAGAGCCAGGGCAAAAAAATGTACAACACATGCCATTGGTAGACTCCAAAAAGGTTTTGTTACCACCACTGCATATCAAATTGGGCCTAATGAAAAACTTTGTTAAGGCACTGAATCGAGATGGGCCAGCATTTCAGTACCTACGTCAGAAATTCCCGAGGCTAAGTGAGGCAAAAATTAAAGAAGGTATTTTTATTGGGCCACAAATTCGAAATATTCTGAAAGACGAACACTTTGACAGCACTCTAACAGATATTGAAAAAAACGCCTGGAAAGACTTTCGCCTCGTGGTAACTAATTTCTTGGGAAATAAAAAAGCTGACAATTACGTTACTCTGGTTGAAAATATGCTGTCGTCGTATCAAAAAATGGGCTGCAATATGTCTCTAAAGATCCATTTCCTACACTCTCACCTGGACTTTTATCCTGACAACTGCGGAGCTGTAAGTGATGAGCACGGCGAACGCTTCCATCAGGACATATCAACCATGGAAAACAGATACCAGGGACACTGGAATGCTTCCATGCTTGCCGACTACTGTTGGACTCTTGTTAGAGATGCTCCAGAAACAGTTCACAAAAGAGTAGCAAAGCGACAGCGCATTTAGTGACTCTAAAGTGTAAAATTATGTAGTTTTTATTATTTTATCAAAAATAAAATATTACCACTTTTTTTTTTAAACGGCAACTAAGTTTTTAATTTCATTATCATTTTTGTATTCAGCATCCCAAAGTTAACAAAAAAAATGCATTTTGATACACGATACAACCAATAACCTAAAATTTGTTGTCCAGTGATTAGTCAAATCCTGTTTTATCGTGCGGATCCAAAGCTTACTGACTATATAAATCAAATAAATAAATAAATATAGGAACCCCAAAAAGATTGTGTTATTACCAAAAATATATCCAAAGAATAGTAGCAAAAGCTCTGGAAATCAGTTCAATGAAAGTTGAGTAAAAAAAACATAATAAAACCGAAGAATACTAAAAAAGTAAACGAACGAACCATTTGTAGTTATGAAATGGAAAGTATTGTTAATTATTTATTATTAAAAAATTGTTGTTTTTGCATTCGTCACCAAATGTTAAAAAAGCACTAGATGATTCAGAAAATTTATTTGGAAAAGCCCAGAACGTGCCACTAGGTTTAAAAATATTACAATTTAAAAAAAAACTATTTTGGTGTTAGAAAAAATTGACATTGTGGAAAATATTGGAAAAAATATAATCCAGTATTTATGTCAAAGTTAAATTACATGCTTATATTTTCAAAGTCAAATTAAAACTATCACACCCGTCTTTTAGGGAAAATAATTTAGAACTTATTAAAAAATACCTACCTAAAAACAACTACCCCCTTAAACTTGTAAATCGAATCCTTAACAACCAACAAAAAAATAAAACAAATATTCCGTCTGCTGAACATCAACTGTATTTAAAAATTCCTTATATAAGAGGGTTATCCGAAAAAATAAAGACTCTTTTGGCAATGGACAATGTTAAGATAGCTTTTAAGAGCGAACGTTAGATTTAAGGGCACCATTACACTACCTATCCATAAAACTGCTCTATTTGAATGTAGTTTTTCTTATAACATATCCGCTATCTATAATTCTATTGGTCTAGACCTTAAAACTAAATATATTTTAACTTTTAAAAAAATATATAAAAGTATATTACTGGGTGTTTAAAATTTTCTGCTTTCGGGTCGTGCTTTTTCTTTTTCTTGCTTTTTCTTTCTTTCCTTCATCCGTCTCCTGCACTGTCTTTACTTATTAATATTTTTGCATTAGTACAGAATTTATTTTAGTGTTATTAACATGATCTTTATTTTGTTATTTAATTTGGAATGACTTTTAAAGGTGTACCTATATACATTGTAATTTTTGTTGTTTGAGGTTAAGTGGAAGACCAACCCTTGTTACTAGCAAGGGATGAACTTCGCCTTTTCAGATATCATTGAATAGGATTTTTATTTTTATTATTATCTTTTCTACTTACTGTAATGATTATCTGAATAAAGATTGTTTATTATTATTATTATTATTATTATTATTATTATTATTATTATTATTATTATTATTAAAATACTATACGCACTACTATCTACTCAAAACTAAAGAACAAAACTCCACCACCCCTTAAATCTAATATAATTTACAAGGTACCCTGTAAAGAATGTACAAAAGTATATATAGGGCAAACTGGGAGGTATTTAAAGATCAGAATGTCGGAACATGCAAGAGACTGTAGAAACTTTCATGCTAAGATTTTAAAACGTACGGGCACAATTTTGGCTTTGAAAATGTAAGCATTTTAGAGACAGAGACTAATTATATGAAACGTATTTTAAGGGAAATGATAGAAATTAAAAATGACCCGAAAAGTATCAATCGAAGGACAGATATAGAAACCCTCAGTACTTCATGCTTTAATTTAATTGAAAAAACGAGAAAGGAAAAAAAAAAGAGATTTACAACAATAATTTATTTCTACATTATCACCGCTAAAACCTGACAAGGTTGTAGTACAAAATTTTAAAAATTATTGATTGTTTACGGTGCCGTTTGTTACGTGTCCCTTTTACCATTATGTGTTCTAATTTTTTTTTTGTTTTTTACCATTGTGACGCATGGAGCCCACTTTAACTGTAAGTTATTTACCACTTTTTATCTGTTGTTTTGTGGTTTTTTTGATTCACCCTTGGTCCCAGTGTTATTTTATTTTTTTTTAATGAGAAAACTTTTCTCTTTTCTAATATGATTTAATTAGGGTGGACTTTTTAAGAAAATTAAAATACACAAATTCTCGCAACTTTCTTTGGTCTCTCTCTATAGCTTGCGCGTTATTTCTAAAAGTTTTCTTTTTCTCTTTAAACACCATGAAATAAGAAAAAAAAATTACACCTGCTTGTAACTGTGTTACTTTTTATTATATCAAAGATATATATTTTGTACTTTCTGTTATGTTATGTTATCGAAAATATGATTTGTCATTTTTTCAAACAAATTAGTTATGTAATTTTTTTATCGGTTATTGTTAAAACCTAAAAAAGAATCCTATTGTTTCAGAGCCCTGAGAAAGAAAATATATTTTCCGAAACGTCGGCAAATTAAAATTTGGGTTTTATTTGCTCCCTAAGATCCTAAAACCCATAAAAACCACCTACATAAAAAGTCTATTGGATCATTAACAATTTTGTTTTATAGTAAATTAAAATATTACTATCAACTAAACCTGATTGTTTCCTTAAAAGTGGACACTTGTGGTTCAAAATCAAATCAAAATATGCTTTATTGTTTTGAAGAACAATGTTGGTATTGTCAAAGTTTAGGGTCAATAGGTAGCATCACACCATTATCTAATTTTAGAAATATCAGACGAATCCTTGATCTTTAATATATTGGGATTTGAATCATGCCAGAGGACAGTGGTGTCGTCAGCAAAAATTGTAAACCGGCCCGCAATGTCTATAGAAGCAAGATCATTAATATAAATAAGGAAAATGATAGGACCAAGCACCATAGTATGTTACTAGCTGATGTCTTAGAGCCTACTACGACCTTTTGGGTGCGTCCCTCAAGGAAGGAAGGAAAGATCGAAACCACTCCAAAGCCTGCCCCCCGAAGCCGTACATACTGAGCTTGCGCAGCAGAATTTCATGACTTACACAATCAAATGCTTTTGACAAGTCACAAAAAACCGCCACCATGGCCTCGGTAGCATTAAGACCAAAATAAACGTCCTCGAGAAATTTAAACATTGCGTCAACAGTGCCCTTCCCCGATTGAAAGCTGAAAGCGAAATTGGCTCGGATGAAAGATATGATGTTGGTTAAGAAAAGATACAATACGTTCCTTAACCAAGTTTTCAATGATTTTTGAAAGGGTCGAAAATAAATAAATTGGTCCATAGATACTGGGATCAAAAGGGCCACCCTTGTGGATAGGAATAACACTCGCAAGCTTCAGACAATCCGGAAAACTTCCCTCAACCCAGGAACAATTAATTACACCCGCCAGAGCCCCCAGTGCAGAATCAGGAAGAGAGAGGAATATCTTCGCAGAGAGACCATCATCACCACATGAATTTTTATTTTTTATCATCTCCATGACCTGCCTAACTTCTATTTGATCAGTGGGTCGAAAGAAAAATGACTGATCAATCTAAATATGCCTTAAATAGTCCATTGGATCTGCTACTGGGTTTAATTTGGATGTAAGAGAACCTGCCACAGAACAATATTAATCATTTAAGACATTCGGGGACATATCAGGAACGTTCAAGCGCGATTTCTCATTAATACCCCTTAGTTCATTTATAATTCTCCAACCCTCTCCATGTGGATTGCCGGCTGTTGATAGACCAGTGGAGTAATAGAGTTATTTTGCGACCTTTATTAGTTTACGATACAGCGATTTATATTGATATTTGAAAATATTCTAGAAAAGCGTCATTGTCAGTAAATTTTCTAATTGTATGTAGGCACCTGATATTAGCGGCAGAAACCTTTAATCCAATAGTGATCCAAGGTTTTCTGCGCTTTGCTTTAATCCTCTAAATAGGAAATTATTTATGAAATGACTCTTGCAACATAACATGAAACTGGTGCAGAGGGTCATCATACTGAAATATACTATTCCATTGAATAGACATACATATTTAATTAAATATGTTATAATTTGTTCTACTAAACAGCCTACCCTGCCCATTTTATTATTAAAAAGCCTTTGGGGGACCGACCAGCTGCTATAAGACTGTGGCTTCAGTCAATAAATCAGTACAGATAGAATTTAAATAAAATCGTTTGCCGCTCTTTAAACAGGATATTAAGTTCTTTTATAAGAAATTTTAGAAGTAATGGAAAAAAAACCGTAAAAAAAACAATAAAAAGCTCTTGATTATTGACGTCACGAAGAAGCAGGCATTTGGAAGTAAGTTTAAAAAGAAATTTTATTTTCAAAATATTTCGTAATAATATGACTTCTATAAAAAAAATTGGAGGCAATTACGAGCCTAAAAAAAGTATTCATGGACTCTATTTAAACCGAAATTCAAGTTAGGTATAGTATTTGTAGAATTATACCGTTGATCTTTTGACTGCCATAAACCCTCATTATCACTTTGACTATAAAACAAATAATGAAATCCCATATTTTAAACCCTTTTCGAGCAGAGCCGGACCAGCTACAAATTCAATTTATACCTATGCCTGATTCATATAAGTTATGGACCCAATGATCCATAAACATCATTAACTTATTATACCATTACCCGGCTTTAATAACAACATGAACATGCAATGGATGAAAAGGACAGTGACCGGCACCGTCAGCAGTTTTTCAACATAAACATAATAGAAAATTAAAATGAATCGTTTGTAAAATCAATCAGTCTGAATTTAATTCTGTAACGTAAAACTTGTCATTTAAAATAAAAATTTGTTTTTTAAAAACTTGTTTCGAGAAGTTAATTAGTTAACTGGCGCAGTCGCATTAGTAGGATACTCAAACGGCCTTAAGCACATAAGTCCGGTTCGTTTCTACGATTTATTGAGTAAAGAACATTTTTCGGGAGTTTCGCGAAATTTTAGACTTTTCGTCGCGTTCCGCAAACTCGTTTCACAGTGGTATAGTTGGGTGAATTGAGTAGCCTAACGAGAAGCAGCATCTTGGGGCTAAATCCTCGAAGCACATCGGAGATCTAAGCAACAATCCAAGCATATGGACAAGATACTGGTACTACTGTAAGTAATTTATGTCATTTAGAGGGTCTTTAAACCTTTCAAAAAAAAACAAGTTTCTCTGATTACTCAGACACAAGTACAGATTCTGATTCAGACTCAATTGCTAACTTGTATCGCACAAGATCCCCCTTGAAACAAAAACCTAAGCCAAAAAGGCGTATTTTTGTAAATCATAATTCTAAAAACTGTAATTTAAATATGTCTTTAAAACCAGAATATCTGGGTATGATCCCAGAATTTCACGGTGAAACAGAACTTTTGCCGCGATTTATAAGTATTTGTGAAAAATTAGTAGCAAAATTTTATAACAACAATGATTTAACAGATTTCCAAAATGAATATTTAATGTCAAGTATTTTAGCTAAAATTAAAGGCGAGGCCGCCCTCAATATATCTTCATGTTTAATAAACACTTGGAATGATTTAAAATTAGCGCTTCTCAATGCTTACGCTGACAAGCGTGATATTTACACATTAAATATAGAAATGACAGAATTGAAACAGGAAAATGAGAGCCATTTTGATTTTTACAATAAAGTGCAACAATTATTACATCTACAAATTTCATTTATTTCAACTCATTTTAATGCAACTGAGGCTCCAATATTGTCTCAATACTGTCGTAATCTAGCACTTAGGGTTTTATTACGTGGGTTAAAAGAGCCTGTGGGGTCATTAATGCGCACTAAAAACCCGGATAACCTTAATACCGCTTTAAGTATGCTAACGAATGATTTCCAAATTGAAACTATTTCGACCAATTTACAAAAAATAAAATTTCCCCAGAATAAAAATAACAAAATAGTAAATCAATTTAAACCTAGACCAGTAGCCCCATTTCAAATAACAAACTTTCCGAATAATACCCAAAATTCATCTATGTACACACAAAAATTTCCAAATTATAACAACCAACCTCATTTTAATACAAATTTGGGACAGAGACCTAACGTTTTTAGGCCTAACCAAAATACTAATTTTCCAAAACCTAGTCCCATGACAGTATCAACAAGAAACACCCTTAGACCACAAAATAGTTTTTCTCAAAATGGAACACAAAATTTCCGACAAAATTTTACAACCAATCAAAATCAACCAAAATTTATTGTTGAAGAACTCTTTAACATTGACGATCAAAGCAATACTAGTAATCAATATGAAATTGAAAATCAATACGAAGAATTAAACGTTCAACCTTCTATTGAACACCCTGAAGACAACGATTTTGCCGATAATGAGCAGTTTTTTCAGGCATCAGCCTCGAGTCCCGAATACACAACCTAGAACTTATGAATCTGCCAAATACTGAAAGTAAATTACCATATATTATTTATCCTGAACTTAACCTTAAAATGTTAATTGACACTGGCAGTACTAAATCTTTCGTAAAACCCGATATCGCTAATAAATTTTTTCGAAAATTTATTCAACAAGATCCTTTTAAAATCACAACCGCTCATGGGAGTTCTGTCGAAAAATTTAGTACTACTATCCCATGCTCAAAAATTTTCAAAACAGATCACAAGCCGCTAAAATTTTATATTTTTAATTTTCATAAATATTTTGATGGGTTGTTGGGAATAGATAATTTAACATTCCTTAATGCAAATATAGATTTAGAAAAAAACCTTCTAATAACACACAATACGGAAATACCACTACTTTTTTATGACTTATCAGTCTCGACAAATTGTATCACGGTGCAGCCGAGATGCGAACAAATTGTGAAATTTAGAGTCAATGGTATCCAAAACGGCGATATTTTAATTCCTTATACAAAAATCGGCGAATTAGAAATTCCAGAATGCATAACCACGGTAAATAATAGTCATGCCATTTGCTCAATCCTAAACTCGTCCGAAACACCGAAAACAATCAAAATATCGGTACCGTGTGACGTAATTGATCTCAATAACTTCGAAATTCAAACAGAACAATGTAATAACTATAATAACTTTAATACCGAAAAGGTGAAATTTGATATCTCTAAAATAAGGACGGATCATATGAATCCTGAGGAATGCAAGGCTATTTTAGGGGTAATTAAAGAATATTCTGATATTTTTCACATTGAAGGTAACCAATTAACCTTTACAAGTAAAATAAAACATAATATCAAAACGTCCGATGAAATACCGATTTATACAAAGTCCTATCGATATCCTGAAATTCATAAAAAAGAGGTTCAAAATCAAATTCAAAAAATGCTCGATCAAAATATTATAAAACCATCTCATTCACCCTGGTCTTCTCCAATATGGGTAGTACCAAAAAAAATTGATGCCTCGGGGCAAAGAAAATGGAGAATTGTGTGCGATTTTAGAAAATTAAACCAAAAAACCATTGGGGATCGGTATCCCCTCCCAAATATCAGTGATTTGCTCAATAAATTAGGGCGTTGCCAATATTTTACTACTCTAGATTTAGCTTCTGGATTCCACCAGATCGAATTGTCTGAAGAAGACACCCCAAAAACAGCATTTAACACGGAAAACGGACATTTTGAATTTTTAAGAATGCCTTTTGGGCTCCGGAATGCTCCCGCGACGTTCCAGAGGGTAATGGATAATATCCTAAGGGGTTACCAAAACGAAATTTGCGCTGTATACTTGGACGACATAATTATATTTAGTACAAGCCTACAGGAACATACTGATAGGCTCAGGAAAGTCTTTGAACGATTACGTCAATCTAATTTCAAAATTCAATTAGACAAATCTGAATTTCTTCGAAAAGAGGTCGCTTATTTAGGGCACATTGTCACCCCCGAAGGAGTCAAACCAAATCCAGAAAAAATTAAAGCTATAAAAGAATATCCCATCCCCAAAACGACAAAAGCTATCAAAGGTTTTCTTGGACTACTCGGTTATTATCGTAAATTTATCAAAGATTTCGCAAAAATAACAAAACCATTAACTAAATGCCTCAAAAAGGATGCAATTATAAACACAAAAGATTCCGAATATATTACCTATTTTGAAATGTGCAAAAATTTATTAATTAACGAACCCATTCTTCAATACCCAAACTTCTCTGAACCTTTTAATCTCACTTGTGACGCAAGCAATTACGCCATTGGTAGTGTTTTATCACAAGGAAAAATAGGCTCGGATCTTCCAATCGCATATGCTAGTCGTACCTTAAGCGTAGCTGAAACTAACTATTCTACAATAGAAAAGGAACTTCTGGCTATCGTGTGGTCCGTCAAATATTTTAGACCATACCTTTTCGGGCGAAAATTCAAAATAGTTACGGACCATAAACCACTGGAATGGTTGTTCTCCTTAAAAGAACCCAATTCAAAACTAATAAGATGGCGGCTAAAATTAGAGGAATTTGATTATGAGATTGTTTACAAAAAAGGGATTTTAAACAAAAACGCAGACGCATTGTCAAGAATTGAAATAAACGCGAATGAGACACAGGCAAAAACCGATTCCATTTTTACCCTTAACGATTATATTCAAAATTTTAATGAATCTTTTACTAGACAAACACGACCATATTTCCAAAATGACAACGTAACAACAAACAGACATTCACAACAAGATAACCAATCAGTTATCGTAGAAACCGGAGACCTAGACAATCCAGACAACGTAATGGATGATACGGACGCCACTGTACATTCTAACGATGAACATCCGATAGTAGGTATCCCAATAGTAGACTGTCCTGTAAATTACGGAAAAAACCAGATTATTATCTCTGAAGTAAATTTTTCGCCTGCCGAGCCGACAATAGTAAAGTTATATAATACAAAACAAAGAATCCTTGTTCAATTTTCAAAAAATAACTTTGATCAAGATGTAATAAAATTTATTAAAGAACATATTATACCGAAAACTAAATATTATTTATACTTCGAGGACCCTATATACGAAAAATTTAGTACCACCTTACAAAAATATTTTAAGAATTCACAAGTTGAAATGATTAAATGCTCGAAAAAATTAACAGACATTCTCTCCGACGACGACATTAAACAAACAATACAAAACCACCACGAAGGAAAAACAAATCACCGCGGTATAGAAGAGACAATTAATCGAATTAAAAACTTGTATTATTGGCCTAACCAGCAAAAATCCATTCAAACCTATATAAACTCTTGTGACATATGTCAAATCACTAAATACGATAGACACCCTCTTAACCTACGATACAATATTACCCCCACTGCTGTCCGGCCCTTCCAAATATTACATGTTGACAGTCTTACTCTCGAAAACTGCAAATTTTTGACAATTATCGACTCATTTTCAAAATATGCCCAAGCTTATAAACTAAACTCTTCGCAAGGTATTGAAGTAGCAACAAAACTTATCAAATTTTTTTCGCATCATCGTATTCCAGATCAAATCATCTCCGACAACGGACCAGAGTTCCGAAATTCTGTAATTCAGGAATTATTAGCTGTCCACAAAATTAAAATCCATTTTATAAGTTCTCAACACCCAGAATCAAACGGTTTAATTGAAAGATTTCATTCCACCCTTATCGAACATATTAGGCTTTTAAATAATCAAAAAGAATACAAAAATGAACCGATTGACAATAAGGTATCTTATTCGATTTTAGCCTATAACAACACTATACATTCTGTTACAAAACTGAAACCATGCGAAATTATAAACGGTCATTTGGACACGAACTCGCCCTTTAATCTAGAATTAAACAAACAACTTATAAATAATTTTGTCTCCACTCATCGAGAAAAAATGAAATTAATCTACGGTAAATTAAACACGGATATACAAAAACAAAAGGAACTTGTAATAAATAGGGCTAATGAAAATAGAGAAGACCTCCCTAACATACCCGAACAAGTACTTGTTCGTAACAAACAAAAACAAAGCAAAACGTCCAATAAATACAAACCCGAAAAAGTAAAAACTATTGACAAATTCCTTAAAACCGCGAAAATCTCTACAACCCATGGCAACACTGCCAATAAAATTCACTTATCAAATATTAAAAGGCCTAGAAAAAAAACTTATACTTTTCGAAATATTTCAGGTTCCTCACCATCGGACAAGGAACAGAAATAACGAACATTACACAAAACCTGGGCATTTTACCAGTAAACCTAGGGCCCGCCAAACTTCAAAGGACGGAACATACATTTTTACACTATTACAACTTAGAACCCTTATACGCACAGTTTAATAACCTTAACTTACAATTCGACGACCTTAAACTTGTTTTCAGTAATAATTCACTTATTAAGAGCGACCTTAGCGATTATTATACTATTGCTAACTATAACCAAAGACTAATTTATGAAAAAATAGAAAATATTAGAGTGCATTATAGTAATCGTACAAAGAGAGGGTTGATTAATGGGCTAGGATCCATAATAAAAGGGATAACAGGCAATTTAGACGCTAATGACGGTGAAAAAATTAACAGAATTCTTAATCACCTTGAAAATAATGAAAACAGCATTGAGAACCAGCTAAAAATGCAGTACTCACTTAATTACGCAATTGTAAAAAACTTTAATGAAACCATTAAAAATATACAACACAACGAATATGTTTTAACCTCTAGAATATACCAACTAAACCAAATTTTTAAGGACAGTGCTACTCGCCAAGATTTGCTCTTTGCAAAAGATCTATTAAATCAACTTGTTATATTATATAATGCAATCCTAAATACTCTACAAGATGTCGAGAATTCTATTACCTTTTGTAAGTTAAAAATCTTACATCCAAGCATAATAAAGTCAAAAGATCTGTTTTACGAATTACAAAAAATTCAAAAACACTATAATAACCAACTACCATTTGAATTAATATTCGAAAATATACTTTATTTCGAGAATATTTTAAAAATTAACTGCAAGATCGGTTACAACAAAATTTCTTACTTTCTTTCGCTACCAATTGATTTTGAAACAAACTTTAACCTATATCAATTTATACCTATCCCCACTGTACACGAATCAGAATTTGTAACTGTTATTCCTAACGTAAAATACCTCTTAAATTCACAATCTGATAATATTTTTAAACCTCTAAGCGACATATGTACCCATGGTAAACCGTACCACTGTCCCAATTCTCTGCAGACTACAAATAACGTGACATGCGAAAAAGAAATCCTTTTGAGCGAAAACACAGAGAAATGCACCTTCATAAAACTTAAAATCCCAGAAAACCACATAGAAATTATTCCAGAACTGAACCAATATTTAGCCGTTTTTCCGACCCCAGAAAAGATGCAAATCCACTGTGAAAACCAAATAGAAACCAAAGAACTAAGAGGAATATTCCTTATAAAAAAAAGTTCTTGTACCCTTATATTTAGAAAACAGGAACTCTTCTTTCAAGAAACCAGCTTTGGAAGTCCATTAGTGATAAATACACCACACATGAAATTTGGAACAGTAAACCAGCCCAAATTTGAAATTGAACTAAAAAAATTAAATTTCGAGATACCTCACTTCAGCCCAATTATCCCCTATGAGAATACTGTAAACAAGCTGTATACACCCAGCATATGGACCATCACCTTGTACATACTCCTAATAGGTACAGTTATTGGTTATGGAATAAGAAAACGCAAGAACATAGCAAATCTTATACAACACAAAAGCAAAAGTGAAAATACAAGGTCATCTCCCGAAGAAGTTAAGCTAAATCTTCCTGGCGATGCCTCATTCTAGGAGGGGAGGAGTTATGGACCCAATGATCCATAAACATCATTAACTTATTATACCATTACCCGGCTTTAATAACAACATGAACATGCAATGGATGAAGAGGACAGTGACCGGCACCGTCAGCAGTTTTTCAACATAAACATAATAGAAAATTAAAATGAATCGTTTGTAAAATCAATCAGTCTGAATTTAATTCTGTAACGTAAAACTTGTCTTTTAAAATAAAAATTTGTTTTTTAAAAACTTGTTTCGAGAAGTTAATTAGTTAACTTATATAAATACAATCTGATTTTTAATAATTTTAGTCTTTAGTGGTTTTCCGACGAGTAATTTTAAGTTAGACTTATTAGTGGTAGAATGTGACGTCCTTGGAATTGTGCTGATAGGGAGGCATCTTCAAGTGTAATTTTTAAAAGAAAGCATTTATCTACCGATGCCAAACTAATAATTAAAAATGTGTATCAATCTTTGTTGAGTAGAAATTTTAATTCGATGGATGCTTTAGCAGAGACGTCTACTTTGACAAAAACTCCTTTATCTTCGGTAAGAGACATAGTACTTAAACCTGTTAATCCTAGAAAAAATAGGAGTGATTCTGGCACATTTAAAAGCATTAACGAACATGACATGGATTTATTAAGAAGAAAGATTTACCAAATGTATGAGGCACAAACTGTACCCACTTTGATTTCCCTCAAAGAGCGGCTGATTAAAGACGAAACAAATATCTCTTGCTGCCTTTCAAGCTTTAGGAAAATATTGCGTAAAATGGGTTTTAAATACCAAAGCATTAATAAAAGACACAGATTAATGGAATCTCAACGTTTACGGGAATGGAGACTTAAATATTTAACAGCTGTTAAACAATTTAGAGAAATCGAAGAAAATCGTCCAATTGTTTACCTTGACGAAACATGGTTCGATACCCGTGACACTCCAAGAAAAGGTTGGGATGATTCTTCCAAAAAATGTCAAACCAAGGCACCATCAAATAAAGGAAAATAATCACAATATTACATGCTGGTTCAGAGAACGGGTTTGTTCCAAATTGTATGTTGCTTTCAGCTAAAAACATAGATTTTTTGGATTACCATCAAGATACCGACGCACAACTTTTTGAAGATTGGTTTAAACATAAACTCCTTAAAAATATACCTGAAAATAGCGTCATTGTAATAAACAATGTTATCATAGTCGGCAAACAAAAATCATATCGAATTCTAATAATACAAAAGCAGAAATTCAAAATTTTATGATTGAAAATGCATTATATTTTGAAGAAACTTACAAAATACGAGAACTGCTAGAAGTATTAAAAGCTTTTAAAATAAATAAGGAATACGAGTGTAACAAACTGGCAGCAAAAAATGGACATACAGTGTTGCGTCTTCCTCCATACTATTGTATATTCAATCCTATTGAGCTAATATGGCACCAATTAAAATCCAATATTAGGAGAAATAATATTTTTCCTACATTAAATGCATCTGTAGTAGAATTAATTAAAAACGAAGTAAGAAAAAATTTTGCAGACAGCTGGAAAAACTGTGTACAGCATGTAGGTACTTAAGGTGGAAAATTCTTACAATTGTATAATTACAAATGTTCAACCCTTAATTATAAGTTTAGGCTTAGATGAAGATAGTGATAGTGATACAGAGTTATTTATTATAGGTACTTACCTACCTAAAACTAAAAATACCTATCTATTTATTTTAAATTATAAAAATACTTCATGTGGTTTAGGTACATTTTGAAGCCGACCCTGATCCCATTTAATCCCCTTTAAAGAGGTTGAGGCGTATACAATAGGGTTTAATCAGGTAGTTTATTTTTGGCAGTAAGAGTCAACGGTTTAATTCTGCAAATACTATACTTGCCTTAAGCGACGAAGTAAGGCCACAGAACTAATGTGAACTCCCCATTTGGTGCATAAGATCCTGATTACCCGTTCAGCGTTGCCAATTACGTGGTTATTGATCACAGAACTATAAAAAAAAGTAGACTGATTAATAGGCTATATAAATGGAACACGATCTTTATACTAATGAGGTTTTGGTTTTTACAGGTTTCCATCCACCTAGGTAAGTTGGCAGCATAATTCTAACTGACTTTGAAAATATAGGGTTGTTATTTGGGTTTATTGGAAGGTCAAAAAAACTAAATAACTAACATATTTGGACATCACAACAGTTAATCATAAACAATTTTAAATATTTCCTTATGATATTTAGTATAATATATCTTAATAAAACAATGTACCTATTGAGATTCATATGTTTTTGGTTGGCTTTAATATAATTTCAAATGGTTGCCAACTTTTTTCTAGGAAAAAAATAAAATCCCCGACAAGACAGCCGTTGCAGATGCTATTGTAATAACAAGCAGTATGGGAAAGAAACATTCTACTTTCTTTTATAGGCCTGTGTTCGTGATCTAATATGGCACAGTGCTACAATAGTATATTAACGTACACGTTTTATAAAGCATAATTTTATAGCACGCGTCCATGATAAAAAACGAGTCGCTTGCGGCGAGTTTTATAACGGGACAAGTGCTTAAAACTGCTTTAAATAACACGTACGTTATACTATTTTTTCTAATTTGTAGTTTTTTCAATAAAAAACACATATTTAAAAAGAAAATAAATCCTTCAAATTTTGTAAAATTTTTATGTTGGTAATACTATTTTTTATCATAGTAGCCTCTGGACAACAAGAATTATTTTGCGAACTGTCATTTTTTGATTTATTGACCCATTTTCACCACGATATTCTAAAGTTATTTTAGCGAAATGAGATTTGAAATTGAGATTGTGTGATCCATGTACATTCGGTACATATACAGAGCGTTCGGAAATTCGGGCGATTTTGCTACTTTTTTTCGAATTTCAAAAGACGTGATTTTACGTCACAGCATTGCAATTTAGTATAGGGAAGATGGAAAATTCAAATAAAGTTGAAGTTAAAATCGACATTGGAAGGTTAGTAGATTGAATTGTCGATAGGATTTGGCAGAAAATGATAGCTTGAAGCATCTACAGAAGATTAATTTATAGATTTATGCAACCAACATACATGACTGTTATCCACACAGAATAAAAAAGTAGGTTATCAAGCTATTTTTCCTCTGCGAAAAATGGGTTTTCTCGTAAATCACAAAGGCCGCGCAAGTCAATAAAAGAAAACATTTAAATGTTACCAACATCAAATAAAGAAAAAACGCGTATAGAAATAGCTTCATTACGATAGACTTGTTATGATACCAAATAAGAAAAAAATTATTATATGTTTAAAGGAATTATGTATTGTTTGTTTGAAGGTGGTAGACAATGAAGTAATATCAAAAAAATTACCTTGTCGGACTTCCATTGTCTTTATTTTGTTACTTAACACAACGTTTCGGTTAGTTAGTATCTCTAACCGTTTTCAAGTGTAAACTAAATTATAATTCTAAGGCTACTGTCTTAAATACTATCCATGTGCAATGAAGCTTGATGACTCCGCCTACGTGCTTATTGGAGTGTGAAGTTTGAGCTGTTGGTTTTGGACAAGAAGTGGCTTCCAGATATTGGGGATATCTATACTTGGTTTACTGAATATATGTGTATTTTGATTCATAAAAGCTGCTTCCTTGAATTTTCGTTTTTTCCAGTGCTGTTCCGTGTCCAAAACCCTGGCTTCTGACCACTGTATATTATGTTGGTTAGTCCATACATGTTCCGCTATACCTGATCTCGAAGTTTCACCTCTTTGAGTATGTTTCAGATGTTCTTTAACTCGTACGGGAAGAGGTCTTTTTGTTTCTCCAATGTACGATTCGCCACACTCGCAAGGGATTTGATAGATACAATTTTTTGTGTTTTCATTACTGGGGGGTTTTACTTTTGTAAGAAGGCTTCTGAGCGTATTTCCGGATTTAAAGGCTGCCACTAAGACCAATCACCAGCTCCAGGGATTCTCCTACAAGCGCATTGTCAAAATTTCTTCTTGAGATAATTAAACCGTTACAGGGTAAGTCATCTTCTTTTGTTCAGAACTCTAATCATTTTGTAAATATTCTGAAAACCGTCAATTTAGAACCACAAGACACATTTGTTAGTTTTGATGTAGAAAGCTTATATACCAACGTCCCAATAGGGGAATCACTGCATATCATTAAACAAAAGTTACAAGACGACCCAACCCTTTCAGAACGCACTAGTTTGCCGCTGGATGGAGTGATGGAACTATTGGAGTGCTGTTTACGTAGTTCCTACTTTCAAGTAAAAGATAGGTTCTATGCCCAGGATGACGGTCTTCCAATGGGTTCATCTCTCTCTCCGGTGGTGGCTAACCTGTACATGGAATGGTTCGAGTCACACGCTATTGACACTGCCAAGATTAAACCTAAACTTTGGCTTAGATATGTTGATGATACCTTTATTATCTGGACAGACAGCAAAGAAGAGCTGATACGGTTTTTGGAACATATTAATAGTATAAGACAATCCATTAAATTTACCATGGAAACAGAAAAACATTCCACTCTACCTTTTCTCGATGTTCTCGTCAAACGAAGTGCTGATAACATAAAAACTTCAGTATACAGAAAACCCACTCACACCGGGCAATACCTTAATCACGGATCGAATCATTCAAACTCCATAAAACAGGGCATAATTCAAACACTTTATTACAGAGCATCTAACATTTGCAACAATCCGGAAGACCTAAATATTGAAATTTCAAACATCAAAAGAGATTTAAAACAAAATGGTTACCCTGAAACGTTTGTAACTAATACCATCTCAAAATTTAAAAATCGCGAAGTAAAAACTAATACAGAAGCTAGAGAGGAGCAAACATTTCTTACAATACCTTTTGTCAAGGGGATTTCTGAAAAGATTAGAAGAATAACCAAAAACTATAATATCAAAACAGCCTTTAAATCCGGAAATACGCTCAGAAGCCTTCTTACAAAAGTAAAACCCCCCAGTAATGAAAACACAAAAAATTGTATCTATCAAATCCCTTGCGAGTGTGGCGAATCGTACATTGGAGAAACAAAAAGACCTCTTCCCGTACGAGTTAAAGAACATCTGAAACATACTCAAAGAGGTGAAACTTCGAGATCAGGTATAGCGGAACATGTATGGACTAACCAACATAATATACAGTGGTCAGAAGCCAGGGTTTTGGACACGGAACAGCACTGGAAAAAACGAAAATTCAAGGAAGCAGCTTTTATGAATCAAAATACACATATATTCAGTAAACCAAGTATAGATATCCCCAATATCTGGAAGCCACTTCTTGTCCAAAACCAACAGCTCAAACTTCACACTCCAATAAGCACGTAGGCGGAGTCATCAAGCTTCATTGCACATGGATAGTATTTAAGACAGTAGCCTTAGAATTATAATTTAGTTTACACTTGAAAACGGTTAGAGATACTAACTAACCGAAACGTTGTGTTAAGTAACAAAATAAAGACAATGGAAGTCCGACAAGGTAATTTTTTTGGAATTATGTATGTTTTTAACTTATTTAGTTAAAAACTTAAAATAAAATATATAAACTTTTTTAATTTAAACGCCTTTTTTTATTTTGAAAACAAAGAGAGGGGCGTCATTAAGGGATGGGTGGAGGTAAGGGCCTGCTCCATCTTTACGGTACGCCACTGTAGATACTGTAGACATCTTAAAAAAGTTACTTCCTTTTAAAATTAAAACAATGGCTAGTAAAAAAACATTAGTTTTTATCTCAATTATGCGGGGACAACTCCTTCAGAAATATGATAACAATTTTTTCTTATAAAATATATAAGTACCTAACGCTATTTAAATCGATTTATTTGCTCAGGTGATTCAACATATTGAAAATGGGACAGCGATTACTAATTTCAATAGTTTTGACAATAATTGTCAGCTTCCAGTATAAAGGTAAGTGTAGAATAGTATAGTTAATTATTAGAAATAAATTTATAGCGATATTATACAGGGTGTCCAGAAAAAGAAGGTCAATCCGTTAACCATATATTCCTTGAGCAAAAATAATATGACTCTTATAATGCCATTTTTTATTTTCCCCCACGTTCCTATCCCTGACATTCGATATACACGGCGTCAAAGTTTGAAATTAGGAACTGATTTTCTTAAACAATTCGAGTATTTAATAAGATCGTTGATGGTTCGTAACTCTTAGCGTTAGTTTTTTAACAAACAATGCACCTAGAAAGAAGTGAATTAATAGCGCTTGTCGGAGAGATAAAATCCAAAATTTTTGAGAGAGCAAAAACTGCAAAAAAAGCGCGCAGATCTGCTTAAAGATATATTTTATGATAGTATTCAATAATCAGTGAAGGTGCGTTGTATAGTGATCATAGAGGAAAATTTATAACATAATATTTCAGCGATTTTTTCTCGATTAGGTATGCAAACGAGAGCATTTTTCTTTTTCTCGTTTTAAAAAAAGTTCTATCACCACTGAACACTTATCCTATAAATATAGGAAAGAAAGAAAAAAACTAATCGACTCTTTTCACATCTTAGTTTCTAAGGTTTTTTTGTTTAATCTAGGCTATTGGATTGTAAAGGGTTTTCCAATAAGAACGATATGATTTCAAAATGAAATAAAATTTAAATAATTTTAGATACAAAAAACGTTTTATATCATCTTAAAGTATAGTCGATAACATTTATGTTTTAAATAACACATCGTTTAAATGTCCTCTGCGACTTCGTGTATACCAGCGAATTCGACGAACCCAATTTTCGATGACTTTATGCAATAAATCGGGCGTGATCTGACGAATGCAGGGTTCAATGTTTAACCTTAATGCATCAAGTGTTTGTGGTCTGTTTTCATAAACCTTAGATTTCAAATAGCCCCACAACAAGTAATCTAAAGGAGTTAAATCACAGCTTCTTTGAGGCCACTGAACAGTAGCATTCCTTGAAATTATCCTTTCGTCAAACTTTTCTTGCAGTATATCGATAGTTTCATGAGCATTGTGACATGTGGCACCATCTTGCTGGAACTACATATCCTCCAAATCAAGTGCATATAAATTTGGCCACAAAAAAATTCTTAACATCTGTCGATATCGTTCACCATTCACTGTAACTGCATCTCCTGCCTCATTTTGGAAAAAAAAATGGTCCGATGATGCCACTATACCATAAACCACACCATACAGTTACCTTTAGCGGATACAAAGGCTTCTCATGAATCTGTTGTGGATTGTTTTCACACCAAAAACGGCAATTTTGCTTGTTAACGTATCCACTTAACCAAAAATGCGCTTCATCTGAAAAGATATTTTTTTTGGCAAAATTAGGATCCCTGTCAAGTTGTTTTAAACTCCAAGCAGAAAATTCTCTGCGCCGACGATGGTCCAGTGGCTTAAGTTCTTAGGTCAAAACAACGGGTGTAAATTCAAGTATTCTTTCAAAATACGCCAAGTTGTCGTTTTTTTAATCCTTAACTCTTGAGAACGGCGAGGAATTGATAAATTTGGATCCACTGCAACACTAGCTCTTACAGCAGCAATATCCTCAACAGTTCTTACGTTTCGATGTCTTCTTGGTGTTTTTACATCGTGAAGAGTAAAATTATTTTCAAATTTCTCAACGATGCAACGAATGGCAAGCAAAGGAGGACGATTATTTACACCAAAGTTTTTGCGAAGTGCGCGATAAGTGTTCACAAAAGATCGTCTATTTTCGTAAAATTTTTGGATAATAACCAAACGTTCTTAAAGCGCGTATTTAGCCATAATAAATTGTTATAGTTTACTGACAATAACTGACAACTGGTGACAGGTATAACTTTATTACCATGGTTAACATATCGTTTTAAAATCATATCGTTCTTATTGGAAAACCCTTTAGTATTATATCTACCCAACCTTAATTGAGCTTTCCCTTTCTAAACAACATACTATTTTTCATTTGCTTAATTCAAATTTACCGCCATACTATCTCTCTTTAAAACTCTCATGCTGACAATTTCAATTTATTCATTCATTTTTCATTGACTCTCCGCTGCACGTGGACGTGAATTTAAAAACTTTTAATTCATTTTTCTAAAATGTGTGATTGCATTATCAATTTTTACAATTTTAAATTAAACTCTCGAGATACTGGGCTTTAACCCCCAGTACCCAAAAAAATCTCTCTGCAAAAATTTTTTTGACGTAAGTACTTTCTTTTTAACCAAATTTTTTTTTTAAAAGATTTTAAAGAAAAAACTCTCTTTTTTACTTTTGATTCTAACTTCGAATTTTATTTTTACAGATAATGACTTCTATCAATGACTACTCTCACCTTTACAATGTCTTATAGACATACCATTAATGCTACAAATGTTTTTATATAAATAATTAAAAAATCCTCGACACCTTCTCTTTAGAAGGCCTTTTTCTTCTTCCTCATCGTTTGGTTGTTTAGACTTCCTTTGTCACATGGTCTGCATATCTTAACTCTCCTCAACCCTTTTATATAATATGTCTCTTCTACATTTCAAATTTTCAATGCCATAAAATCTCCATTAAGGTTCTATACCATTTTCTCTTCTGCTAATAACATCAGCACTACATAAATTTTTGTCTCCTGATGATGCACGTTTCTACGTTCAAAACATGTAGAGACCCCTAAAGAATTTCTATTTTCTATTAAATTTTGTGGAGGAAGACTTTTATTTTTTTCTTTGTTTCCTATACTTTCAACTCCACTTTAAGCATGAACTACTTCTTCAAACTTGTATAAATATTATTAAAATTACTAAGTGCGATTAAGAAAAGAAGGCACTTTAAAAAAAATATTTATAACCTCGACTTCTTTGAAAATTTAAATGTAACCTTTCAACCATTGTAACTCTATTTATAAGTACTGGGTGGCGCATCGAAAACGAAACAGAGACATTTACTGGCAGCTCAGTTCTTTTTTAGCAAAACGCTCAGACCCGTCGATTTTGTTTTCGAGGGGGGCACAAAATTGTCAAAATATCACGTTAACACGTGCAGCCCCTGGTTGGGGTGGCACCACCCCTAAAATCTTAAATGGAAAGGGGAGTCGAGTGATACTTTATTTTAAAGGTATTTTAATTTCCTTTATAATAATGTAAAATTCATGTACTTCAGTTCAGTAGTTTTGTAGATTTATTGATTTAAACCTTAAATAAAACTTTAATACATCATTATTAGTGAAGATCAATACATTTGGCCGCAAAGTAGTTTAAAAATAAGGAATTAACTGACCCGTCAACCAAGTAAATGTTGGAAATTACCACTATGACTCTTCATGCAGTAATAAAGATTTTTCTCAAAACGTTGCTGCACATTTTGCAATATTTGAGGAGTAATTTGAAGGCAACGATGTTGGCTGAGTAGCATAGATTTTGCTATTTAAGTGACCCCACAGAAAGAAATTCAAAAGTGATAAATCTGGCGATCTTAAGGGTCGTTCAATGACACCTCTTCTACCAATCCATCGACCTGAAAACGTCTGATCTAAATATTGTCGAACACGTAATGCGTAATGTGGTGGGGCACCATCCTGTTGGAACATCATCCTATTCGCAATGTACCGCCGATCATTCTTATTTTCAATTATGGCTGGTAATGCAGGATCTATGGCGTCTTGCAGTAATTCCAAATAAATTTCACCTGTCATATTTCCAGGTAAGAAAAAAGGACCAACTAAATGATCGCCAAAAATACTAGCACGAACATTTAATTTTTGTGGCTGCTGTGTGTGTACCTCATGATAAATTCTGGGATTAGAATCGAACCAATATCGGCAGTTATGACGATTTACTACGCCGTTAAAAAAAAAAGGAACATTCGTCGGAAAAGCAAGTGTTGAATAGAAAATGTTCATCGTTTATAATTCGTTCACTTATACCTTCACAAAATTGTAATCGCTGATCAAAATCTTCTTCATTAAGTTCTTGTACAAGATGAATTTTATACGGATGAAAACTATGGGCCTTTAGTATCCGTTGGAAACTACGTCGACTAACACCACACACAGTATCAAATTTGCGGGTACTTAACGTAGGATCTACATCAACTTGCCGTAAAACCCCCACTTCTATTGCTTCGTTTCTTATGGGATTTTCATTGTTGCGTTTTTTATTGACGACTAATCCAGTTTCCCGAAATTTAGCTACAAGTTCTAAAACAAATTTTCGATGCACGTTACTGTTCTCATGTCGCTCATTAAATATTTGTGTTGTTCTATTAGCGCACTGAATATTTCCGAAAAATATTTCGATAATTTCAACCATTTCTGTCGTGGAATATACCATGGTTAATTTATGTATAAAGCGTTAAAAGGTATTTTAACAACAAAGTTTGGTCGAATCAATCGCAAACTATCTACTAAATTTCTATTTAAAATAAGTACGAGACATTCCCTTCTTATCTTTCTTCAAGAAACAACTTTTTTTGCCACAAAAAACGCCCCAATCGCTATTTTTAACACCAAAATGAAAAAACAAACCATGGGCGTAGTGACGAAAAGCATTTACTTATTAAGTTAATGATTTTACTCAAATTTCTTCTGAAAGTAGTACATACTAATCTGATGTACCTATTAAAGTTTAAATCAATAAATCTCCAAAACGACTGAACTGAAGTACATTATGAATTTTCCATTATTATAAAGGGAATTGAAAGAAATTTAAAATAAGGTATCACTCGACCCCTCTTTCCATTTAAGATTTTAGGGGTGGCGCCACCCCCACCCAGAGGGCTGCACGTGTTAACGTGATTTTTTGCCAATTTGGTGTCCTCCTTGAAAACAAAATCTACGGGTCTCAGCGTTTTTCCAAAAAAGAATTGAGGTAAATGCCTCTGTTTCGTTTTCGATGCGCAACCCCTAACTAGTTAGCTATAAAATAGAGCTTAAATTGCATTTCAATTTTTTAAGATATCGGAGCAAAAATATTTTTTTTAAAAATACCCTATTAACCCTACGAATCAGTTTTAATAATATTTACATACCTGTTAAATTAGGATAAAACATTTTTTTTTTAAATAGGCCCTATTTTGTTAAATTCGGTTAACGCAGACCGAAGTTAAAGCATTTTAAGTATTTTTTATTTTTAACCTTCCCCACACACTTACCATGGTAATTACGCCCCTTAGTGGTAGAATTAGGAACTTACAAATCATTTTCAGTGAATTTTTCGGTCATGTTTTATAATAGTTTTTTTTAACCCAAAGTCGTATGGTTTTGGAAATACAGCCGCTCGCCACCTTTAGTGGATAAAAATAATTTATTGTCGGATTTGAAATTTTTTTTTTACCGTTCAGTAAAGAACATTATAATCATAAAACAAGTATTTGGATAGAGTGACTAAAACATTATAATATAAATCCATTTTTTGTGAAAGCGTTTCGAAATAGACATATTTCGATATTGATTAGAATTTCGAAATGACACTCTTTTAGGCACCAGTGTCTAAATGTGACAGTTTTAGGCACTAGTGCCTAAAAGTTAAAATTAAACATTAAAATCAATGAAAATATCTATTTATTATATATGTTAAATGTACAATTTGTAAACTGTTGAACTGAATTCTAGAGGCATCTAGCTTCTCTTCTTTAAGAGCAAAGTCATCGAATATTTGCTCCACAAAGTTGACGGCCTTAAGGTGGTGGATAGCTTGAGGAAATAGGCTAGTATAGTTATTTTCCTAACAAGTGCGCAAAGTGATACTTTTCCGCACGCAAGTACAGTTGGACGAACGACGCGAAGCGGAGTTCGGATAAGTTCTTGCGTGCGGAAAAGCACTTTGCGCACTTGTTAGGAACAACATTTTTCCTACGAGCTTCATATCAGATAACAACAAAAATAAAAATATGATAATTTATTTAATAATTTTTAATTCGACTTTAAAGAAAGAACTATAATATACTTACAACTAAAAATTACATAACAAAAAAAAATAATAGAAAATTAAAAAGTTACACTTTTCCGCACCCAGTGCGGATAAAAGTCTTATCCGCACTAGTGCGGAAAAGTGTAACTTTGCACACAAAAATGCGTGCGCAAAGTACTACTTTGCGCACGCTCGTAGGAAAATACCTTTTCTGTAAAGTTCTCAATATGTTTTTCTTTGGCCCAGGTTTCAAAGTTGTCGTAGGTTTTTTCGTATAAATGTTTCGATTTTTCGGGTACTAACGTGGATAGCGCAGCTTCAGCAGCTTGTTCAATATCCAAAGACTCGTCAATATCACTCATTTGAAGTCATTTTTTCGAAAAACTTTGCGGGAAAAAAGGCAAAACGCGACGTTCAAACTTGACAACACACTTGACATTAAATAATGCATAAACAATGCCTTAGAAACAGATTGCCTGCCTACTTTTCAAAATGTTTAAAAATACTAATAAAAGCTTAAATTATCAAATTCTCCGCTTTCACAAAAAATCTTGTATATAGTTCGTTACGAAACGATGTCTTTAAGCCACTAGACGCGTGCCTAAAAGACACTCATTTCGCAACTTATTGTATAAATAGCTATATATACTATTTCATAAAGGTGAAAAGAATATAATAACTTAAGAGAGTTATATTAAAGTAATTGATACATGTTGCAAAGTGTTTAACTTTTCTGTATGTTTTTGTTTTTAAAAGAAGGTTGCGTTTCAAAAATAAATCTTAAAAAATTTGTTTAAAAAAATGTGTTAAAAAATATTTAATTGCAGCTTTATTTATATATTTCAAATTTAGGTTCAAAAATCTTACTGTCTCGAAGGGATCTAGGTGGAACGTAAAAACTGAACTGGGATAGGAATTCTTGACAGTTACATAAACCATTAATCAATTTAAAAGCAAATACAATGTCCATGTTATTTCGTCTGCTTTTTAAAGAGCCTATATAGAGATCCTTCTCCAATTCAAAATAGTTAATGTTATCTACTAACAATATATCGGGTGTCCACGGAAGGTGGTTCGCCCCTCTAACTTTTTTGTTTTTCAAAATAATGGAATAACATTTGGGGGATTTGTATACAACATAAAACAGTATTTTTTGACAGATGACTCAACATTATGGAAATGTCAGTAAGAAAATATTTTTTTTCCAAATTTATTGTTTTATTTAGAGGGCTATGAATACCTTAAAATCACTTATTTCAGTTCTTTAATCTTGGGAAAAATACAATTTTACTATTTTTGGCCCAATGCTATGTGTCATATAAAATGTAATCTTTAAAGTTGCATAACTCAATTTTATTAAACGGCAACATGGTGGCTCGTCGGGTTAAGAAAGAAGAGGATTTTATTACGATTATTTTGATACCATACACTATTAGGTTTTAGAAAAGCTGCCATTAAAAAACTTTAAAAAGTTAACTTGGAACTTTCCTAAAATAAAACACCCTTTGAGAATAAATTTAGATTTAAATGTATCAAGTAGCCTGTGACCAGCAAAACTGATAGAACAAAATAATGCCTTGGAGGAAATTGACATGCCGACAGCTTCTGCCATAGTAAATAGGTTTATTGTTTAAAAAACATGGAAAATTATAGTTTTACAAGGAGTGAAAAAGTTGATGTTATGTTATTATTGTCAGGCTCATTTCGCATTTTCGGAACCAGTTTTGGGTACCTAATAGTGCCGGGTTGGATGACGCCTATTAAAATATCTTTGTGCGTAAAGTCGATTCTCCAAACACTAATAATATGATATATCAACTTTTTCACTTCTTGTAAAACTACTATTTTCCATGTTTTTAAACAACAAACTAATTTACTTTGGCAGAAGCGGTCGGCATGTCAATTTTCTTCAAGGCATGATTTTGTTTTATCAGTTTTGCTGGTCATAGGCTACTTGATTTAAATCTAAAGTTATTCTCAAAGGATGTTTTATGTTAGGAAAGTTCCAAGTTAACTTTTTAAAGTTTTTTAATGGCAGCTTTTCTAAAACCTAATAGTGTATGGTATCAAAATAATCGTAATAAAATCCTCTTTTTTCTTAAAACGACGAACCACTATGTTGCCTTTTAAAAAATTGAGTTATGCAACTTTAAAGATTAAATTTTATATGGCACATAGCATTGGGCCAAAAATAGTAAAATTATATTTTCCCAAAATTAAAGAACTGAAATAAGTGATTTTAAGGTATTCATGGCCCTCTAGATAAACCAATAAATTTGGAAAAAAAATATTTTCTTGGTGACAAGTGACAGATCGTTATATTTAGAATGTCACATGGAATCAAAAAAGGAAAAATAAACCAAGTGTCCCATTTAAAAATCGAAAGTTTATGTCACTTCCGGTTAAACCGGAAGTTCCATAATGTTAAGTCACCTGTCAAAAAATGCAGTTTTATGTCGTATATAAATCCTCCGAATTTTATTCCATTATCTTGAAAAACAAAAAAGTTAGAGGGGCGAACCACCTTCCATGGACACCCGGTATGTCTTTTGTAAGTTACATATTTAAGAAATTTCTTCTGAACACCGTTCAACATATTTTGACAAATATTGTAATAGGGGGACCACAGACTATATCTATTTTCTAGATTTGACGGCACCAGTGAGCTATACAGTAACGTTATTGTCTTGACTTCAGAAAAATCCCTAGTGATTCGTTTTACAAATCCTAACATATTTGTAGTTTCATTTCCACACAGGTCGTGTCGATTGAAACTTAATTAATGATCACTTTAAGATCTCTAAATAATTTTCAAGTTTTCTAATATGTTATCATTAAAATTATAGCTATTATTTATAGATTTACTAAATTGTATGTATTTGCACTGTGATATATTTCAAAACATCTTGTTCGTACAACACCAACTGTAAAATCGATCAAGGCCACACTGTGGTTTAAACATTGAAAGAATATTATGTAACCGTAAAAACATTTTAATATCGCCAGCATATCAGAGAAAATAGCAAAAATGAAAACAAGCTACGTCATTTATAAAAATGTTAAAAAGAATGGACACCTTGCGGAACACTAGATTGAACCTTAATTGAATTAGATACATAGTTGTTTATCCTTACAATTTGAGTTGGATTCTAGCCAATGCAAAACTTTTCCTTGGACACCGTAAGCTTAAAGTTTTTTTTTAAATGGATAAGAATATTTAGCTTATCGAAGGCTTTAGCAAAATCTATCTGCTCATGATATACTAGGAGATTGGAGGCAATTGAATGACCCTGATGGAAACCATGTTGATTTAAAGTTATAATATTTTTGATATATATATTTTATAGTAAAACACTTATAGCTTTTTAATGTTTCATTTAATATAGAATTGCTCTACATATGTTTCGCCTTCTTAATATATATATTAAAAATGTTTCACAAGGAACCAACTGCTGAATCAGTACAGTATATTTTTGATAGTTTTCTTGAAAAAGTCTGCAACAATAAATTCAAAAATCTTAGGAATAAGTGATAATAATGAAATAGGTCGGTAGTTTTCAATGTTTTCTCTACTTTTACTATTTTTAAAGAACGGTACTACATGGGATGTTTACAGGTATCTGGAAATAATTAATTTTGATAATAGACATAACGGCTTCGACAATGGAAATGCATAAGTTTTAAGAAAAGGAGCAGATATAACATCGAAACTTGGACATTTAGATATATCGAGAGATTCTAACTTATTGAAATATAAAATGAAGAGATATTTAAGTCAGGTCCTAAAACCTGGTTAACAAATATTTTGGGATTGATATTGTCCCAGTCATCATTTGAGACACGTGCAAAATGCTCAGCAAAGTCATTGGCAATGTCATTTCCATTATCATAGTTTACATTCTTATATTTCATTATTGAAGGAATATCATTAGTTTCATTTTTTGAATTAAAGATTTTCAAAATCTATCTTGTTTTATGTTATTTTCAATATTCCTTGAATTTGATGCATGGTCAATTCGGGCCTTATTTTTGTGTAGCAAACGTATATTGCAAAATAATAAGTAGTCATCCATTGATCTGCTTACTTTATGTGAGCTTTTTCTCAAAAGTTAAATCTTCTCTCTGAGTTCTTGACTAAGTCAGATTGGAAACTTAAAGTTCTTTTTAATAACTTTTTCAGGAAAAAATTTTTCAATATAGCTAAAAAGTATGTCATAGAATATATTCATGCACCCGTAAGAAGAGGGTGGCATCTCAAAATCACTCATTTTTCAGGAGAGGTGTTTAAAGATTACGTCTTTTTTATTTTTGCTAATATTTTTAGGATAATGATTTTTTGACTTGTGTTTCAGACTTTGTGCCTCCATTGAATTTTTAAATTCGTTGTTTGTTATTGCTTAAGATCAGGGAGAATTTGATAGAAGTAACCTTTTTGAATATAAAATAAGCAAATATAAGTACATTTTTCGTCTTGTCACCTTATTGAATATAAATAAATCTATTTTTCTAAACAGAAACTATCTTTTGCCACAAGACAACTAGAAATGTCACCTTTCTCTAAGATAAGTCGCGACGTGCTCTTCACAAAAGACACAGGCAAACTGAGATAACACCATCTTCTCGATACGTGCTGCGTAAAAATGGCGAATTCAGTAAAGCGACAACACGCCATCTCTCGGTCAATAAGTAAAGCTCACATATAACTTTTTTTCTCATGATAGAATACAATATTTAAAATTGATTTCTTTATATAACTCAATTTTGCCAAATTTTGAGATGTCACCTTCTTCTTCCAGGTGCACGAATTTACATCCGCATCAACTCCATTCCCCAATAAAATTTATCAGAAAATTATTAATAACATAGTAATGTGTATTTTTAAAATCATAAATTTATTCTACAGTTTGAAGTGGTAAACATGTAATACAACTAATAAGGCAACAGTTGAGGTAAAATAATGCGTATTACAGGCCAAAAGAGTATTGACAGCATAGTATACAGTTGTATTACGGTTATAAGTAAATACAAAATCAAATAATACATTGTTAATATTTTTTATAAAATTTACTTGAGTAAAGTTAATAAATAACATTGAGCTCACGGCTAGATTATTAGTAGTACTATTTCTAATTGTTAAGGTCTTTGTGCTATAATCATGTACAATTTTTAAGTCTGGCAGATTGTAATCTCCAATTACATAGA
This sequence comes from Polydrusus pterygomalis, assembly GCA_963969555.1. Classification (NCBI taxonomy): domain Eukaryota; kingdom Metazoa; phylum Arthropoda; class Insecta; order Coleoptera; family Curculionidae; genus Polydrusus; species Polydrusus pterygomalis. The sequence continues at coordinate 86,500,018 of OZ018378.1, forward strand.
CTAACATATATATCACACAGATTTTCGAAATTGTTACAGTGATTTTCATATTCTTCTATATTACTCTGCGGTGGAAAATAGACTGCATCAAATATAATTGCCATTTCCACGAAAAGCTGTCATACATGGTTACTCGTGGTTAACTTAACTAAACATTGTTATAGTCGGGTATTAACCATATTTTAGACAAGATGGTAATGTCATGTTCACACGCCGATGTAGCGTTATGCTAAATTGAATAATAATATGTTACTTCTACTGCTACTACTACAATAATTTTTTTTAGCTGTAGCTGGGTCACCCCTGAAAATAGTTAATGGAACCACTGCAGAAGATGGTGAATTTCCTTACCTGGTAAGCCGTAAAATTACACAAAAACAGTTTTTACAGCGCCCATTATTTTTCGTGATAAGAGAATTTCTAATGTTGATCAGAATGTGAATATTCCAATGTATCAGTACTCGAAAAGCGAAGTTAAGTTGCTGATACGTTTTTAATTATTCTATTTCTTGTCAGAAAGGATATCAGCCATCTCGCAAGCTAGGTAAAAACTGATAAATAGAAAAGGGTAGCAAAAATTTATAAATTTATTAAGTACCTATATGAAATTAAAAACTTGTCCTTCCTAAGTTAATATTTTTGCTATTTTAAATGGAAATAATACCACTCGCTTTTTATTAATATCAAACATAGAAAGGTGAAATTTTAATCGACGAGTAAGTAATTTAAGTTTAAATACAAACTATCCTTTTTTTAAGAAGATCTTTTAGTTAAACACTTTTTAGTCCCATTTTTGTATTATTAATTACAACACATTTACATAATTTTTTACAGTAGTTTTATAATTCACTATTACTATGTTTTGTTTATTTGAAAGGTGCAATTAAGAGAAGAAGATGGATTTTTTTCATGCGGAGGAGGAATAATAGGATCAGAATGGATTCTTACAGCCGGTCATTGCGTAGAAGGTGGAGGAATGTAAGTAAAAAGCGGGTGTTTATATTGCTCGTTATGTATCTTGCCTGTAACGAAGTAAAAGTTGCATTCTGTTTAAGAGACATTTAAAAAATAAAGTAATAAGAGGATATAGACAAATATATCTATATCTAGAAGGAGGAGGGGGCAAATTATTATTTTTTATTTGGCATCAGGCCACGTACAAATATAAAAAAAAACTAATCCAAAACAAGCATTTCAAAACTACTTACATATATTTTAGAGATTCTATCGTCTATGGAACCAACAAATTATATGATGCCGATGATGGTTACCCCAACACCTCTATTAAAGTTAAAAACTGGTTTCAGCACCCAAAGTTTACTTATGAATATGATGTTCCTATTTATGATCTTGGTATTTTGCAGGTAGGCGCCCTTCTATCCTATATATAATTTTTTATGTTTGTTTGTGCCAAAATAATTAAAAATCCAACCTAAATATTCTTAAAAAGTTTTTTATTATATAAACTTAATCACACAAACTGCGATCTTAATACTCTAAGGTTATGTATTGTATTTACTTTAGTTTATTATATTGTCATTAGTTATACCATACGGGGTGAATAACACTTCGGCATTTTTATGCAAAATATCTGAAAAACTTAGGGAGATAAATTAAAAAAAAAAAAACAGACCTATAGTTGTCAAATAGTTTATTTTACGAATAGTCAAATCCTTTTATGAGTTTTTATCATAGTATTGGTTAGGAATATATTCATATTTCGGATTGCTAAAGAATTACCATACCGGATTATATTGATTGTGATAATATGGCATTGGCAGAAATGATTCACTCTAAATTAAAGTTATCTTGTTACAACTATTCCCAACAATAACTATGATGATTGCGAGTTTATTTCTGTTTATGATGTCAGTATCAAAACTGGCTTAGAAAAATATTTCTACAACACAACAATTTAGCCCAAACAAACCCGAAAACTATTCACAATACTTTCAGCTAGAAGAACCAATTTCCTTTAGTGCAAACGCACAGCCGATTAAACTAGCAGAAGCCAATGCAACTGTTCCATTCTATGTACAGGGTGTACTAGCTGGATGGGGCGTTAATGAGACTTGGGGAGACTCACCTCCATATTTACAAAAAATCAATCTTCAACTTCTAACAGATCAAGAATGCATAGAGAAAATAAATGACGCCCTTGAAGTCGACAGCTTTAATTCAACTCACAATTTTTGTAGTGATGACTACTTTAATGGGGAGTGTTTCGTAAGTATAGTTTTTAATTTAATTAAACTAAGGCTGCCTTGTTTCAGGAAAAAGACACTAAAATATGCAGGTGTCTTTGAGAAAAGTGGAGAATTTCTTCCAATTTCAAAGTTGTTTTATTCAACTAGTTTTGAATCCATGCTTCCATGCTATTATATAATATTGTAAATAACTGACTGACTGAGCCAACAACGCGCAGTCTGAACCCGTAATCCTATTATATCGTAAGGCGTTCAGTAAGCAAATCAGATCCAAAGGGGGTAGAACCTAGGGATGAAATTTATTTAGAAGTTACTGTATCTAAGAAACTAAAACTGATGGAGGTCTATAAATTAATATATTATGTTTCTTTAATAAAATTATAATATATTCACTTACGGATTAAAAAAAAGAGTTGTAGCCTATTTTTAATATTTTACCACTCAATAATTGTAAGCTATACAGGGTGTCCATTTTTTTTTAAATTGAAGCCTTTAGTAGTCCTTTATTCTACTTTAAAAATTTTTGATCATCAAATGCGACGTTGTCAAGATATGATTTTTTCAATGGATTTTTGGCTAAAAATGAGTTTACATAAAAATCGTTGAATTTTAACTATTTTTACAAATTTTTTTTACTAAAACTTAGGAGGAAAAAGTTGTAACATGTTAAATCACCAAACGGTTATTAGAATTGGTATAAATACTACAGAGTGTTCAACATCTTGCTCCAAACTAAATGCATTTAAAACCAAGATTTCGTTTTTTTTTTTTCAAATGAAACACCCTGTATTTTTTTCGAAAAGATATATTAATTCTCTTTAATTTAATACCAATATGTGATACCCTGTTTTAAAAACTTGTTGATGAAAACATGATTTTAAAAAATTGTGTCATAAAGGCAAGCGTAAATTCGTGATACTTTCAATTTAATAACTACACTGTTAAAAGAAAAGAATCAAATTTAACTTTTTTTTATGTCCCAGAAAGTCCACTCCCGTTTTTTTGTCAATTTAACTAAAACCGCTTCAGTCAATCAGTAACTCATAAAATATGTTATTACTATTTTGACATTAATCTGATTTTATTGTGCAGTAAAAATTACAACTTAATTAGTTAATTTGACACATTTTTTATGTTAGTATTAACTTATTTTAAAATTTTAACTAAAAAAGATATTGATAATGATTATAAACTTTATCAAAGTTACTAGTATTTGATTCATTTGAACCGTAAAAGAATTGCATGTTAATTTTAGTTAGCTGTTATGTTAAAACGACTTCCAGAAAAGTTAGTTCTTAAAATCTGATTTTTACTAAACACAAAAGAGTTAAAATAACTATACATTTTAAGTTAAATTTGATTTATTTTAATTGATTATAAATTTTTTTGATTCCCACGTCCAGGATTTCTAACAGTGTAGTTGGCCATGCATTTCTATAAAATTTAACTTTTCTGCAAAAGATCAATTATTTGACGTTTTATGGTGGCTCTGTCTACGTTAATTGTCCAAATTAATTTTAATTACACACGAGTAGAATTAGTAAATATGATTTACGCAATTGGAGAAAGTAATGAAAATTGTTTTATGGCATCACGTTTATAGTATATAGTTTCTAGAAGCTTGATGTCCGGACGAAAGATCAACCCCAAACGTTTTAGGCTCCACTGATGTTGAAAATTATTTACTAGCAAAGCATGTGGATTTTTTGTACCATAAAAGTGAAAATTATGTCTATTGACGAACCCATTTCTATAAAATGTCGATTCGTCGGTGAACATGACCTATTTAAAAAAATCTTCATCTTCAGCAGTGGTATTTTGGGCCCATTGGCAAAATATTGTTCTTCTTTCAAAATCATTTTCAAATGTTCAAATTGAACCTTATAGGGATGAAATTTGTTTGCCAATAAACAATTATTCATTGAAAATTTTTTAAATTCCAAATTAGAACTGATTTTTCTGACATTTATTTCTGGATTCTCCACCACCGCCAATGCAATGGCTAGCTAGTTATCTTCATTAAGCACTGTTTTGGTCCTAGATGTTTTTTCATACTCTACGCATCCCGTTCTTTCAAATCAATCCTGTAGTTTAATTATTGATCTTTCGTCCGGACATCGAGCTTCTGGATACTTCTGAGCGTATAAACGTGATGCCATAAAACAATTTCCATCACTTTCTCCAATTGCGTAAATCATATTTACTTATTCTACTCGTGTGTAATTAAAATTCATTTGGACAATTATTAACGTAGACAGAGCCACCATAAAACATCAAATAATTGATGATTATTATGTCTGTCATTTGCAGAAAATTTAAATTTTATAGAAATACTTGGCCAACTAGTTAATACATTGGAAGCATCATGAATTTACTCTTGCCTTTATGACACAATTTTTTAAAATCATGTTTTCATCGACAACTTTTTAAAATAGGGTACCATATGGTATCAAATTAAAGAGAATTAAAATATCTTTTCAAAAAAAATTTAAAATACTACGAAATCTTGGTTTTAAATTCATTAAGTTTGGAGCAAGATGTTGAACACTCTGTAGTACTTATACCAATTCTAATAACCGTTTGGTGATTTAACATGTTACAACTTTTTCTTCCTAAGTTTCAGTAAAAAAAATTTGTAAAGATATTTAAAATTCAACGATTTTTATGTAAACTCATTTTTAGCCAAAAATCCATTAAAAAAATCATATCTTGACAACGTCGAATTTGATGATCAAAATTTTTTAAGGTTAAATAGAGGACTACTAATGGCTTCAACATAATGAAAAAAATATATGGTGTTCCATTTGAAAAAAAAAATATATGTCTGGCCCACCCTGGATTTTTGGTCCAACCTGTATATTTAAAATTATTTTTAAAAGGTGCGCGACGTTAACCTGTACAACATTTGTATAAAAGTTTTATTCCTTAAGTCGACCATTTACGATATATCGTCCACCGGCACACTAAATGGACACCCTGTATTGCTGAAAGTTGGTACAGTTAAAATAAGCAACAAACCCAATATTTATTTATATAAATACAAATTTATCGTTTGGAATTAATAAACATGTCAGGCATTTACGCATTTACCTCTAGAGTGCGAAAAAAAGTTATAAAAGTTTATATTTGAATCCATAGTATCCATACTCTAAACACAGGTACCTAATAAAACAATTATCTTTTTTAACTTAAAGCTTATATTGCAAAAATATTTTTCGACGGACTTCCTTGACGTAATCTTAATAAAGTTTTACTTAAAGTGTATAAACCCAAAGTTTATGGAAATGTTCTGTAAGCGTTATTAACAATGCATAATCATAATCAATAGTAATAGTAATCATAGCCTCACTAATGAGCCATGATATAGCGAAACGCGTCTGGGGATGGAACTGACAAAATGAAAGGAAACATATCTTCTGATTTCTCATTTATAGTTGACTAGCGTGTACCCGGCATGCGTTGCAACCCGCTGGTATAAATACAAACCCGAACTAACCGATATATTAGTACCCGGCATGCCACTTTCTGAAATTGCACACGTGCGAAGCCGGGGCGGGTCGCTAGTTATACATAAAAACATTCCTCTTGAATCACTTTATCTATTAAAAAAAACCGCTTCAAAATCCGTTGCGTAGTTTTAAAGATTTAAGCACATATACGAGGGATATAGGGACAGACGGGCGATAGCGACTTTGTTTTGTACTATGTTAAGATGACAAAAAATAAATCAAAGCGAAGACATTTTCCATTTGTTATCTTATTAGATTGATATGTACAGTTACAGCCATTAAATCTTGGGCAGAACCTTTTTAGCTTTATAACATTTACACATACGCCTCATTTTACTATAAGTATACCTGTAATCTGTAATACCTGTTGAACAAAGTATCTATTAAAAATGTCATTATAGAATAAATGTCACAGTTTTAATTTATGAAAAATGCCAAATTTAACGACCCAGCAGAAAGTTTTAATAATTCATTAAATCGAGCAGGAAGGTTGGTCTGAAAGGGGAGTTTCAGAAAGGCTTAACATCCCAAAGAGTACGGTTCATTTTTTCAAAACAAAGTGGCAAGAAACGCATTCCTTCGAAAGAAGACCTGGAAGTGGTGGTCCCAAACAATCCAATAAAGAACAGGATAACAATTTGGTTAACATATTAAGGGACCAACCTTTAAATCCATTTTAAGGGCTAAAATAGAAATAAACTTCCCGGGATCGGTGAGAACAGCTCGACGAAGGGTTAGAGAAATCTCTGAATTACGCTGTCATCCAGCAGCTAAAAAGCCATTTTTAACTACCGAAAATAAGGAACAACGGGTCGGTTTTTCGTTACAGTATTACTTGGAACCTCTAGTTATCTGGGAAAAGGTAATATTTACAGACGAGAAAGTGTTTCAGTCTTGCTACAACGGAAGACTAAGAGTATATAGGCCTCCAAGAACTCGATTCGATGAAAGATTTACCCAAAAGGATCGAAATTGTGGTCGATTTTCTGTAAACGTCTGGGCATGGATGAGTGCTCAAGGATTTGGTGTGTGTCACTTTATTGAAGGGCGATTTAATATAGAGGTAGACATGAATATTTTACAAAATACCATGTTACCGTCTGTATTAGAACGATTTCCAGGAAGGGATTTTATTTATCAGCAAGATAATTGTCCCATTCACACGGCCCGACAAGTAAGGGAATGGATGGATCAGGAACAAATTATCATTTTACCATGGCCCTCACGCAGTCCGGATTTAAATGTAATGGAAAATGTTTGGGGTGTTTTAGTCAAAAAAATTAATGGTGTGAATAATTTTAGGCCACAAAATTTGAACGAATTAAAAAATAAAATTGCACAAGCTTGGAATAAGTTAAATCGGGACTTCGCAAGGGCTTTGGTAACTTCAATGCCTAGAAGGATAAACTCTGTCTTGCACAAAGGGGGAGCTGCGCTAAAATATTAAAATTTGATTAATTATAATAATATGATGTATTGTAAATAGGTACAGATTGAATTTGTTATAGTTTTATAGTTTGTTAATTTTTCGAAATAATAAAAAAAAAGTTCTGATACCTCTTGGTAATTACTAATGATTAAATGTCAGAGCAATTTACCAAAAATTTGTAAAAAGTCAAAATCTGACAGATTTGCCGCCCAAGATTTAATGGCCGTAACTGTACGTCGGACCCGTTTAATCGGCATTAATAGTATTTACGATTTTTTAATACATTTAATGGTATTCTAGCCGTATATTCTACCATAACATAACAATCTTGCAAATGGAGATGGCCTTGTCTTAAATCAAATTGGACCTCAGAAAATTAAAACAAACAATATAGAATCTAGAAAATGATACCATAGAGAAAGCGCAACTCAAAGTCAGAAGTTTATAAAATTATTATATTCAACATAAAGAAATATACACAGTAGTACATACTATATTTTTATTACAGGGAGACTCTGGAAGCCCATACGTCATCAATGGCACAGTATATGGAACAGTTTCATGGTCGTACAAACCATGTGGTGTCGTTCCAGGAACCTACAGTCGCATTACCAATCCTGAATATCGTAATTGGATAAAGAATGTTACTAATATTTAAATTTCTGTAAATTACTATGTTATGCTGTTATTATTAGCAAAGGAGAAACTTGGTAGTATGAAACTTTAATGGAGCTTTACACCAGAATATGGGGATAGCCATAATTGTGTGTGTTTGTGGGCAAAATATAACAGAAGGAATTGTTTTAAGGCAAAGAAAGAGAGTCTTTAATAACCATATTGGGATTCTTAGAGAAAAAGAAAATTTATTTTTCAATAAAATTATTCAATTTTTTAAATTTTAACTTTATATTTTGGGGTACCTACCGAGTTTCGCTAGGACTCAGTGACCCTGTTTTGTGTTAATTTGAATATAAATATTGCTATCATTCATTTTAAGAAAAATTTTAGAATTGGTACATGCACGTTGCACAAAGCACTCAGTCTACCAGTCTAACCGGCTCTCAGAGCTTTGTGAAACGTGCATGTACCAAACCTAAAGTTTCTCTTAAATTGATTATTTTAACAATTCAAATTACCATGAAACATGGTCACCGAGTCCTACTGCCATTCGGTACCCCAAAATATAAAGTTAAAATTCAAAAGACTGCATAAATTTTTTTTTAAGATTCCCAATATGGTTATTCCTTTCTTTGGCTTAAAACAATTGCTTTTGTTGTCTTTTGCACACAAATGCACACAATCATGACTATGTTCTAGTTGTCTACTGATACCAAAAAAAAATATTTTACATATCTTTTTTAAATCTCTCAATGGTATATTTTCTGCTTTGCAACAGCAACATACTTTTTATATTTGTTATTGTCTCCTGATGATTGACGTCTCTACGTCCGAAACATGTCTAAATAGAAAATGTTTCGAATAATTTGTTATTCAAATAAACTAGTGGAGAAAGACTTCTTGCCTTTCTTTTCATTCCATTTTCTTAACTCTAAGCTGGTTGACAATCCCTTATTGCCATAGCCCGCGATCACAGTGGGGTGGAATTGTCAGATTTTAGGGGGGATGGAGGCGGCATACAGTATCGCAGCAGAAATTCTACAAATATGAAAAACTACACGGAAAAAAAGGTTTCTTTCAATCAAAGCAAACCGCCATAATTTAAGGACCTCTTGATTTCGATATGAGTCGAAGAACTGTGGTTTTGTATGTAGTAAATAATTTCTTTAAAAATAATGTCATACATTAAGGAAATAGGCATTTAAAACAATATATTTTGATTTCTATTGGATAAGCTAATCCGGCTTTATACGAAGGTTCCCATGTCCTTATACTATGAACTAAAACTCTTGTGTGAGAAGGAATTAAAGCATTTGGTTACACTCAAGAAGTCTTTCAAGTCCTTAATGTAAAGAACGGTAATTTAGTTTCTAATTTTAAAGTCTTTAATTCAATCTTTAGAAAATTTCGAATAAACTTTTGAAATATTTACTTTAAAAACTGTAGACGATCAAATTAAGAGCTTGGAGTTCTTCATGAAAATTTATATAAATCCTTAGCTCTAGGTTTGAATTATTTTAATTGAGGATATTGCCTTTTTAAAATAATGATTCGGAGACTTTCTTTTAAAGGGTGCGTGGTTCCTTCGTTACAGGATTCGGAGTCTTTCTTTTAAGAGCAAACCCTAGTAACGCCTTCGCCATTTCGTTTTTTGATCAATATTTCGTTTATTTTTGGTTTTTTCCAAAATGCGGCCAAATACCCCTCTTTAAGTAGCAATTACCAACAGTTTTAAGTTAAGAAAAATTTAAATGATAAATTTGTAAAAGAAAAAAAACAAATTTTGTCAAATTAGCGCATATATAAGTTTTTTTCTGCTTGTATTAATTTATAAATTAAACCTTTTTTAACGTAAAACTGTAGGTAATTGTACTCCAAAGAGGAGTATTTGGACAATTTTTGGATAAAACGAAGTAACGAAATATTAATGAAAAAACGAAATGGCAAAGGCGTCACTAGTTTTTGCTCTTAAAGGATGAGTGGTTCTTTGGTTATTTAATTTTCCATAATTATTGCATACTACACATTAACTACACAAAAAATGAAATATCCACTGAAACAGCATTCCTTAGAAGTTAGGGACCAATTTAAATCAAATTACAAAATACATAAAAGTATATAAGAAAATTCTACAGTAATTTAGGCAAGTATATCACCATTTAGGATACGTCAAAAAATAAAAAAAATTGTTATTAAAATACTTATCCTATATTTGTCAAAAAAGTGTAAAACGAACCAAAAAAAAAAGCTAGTTATGTTATAACAACAAGCAACAACGTTGATATTTTAAATTTATTGAATTTACTTTTTTATCGTATACCACTGAACAAAACAGGTTTAATTTACAACAATCTAAGGTTTATCATTGCTTAGTAATGTAATAAGTTTTATTATAGTCCTAGTGTTGAAATATAACCTATTACAAAACCCTTTTTTAAACTGTAATATATGTACTTAACATTAAAAGTAGATAAAAATAATGTATACATACAAAATAGCTATTAATAAACATGTTCTTGTGGAACCCAAGAGCTTAAACTTTTTTTTATATTTTGAAGAAAGCAAAATTGAAAGAAATAAATGTCCGTCAGTTTTTCATCAAGAGATGCAAAATACTTCGTCCCTCCAATGAATTATTTTGGCAACATGAATTTGTCTCCGTTGGTTCAACTATATGGGAGAGCATTTTACTATATTTAGCAAATAAAGTAGTGCTGGTATATTATCATCTGTAATTAAAAAAAAAATTAAGTCAGTGGCACCAGAACAACTTTCCTTTAGGGGAGTGCTTGAAAAATAAATTTTACAGGAGGTACTGATTTTTTTCTAGTCACTTGTGGTAGTCATTCTATAGCCAAAAGAGAATGCGGCAAAACAATTATTGTTTCAAATTCTCATATTATAAGGAATAAAAAAAATTGTACAAATTTAACCTGAGATGAAGGGGTGACAATAAAGGCTTCTTTAGTAAGTGCAAAAATACATGTTCTTAAAAAAAGATATATGAGCTGCTGGCAATTTTTTTTACCAAAAACGTTGGAAAGTAAAAAGGGTATTGCTTATTGTAAAGCTCGCTTTACGCACGGCGCGTTCGCTCTATCCTCCCGTTGTATCCGCTGTTTATGATGATGATGACATTAGAAAATAAAATACTATAAAAAGAAGTACCTACTGAAAATTTTCGAAAACACAAATAGTTCAAAAACATTTTTTCGAAACAACAAATTAAGAGTTTTTTTCCAATACCAAAAAATAATATGTCTTTGTAATGATGGGTAATTTTTTTTCGGAAAATTTTTTTGATAATTTTTGTTTTAAAGTAATATTTTAAAAAGGAAATTTTCATTTCTTCGGCAGCCGGGACACCAGCGCAAGGTTTAAAAATACAATCAATACAATATAATCTATAAATCATACACAACTAATAAATAAAATTATGCTTACCTTGGAACTTTATTGCGTATTCACCCATATCCCAACTTTGTAATAAATTTTCCATTTCCATACTTATTTTTATTAATTCACAATTCACACCCACCCCGACACAGTGCCAAATCTACTTTACGCGCAGTAAAATTAATGGCTTTAGGCAAGATACCATTGCGGGTAACAGTTAGTAGGGGTAAAAGACTGGAACCAAAGACATCGATTCCTTAAATTATGGCATTTCATATTTAAATATTAATACGGGATGCCATACCTTAAGACATGTGGTTTGGTTAAAACAATATACTTTGTGATTTTAATATAAGACATTTGGTTTTAGTATTTAAGATGCATTTTAATTGGATTATGTATATATATCTTATTTCAATTAAATTCTTTAAAACCTTAAAATGAAAACAACATGTCCTTAAGCCAAAGGTAGCGATTTCGAATTAGAAGTATTAATATTTTAATATAAATACACTTATTTTTTTGCAACAAGGTATCATTATTTCAAAAGCGTTATTATTTTCTTTAAAGAGAAAATATTTTAATTTAAGGAAATATTATATTAAGGAAATTATTTTTCTTAAATAAGTACTTTTAGGGTCTCAATGTAAGTTAATTATCTTACTATAAAGGCGTAGATTTTTATATTGAGTAATTATTTTTAAAGTCTTAAAATGTCTTATTTCAAGATATTTTTTTTCTGTGTACTACAAACTTGTTGCTGGTATTAATTAATAATTAAGAAAATAATATTAAGTTAAGTACTTGACAAATTTGTTATTGTTATAATAATTTTTTGTTTCAATAATGAGTTTGGCCAGTCGGTGATAGGTTTAAGAATGTTATTGTTATGCTCTTTTTCCTTACCTTATATGATTTTGTCCAGTTTCTGGTTCTTTTTGTGAATTTTTCTCTTCCGAAAACTGTTAGTCTCCGCTCTTAATTTCGGTGATTTTTATGCCTGGTCCAACTTTCATCAAAGGCTATAATTTGTGGATGATTGACCATTGGATCATCTGGTAGTTCTATAGCGATGGTCTACGAGTCTCCAAGATGAATCCCGAAGCCCATCGTTTATGATTGGTCTGCAAAGGGTTTTAATTAATGTCAGAAAATTTCTAACAACGAGAAGCGACGGCACCTGTCGGTTGAATATGAGCCAAATCACGTCATACGTGGAGAAAACCTGCTTGTCTTTTACACTGGGAACTGGCAAATAACATATTAAACTACTGTTATGTGAACGTGCAAATTATAACGTAATTTATTAAATTTTTTAAAATAAAATTGTTTAGTTATAAATTTCTTCGTCTTGCGAATTAAGAATATTATGGAAGTAAAAAATACGATATATTTTAGAATATTAATTTTTTTCAATATATAATAGCATATGATGGAACACTATTAGCACAGAATACAAAGATTATATTCTGAGCTATTAGGTACAGTTGACAACAGATAATTGTATACACTAAACTGTGACACTGTAAATGCAACTTTTTTACCTGTATATCCTTTGTAATGTGTTAATTGATGTCAAAGTATTGTCATTATCTTATTTGATTTAAAAATGCCTTATTTAAGTATTATTGAAAAAGTAAGAATATAGTTATTTGTTTCACTCGGCTGCGCCTCGTCTATGAAACACCAGCCGCGGCATTAAATCTTGTGCTTTTCTGCCTAGTAAAACATATAATTTTTTCTCCAAATTTGTTCCAATTTCACGCAAAATCGTATTTTTTATATTTATGTATGGTATTTGACATTTATTGAATTGTTGTGTTTACTTGTCATTTTAAATTTTAATTTTTAATGACACCTGACAGGCTCAAAAGGTGTATTTTTTCTGCCTAGGCATAAAAAGTCCACTTTTTCTGACTAGGCAGAAAAAATACACCTTTTGAGCCTGTCAGGTGTCATTAAAAGACCGCTTTTAATGTCATTTGGAGAAAAATATGTTTAGTAGGGTGGTTTTATGGAAAAATAGCTGATTATTTTAGAGTACCTATAAGTACTGTTCAAGCAATTGTAAAAAAATGGCGCTATCATCAAACACTTGAAAGGTCTGTTGGGTCTGGTTTAAATAATAGAAAATCATCAAATGAAGAAGACCGAAATTTGGTGAAGTATTAAGGCAAAATTCATTTGAAACTGCAGTATACGCTATGCACATAACAGGATTCCCTGCTTCATCTAGAACTGGAGGGACGAAGAATTGGATTTGCTATGCAATATTTACCAGAAAATGATTTTTTTTGGCAAAATGTTATCTTTTCCGATGAGAAAACTTTTCAGTCCACATATAATGGAAGGATTTGAGTATATAGATCACCCGATAGGATGAGAAGTATACTCAAAAAAAGCAAACCAGTGGACGTTTCCCCGTTAATGTGTGGGCATGGATAAGTGTTTATGGTGCAGGTATATGCTGGAATATTGGTGGAACTCTAAAAAGTAATATATATCTTCAGATTTTGGAAAATGATTTTCTTCCTTCTGTCGCGATAGTTTTTGAAGAAAATAACTTTATATTTCGGCAGGATAACTGCCCTGTGCATAGGTACTGCAAGAAATATAGGAAACTGGTTTAGACAAAACAACGTGACATGTCTGCCTTGGTGCTCAAGAGTCCTGATTTAAATCCAATTAAAAATTTTTGAGGATTTATGGTAAAAAAAATGTACAAAATTAATTCTAAACCACCGAATGAAATAGCGTTATTTGATAAGACGAAAGAAATTTGGGAAGGGCTAACTCCGGATTACACCAGAAGTATTATTTTGTCAATGCCAAGAAGATTACGATTAGTGTTATAATCCAATGGCGCAGCAATTAAATATTAGTAGTTTGTTTATTGTTTGTTCATAAATTTACCGAAATTTACCCTTTTTGGCTTTATACTTTTGTAGTTTTCCTATGGTATTATTTTATAAGTTTCTTATTTCGCGGCTGTAATTTAAACATAAAAATATTTAGAAATAACCGTTATTACTTATGGTCAAAAATCGTACATACATTAATTTACAGCTATGTATATAGCTGGTGTTCTATCCAGGTATAAGCAGCAAGGCGAGAAACACATTTTACCCAATTTTGTTGTAATTGAGTTATGTATGGGTGGAGTGTACGAATTTATGTCGTTAACTGTACCTACCTACCTAATATAATTTTGAAAATTCCACGATTTTATTTTTTCCTTAAATGTTTAAAGACTTAAAGTTTTTAAATCAGTTAGCAATATATTGAAAATTTTGATACCAACAAATAAAGCATTATTTTTTAAGTGTTAAATTAAAATTATTATAATATAAACAAAGATTTGTTTTTTGTCTTGTTTCGTGTTTATCATTAATGTTTTCGTAACGTAATACAAATAACAATTGTCAAATATTCAAAATTTGGGGGGGGGGGAGGGGTCCAGTAACCGCTGAACCCACTATTTTTTAGTACACGCGCCAGTTACTTCTGAACTATATTTTTATAGGTGATCATTTGGGTTTGGTTATTTTTTGTCTGTTATAAAGTTTCGATAAAATGATGCGTTTTGGAGATAATTTAAAAAGTCTGGATACGTAGCTGATGCCAACGGTAATCCCATAATTTTTAAATGCTAAGCGAAGTCAGCTGTTGTGGCCATTACCAAGGATACAAGATATAATAAAATTAAGTAAATTTTTGTAATAGGTGACGATACCGAAAGCAATTGTTGCATGCCTCACATGAAGTAAAAGACGGGCATCGGCTTCTTCGTGAGACGAGGGAGAGATTTCTGCAAAAGGGTTCTTATGCGAATCAATTAAAATGTTTCCGTGGTGCAAAGGACTTGTTTTCCAGAGGGTAGATTTACTCTTGGCCTAGATCCTCTCGACATTCTTGTGTAATTTTTTAGGCTTCCCTCTAAATAGCGGTCAAAACCCAAATCAACCCTGTCTGCAGATGTTAGTCTCATCAAAACGTATGGTCCAATAAACTGATCACAAAACTGTTGGAAGGTTCGACAGGATTGCAGGATAAGCCAATGGACCAAGGCAGCTCTGTCGATAATGAAGGCAGAAACATTAGATTTATGGACAGTCATCTCAGAAAATCCACCTAACTTGTTGATACATGAGACTACTTCGGATTTTTTTACTAGGTTTTCGACGTTAACTGTGGTCAGATAGGGAAGGTGAAGAAGAGCTATTTCATGAGCAAAAAGCTTTTTCACATCCATTAGACTAAAGTCTAAATATACATAAAGTGTTTCTTAATTTTTTCGTAAGTGTGTTAGTTTGATTATTCCATTTAAAATTTTGGTCAATCAATATAATAAACAAATATTAATAATTTATGAATTAAACTTTTTTAATTTTATTTTGGCATGAACAGCCATTACAGTTAATCATAACTAAGTTTATCTGATATTTTTAAACAACTTAAATAATAAATTTAAATTTTTTTCTAATAATTGGGTTGATCTTTATCACAAAAAGAAGTTATGGTTTTTTTTTACTTAAATTAGGTATGATAGGTCATAACTCAAATTATTTTTTCACATGAAAATGTATATTTCTGGATTTAAAACACATTCGTTACAACTATCAGCTGGTATTATTATTAGTAAGTACATTATCATTTGCATATGAAAATATTTTTTCGTTTAACTTTCATTTTAATATATCATTAATATACGGTAAAAATAAAATTGATCCTAAAACAGTGCCCTGAGGAACACCGCAAATTAAAGTAGTTGTTTTACTACTGAAATCATATATTTTTACTTTTTGTTTTCTATCTAATAAGCAGCTTTTAAACAAATAATTGTACGCTATACCTCTAACTCTAACTAATAGAGAAACATTTACGATAAATCCACTTTAAGACAGAGGAATAAAACGACACGCTCTAATAGCAATATATGCAAAACTTCAATATTTTCGATAGCTAAAAGAGTTGAGTTTGATTGGTCATAGGTTTATGAGTTATTACAGATAGACGCAGATTAATTTAATATTTTAAAAAGGGAGTTACGTCTTCTTGCAAATAAGCCATCAACATATTAGAGTTACCTAATTATAATCCTATAATACATACTGTTCGTACTCCCTTCCAACTTCCCAGGCAAAAGCGTCTACACAATTAGATCTCGGCATTTTAGAGCACAGAAAAACTCTTGCGACTACTATTTCTTGAAAAAATTTTTATATAGGACTAAAAAATATCACCTTAGCTGGGCTTAACGATAGCTTGAGCTTGCGGCAGAGACAGACAGAGAACTCAATATTTATTAGTTCGCAGACTAAACATGATTTCGAGTATTTCTACCGACACAGGACGGGTTAGGCACCTCATTGTGTACATGCACTTACCAAAACGATACACGCCAAATGCCTTGCTGCCGCTTATCGTTGACAATAACTCTCTGTCAATATATCATCAGTTTTCCTAGTAGTAGGGGATGAAATTTACTCCTACAATACCACTGCTTACTAATCTAAAAATTTTTCTCTAAAACGTTCACGTTTAATAAACTACACCTACAGGGTTTCCTGGCGGGACCGCTTCGATCTCGATTCTTAACTTTACTGTGCGAAAAAAGTTATGTGAAGCCTATATATTGTCTATGATTTTATATTGTATTATCTTATATTATCCATGTTTAACTCAAGAGGACAAGCAACATCTACAAAAAAATACAGAATAATTGCTGCAGATTTATATTTAATTTAAAAAATATGACCATATTTCGCTAAAAATATGTGATCTCAATTGGTTGAATATGGCAAATATATAATTCAACTCTTATTATTGGCATTTGCATATAAATTATTAAAAACATCAACCCCTGTGTACTTAAGATCCGATTTAGTTTTTCGAAAAGACATTAACAATATTTCAGTTAGATCTAGATACTATTTTTCAGCGAGGATTTACATACAACGCGTACATAAAAGAAAAATATTTTTTACAAAACATACAAAATTAGAAAAAATATTTTTTCTAATTTGGTATCGTAACAAGTCTATTACGATACGCAAATGCGTATCGTAATGAAGCTATTTCGATACGCGTTTTTTCTTTATTTGATGTTGGTAACATTTAAATGTTTTATTTCATTGACTTGCGCGGCCTTTGTGATTTACGAGAAAACCCATTTTTCGCAGAGGAAAATAGCTTGATAACCTACATTTTATTCTGTGTGGATAACAGTCATGTATGTTGGTTGCATAAATCTATTAATCAATCTTTTGTAGATGCTTCAAGCTATCATTTTCTGCCAAATCCTATCCAAAATTCAATCTACTAACCTTCCAATGTCGATTTTAACTTAAACTTTATTTGAATTTTCCATCTTCCCTATTAGTAGGGGAGCCCACGATGCTAAATGGGGATTTACTCGAGCGTCGTGGGGACTATTGAATCTTGAAGATTGGATGGTAGAAAGGAAAAAATGTCATATAATGTGTACCCTTTTACCGGTGGGGGGAGTTACTACATGCTTTCAAAAATGTAAAAAAAAACAGTCAAATTGATATACTCGAGCGCGTCAGATATTAATAGTGTATATGCCCCACGTGACTTTCATGACGCGGGTACATTAATCTGCCGGTTTTAATGGTGGGGGCGGCGGTACGGAAGGGTTAAAAATGGGGAAAAAAAAAATTACTCGAGCGTGTCAGATAATCAGTGGGGATGTTAAGTGATCACTAAGGAAGCTCCCATTCAATAGACTGACGATTCGGATGTGGCGCAAGCTCGTGGCGACTTTTCGAAAATGCAAAAAAAACACGCTATTTTGACATACTCGAGCGCGTCAGATTTCAATACAGATGGTTTAGCTTGGTGTCCTGGTCGTGCTAATTCATAATCTGACGATTATTTTGAGTGATTTTGTTAATCTGACCGTTTAAAAAAAAAATTTCATGACAATTTTTTAATTCACTTACAAAAATATTTCGGTACAACATTCGGAACGAGTTATAACAATAAGAGTGACGGACTGCGATATAAATAAATACAAAATCCATACCAACAAGACGGTTTCATAACTATTTTGATGCTTTTTAATAATATTATTTTTACATATTTTTGATGGAATTAAGAGAAGAATGCATAAGTGTGTTATATTTTTGAAATCGGAAGAAAGGGAACCATTTAATGCGCTTCTAATATACAGAGTGTCTCATTTAAAAAAATTAAATGTTTTGTTTTAAATGTGACATGTGACACCTACTGTCATTTTTGACAAAACCCATAAATATTTAGCCAAAAGTTCTACGTCCTACTTTTTGAGTGAACGAGCTTACTCAAAAAACAAAAAAGTGACAGGCTTTTAAAAGTGGGACAAACTAAAATGTAAAATAATAACCCTGCACATATTGTAATCCCACGAATGCTGTGATCAGCCTGTGATGGCGTGATAGCTGGCTAAAAGTAGTATGGGGACAGTGCGAGAGACTGAGTGATAAAGAAAGGGACATTGAGGCGCGGAGTGCTTCACTGCAGCTGCACGCGCTAATAAACTTAATTGGCGATTTTTGTTACTTCGGCTTGTGGAAATCGGCAGACTATTTTTTTCCCGTTATCCTTGAATTATTTCCTTCAAAATAAAAATAAAATTGACCGCGCTCGATAATGTCCATGTGACTTTTTTTTTGCAAGTTTGTGACCCTCCCACCCCCTACGTCACGCTGAAATCGTCAGATTATTGAAATGAAGACTCTTTAGCATGTAATTGACCCACCACACATTAATCTGACGCGCTCGAGTAAATCCAGCTATCGATTTTTTTTTACTATTCTGATCAGCTGCTGTACACGCGCGGCATTATATAGAGGGCTTAGACATGGCAGAGGTACTCAACAGGATGCAATGTATCCCCCATATGTTAATCTGCCGCGCTTGAGTAAATCCCAAAATCCCTTGTTGGGCTCCCCTACTATACAGTGCGTTTTTCTTAACGCGGGCCATAGGGATTTACATCGTAAATCTTTAAGTCTATGTTAGGCATATTTCTATTAAGAACTACGAGTTGTTTTACAGAAATATTTCTTGTGGTCTCATATCCAATTTAGGACCATGTTTGTATTACTTTACTAACGCAAAACATTGAAAAATACCATTTTAAGTTATAATATCACGCTGTTTTACCAAGCCCTGTATATTAAGTTTACCCAGGTATATTTGACATAAACTGGTATGTGACATTTTTATAATATTTGGCAAGTTGTACCGAAATTATACAATGTTGATGATTATTTAGTTTGTATTAAATATGTTTTATTTAAGTGGTTTAAAATGTATTAATTTTCTTAATAATTCTAAAGCAGAACTTTTATTTCAATAAAGTTTAATAATTTAAACTAATTTCACGAAAGTCAGGAAAATACTGACAGCAGTGTCAATATTTTTCTTCATCTAAGGTAGTTAATTACATAAATTACAAGGGGGTAAAAAAGTGTAATTTTAAAAAAATAAAAAGAGCTTTTTTGGGTATCTCTTGGAGATTTTTTGCACAGATTGTATGATAACTTCTTCCTCCCATCTCATATTTTATCTATTCTCAAGTTTTAATATTACTTGTTTCATATAAATGTGCCTAACATAGGCTTAAAGATTTACCATGTAAATCCCTATGGCCCGCGTTAAAAAAAACGCAGTAGTAGAGGGACCTAGTGCGTTCACCATCAATTTCCTGAGGTCCCTTCTGCGCATGCCCAGGCAGTGCGCAGGCGCGCGTCATATGTCAAACGTCAATTACTAGATGACGTACGTCATCTGTCAACTGTCGAACGTCATATTGTTGGGCGTTAACAACTTTGGGCCTTAGCTACTTGGGCGGTAGTTAATTTGGGCAATAATATTCTATATATGGAATGTGTTCAGGATAACGTCATATTACGAATAGGAAAAGATAGCGGATGCAACCTGTCAATTAAGACAGTTCAAGGTCACCGATCATTTATCAATTGTTTAATGAAAAATTTGATAAATGGGTAATATATAGGATGACCTAGTAAGTTATTATGAAAAAATCCCGAGACCCTCAGGTCGAGGTGTACTAAAGATATATGCTCGCCTACGGCTCGTTAAGGTTGTTAGGGATAATATAGCATGTGGTTCGTATTTAGGGTGAATAGCAAGTTATTTTGAAAAATCCCGAGACCGCAGGTCGAGGTGTGCTAAAGACATGTGCTCGCCTACGGTTCGTTAAGGTTGTTAAGGATAATATAGCATGTGGTTCGTATTTAGAGTAAATATTAAGTTATTTTTAAAAAATCCCGAGACCGCAGGTCGAGGTGTACTAAAGATATATGCTCGCCTACGGCTCGCTAAGATTGTTAGAAATAACGTAACATATGAATCGTATTTAGGGTGACGGAACAAGCTATTATGAAAAAATTCCGAGACCCTCAGGTCGAGGTGTACGAAAGATATATGCTAACCTACGGCTCGCTAAGGTTGTTAGGGATAGCGCAACATGCGATTCGTATTAAGGATGATGCAACAAGTAAATATGAAAAAATTCCGAGACCCTCAGGTCGAGGTGTACTAAAAACATAAACTCGCCTACAGCTCGCTAAGGTTGTTAGAAATAATGAAACATGTGAAGCGTATTTGGGGTAACGTAACAAGTTATTTAGAAAAAATCCCGAGACCACAGGTCGAGGTGTGCTAAAAATATAGACTCGCCTACGGCTCTCTAAGGTTGTTAGGGATAGCATAGCATGTGATTCGTATTTAGGATGACGAAACAAGCTATGAAAAAATTCCCGAGACCGCAGGTCGAGGTGTACTAAAGACATATGCTCGCCTACGACTCGTTAAGGTTGTTAGTAACATGTGATTCGTATTTAGGGTAATGCAACAAGTAAATATGAAAAATCTCGAGGCCTGCAAGGGTGAGGTATACTAGAGTTATATGTTCGCTCGTTAAAGTCGCTAAGGATATGTGAATTGTATTACGGATGACGTAACAAACCATTACGAAAAACCCAGAAGTCGATGGTCTAACTGATTTGGGAGATATAGTTTTTGCGATTAGGACCCTTATGACTAAAGGTAGAGAGAGGCGAAATTTGGTAAACAGGTAGATGATGGGCATACCTATCGACTAGTGAGGCAATATTTCAAAAATATCAAGTAAAAAACAGCGCTAGAGGTATAAAACCATAGAGTCCTAGCAGGAGACAAGATCATCCGGTTTGGAATTAATATAGTAGCTGCTGGAAATCTAAACGGCATGGATAAGAATAACTAAGTATTGCATCAGAAAATATGTAATTATTTCGCGAATGTAGTAAGCAGTTAATAATTAATGTCAACTGACATGATCGAAGTAAATAAGCAATTAATATGCGTCAAAATTATGGTATATACGATAGGATTCCAATGGGTAGAGACCTCATATAATCGACAAACCACGAAAAAATTTGTCGTTTCCGTTACTAAACAAGAGAAGAAAACAGATAAAAGCTAACCTATACATCACCTACTTTGTTAATACCTATAATCTATACCATGCACAGCACAGTTTAAATATTAAACAACAAATAACCTTTCTGATGGGATAAAAACTTCGAATAAACCATTACAGTACCTAAAAAATGATATTTGAACATATAAAACCCCTAGTATACCTATACAACCACCTATACATACCAATACAAGTTCTGTCAGACCTATACTTGGCTTATGGGCATGCTTATTAGTGCCCTATAACAGTAGGCAGGTTTATGATTGTCGTTTGGATATATAAATAGGCCAGTGCATGATAGCATATTTAACAGCACCCATATATACAAAATAAACAACCAATAAATACTCTGATAGGATAAAAAAACATCCAATTAACCATTAAAGTACCTAAAAAAGGACTTTGAACCCATAAAACCCTATTTAACAGTCTATACAAAACAAACAACCAATAACATTTCCGATAGGGTAAAAACATCAAATAATCCACTAAAGTAGCTAAAAATGGTATATGAACCCATCAAACGGCTATGTAACAGCTCCTATTCAATAATAAGTAGCCAAACACAGCTCTGAACTGATCGGGATCGAATAAAAACATACAATAACCCACTAAAGCAGATGCTTGCGAATACAGCTGCTAGATAATATTAAATATTATGGATACGAATAATTTTGTATTGCATCAGAAAATATGTAATTATACATATCTCTGAAAATGCAGCATCTAATTAATATCCAATATTATTACTAGCTCTCTATCAATAGGCTAGTGACTAGCTAGCATCCTATCTATGAAAGTAAAACGCAAGAACTTAAACTTATGCGAATATCGGATTAGAGTCCTTATGTCTAATAAGCAGCTAATGAAAAGCTTTGAAAAGATATAAGCAGTTATGAACGTCTAGGAACAGCAAATAAGACGTTATCCAACCACCAATCAACCACTAATCATCCACTAACCAACCATTATTAGGGCAATTAATGAACACCTTTGAACCAACAAAACGTCTATTTAGCATAATAAACAACTAAAACCTCTCTGTTCTTCATAAGGCAAAAACTAAAAACTATTAAAACAAACCACTAAAGTAGCACAAAAACAGCCTTTGAATCTATAAAACGACTATTCAACAGCTCTTAAACCAGACAAAAAACGTTTAATACACATCTAAGAACCTAATAGGTAGCTGAAGCAGCAAAAGTTCGTTTTCACACCTCGCCTACGACTCATCGGGCTCATCATCATCATATAGCCCGGTATAACACCTTAAGTCGCTAGAAAAAGCCAACGATGATTCTTCGAGCGGACGATGTTAAAGATATGAAGTCCCAAACCCCCAAAACGAGATATTTGAGACATACCAGACAGACGTTTCAGTAAAATTGAGAGGAGGGCAGGAGTCTATCATAGACGCAGAATATATTAAGTTTAATATAGTGGACCAAACCAAGCTCATAAAGATTAAGTGTTAAGGAATGATTAAGTGTAAATTAAGCGGTCAAATATAAAAAAAATAGCCTACTTGGGAACATATAGCTCTAAGTGATCATATACAAAACATCGAGGTTAGACAGAGAACTTACAACACCCCATGAAAATAAATCTAAAATCTGGTATACATATCTGTTTATTTAACAACACGTCTATCAATAGAAAAACACTTAGCGTTACAGGTATGAACAGCAAATAAGACGTTATTCAACTACTAATCAACCGCTAATCATCCACTAACCCATCACTATTAGGTCAATTAATGAACACCTTTGAACCAATAAAACAGCTATTTAGCAGCTCCTATACATAATAAACAACTAAAACCTCTCTGTTCTTCATAGGATAAAAACTAAAAACTATTAAAACAAACCAATAAAGTAGCACAAAAAACAGCCTTTAAATCTATAAAAACGGATATTCAACAGCTCTTAAGCCAGACAAAAACGCTTAATAAACATCTAAGAACCTAATAGGTAGCTGAAGCAGCAAAAGTTCGTTTTCATACCTCGCCTACGGATCATCGAGCATATTATCAGACTATAGTAGAATGCATGATATAACACCTTAACTCGCTAGAAAAAACCAAGGATGATCCTTAGAACGGGCGGTGTTAAAGATATGAAGACCTAAAAACCCAAAACGAAATATTTGAGACATGTAGACACAAAGATAGGCGTTTCAGTAAAATTAGGACGAGGGTAAGAGGTTGTCATAAACGCAGAATATATCTAGTTTACTATAGTGAACTAAACCGAATTCATAAAGATTAAGCGCTAAGGAACGATTAAGTGAAAATCAAGCGGTCAAATAGCCTACATATTGCTCTAAGTAATCATATACAAAACATCGAGGTTAGACAGAGAACTCACCACACTCCCATAAAAATAAATCTAAAATCTGTTAAACATATCTGTTTATTTAACAACATGTCTATCAATAGAAAAACACTTAGCGCTATACTAAATTAGGGGGTTATAATTCTTAAAAGCAATTTGGCGGTTCCGAAATTGTGGGCATTGTTGAGGAGTAGACTTAGTAAAGATATTATATACACCAAGAGTATATAAATTAAACTAATAATGGTAGCAAATGCACAAGTGTTAGTCATGCAAATAAATAATATAACAACAACCGACGGTTCTAGGTTAAAAACTATTAATCTGAAGGCAGGGCCATTAAAGTTCCTTAACAGTCAATGTAAAATGCTGTAATACAGGGATTCGCAAGAAGTCGATTACGATCGGGTAATTACGTCAAAAGACTTAGCCGAACGATCCAACTTGCTGAAATCTAGCGCAAAAGTATAGGTAAGTTATATGTTGTGTACTTAAATTCAACTGCTAAGATCAAAAACACACACCATATAAAATTATTACATAATACATTATTGCAGTGTCTTCCAAATGACTACAAAAATTCAATTAGAACAAACTACGATTGTATAGAGCAGGCACAAAAAAAGAGATAGATAAACGTTGACAACTATTAGGGTTATAACGAAGAGAAATCAATAACTAACATGTGAATCAGCTACATACAACCACCTATGATAGTACCTTACATGAAGTTAAATTATCCGCCTCAATAGTAAAAAGCACCCTAAGATCAAAAAAATTAAAAGCTAAAGAACTCGATGAAGAGTAACTAAATAAAATGAACGCCACCTACATTTAATTTGCAAATAAGTAAGAAATAATAGACTAAATAGCCGTAAATCAAAAGACATTAGAGACAACGAATAGCTGCTGGATAGATTCTTATCCACCAAAAACACCCCCGCGATGCTAAAAAATCGGAATAAATAGGAAAAAATTAAGGTAATATTGTCTTAAAGACTCGGTAGTTCCTACAAAAGTATTTAAGTAACACGAATGCAAGGCAAACCTAACCAAACTTCTTGGGTGTGGTTATTATGTATAAAGACCAGCTAACACCAAAAAAAGAGACCTGTACGTCAAAAAAAGTATACATATACGATAAACCTATAATATTAGGAATACCGAAGGATGATACTATACAACTACTAACAGGAATCAAATTAAAGCTAATCGAATGATCGTTCAAATAAATAAAATTCTCATTTAAAATGTTATGACAACTACATGAGATGAGGTTAAATGTATAAATTTGGAGACTTCAGGGCGATCAGACTCACCTAATCGATCTTACAACATATGAAAAAATAAATCAATTAATTAGATAAATGGCTTCATAGCAGGGCTTCCAATAGTCTAGTGGATAGATAACATCTAAACTATCAAAAATAAAGCACAAGAGTTGTAAAAATTATTTATCGAATCACAAAATTTGACGCATAGCACATGAGGAGAATACCTTCTAATACCAATTCGTGAATGTTCGAACACAATCGTATAACTATCAAAAGCAAATATTGGGATACGGCTCGTTAAGGCTATTTGGTAATACTTGATGATAGATGCATGTGTAGCATAGCATCACAAGACACCTAAAAAACCCAAAAACCTCATCAGACAACTAGTTGGCGAGTTACGATTAGAGCTGCTATGTCGGGAAATATGGGAAGGAAGGGGGTATAGTAAACGGCTAGAAGGTAAAAAAAGCTCCAACAACTAGTAAAAAATTATTTGAAAACCTTAAGTCATAAATGTATTAGATTCATTAATGTCTTAATGGTAGCGATAGTGAATATTTTTGCAATAGGTAGATATTAAAAAAAAAAATACCTATGGAAACGATTAAAGCCATTAAAATAATACAAGAAACATCAATGTGAGACACATAAAATACAGTTTTAAAGGGGAAAAATTCGATTATATACCAATAGAAACCGGCGTGTTAGGCATTCAAAACGACGGCCAACTAAGCTGTTTAAATAATATAAAAGTGCCACTATGAGAACGTTAAGATGATCAAGAGAGGGACAGGATGTAAATTTGCAGGAAAAATACGAGGAAATAGAGCAAATAATGCAACAAAATAATTAAGTAGTAATCTAGCAGGATAGTAAACATATTAGTAAAAAGCGCTGCAGAAAATAAAAAATATAGCAATTCTAATCAAGCATTAAAAAAATCTATTCTAAATAATATTTGTTTATACAGATAAGTAGAAAACTATCGAAACATTGAGCAAGAAGGAGTGGCGACTGCAGGTATAAAATTTAACAACTATTGGCAAAATATACGGAAAAATATCAAAAATACCATCAATTTCACCAGAATGCTATTGTCAAAACCGTAGAACTCAAATATACATTTTAAAAAATTAAGCCAGCATCAAATGGCTTATTTGTCTATGTAATTATTGAATGAGGGTTGTGTGTGTAGAATAAACTATTCATGCAAATTAACTATAACGCAAAAATCATACAAGTCTGATACAGACAGTACCCCCCATAAGAGCCAAAAGCTAGTATTCAATGTTAAAATAGCGGGTTCACTTCATATAAAGCACACCAGTCAAAAAATATGCATATGAATTGTGTGAGGCGAAGTGCTATTATAAATGTTGTCTATATCAAGCTCAATACCGTTACCATATATAAACCCAACTTGCAAGAGTAATAAAACTAATAATTAAGTGTAACTCATGAGGCAACATAATATAAAAATAGATGGTTGGGAAACATAGGATTCTAAGTCGCTGGCAGAACCCTGCTTAGTCAATCTCAGCAATATTTCAAATGGACGGAGGGTGAGAGGTATGTATATTACATTACATATATTGGCTCTTCTGTACTCTATATAAATTTAATATAAGGTACAGGTAACAATCATCAGCCTATTTTATATCATCTAACTTTGATAGTCATTTAATAAAACACAATTTCATAATATTTTAAATAACTTTTAATTATTTTTCAGTATCTATAATATGTTGAGCTATCTAGCCATACTTCATGTCTTGCATAATTAATTGCTTCTCGTATCTCAGGATCTTCAAAATACCCGTATAAGCGCTGAACTTCTTCAAAATTCCCCAACTTGTTCATGTCGCATACAAATCTTAAGGCATCTGGTTCTTCAAAGTATCGCTCACATATATCCAAAGCTCTAACTATATTTTTCATAGCCACCGGACGAATTCCCCGTTCTTCTTTACGTTTTTGAAGTGTATTATATATATCCCGAATTACATGATGTGCATCAATATTTACTATATTCTGTGCTTTATCCATGATATCTAATTGATTGCAGGTATTGCAAGTAATTAGGACAGCGGTCTGTCTTAAAATAAGCCTCAGTGCTTCTGCTGGTAGTAAATATATCAACAGGCCTAATTACTCGGTGAAACCTGAATCTATAGAGGATTATTCGGGGTTTCGGGGTTACTCGGGTTCATTAGGATTTTGAGAATGTATTTTGCTTGACGTAGTTTTTAAACACAGTCACGGCCAAAGGCTCACGAAATTTGTAAAATTTTGGGAGAAGGCCGTGACTGTGTTTAAAAACTACGTCAAGCAAAATACATTCTCAAAATCCTAATGAACCCGAGTAACCCCGAAACCCCGAATAATCCTCTATAGATTCAGGTTTCACCGAGTAATTAGGCCTGTTGATATATTTACTACCAGCAGAAGCACTGAGGCTTATTTTAAGACAGACCGCTGTCCTAATTACTTGCAATACCTGCAATCAATTAGATATCATGGATAAAGCACAGAATATAGTAAATAATGATGCACATCATGTAATTCGGGATATATATAATACACTTCAAAAACGTAAAGAAGAACGGGGAATTCGTCCGGTGGCTATGAAAAATATAGTTAGAGCTTTGGATATATGTGAGCGATACTTTGAAGAACCAGATGCCTTAAGATTTGTATGCGACATGAACAAGTTGGGGAATTTTGAAGAAGTTCAGCGCTTATACGGGTATTTTGAAGATCCTGAGATACGAGAAGCAATTAATTATGCAAGACGTGAAGTATGGCTAGATAGCTCAACATATTATAGATACTGAAAAATAATTAAAAGTTATTTAAAATATTATGAAATTGTGTTTTATTAAATGACTATCAAAGTTAGATGATATAAAATAGGCTGATGATTGTTACCTGTACCTTATATTAAATTTATATAGAGTACAGAAGAGCCAATATATGTAATGTAATATACATACCTCTCACCCTCCGTCCATTTGAAATATTGCTGAGATTGACTAAGCAGTGTTCTGCCAGCGACTTAGAATCCTATGTTTCCCAACCATCTATTTTTTATATTATGTTGCCTCATGAGTTACACTTAATTATTAGTTTTATTACTCTTGCAAGTTGGGTTTATATATGGTAACGGTATTGAGCTTGATATAGACAACATTTATAATAGCACTTCGCCTCACACAATTCATATGCATATTTTTTGACTGGTGTGCTTTATATGAAGTGAACCCGCTATTTTAACATTGAATACTAGCTTTTGGCTCTTATGGGGGGTACTGTCTGTATCAGACTTGTATGATTTTTGCGTTATAGTTAATTTGCATGAATAGTTTATTCTACACACACAACCCTCATTCAATAATTACATAGACAAATAAGCCATTTGATGCTGGCTTAATTTTTTAAAATGTATATTTGAGTTCTACGGTTTTGACAATAGCA
Organism: Polydrusus pterygomalis; assembly: GCA_963969555.1. Taxonomy (NCBI): domain Eukaryota; kingdom Metazoa; phylum Arthropoda; class Insecta; order Coleoptera; family Curculionidae; genus Polydrusus; species Polydrusus pterygomalis. The sequence continues at coordinate 86,528,756 of OZ018378.1, forward strand.
TTCTGGTGAAATTGATGGTATTTTTGATATTTTTCCGTATATTTTGCCAATAGTTGTTAAATTTTATACCTGCAGTCGCCACTCCTTCTTGCTCAATGTTTCGATAGTTTTCTACTTATCTGTATAAACAAATATTATTTAGAATAGATTTTTTTAATGCTTGATTAGAATTGCTATATTTTTTATTTTCTGCAGCGCTTTTTACTAATATGTTTACTATCCTGCTAGATTACTACTTAATTATTTTGTTGCATTATTTGCTCTATTTCCTCGTATTTTTCCTGCAAATTTACATCCTGTCCCTCTCTTGATCATCTTAACGTTCTCATAGTGGCACTTTTATATTATTTAAACAGCTTAGTTGGCCGTCGTTTTGAATGCCTAACACGCCGGTTTCTATTGGTATATAATCGAATTTTTCCCCTTTAAAACTGTATTTTATGTGTCTCACATTGATGTTTCTTGTATTATTTTAATGGCTTTAATCGTTTCCATAGGTATTTTTTTTTTTAATATCTACCTATTGCAAAAATATTCACTATCGCTACCATTAAGACATTAATGAATCTAATACATTTATGACTTAAGGTTTTCAAATAATTTTTTACTAGTTGTTGGAGCTTTTTTTACCTTCTAGCCGTTTACTATACCCCCTCCCTTCCCATATTTCCCGACATAGCAGCTCTAATCGTAACTCGCCAACTAGTTGTCTGATGAGGTTTTTGGGTTTTTTAGGTGTCTTGTGATGCTATGCTACACATGCATCTATCATCAAGTATTACCAAATAGCCTTAACGAGCCGTATCCCAATATTTGCTTTTGATAGTTATACGATTGTGTTCGAACATTCACGAATTGGTATTAGAAGGTATTCTCCTCATGTGCTATGCGTCAAATTTTGTGATTCGATAAATAATTTTTACAACTCTTGTGCTTTATTTTTGATAGTTTAGATGTTATCTATCCACTAGACTATTGGAAGCCCTGCTATGAAGCCATTTATCTAATTAATTGATTTATTTTTTCATATGTTGTAAGATCGATTAGGTGAGTCTGATCGCCCTGAAGTCTCCAAATTTATACATTTAACCTCATCTCATGTAGTTGTCATAACATTTTAAATGAGAATTTTATTTATTTGAACGATCATTCGATTAGCTTTAATTTGATTCCTGTTAGTAGTTGTATAGTATCATCCTTCGGTATTCCTAATATTAGAGGTTTATCGTATATGTATACTTTTTTTGACGTACAGGTCTCTTTTTTTGGTGTTAGCTGGTCTTTATACATAATAACCACACCCAAGAAGTTTGGTTAGGTTTGCCTTGCATTCGTGTTACTTAAATACTTTTGTAGGAACTACCGAGTCTTTAAGACAATATTACCTTAATTTTTTCCTATTTATTCTGATTTTTTAGCATCGCGGGGGTGTTTTTGGTGGATAAGGATCTATCCAGCAGCTATTCGTTGTCTCTAATGTCTTTTGATTTACGGCTATTTAGTCTATTATTTCTTACTTATTTGCAAATTAAATGTAGGTGGCGTTCATTTTATTTAGTTACTCTTCATCGAGTTCTTTAGCTTTTAATTTTTTTGATCTTAGGGTGCTTTTTACTATTGAGGCGGATAATTTAACTTCATGTAAGGTACTATCATAGGTGGTTGTATGTAGCTGATTCACATGTTAGTTATTGATTTCTCTTCGTTATAACCCTAATAGTTGTCAACGTTTATCTATCTCTTTTTTTGTGCCTGCTCTATACAATCGTAGTTTGTTCTAATTGAATTTTTGTAGTCATTTGGAAGACACTGCAATAATGTATTATGTAATAATTTTATATGGTGTGTGTTTTTGATCTTAGCAGTTGAATTTAAGTACACAACATATAACTTACCTATACTTTTGCGCTAGATTTCAGCAAGTTGGATCGTTCGGCTAAGTCTTTTGACGTAATTACCCGATCGTAATCGACTTCTTGCGAATCCCTGTATTACAGCATTTTACATTGACTGTTAAGGAACTTTAATGGCCCTGCCTTCAGATTAATAGTTTTTAACCTAGAACCGTCGGTTGTTGTTATATTATTTATTTGCATGACTAACACTTGTGCATTTGCTACCATTATTAGTTTAATTTATATACTCTTGGTGTATATAATATCTTTACTAAGTCTACTCCTCAACAATGCCCACAATTTCGGAACCGCCAAATTGCTTTTAAGAATTATAACCCCCTAATTTAGTATAGCGCTAAGTGTTTTTCTATTGATAGACATGTTGTTAAATAAACAGATATGTTTAACAGATTTTAGATTTATTTTTATGGGAGTGTGGTGAGTTCTCTGTCTAACCTCGATGTTTTGTATATGATTACTTAGAGCAATATGTAGGCTATTTGACCGCTTGATTTTCACTTAATCGTTCCTTAGCGCTTAATCTTTATGAATTCGGTTTAGTTCACTATAGTAAACTAGATATATTCTGCGTTTATGACAACCTCTTACCCTCGTCCTAATTTTACTGAAACGCCTATCTTTGTGTCTACATGTCTCAAATATTTCGTTTTGGGTTTTTAGGTCTTCATATCTTTAACACCGCCCGTTCTAAGGATCATCCTTGGTTTTTTCTAGCGAGTTAAGGTGTTATATCATGCATTCTACTATAGTCTGATAATATGCTCGATGATCCGTAGGCGAGGTATGAAAACGAACTTTTGCTGCTTCAGCTACCTATTAGGTTCTTAGATGTTTATTAAGCGTTTTTGTCTGGCTTAAGAGCTGTTGAATATCCGTTTTTATAGATTTAAAGGCTGTTTTTTGTGCTACTTTATTGGTTTGTTTTAATAGTTTTTAGTTTTTATCCTATGAAGAACAGAGAGGTTTTAGTTGTTTATTATGTATAGGAGCTGCTAAATAGCTGTTTTATTGGTTCAAAGGTGTACATTAATTGACCTAATAGTGATGGGTTAGTGGATGATTAGCGGTTGATTAGTAGTTGAATAACGTCTTATTTGCTGTTCATACCTGTAACGCTAAGTGTTTTTCTATTGATAGACGTGTTGTTAAATAAACAGATATGTATACCAGATTTTAGATTTATTTTCATGGGGTGTTGTAAGTTCTCTGTCTAACCTCGATGTTTTGTATATGATCACTTAGAGCTATATGTTCCCAAGTAGGCTATTTTTTTTATATTTGACCGCTTAATTTACACTTAATCATTCCTTAACACTTAATCTTTATGAGCTTGGTTTGGTCCACTATATTAAACTTAATATATTCTGCGTCTATGATAGACTCCTGCCCTCCTCTCAATTTTACTGAAACGTCTGTCTGGTATGTCTCAAATATCTCGTTTTGGGGGTTTGGGACTTCATATCTTTAACATCGTCCGCTCGAAGAATCATCGTTGGCTTTTTCTAGCGACTTAAGGTGTTATACCGGGCTATATGATGATGATGAGCCCGATGAGTCGTAGGCGAGGTGTGAAAACGAACTTTTGCTGCTTCAGCTACCTATTAGGTTCTTAGATGTGTATTAAACGTTTTTTGTCTGGTTTAAGAGCTGTTGAATAGTCGTTTTATAGATTCAAAGGCTGTTTTTGTGCTACTTTAGTGGTTTGTTTTAATAGTTTTTAGTTTTTGCCTTATGAAGAACAGAGAGGTTTTAGTTGTTTATTATGCTAAATAGACGTTTTGTTGGTTCAAAGGTGTTCATTAATTGCCCTAATAATGGTTGGTTAGTGGATGATTAGTGGTTGATTGGTGGTTGGATAACGTCTTATTTGCTGTTCCTAGACGTTCATAACTGCTTATATCTTTTCAAAGCTTTTCATTAGCTGCTTATTAGACATAAGGACTCTAATCCGATATTCGCATAGGTTTAAGTTCTTGCGTTTTACTTTCATAGATAGGATGCTAGCTAGTCACTAGCCTATTGATAGAGAGCTAGTAATAATATTGGATATTAATTAGATGCTGCATTTTCAGAGATATGTATAATTACATATTTTCTGATGCAATACAAAATTATTCGTATCCATAATATTTAATATTATCTAGCAGCTGTATTCGCAAGCATCTGCTTTAGTGGGTTATTGTATGTTTTTATTCGATCCCGATCAGTTCAGAGCTGTGTTTGGCTACTTATTATTGAATAGGAGCTGTTACATAGCCGTTTGATGGGTTCATATACCATTTTTAGCTACTTTAGTGGATTATTTGATGTTTTTACCCTATCGGAAATGTTATTGGTTGTTTGTTTTGTATAGACTGTTAAATAGGGTTTTATGGGTTCAAAGTCCTTTTTTAGGTACTTTAATGGTTAATTGGATGTTTTTTTTATCCTATCAGAGTATTTATTGGTTGTTTATTTTGTATATATGGGTGCTGTTAAATATGCTATCATGCACTGGCCTATTTATATATCCAAACGACAATCATAAACCTGCCTACTGTTATAGGGCACTAATAAGCATGCCCATAAGCCAAGTATAGGTCTGACAGAACTTGTATTGGTATGTATAGGTGGTTGTATAGGTATACTAGGGGTTTTATATGTTCAAATATCATTTTTTAGGTACTGTAATGGTTTATTCGAAGTTTTTATCCCATCAGAAAGGTTATTTGTTGTTTAATATTTAAACTGTGCTGTGCATGGTATAGATTATAGGTATTAACAAAGTAGGTGATGTATAGGTTAGCTTTTATCTGTTTTCTTCTCTTGTTTAGTAACGGAAACGACTAATTTTTTCGTGGTTTGTCGATTATATGAGGTCTCTACCCATTGGAATCCTATCGTATATACCATAATTTTGACGCATATTAATTGCTTATTTACTTCGATCATGTCAGTTGACATTAATTATTAACTGCTTACTACATTCGCGAAATAATTACATATTTTCTGATGCAATACTTAGTTATTCTTATCCATGCCGTTTAGATTTCCAGCAGCTACTATATTAATTCCAAACCGGATGATCTTGTCTCCTGCTAGGACTCTATGGTTTTATACCTCTAGCGCTGTTTTTTACTTGATATTTTTGAAATATTGCCTCACTAGTCGATAGGTATGCCCATCATCTACCTGTTTACCAAATTTCGCCTCTCTCTACCTTTAGTCATAAGGGTCCTAATCGCAAAAACTATATCTCCCAAATCAGTTAGACCATCGACTTCTGGGTTTTTCGTAATGGTTTGTTACGTCATCCGTAATACAATTCACATATCCTTAGCGACTTTAACGAGCGAACATATAACTCTAGTATACCTCACCCTTGCAGGCCTCGAGATTTTTCATATTTACTTGTTGCATTACCCTAAATACGAATCACATGTTACTAACAACCTTAACGAGTCGTAGGCGAGCATATGTCTTTAGTACACCTCGACCTGCGGTCTCGGGAATTTTTTCATAGCTTGTTTCGTCATCCTAAATACGAATCACATGCTATGCTATCCCTAACAACCTTAGAGAGCCGTAGGCGAGTCTATATTTTTAGCACACCTCGACCTGTGGTCTCGGGATTTTTTCTAAATAACTTGTTACGTTACCCCAAATACGCTTCACATGTTTCATTATTTCTAACAACCTTAGCGAGCTGTAGGCGAGTTTATGTTTTTAGTACACCTCGACCTGAGGGTCTCGGAATTTTTTCATATTTACTTGTTGCATCATCCTTAATACGAATCGCATGTTGCGCTATCCCTAACAACCTTAGCGAGCCGTAGGTTAGCATATATCTTTCGTACACCTCGACCTGAGGGTCTCGGAATTTTTTCATAATAGCTTGTTCCGTCACCCTAAATACGATTCATATGTTACGTTATTTCTAACAATCTTAGCGAGCCGTAGGCGAGCATATATCTTTAGTACACCTCGACCTGCGGTCTCGGGATTTTTTAAAAATAACTTAATATTTACTCTAAATACGAACCACATGCTATATTATCCTTAACAACCTTAACGAACCGTAGGCGAGCACATGTCTTTAGCACACCTCGACCTGCGGTCTCGGGATTTTTCAAAATAACTTGCTATTCACCCTAAATACGAACCACATGCTATATTATCCCTAACAACCTTAACGAGCCGTAGGCGAGCATATATCTTTAGTACACCTCGACCTGAGGGTCTCGGGATTTTTTCATAATAACTTACTAGGTCATCCTATATATTACCCATTTATCAAATTTTTCATTAAACAATTGATAAATGATCGGTGACTTTGAACTGTCTTAATTGACAGGTTGCATCCGCTATCTTTTCCTATTCGTAATATGACGTCATCCTGAACACATTCTATATATAGAATATTATTGCCCTAATTAACTACCGCCCAAGTAGCTAAGGCCCAAAGTTGTTAACGCCCAACAATATGACGTTCGACAGTTGACAGATGACGTACGTCATCTAGTAATTGACGTTTGACATATGACGCGCGCCTGCGCACTGCCTGGGCATGCGCAGAAGGGACCTCAGGAAATTGATGGTGAACGCACTAGGTCCCTCTACTCGCAGTGTATACTAAATTGCAATGCCGTGACGTAAAATCACGTCTGTTGAAATTCGAAAAAAAGTAGCAAAATCGCCCGAATTTCCGAACGCTCTGTATATTTATAAGTGCAAGGATCACACAACGTATTTCGTCCAATTTCAAATCTCATATCGCTAAAGTAACTTTAGAATCTCGTGGTGAAAATGGATCAATAAATCAAAAAATGACAGTTCGCAAAATAATTTTTGTTGTCCAGAGGCTAATATGATAAAAAATAGTATTACCAACATAAAATTTAGACATAAAAATTTACAAAATTTGAAGGATTTATTTTCTTTTTAGATATGTGTTTTTTATTGAAAAAACTACAAATTAGAAAAAATAGTATAACGTACGTGTTATATAAAGCAGTTTTAAGCACTTGTCCCGTTATAAAATGATGCTTTATAAAACGTGTACGTTAATATACTATTAATACCTTTAATATTTACTTTAGTTGCCCCTCTTTAATGTTGTTTCGTAATAAAATAAAGCCAGCCACAGACGCTCCGGAAATCCTCAGAGGAAAAACTGCGCAGTTTTTCCTTGAGGATTTTACTGATGAGCAGCCCGGACGGCGGTATAAAACTCCACAAAATTGTCTAAACATTGGATGTTCGCATCCAGTAGATATTTATATTGAAAACAATGTAAATAATAAAGCAGTCATATTCTTTGATCTAGCCCCCAAAACAACGAAAGACACCAAGTAGTAGACAAACGAATTTAGAGATTTGCACCAATGGTTTACAATAGGAGAAACATTATTTTTGTCAATATTAAGTTCTTTTAAAGCAATTTAAAATACATTTTTTATTAATTATATTATTTTATACTTTTCTATTGCAGAAATATTTAATTTAAACTTTAGTTCCGATGTACGTGAGAAAAATCAGTGCCGTCGCCAAACGGAAAAAAATTCGACAGTCTTTAACTAGAGTAAAAGATGCGTGTCGGGTTTAATTGTAATAATTGATGACTTCCATTCGTGTGTTCCCAGTTTAGAAAGTGAGTTAAACTAGTAAGAATGAGTATAAGTAAAAGAATAAAATTGGAATGGCTACTTTCATATTAGTCAGCAGTCACCGGCTCGAATTCAAAGAGATGTGTCCCAATGTCGCATTACCTCCACCTTCACAACCTGTTATTACATGGTGGGGAACATGGCTATCAGCCGTTACATAATACCACAGGAATTACAACGTGGTTAAATGTGTTATTGACAGTTTAAAAAAGGATTCTTTGAGTGTAAAGAAAAGTAAAGAACTTATAAATGCACCGAATCTTATACCTGATTTAGAATTTATTTTTGAAAATTTTGGAGAACTTCCTGACGTAATTAAACAGTTGGAAACACAAAATTTCCCTCTAGTAACTTCTCTCACTGTATTTCGAAGAACTAGGTATAGACAAGCTCAAAGTTATTCCAAACGATATTGGTGCTAAATTAAGATTGTATATACCAAAAATGTTGGAAAGAAATCCAGGATTTTTAGAACTAACAAATATTGTCGAAGTACTAAAAAATTAAGATACTGAGTTGTACAATCATTTTCGTTTCGCTCCAGTTACAAGCTGTTATGTTTTTAAGACTTAGAGATGTTCTAAATTATAAAGGAACCAGTTTTACTGAAAGTAACTTCCAAAAACTGTTACTCATATCATGTAACGCAAATAAATTGTAATACCTATAATCTTTCCATACCGTGCAAGCAAAAATTATTTGCATCAAAGAGGTACCTAATGCTTGGCCGTAGAGCTTAATATCTGTTGGGTGTCAGTAACTATCAGAATTAACAATCAATCAGTTATTCCGTCATCTTTGACAGTCGTTACAAGTAATTTGATTCATCGCTAATTTTTTCAATTTCTTGAACAATTCACACAATGGGCTTTACGGAACAGCACAAAACATTCATGGTTAAAGCGTATTTTCGAGAGTAAATGGTAAGTGGCAATACAATCCGGGTTTGTGCATGGACGATTTTCACGAACACTTTCCTAATGTTGCTTTTATTGCTGGAGATTTTTATCATTGCCTGAAAAGAACCATGGCTGTGTTTAGGGAAACAGATTCTATACAACACAAAAAAGGAGCAGGAAAACCATCTATTAGAACAGAAAAACTTGTTGTAAATGTTCGTGAAATAATGCAAAATACGCCAACAAATTGTATATAAGACGCCTGTCCCAAGAAGTGGGAAGATCTTATGGAACATGCAGGACTATTCTTAAGAAGCAGTTAAATTTATTTCCTTATAAAGTGCAAGTATTCCAAGAAATACAAGCCGCAGATTTTGAAAGGCGCGGGAATTACTCTCAATGGTTTACCCAAAATTTATTGGAGATAAATGATTTATTAGACCTGACATTTCTTCTGTATATTCTTACTTGATTAATTTTGTAAACAACAAAAATAAATTTGTATTTGTTTACTTATTTTATTACTCATTAGTTTGGCATACCAAGTCAATATATATGAATTTGACAAAATTTTAACCTAGATGTTCTTATTACAGATTTATTTCAGTTAACTAATATTTTTACGCACGGCCTTGATTTCAATAAATATAAATTCGTTTTTATTCCGGCGACCTGTACAGTCCAAAAAAACGTAGGCCTCAGGTGCCCACTCACACTCCGGAAATCCTTAAGGCCATTACTGTGCAGTTTTTCCTCTGAGGATTTCCGGAGCGTGTGTGGCCGGCTTAAAGAAGTCACTTCTGGAGAAGCAAGCGAATCCTAACGCTGAGGGCTAGTTTCTGTGATTTTAATTTTCATTGGCAGTTTCAATACTAAATCTAGAACTGCTGTTCTTTACTAGAACGTGCATATTATGTGTGCCAACGGTGCATATTTATTACTACTATGGCTGATTTTATTATTACTATATAATTTATGACTCACTATATTTACCATATATATTGTCAGATTACACAATAATAATTATTTATTTTGTTTAAACAGGGTTAACGTCGAGTAGCTGATGCTTATCAGCTAGACTTCGTCCTTTAAAAATTATAATTTATAATTTATATTCTTAATAAAAACTTTTTTAATAATTATTATTGTTATCTATTTATGGTTGTTGTTCGTGCAAAATGTCATATGTCAAAAAAAGGGCAAATTTTTTTTTGTCGTAAGTTAAATAGTTTCACAATGCACATACCACTACAAAATATCACATGTCTCTGACTAATAGGTGACAATCTATTTCCAATTTACAAAATGTCAGATGTTTGTTGAGTGAGCAACCCAGTACTGCAAAATGACTTATGTCATACCATTCTAAACGGTTTGAGTTGTTGTTTGGTTGTTTGGGTATAAAGTTTAACGTATTTACGAGTTTATAGAGTACTTAGGTAAGTAAAACACCTGATTCAACATAAATATACAAGAAAAAAGCAACATACCAATAAATTAAACCTCAAATTATGAAAATCCCCACGTAAATATGCATTGCATGTTTTTAAGACTTGAAAAAGTAAGGTTAGGTACAAATTTAAACAAAAATTCACTGTTTTTTCTTGTTAACATTTAAAGCAACAACTGGATATTAACCCAAGTTTATATAGAAATGTCTTATTTCTCGTAATATAAAAGTAAGTAGTTTACTTGCAAAATGACTTATGTTATTCTGCACCAAGATTTTATATGAATGTGTAACATATGACATTTTGCAGAGTACTTAAAAACGAACGCAGAATTCAGTTTTTCTTCATTCATCATTCTTCAAATATTTTAAAAAGTTGATAGTAAGTTAATGTTGATGGGGCAACCTATCAAAATTTTCACTATGGTGGCACTTTCGGTCATACCAGAAGTAGAAGTCAATTGGCTTATTTTAAATAGAACATTCTATAAATTATTACATTTTTGGATTCTACTCAAGATTTTTATGTTTGCAGGCCCCAAAAAAACTATCAATTTTTCCTATAAGAAAGCCGTTATTATTTAATTTGGGTTGGATTCTTTGTTGAAAAGGACTTGCTTTATAAAATTTATTATAATAATCATTAATGGTGTTCAAACAATAAGATTAAAAATATATTTGAAAAAAACTGGAGAAAAACTACATTTTCCAATGAAAATCCCTAAATACACTACGCCCATTAATTATCGAATATTAAAAAATACACCCTTAAATTAATAAGCTGTAATTTCGTAAATAATGAACCAATTTTGAACTTTTTTTTTTTTTAATTATAGATATAAGATTCTCGTGTTTAGCGCAGAGTTTGCGTCCTGACACGTCTTATTGTACGGGGTAGCGCATAAACTCTAAATGCATGTAAATTTCCTTAAATTTAAAACTGACATATCTTACATAAAAATTGAATTTAATTAATTTTTTTAAACGAAAACAATTAGACACCTATCTGCCCTAGAAACTGGCCAAAAAGTTTCGCCATGCCACTAGAGGCAAAGAAAAAAATACCATTTCTTCGAAATAAATTCTGTTGCCGAAAAAATGTTTCGTAAATAATCAATGAGTAATTTTATCACTTTTGGCTTTTAAATTTAGAACAAAAAACATGTCAACAAATAAGTCTATAATACAGGGTGGCACGCAAAAACTTATCCATTTAATTTGTTCACAGAATGTATCCCTGAATTTGTATTTGTATTATTATTTTTGTATTTTTAATTTTAAGCAAATTAATTAAATGGTTAGATATTTCCGTAGCACTCTGTATTATAGACTTTATTTGTTGACATGTTTTTTATTCTAAATTTAAAAGCCAAAAGTGATATAATGACTCATTGATTATTTACGAAACATTTTTTCGGCAACAGAATTTATTTCGAAGAAATGGTATTTTTTTCTTTGCCTCTAGTGGCATGGCGAAACTTTTTGGCCAGTTTCTAGCGCAGATAGATGTCTAATTGCTTTCGTTCAAAAAATAAATTAAATTCAATTTTTATGTAAGATATGTCAGTTTTAAATTTAAGGAAATTTACATGCATCTAGAGTTTATGTGCTACCCCGTACAATAAGACGTGTCAGGACGCAAGCTACTCTGCGCTAAACACAAGAATCTTATATCTAGATCTTAGAAAAAAAAAGTTCAAAATTGGTTCATTATTAACGAAATTACAGCTTATTAATTTGAGCGTGCATATTTGAAAATTCGATAATTAATGGGCGTAGTGTATTATAATCACTTTTTATTTATTATTTTTCCAGTAAATGTTCGAACAGACATTTTTCGCATCTGAGCCGCATTTGTTCATGGTTAGCTTCTTTTAATGATACAAGACTTAAATTTGTAATTTCATTGTTTACTCGCATGCAATCTTCCATAGTTGTTACGGGAGTATTAAAAACTTAATCATTAATTGTACCCCAAATAAAAAAATTGAGTATGGTAAGATCTGGGGAGTGGGTTGGCGAAAAGAAAGGACTACTGTTTTATCGATCATGAGAAAAATTTCGTAAAAAAATTATCGATGAAGTAGCTACCATGTGGAGGTGCGCCATTATGCTGGGAAAATAGGTTTCTATGAACAACCAGCGGCGTATTGTCTAATATTCGAGTTTAAAATTATGTAAAATGTTCAAAAATAGCTTTCACCTATAAGTTTATAATCACATTTTATATCTAGATTGATTTAAAAACGTCTACCTTATTATTTAAATTTTCTTGATAAAAAATTAGTGCCACGACGCCAGCATTTCTTTTTATACTACTTTGTAAGGCTGTGTTATGCTTTATCTTTCAAATAAATCTCTATTCGTAACTATTACCGACAAATAAATGTATCTGGGGTATAACTGTAATTTGTCTAAGGAACAGCGCTATCCACACGTGATAAGACATCATTTTTGCTACCTTCTAAGTAAAATTTACTCAGCAGAATAGATCCGGCACGTGAAAGTACCGGGCTTTAAGCAAATATTAATTGATTTAAACAAAACATTTATTAAGCTTGACATCAGGTATCTCGTATTTCATTAAAATAAATATTTGTTTGATACAGTAAACAAGTTTAAATAGCAAATAATTACTTATTTTAAATGGCAACATATTTATTTTTTTCAAATAAATATTTAGTTGTCAGCTTACGATATTTATACCAAACAATGAGTTGTTTCCTAATAATCATTTGAAATAACAAAATTTGGTAAATTGTAATAATTTCTATTATTATTAAACATAATCCGCTTTCAGAAAAGCTATGTATAATTGCTTTAAAATCATAATGTGCTTAGGGTCAGAACCTAATTTAATAGTAATTCATGGTGAGTATCAGAATTTGATTACTTATAAGAAAGAGCAAACAAAAAAGTATGCTAAAGGTCCTGTGTTTATTATAAAACAAAAAATAAATCATACATGGTATGACAGCAATATAAATTAAATACAACAACCGATAACGGAAAATCCAACTTGGGAACTATAGGGTTCTGGCAGTAATACCTTTTTTTTACGTGTAATGTTTAATGTTATTAAATCATATTTTATTTGACTAAAATAAATTCAATTTAACATAAATAAAGAAAAACTGGTCCAAAATAAATAAATGCTTATCTCCAATGTCCATTTATTTAATTCAAGTAAATATTTGTTTTATTAAATTCGGCAGCAGTTAATATTAATATATGGGGCAATTTTGTTCGTTCTACAACATGCAGAAATAGTGAAAACACAAGAATATAAGTATGTTCATTATTGTTTATTTACTTATAACATATTTAGAATATAAAAATTTATTAAGCTTTAATATTATTTGAAGTATTTTCTACATAATAGCGTTTTAACGCAACTTAACCCAAACTTTTTGCTCAAATTCACCTTTTATGTCAATTTTAATTTTTTTAATATTAAATACAAAAAAAAAATCTTGCTGTCAAATAAAGGCCACAGGTGGCCAAGACTGTGGTTTAAAAGCCAATTTTAAACTTTCGTTGCACTATAGCAACCAACCATGTAGTTCTTTCCACTGCCAATAAAGATTAATTACACGACTGGAAACTTGGACTGTTCAAGATGGCCATTTGACTTCAAGGAATCAAAAAGAAACGGTAGTCAAATAAATAATTGTTACGAAAATAAATATTTATTTGAGATAGCAAATGACTGTTAAAATTTCAAAACCAAACACACGTCATAGCAAATTTAAATAAGCCAATGTATTTAATACAAACAATATTTGTTTTAGACAAATAAAAATTATTTGTTCCCAATAAAAATAATTAAAATAAATCATTTGTTAACATAAAGCGACCATTGTTTTTCAGTGTAGTTACAAATATCTACGTTTCGTTCTTTAGTTACTATAGTTTATTTCAGAAAGGTGTAGAGTAATAAAATGAGATATTCCGTCCAGTTCGGCTTAATTTCGGTGTCGGCCATAGGCGCAGGTAAACTTTGTGCATTAAATTATTTATGATAACTAACCAAAAATTTCAGAGAAAAATAGTATTGTTTGTAAAATTAAAATTTCAAGTAATTGCGTAAGAGGATTAGAAAAGGTATATTTTCTGGTCTGAAGTGTCAAAATCGAAATATTGTGTAGGGATTAGTTAATTAGTAGATTATAAAGTTACGTTTTGCGTTTAACAGGTACCATTTAACAGGTACCGAGTTTGGCTTTGGACTCATTGACTGATCATATAAATAGGTGGTAATTTGGAATAAACTTCATATATCGTGGTGTGTGTGTATGACCTTAATACGATTACCCGACTTTTACTGTACAAGAAACTGTCGACCGATGTTTCCGAATGACTGGACTTGGAAAGGCCACCATTTTTAAATTATTGCGGGAGAGAAAGACAGCAGGTCAAGTAGAACCTCCCAAGTCCTTGATGAAGAAAAGAAACCAAAGGTGTAGTTCAAAGAAAAGTTCACTCTTTTTATTTTAACCCTTTAAGACGCACTGGCCTATTTAATGATCACTTATTCTAACACAATACTCCAATTACCTAGAGCGTCAAAATCAACCACATCGTATTCTGATTGCTCTCCCTACAGCACACAGTGCATATTTTGACCACTTAAGAATCTTGCGCGCGAACGACTAAGTAAGTGGTTGATATATCAACCACTGCGCCATTAGGGAAAAAAGTATTTGCTTTTTGCTCATGGTGAAGCATTTTTTCAATAATACTGTGTTCTGTTAAAACAAACCTGGTTTCAGGGTAAGTAAAATATTTTTTCCACCACTAACCTATAACATCGCCATTATTGACCGATTAATTAACGACAGAAATCGTTTTTCTCTCCCTTCTCAGTTGCTATTGACAACGGTCAATAATAAAGCATTGAAATCCATTACTGACCGATCTATTTAAAACCAGGTAACTTGATTTGTTAATTCCCCAACAAATAACATGAAAGGTGATATGTCAACAAAGCCAACTGACAATAAAACAAATTATCTTGCCAATATGCCAAAGCAGGTAACTTGATTAAAATATATATTTATACCTACCTAATATTTTTTATAATTTATTAATACTGTACAAAATAAAAGTGTTAGTGGAAAAAAAATTATATTAACCACGGTTTAGACAGCCTATAGCCCTCGCGCCCTAAATCCCTCGTCGCTTCGCTCCTCGTGATTTAAACTTGACGCTCGGGCAATAATGATGGCTGTCTAAACCTTGGTTAATAATATACTATTATACACTTCGTTTTATAAATAAAATATTATATAATACGTAGAAATTAGCCCCGTATAATTCAAAATTTCGACGTTTTTATTGCAAGTATAATAAAATAACCTCAAATATGATACATACCGCTGTTTAATTTTGTTGATACAAAACTAATTTTAGTTACCTTTTTTTGAGTTTGGAACTAAAAAAGTGTTTAGTAGGGTCCAATTCCCAATTTTAATGGCAATATTTGAACGTCTAACGCGACGCAAAGAAAATATAGGGGATATGTGACACATATCCCCTATTCACACAACTACAACCTACTATCGCACCTATATTTTTCTTAAAAGTTAGGCCTTTATTTTTAAATATGATCTTATATTTCAACCCTACTACTTTTTTATACGTTTTTTCTAGAACATATAACCCTATAAAAATGGATCCCATCCAAACAAAAATAAAATCAAAGTTAACAAGTATTAACCTCCAGTCAATTGCCTGGAAGAGCAGAAGGTGGTGGTTAAAAATGTTCTACTTACTATTTAGTTGACAGCGCTATCGTAAATGCCTATATTTTGTATCAGCAAACACGTTCAACAAGAAAAGTAAAACCTCTTTCTCATTTAAAATGTCGTAGTTTGTTAGCAGATCAGCTTATTTTAATCTACCACACAAGGAAACGGAGATGACCCATCCTTCCTATGGACCGAAAAATACAAAAAATCGGTGGCAGAGCAGTCTCTGTAGAATCCAGTACTAGAAAATCAAACGTTGGTGATCATCTTCCAAAAGAAGGAACCTCCCGTCGCTGTAGCTACTGCAGTACTAAAGAAAAAGCAAAAAGATCACCAATAATTTGCGAAAATGCGATATTTAAATAAACTTTGGTATTTTTGTAAAGCTTATCAGTAAATATAAACGTTCGTTTCCCGAATATTTTTGTTTTCTTCTTAAGTGGTTGATCAAACGCCTAAGAATTAACCATTTCAGAAGTTGTACTAAAGGCGCAGCGGTCGAAATATTGACCACCTCATACTGCCAAAACTGTCAAACTGACAAAAAAAAATCTTACAGAAAAACTATTTTTAAATGTTCCTAAATACATATTTGCTTTTTTTCAGAGTTTTTGAAGAAAAATAGTTTTGCGCCTTAAAGGGTTAAAAACAAAAACCCACCCTAGATAAGATTCTAATGGAGCTTGGCCAGGATGACAGTATTCTGTTGATAACAAGAAAACTTTTATGGACCACTTTAATAAATATGGATTTTGTCTGGGAAAAGCATAACCGTAAATCACGTTTACTGGAAAGGGATGAAATTGTTTGCTGGCGACGAAAATACTTAAGAAGTATAAAGCAGTACAGAAGAGAGCAGAAGAAAACCTTTTATCTTAATGAGACATGGATTAATGAAGGCTATATAGTTCCAAAATTATGGCAAAACAAAAATATAACCAGTGCTCGCCAAGCTTTCCTGGAAGGCCTGTCAACGGGTATTAAGGTGCCTTCAGGTAAAGGGAAGAGACTAATAATCGTCCATATTGGAAGCGAAGAGGGATTTTTAAAAGAAGGTTTGCTAACCTTTCAGTCGATCAATACGGGAGATTATCACGAGGACATGAATTCGAATGTTTTTGAGGACTACTTTGGTGAAATGATAACATATCTTCCAGCTGATTCAGTAGTAGTTATGGATAATGCAACCTATCATTCACGACGCACAGAGAAGACTCCAATTTCATCTTGGAGAAAACAAGAAATTATCGACTGGTTAACCATCAAAATTATTAAGTTTGAAGATGATTTGATAAAGAAGGAACTATTAGCTATAGCAAATTTACACAAACATCGTTTTGTGAAATATGCCGTGGAAGATATAGCAGAAAAACATGGTGTAACTGTGCTGCGCATACCGCCATATCATTGCGAACTAAATCCTATAGAACTTATATCGGCGCAAGTAAAAGGATTTGTAGCAAGACACAACACGACATTCAAAATGAAAGACGTTAAGCTACTATTTGAGCAAGCCATTAAGGAAGTGACACCAGAGAACTGGCGAAAAGCAGTCCATCAACCAGTTCAAACCCTTAACTACTGTGGTGCCAGTTTAATGACGTTGAGCCTGTAGTGCGGTCATAATGACCGCCATATATAAATACCGTAAAAAAATAGATGTTTGTGTTTTCTGTATTGTTTTATTCTTAATTATTATATTTGGGATGGTTTTTAATAGAAATCAAATACGTACCATTCAAAACTTTTGATATAATTTTATTTTCTTGGTTAGAACATTTTTTTTTTAACAAAATTTGTCAGCATATTTTTAATTAAGTATTAAACGAAAACCAATAATCCTAAAACGAGAAGGGATATTTTTTCTTTAAGATCAAGATATGAACTTACAAAAAAAAAACATTAAAAAAACAACATTTTTTTTTCACAAAAATCACATAACTTAAAAAGTTACAAATTATGCTTACAGTTAATACAGAGCTTTGTTGAACATTCGACACAAATGGGCTTAGTACACATGTAACACAAGTGAAACGTTTTTCTTTCTATTTTGAAGGACAAGTGTAACAGGTTTTTCTTTTCTTAAGTTTCTCCATGCCGCCTCATCTTCCCCTTCCTGCTCCGAATCAGTGTCACGCTCACTTGGTTCGTAGACACTTTCGCTGGCACTATCTTCGTCACTCTCAATTGCATTTTCGGTTTCAATATCATCCAACCACTTTAAACAAGTAGCCTCAAAATCGGGATCGCCATAACAAACCAAAATATGTGTAGCAAGTAAAGCAAGAATTAGTTTCACTAATACTGTGCTGCAGTCACTATGACCGCACAATAATTTAAACTCTACGTAATTTAATAAATAAGTGCGTGACACATGGTACACTCCGACTGCTTTCTTAAAATGCACTGGCTTAAAAGTACAGAGACGCTCAAGGCAATACAACAAGGGAGGGGGTAACTTCCAGAGGTGTTATTATAGGCATCGGTCATGATGACCGCACGACAGTAGTTAAGGGTTAAAGAATAGGAGAAAATGTGGGATCATGTCCACCTGATCGATCGGACCGTCGACCCGTTAATTATAACGTCTAGAGGAGATAACAGTTCCTCAGATGACGAAGAATCTTATTATGATTTCTTATAATTTAATGTCTGTATAATGTATTTTTTGTATTTTGTATTTTTTTATAATGTTTAATAAAAAATAAGTGTAGCTAATACTATGTACATAATGCCTCATTTTTATTCTGTTAAAATAAAATTATTCTATTTTTACGAATATCCTACCGGCACGCCTTTATCACATCATTTTCAGTGTTTGTGAATGGACAACAATAATAGGCAAAACCCATAAATTAACCCAAACCCGGGTGGTACTACCTGCACTTCATGAAAAAAAGAATTTTACAATGAAATCAATGCCAAATTATGAAAGTGGCTTAAATATTCGTTGGGCCACTCTGTAGTCCCTTTGCATACCTTATGAGCTTTTATTAACCTACACCTTTCTGAAATAGACTATAGCAACAAGTCAATTTTTTTTAGTACGAAACAGGAATTTTAAACAATTAAAAAAAAAAAATTTATTAATTCGTCATTCGTCATTCGTCATTCAATCATCCAGCATTTTAAATTATCAGTTCTTTACCATTGTTTTAGGTTTAAATATCGAAATTACATTACAGACGCTTTAAACCTATAGTACCTATTTAAGCAGTTTATTGTTTCAGTAAAATTTTAGTTTTGTCAGATGGAAAGTAATTTAATTTTTTATTGATATTCTTAATAATTTTCTAATTATAATATCTACCTTAATTGCCTAGGCGAAAAGTTCACCATTGGTCTACTTACCAGGTTTCGGAACCTCCCCTTAATTACTACTACTCTTATTGCTACCTCAATTCCCATGATTTTTACCCTAGACCTCTAAATAATATTATTTTATTAAACAGACAAAAGTTACAATGCTTTCGAGTTGAAAAAAGGTACACATAGCAGTAGCGTAAAAAAAAATAGAAAAATGTTAACGTCAGTGGTCAAAACTTAAAAATAGATAATGGTAGCTATATCTAGTAACAATCTTTTATAAAAAAAGACAACGATATTTATTTTAATCCTAAAGAAAAGAAAATTGCTTCAGTGGCAATGATAAAGAAAGGAACATTTTAAAATTGACCCTGATGTTTTACTTGATGACGAGACGTTAAAATTAAAAGCCTTTGACTTTCTTAAAATTTATAAGGCGTAGAAGTCTTTAAATTAAAACAGCAATAAAAATTCCAAATGCGTATTTAAAAAATTTCACTTGAAAATGGTATCTGAAGAATAAGTAAACTAACACCGCCATCTTGTAAATTGTTTATTTACTTTTTACATATTTAGAATATAAAAGTTTATTAAGCTTTAATATTATTTGATGTATTTTCTACATAATAGCGTTTGAACGCAACTTAACTCAAACTTTTTGCTCAAATTCACCTCTTATGTCAGTTTTAATTTTTTAAATATTAAATACAAAAAAAAATTTTGCTGTCAAATAAAGGCCACAGGTGGCCAAGACTGTGACCTTTGACTTTCTTAAAATTTATAAGGCGTAGAAGTCTTTAAATTAAAACAGCAATAAAAATTCCAAATGCGTATTTAAAAAATTTCACTTGAAATGGTATCTGAGGGATTAGTAAACTAACACCGCCATCTTGTAAAACATAAAGAACGAGGCTACAACAAAGTAATTTTTGATTTTTTTGATTCTTTAGCCCCAAAAGGCGTAGTTTTTTAACCATCTTCGTATCTCTTATCGTTTTCAAGATCCACATGTACGCATACGGATAGTATGTAGCACGCTGTATGGCTGGATAATGCAACTTTTGCAACTAAATACAGGGTGACTCGGATCTAAATGTACGAACGTCACCAGGAGATAGTGGATATTTTGGGGGTTCTAAATATTCTAACTTTAGTGGGTCATCCTTCCCTCGTTACCTAAATACAGAGTGTTTTGTCATGTTTGGCTTATTTTTGTTTTTGCCATCATTCTTTTAGCACCTGGTATAATATGTTCATACTCGGTGGAAATTTTTTAAGTACCTATTGCTTCAAGATGCCGTATGAACTTTTTTTGAAATTCAGGTCCGGACTTGAAAAAATAGACTGATTTTATTTTTGTTTAATTCAACACCCTGTATATCTTATTTTTGAAAATTTTATTTTTATTTGAAAGACACATAAGATACAACTTCCAAAGATATACATATCAAAAGTGCCGCACTCACCACTCAATCATAATAAATAGCTGTTCTTTAGATATTAAAAAAAATAAAAAATATTAACTGTTTTTATAACGACAATAATAAAATAAATCTTGTTACTCCTATTTCTACTAATAATAACAATAATAAGAAAAAAACAAAAGTAATAAAATAGCGGCTTGTAAAAATTTTGGAAATGTTCAATTCAATTGGACTTCATATAACAAAATATTGGGGGCAACCAAGCATAATAAAAAGTCATTGCCAGTTGTAACATGTCAGATTTTTGGGTGTTATTAAGACATTTTTAATAAACATTTATTTCTCGTTTAAAATGCCCCATCAATTTTCAAACCAAGAATACGCTGACATAATATTTGTATATGGTTCTTGCGACGGCAACGAACGAGCCGCTTCTCGAGAATATGAATTAAGGTTTCCTGGAAGATGTCCAAACCATCAAACATTTTCAAATGTATTTTCTTTTACAAGGACATTTTTTGACACAAAATAATATTGATCAGCCTGTGAGACAACCAGTTCAATAAGAAGAAGACATTTTAAATTTAATTGAAGAAAACCCAAAAATATCCAGAAGAAAAATTGCTAGACGTCTGCATATAACGCAAAAAATAACCCATTTACCAATACGAAAGGAAGGCCTTTGTTCTTATCATATTCAAGAGGTACAAAGGTTGGAACCAGGTGACTATGCTAACAGGTTGGTCTTTTGTCAGTGGATTAGAAGGCACCGAAGAGATCTTCACCGGACTTTTACGAGAAGGAAATTATCACACGTAACCAGCTCATGCAACTCATTATCACTTCGTTTCAGGAAACAAAAAATAGACCACATGTAATCAGAAGTGCAGTTTTAAATTTAAATATCAGAGGTAGAAAATGTAAAGAAGTTAATGGAGGGCATTTTGAAAATATTCTCAAATAATTATTTTATTGTTATTATTGTCGTTATAAAAACAGTTAATATTTTTTATTTTTTTCAATATCTAAAGAACAGCTATTTATTATGATTGAGTGGTGAGTGCGGCACTTTTGATAGGTATATCCTTAGAAGTAGTTTTTTATGTGTCTTTCAAATAAAAAATAATATTTTTAAAAATAAGACATACAACGTTGAATTAAACAAAAATAAAATCAGTCTATTTTTTTAAGTCCGGACCTGAATTTCAAAAAAAGTTCTTACGGCATCATGAAGCGATAGGTACTTAAAATATTTCCACCGAGTATGAACATATTATACCAGGTGCTAAAAGAATGATAGCTAAAACAAAAATGA
Source organism: Polydrusus pterygomalis (assembly GCA_963969555.1). Lineage (NCBI taxonomy): Eukaryota > Metazoa > Arthropoda > Insecta > Coleoptera > Curculionidae > Polydrusus > Polydrusus pterygomalis. The sequence goes on from OZ018378.1 coordinate 86,550,461, forward strand.
GCCAAACATGACAAAACACTCTGGAGGTCTGTGGTGGACAAGAGGTGTGTGTGCAAGACCGCAAAACTGTGCTGAGAATGAGATCTGCCGGTAAATTGTGGTCGTAACCCACGTAAACCTGTAGGTCTCCTCTGGCTGATGTTACTCAGACGTAAAATGGGGTTGGCAAAAATGGTCGCACTGGTGCACTTGCTTGGCGCTAAGCCTTTCCTTTACTACTACTACTACTACTACTACCTCGGTTTGGCAGGTTAAGTATCCAGCATAAATTCACACGTCTCTTCATATTTTCGAAAGTGTTGGCCAACATCTTTGGAGAAATGTTACCACATTCTTGGATAATCCTTTCTTGTAATAATTGTTCTAAATTTGCAACTGGTGTTTTAAAAATAGTGTTCTTTAAATGAGGAAAAACGAAGTAATCTATCTATAACTGTTAAAGAAGGTGATCTGGATGGTAATTCAATGTCTGATCGAACACTGATCAATCTGTCGTCGAAAAAATTGCGTAAGTAGTTAATAGTTTTGGCGGCTGTATGGGCGGTTGTACCGTCCTGTTGAAAATATCCAAAACGTAGTTCGTCATCAAGTAATTGCTCCACAAATGGATTCAAAATATTGTCTCTATACCGCTGTGCTGTAAGTGTGTCATGGAAAAAAATAGGACCAACAATTTTTCTTCGGGAAACAGTAAAGTAGACACCAATTTTTTGAGGGTGCAATGTGGACTCTACAAAAAAAAGGGGGATTTTCATTACTCCACATGCGTGTATTCTGAGAATTCACACAACCGGATAGGTGGAACCAGGCTTCATCCTAAAAAAATGTCAGGTCTAATAAATCATTTATTTCCAATACATTTTGGGTAAACCATTGAGAGTAATTCCTGTGTCTTTCAAAATCTGCAGCTTGTATTTTTTGGAATAGTTGCACTTTATAAGAAAGTAAATTAAACTGATTCCTAAGAATAGTCCTGCATGTTCCATAAGATCTTAGCACTTCTTGGGACATGCGTCTTATACAATTTGTTGACGTGTTTTGCATTATTTCACGAAAGTTTGCAACAAGTTCTTCTGTTCTTACAGATGGTCTTCCTGCTCCTTTTTTGTGTTATATAGAACCTGTTTTCCTAAATACAGCCACGGTTCTTTTCAGGCAATGATAAAAGTCCGCAGCAATAAAAGCAACGTTAGGAAAATGTTCGTGAAAATCTTCCATGCACACACCCGGATTGTATTGCCACTCACCATTTACTCTAACCCAGTTTCGAAAATACGCTTCAACCTTGAATGTTTTATGCTGTTCCGTAAAGCCCATTGTGTGAATTGTTCAAGAAATTGGAAAAATTAGCGATGAATTACTTGTAACGACTGTCAAAGATGACGGAATAACTGATTGATTGTTAATTCAGGTAGTTACTGACACCCAACAAACAAAAAAGTGTTAAGCTTTACGGCTAAGCATTACGTCTTTAGACGCAAGGCCATCTTTCATACAAATAATTTTTGCTCGCACGGTACCATGCCACCTGAATAGTCTAGAGAGATTGGGGCACAATATGTAATTTAGTCTGCTAGATCTCCCGACTTGCTTCAACGTCGAATTAGTTGTTCGATTCTTAGTGTAAGCCTTCCCATTATAAAGTGGCTATGTAAGTACACATATTTGTCTGGTTTACGTAAATGAACAAACATAAAGGGCAAGAGCATTAATCATTTGATCTACTTTATCAACAGTCCTGGCTTTACCATCGAGCGTAAGTTAATAGAGAATGAATACTTATATCGCGTACAATCACATCGCCCGGCTACACTGTCGGCATCGCCTTCCAGTTAAGATTCGCTTTCGTTTTGACCATTCATTTCGATCTGTCCGAATTCTTCAGATCGGAGACCAAGTCCATTACGACTTGTGTATCTAATTGTTTTTTTCGCGTCCGTCTGGTAGTTTCTATGATTTAATTTGTCTTTTCAAATTATGTTTTATTTTATGTAATTTTTGTCAGTCCTCATGGCGCCATATCCGTTTTTACTAAAATTGATCTCCAATTTATATATTATTAATCTTTTAAAAATAAAATTAATCCTTATTTATAGGTAAATTTTTTGACTTAAGATTATGGGATTACATTTTTTTGTTTCTGGAAATCCCCAAAAAAAACCAAGTGCTCTGGAATGTATTTTTCTGACAATAACAATGAAGTTGCCGTTTGCTGCAAATCAATTAACCAATCGATCTTAATAATTATTTCACAGATTAAAAAATAACTAATAAAATTGGTGTAAATGTATTCAAATATTACAGTTTAGAAAAATGAATAGAGGGTCGATCATCTCGGTTTTGGCAATATTTGTCAATATTCAGTATGAAGGTAAGTTAAGGGGTTTCTTCGGATTTGTATTTTGTTCTTTGTTTAAAATGAGTGATTTATTAAATTTAAAACTTGTAAGAGGCCATGATTTGACTGTTATTGTCCTTAGAAGTGAAATAAACATTTTAATTTAATTTTTTCATGATTAGTTTACATAATAACACTTTACATAATATATTATTTAGAACTTTACAAAATGTTGTAACACACTTGTTATTAACTAAAACAAAAATAAAGTTCATACTTTAAGTGGAGTGTAAATTTAAAAGGAAAAAAAGATACACTTTACACTTCCTCCACTGGTAAATTTTATTAAAAAAATAAAATAATGTTAAATTCTCTACATGCTTTGAATGTGTAAACACTTATCGTCAGGGTGCCGTCTTAACATAGCTTTAAAACGACAGAAATAAGTGGGCCACAAGGTATGGTTTCTCGAAGAATTTCCAAAGAAACCACCAAATGTAAAAACCTTAGGAAAGTTCCCTAAATGGAGACCTTTCGTAAGGCTTAAAACCTAAAAATTTTATTTCGGAATTGTCAGATAACTACATATAATCACTACTATTGTTTATTTTACAATATTATATGTTTTTATAATAACTTGCTTCCTCTCTCTTACTTGTTTCTACCCACACTTATTGGTGCTCAATTACTCCACTCTTTTCTTTGTATGGTTAGAGTGTCATTATGGTAACCTCACTTCTTTGCATTTCTGATATTCTATTACATTTTTCCCCTCATTTAAACAACAATCATCCTTATACTTTATACATGATTCTCCTTAAAATAAACATATTTCTTATCTATCTTTTTTATGCTTTACGAAAGGTCTCCTATTAGGGAATTTTACTGAGGTTTTTACATTTGATGGTTTCTTTTGAAAATTTTTCCTTTACTCCCAAAAGAGTAATGCAAAACATTTTAAATTATGCTGTTAATAAATTGCTCGTTAATTTTTTTAGTACTAGTTTAATAATTATATTCTGTTATTTATACTAATTTTTGTGTTATTACTTTTGAGTTTTGGTATATTTACATAGATTATTGTGTTCTACATTTTTAAAACAAATTTGCCAGGTCCTTCTCAGTATGGGGATATTAAAACTCCCTCAATAAAATATAAGATCTCTTCTAAACAAATTAAATAATTTTAGAACATTTGTTCTACGCTAACAGTTCCATATCATGGGTGTTACTGAAACATGAACGGATATTTGTAATTAAGCAGTTGCTTTGCCTGGATTTTACTTTTTTATATGACGGGATCGCGGGGAGGTTGGAAAGGTATTTATATTGTTTCAGACTCAGCGGTAAAAATTTTGCGGTTGGTTTTTTTTTATCGTCCACTCAAATCCAATATTGTTAAGTATATTGAATGCGTTGGTAATAGCTTATTACATTTCTCGCCTTTATATGACAAAGTTCCCTGTCTTGATGACTTTATGATTAACGTTTTACTTTCTAATAACTTAGTGAATCCGTGTTTTGAGTTCATTTGCGAACCTACTCGAATTTCTTTACACGGTACCGCTACACTTTTCGACCCCATATTCGTTTCCAATCGAGATCTGGTACAGAGCGCGGGAACTATAAATACTGACCATTTGTCGGATCACTCTTGTGTTTTTTTGCGAAATGATGGTAGGCAAATTTAAATTTGAACAAAAAAAAAATACGTACCGAAATTTCAAAAACTATAATCTTAACAGTTTTCTGGTTGATTTACTTGCTGTGCCTTTTTACAACATTTTGAGAGGACCTGATATAGATAGAAATAAACAATTGCATAATGAATGATTGACAGCTGTTTTTATTAAACATGCTACTATTGTAACTTCGAATACACAAGTGTCCTTGGCTCTTAGGAAATACAAGGGTAATTATGGACCAGTGTCGTATGATTCTGGGTAGATTTAAGCAGACTAGGAATAACGATGATTTTAATGTTTACAAAATCCTACAAAACCTCACTTTAATTTTAATTAGAGGAGATAAAAAAACATACATGCGTAACATCTGCAGTACTAAAGATTAGAAGGAAGTGTGGAGGGCCCTTAATGAATTTAGTGTTAAAAAGTGTGCTACAGTTGATATACCTGTTGAAATCGCTAGTGAAATTAATAATTTTTTGTTTCATTCTTTAAAAACGGTTGCGACAGGGAGTTTTTGTGATGCTTCTTTTGAGTTTACCATGGGATCTGATAAAAATATTTCCGATCTTATAGGAGGTTTGTGTTCCAATTCATTCGGTATTGATTCTATATCCCCCGTCATGCGACAGTAATGCAGTCCCTTCCCGACCCTTATATTACACATTATTAACTCGTGTGTTGAAGTTGGCTACTGGAAAACTAATATAATCGTGCTCTTGCCTTAAACATGATCTATGGAATCAATTTCCGTCCTCAGACCAAATAGTATTCTTTCCGCTATGTCAAAGTTGCTTGAAAAGTTGCCTTTCGGGTTTTAGAGCGGGGCATATCACTGCAACTGCTTCAACCCGAATTACTGATGATATAACCCCCAACATAGATAACAAAAATAATTCAGCGTTGGTCTCATTGGACTTTTCCAAAGCCTTTTATGCCATTAGTTATGACATTTTGGTTTCCGAATTGAATGGCTTTGGATTTCGTCACAATACTCTCTCTGTTATAAAATCCTATCTTACTCAAAGATTCCAAAAGGTTTTCTATACCAATAGTTTTTCTTCGGTTGCGCCCGTAACATCAAGGCTTAGTTTTGGGTCCCTTGCTTTTTTACTTATATACCGCTGATATTCTAAATAGCGTATAATTCTCACATATTCAAGCGTATGCTAATGACACGCAGTTGTCTATTTGCTTGGATCCAAGGTATATCATTACTGCATCCTTGAACGTTGTCCTGGTAATAATTAGATCTTTGTTTCTGCGTCACAATTTAGTTAAAAAAGCGGAAATAATTTTCTTAATGAATTCACAGCTATGTCTTGCCTCGTCTGGATAGTACGAAACGTTTGGGATTATTCTTAGATGAGAAACGAAAATTTACTTAGCATATCAGTAGCATGCTTTCGCGTGCTACCTTTCTCTTAAGCTTTTATATGAAAATAGGCATTGTTTTAATATTAACCTAAAAAAAATCTCGGTGACATCTTGGTCTTAACTCTATTTAATTACGGCGCAGTTGTTTACAGCAACTATTTGAATTCTGTTGATAGAAGAATAATTCAAAAGGTACAAAACGTTTGTTGCAAATATATTTTTGGTTGCGCAAATTCGAGTACGTTCTTTCTTTCTTATCTTAACTTCATTGGCTCAATATGCAGAACCGTGCTAAACTTCTTTTCCTTGTTTTTGTGCATCGAATCCTACTGCTTAAGCAACCATCTTATATTTTAACCAGATTTTCAAGGCGACTGAACTGTCACTCTGTTAATGTCAGGTCACGAACTTCGCTTCATAATTTTCGGCACCTATGTTTCAGGAATGTTTTTTCTACTGTTCCGTAACTATGTATTATAATAGTCTACCTTTTTGTGCAGACAACTATATAGTATATTAATTTGTTTAACTAATAAAGACGACTTATTAGTATTATTCTCTTTCTTTTTCTCACAATGTGAAATGTTTTATTTTGGACTGACTGGCTATGCCAAGTCAGTGCATATTCTTTTATTACTATTCTGAATTGAGGAATGATCTAACAATATGGCATGTTTTTAGAATGACTGTTTTCTGAAAGTTTCGATGTATGTTTGTGTTGATTCCTAGATGTTTCAGGTGTGATTTGAATCTTCCTGGTGTGAGGCCTGTCACTGACATAATAAGAGGGATAATAGTGACTTTTTCTTGTTTCCAAAGTATTTTTATTTCCATTGTCAGGTCTGTGTACTTGGAGATTTTCTCGTTGTATTTCGTTTGGATGTTTGTATCACTAGGAATAGCTATGTCAATTAAGTATGTGGTTTTTTCTTTTTTTAACTGAAGAGTGATATCTGGTCTATTTGCGGATATTGTTTTGTCTGCTTGAATATTTATATCCCAGTACAGTTTGAAATCTTTGTTATCGAGTATGGATGTTGGTGTGTATTTGTAGAATGGTTCTGAGTTTTCTACGAGCTTACACGCTATGGCCAGTGCTTGGTGAACTACTTTTGCTGCTGAGTTGTGTCTTGCTGTGTGCTGTGTATTCTTGACCAGCAAGAATTTTACATCCACTTGTAATATGGTCAATTGTTTCCTTATGGAGGTGGCATTTTCTGCATCTGTCGTCTGTTATAGCCGGGTCTTTGATTATATGTTTTTGATAATTCCTTGTTGCTATAACTTTATCTTGAATAGCGATTAAGAACCCTTCTTTTTCGGGAAAGAGCTGACCATCTTTTAACCATGTATATGATGATTTTTTGTCGATGTACTCTTCTTTCACGTGGTATCTATGCTGTCCATGGAGGATTTTCTCGGACCAGGTATCCATCTTTTCTTGTTGTAATTGTGTATCATTGTATGTGTCTGCTGGATGGTTTGTCTGGGATAGGTTGAGGGGCGTATAGTTTTTATCTGCATTGCTTATCGCTGTGTGGAGACTGGTATGTTTAGTATGAAAGAATTTTCTGAGTTTTTGGATTTGCCTTGTGTGCAGTGATGTTACGTCTATAATTCCTCTTCCTCCTACATTTCTTTTGATTGTTAGCCTTTCTTTACATGTATTATTCTTATTTGTATGTACATGTATTATTATTATTATTATTATTATTATTTTTATTACAATTATTAAAAAAAATTACATATTGCACAATTTAGGAAGTTATAATTAGCTTTTAGAAATTTAAAAACACTAGTCTGAAACTATAACAAAAGTTTAATCAGTTTTTATTATCTTTTTTAAGTCAATAATCCTTTAATGATTTTTAAAGCTCTGAGATTTAACTGAATTATACAAATTGATATATTTACTGAATTCTTTAAAAAAATCTATTTATATCACAAATATTTTGACACCCTACCTAGACAAAAATATATTTTTTTTTAATCCCTAGTTAAATAGGTATAAGTTTCAAAATTTTGATTTATAAAATATTTTAAATGAGAAGGCATAAATTTATCTCGAATTTTAAAAAGAAAAGTACACAATCATAAAAAGTTTTAATATTGAACAATTGAAGTTTATCCAACATATAGTTTATCTTCGTGTATTTATCCACATTTAAAATTATATACATCGCTTTATTTCGCAAAATTTGTGGTCTATAAAATACCCCATTATTTGCTGTGTAAAAATAATTGCACGATATAAAAAATGAGGTAAAATTAGTGTATTATGGATTGCTTATCTTAAAAATAATCATAAATTTTGTGTTCCGAAACTTTGTCGACACATTTTCGAATACTGTTTTCGAGTCTTGGAACATTTTTGAACCGTTTATTTCGAAAAATTTTCAAACCACCTTGTCGACACACAAGAGAATTAATATTTTTCAAAACATTTTTAGAGAAAAATTGTAAAGTTATGTATGACACATGCGTTCGACACATTTTCGATTTAAGTGAATCGAAACAAATTAGTATGATTCTACTTCTAAATATTTACCAAACAATGGCGTCCATTCATTTTCGAAACTTGTGAAGAAAATAGTTTTCGAAACTATTAGCATATCAACATGATACAGGGTGATTCACGGTGGATGGAACGTTAGACGTTTCTGACGAACCAGTAAAGGAATCGTTCTGAAAATTTGGTCGTTTACATAAACGGACACGCTCTACCTATCTAAAATATTTTTAACAATACAGTGTTGCCGCTTCCACACAAAAATAATAGCTACTTATTTACGATATTTTAAATAAAACACCTTATATATTTTTAAATTCTACATAAAATTATAATTATTGTTTAATAAAAGCATTATTAGTCTATGCTTAATGGTTTCCGAGATATTGTCTCTTGAAAAATGACATTTTTGAACTTTGACAGCTTCTAGCTTTTTAACTGTACGTCTGAGAGCAAACCGGCTTACATGTCCCTATCTTCGTTTTTTATTATCTTTCCAAAAGTAACAACTTCCGGTCAAACCGGAAGTATTATATTTCCTACATTTGACACTTTTGAAAAGATAATAAAAATCGAAGATAGGGACATGTAAGCCGTTTTGCTCTCAGACGTACAGTTAAAAAGCTAGAAGCTGTCAAAGTTCAAAAATGTAATTTTTCAAGAGACAATATCTCGGAAACCATTAAGCATAGACTAATAATGCTTTTAGTAAACAATAATTATAATTTTATGTAGAATTTAAAAATTTAATAATATATAGGGTGTTCCATTTAAAAAAAAAGTAGCTATTATTTTTGTGTGGAAGCGGCAACACTGTATTGTTAAAAATATTTTAGATAGGTAGAGAGTGTCCGTTTATGTAAACAACCAAATTTTCAGAACGATTCCTTTACTGGTTCGTCAGAAACATCTAACGTTCCATCCACCGTGAATCACCCTGTATAGTATACTGTCATACTCACTACCTGCTCATTGATCGGAACAAATTATAATAATAATAATAATAATAACCTTTATTTTTTAAGAAGGAAGAATTTAGTATCCACGATAAATAATTAAAATTTTTCAGTTTGATTTTTTGAAAATGTTTATTTTATAAGAAATAATTAAAATTTTAAGAATATTTTCAATTTTATGTTTTCGCAAAATATTATTTTTTCTATAAATGCAAATAAATTAGGAGCGCGTTAAAAATATAAAGCTAAATTACATGATAAAATTTATTTCGTCAATGCTTTTTGTTTCTCTTTTGTAATAACTAAGTAAAATAAATCCTATGTAAAATATTCCCTTGTGACAAATACATTATGGCGAAATTATTTTGTCTTCTTTTTGTTTTCCTTCTATTTAACGACCTGTAGGTAATTCGAATTATTTGTTTCCTTATTGTGTCCATATAGACATCGTCAAACACGGCCCTCTAAGGTTAAGAATAAACATATTTGATATAACATTTTCGAAACATTTTCCATAAAACTTTCGATTATGCGTCGAAACAGCGAAAGTCACAGATAGTATCAAGCACCCAGAAACACGTGCAAATTTAACATTATTATATTTAAATTATCATATATCTAGATACACAGACATAAACATCATTTTACAATTATTTTTAGGTAACATACCTACTTCATAAGTAATGTGTGAAGCCAAACAATGTTTTGAACGCGTTCGTTATAAATCAGACAGTTTTTTTTTTCGAAATATCATTTTTAAATAATGAGATAAATGATAATGATTTTTTTTATTTAGCTACTGCAACGCCATCCCTGCAAATTGTTAATGGCACCACTGCTGAAGAAGGTGAATTTCCTTACATGGTAAGTATAAGTAATCAAGGAAGATAGGTTAATCTAAACGAATGGACCGCGCATTGTATTATCAAGTAAGTACATTGTTTTCTTATCACTTGTTCTAAATCCAATATGACGAAAATGACTAATAAGTCAAATCCAGTTTTATCGTTCGGATCCAAAGATTACTGACTATATAAATCAAATAAACAAATATAGGAACCACAAAAAAATTGTTATTACCAAAAATATGTCCAAAGAATAGAAGCAAAAGCTGGATGATGGCATTAAAATGACGTTTTTTTCGAAAACGTTTAGGATTAGGGACATGAATAAAGAGTACTTAATTTTTAGTCAATAGTTAAAGGTATGTAAAAAATGTTGTCCAAAATTTTTATTATACACGGCTTAAAAAAATGGGCACATTAGTGTCACAGCTAGTCCGTCCCTGCAGCTGTGAGTAATTCGCAACACTTTCTGGGATAGTAATTTGAAGGGTTTTACCTGGTATATATCATATGAAAATAAAAATTGAAATATACCTGTTGGTTTAATAATTATGTGTCAAAATCCTAATCCCATGGAAGCCCTTTGGGAGCCCATATCTCCGAAGAGGAGGCCGATACGAAAGAAGTTTGTATGAACTTGGAGTATTCTTATCGCGTGTTTTTTTCATATCCGGGAGATTTTCCATATTTTCCCGGACACCCCGGATATGAGCATAGTTTGGCTGAATTTAAGTGCATATAATTTGCCCTTTATTTATCAGTTAAGAAGTTATTTAAAAGAATTATGTCTTTTAAATGTAGTTAAAAACTAAAACGTCGTTACAAATATTTTTTTTTATAATTTTAGGTTCAGTTGCGTGATTATCTCGGATATTTTGCATGTGGAGGAGTAATACTAGGACCAGAATGGATTCTATCAGCCGGCCATTGTGTTGAGGATGGACAAATGTAAGTTATTTTACTGTAAAATAAAATTGAATTAGAACAAATAATGTGTACAGGGTCTTCCAACGAGGACTGAACAGGGGCTCATTTTTGAGCTTCCTTGTATTTAAAGAAAAATCCAAAATAGCCAATTAATGTACTTTTTCCTGCAGAATTCAAAAATGAAACCAAAAATTTCTTTGAGCCAGAAATAAAAGAGTTACGATATGGATAAGGTGTTTTTTAAATGGAACATAGCATTTTTTAAGCGATCTTTGGAACGAGTGATTTTTTTTTGTCCGTTCTGATTAAAATATTTAATATTGTGACAGCTATTTTTATTAAATTTTAATGTTTTATCCAGTATAATTTAACTTTAACCTGTTTGAAACATACACTAAGTAATAAAGGTATAATCACCTTTGAATCCTTCAAAGTCAAAAAATTTGACAAATTTACTATAATATTGCCGAAATGAAATATGCATTAGATGAGAGATTGAAGATTGTTATCTTGTTCTACAAATGCCAAGAAAATGCAAGAGAAGCAAGGAGAAGATTTATTGCAAATTTTCATAGAAATATATCCGTCAATACTATTCTAAGGATAAAGAACCTATTTGAGGAAAATAAAACATTACATGACAGAAAAAGAAATCCAACTCTATATCTACTAATTAAAAAAAAACATTAATACTTTAATTGTTCAATGTGACCTCCGTTGTTCTCGAAACAAGTGCGATAACCTCTTTGTAGCCTTTCCAAACTTGCTGTTATACTGTGATTTTCCTGGTTAAGGCGATTTATTTCATTCACAATTTCCTGCATGATCTCTTCAATATCGTGGTTTCGCTGCTTGTATACTACGTTCTTTAAATGGCCCCAAAGAAATGTGTCTAATATTGACAAATCGGGACTATTGGGTGGCCAAGCATAGGTTCCATTTCTACCAATCCATTCTTCATGGCGTCCATTTAAATATTGAGTAACCTCACGCACGGCATGCGGAGGGGCCCCGTCATCTTGCCAAATTAAATTTTGATATTCTTCCAATGGTAAATCTTCCAAAAAGTTCTTAATTTCGTTTTCTAAGAACTCGTAGTATCTCTGTCCATTTAAAGTCCCGTTAAAAAATATTGGTCCCAAAATTCTATTATTTTTTTATGCCACACCAAACATGGAATTCCTTCCTTGAAATTTAATTGTCTGAAATTTTCTTGGATTTCCAACGGCCCAGTGATGACTATTATGTCTATTGAAAACCCCCGATGTTGTGAATGTGGCTTCGTCAGTCCATAAGATATTTCTGAATAAATTAGGGTCTTCGTTTTCTTTCCGAATCACAATTTAGGAAACAAATTGGAAGCGAAGTTCTTTTTGTGCCGGTGTTAGATGTTGAAGTGGAAGGATATAATAAGACTTAAATTTATGATTTCTTAAAGTCCTGTGAATAGTTCCTAGGGTAACTCTTCTGCGTCTTACACCGCCGCCGTATTGAACGTCCCGAACTCCGTCCGAAATTGATTTGGTTGGATTCAGTCGAAAATAAGTCACAATGGCTCGGTCTCGATTTCTATTCCTTTCTGGATTTCTTTTTCTGTCATGTAATGTTTTATTTTTCTCAAATAGGTTCTTTATCCTTAGAATAGTATTGACGGATATATTTCTGTGAAAATTTGCAATAAATCTTCTCCTTGCTTCTTTTGCATTTTCTTAGCATTTGTAGAACAAGATAACAACCTGCAATCTCTCATCTAATGCATATTTCATTTCGGCAATATTATAGTAAATTTGTAAAATTTTTTGACTTTGAAGGATTCAAAGGTGATTATACCTTTATTACCTAGTGTATGTTTCAAACAGGTTAAAGTTAAATTATACTGGATAAAACATTAAAATTTAATAAAAATAGCTGTCACAATATTAAATATTTTAATCAGAATGGACAAAAAAAAATCACTCGTTCCAAAAATAATAAAAAAAGCTATGTTCCATTTAAAAAACACCTTAACCATAGCGTAACTCTTTTGTTTCTGGTTCAAATAAATTTATGGTTTTATTTTTGAATTCTGCAGAAAAAAGTACATCGATTGGCTATTTTGGATTTTTCTTTAAATACAAGGAAGCTCAAAAATGAGCCCCTGTTCAGTCCTCGTTGGAAGACCCTGTACAGTATACCTACTAAATCTTTTATAAATTTTATTTTATGTATCGGGAAATATTGTCTAATGACAATGGAGTATAAGATACTATTCCATTTTTTAGACAGAACTATGTAACTACAAAACTGATAAAATCCCTTAAATAAGTAATTTTTAAGGGGAGAGAGAAATCTTTGCTAAGCCGAGTTAAAGTTTTAAAAGGAACGCATTACTCAGTCAATGGCTTTGCTATGCTATTTTTAAGTAACTAAAAGTAACTCGGCGAATATAAACAAATTTGGTGATCGTACTAAGACTGAAATTATGTGTCAAACATAGTGTAAGTATCACAGAACAGAACTTCAGTTGTCAGTTAAAAATGTGGTAATCACATCTTAACCTGGACAGTTTTTAGACTTCATTTTCTTATGTAACTAAATTGACACAAGCAAAATTCTTATTATTAACAGGTTTCCCTGATTCGATGAGAGACTTGGATTGTGTTTCCTTATTTATTAAATAAATTTTTAGCAATTCGATTTTATATGGGACCAACACATTAAATGGCTATCTGGATACTACTATCAGAGTAAAAAATTGGTTTCTACATCCAAATTTTACCTATACATCAGCAGGGTTTCCTATTTATGATGTCGGGATTTTGCAAGTATGTAAACATTTTTATAAATAATCTATATCGCTCTACAAAAATGTTATAAATGGCGGGAAAATAGCAGTGCAAAAAATTAAAAACTTCATCTAAGTAACATTTTGTCAGTAGTGTCTTTTTATGTCATATTTTGCCTATTTTTATTAAAGAATAGCTATTTTGGACATAACTTGGTTAATATGAGTTTATTTTCTATGTAATGCACTCATTTGATTTATCTCTTAAAAACGACAAATAATAAATCTTTCGGATATCCCAAATATCAAGGTGTATGATAAAATTAACCCTTTACCGCATAGCGAGTCATATATGATACATACCACAAAATATATATTTTCTTTGTATAAAAATAAAGCAAATGTGTTTCTGCATGGTGTATCATATTCGGGACCGAGCAATAAGTACATTAAAAAATAAGCGGCAGTATCGGCCATTAAACCGCGGTGTCTTGACGAATACAAGTCATCGCTTGTTTGATTTGTGTTCTCGTATAGGTTATGTTGAAAAGCGTGGTCTATTTGCCGAATAAATTACAGTTTTGGTGATTGTAAAAATATCTTTGTATTGTGTATTTATTGCTGTTTTTTTGAGGGTAAGTTTGGCTTATTATTTTTCTTCTTACTCTGTGTAAAATTGTAAATTACTTGCGGTCACATATGGGACATGCATTTAAATTTTTGGTGGTACGTGATGCATTTGGGGAACTATTAAAAAATAATTATATAATCTTATTAAAGCATTATTTCAGATGGATCATAGGAATCATAGTGTATTTTATGGAACTAACAAATACGTTCAAAATATACCAAGTGACAATGAAAGAGTAGATTCTGATCTGTCAGATGACAAAGACGCGCCGCATCAAAATTAGCATTTGAAAGCGATGACCATCCTCAAGATTTTAACGTAGGGAGGAATGTAATTATTCGAGAGACAGATGAAGAATCTGATGATAGCGATGATATTCCGCTTTTTGAAGTTGCTGAAAAACTAAATCCAGGTGCCTGAAGAAGTGGAAACCTCTAAAAAGATGCGAATGATATTAAATTCCTAGTGCATCAAGATATGCCACAAGAAGTTTAAGATTTAGAGACCCCATAAGATTTTTTTACATTTCTATTCACAAAAGATATAATATTAGAAATAACTGCCCAAACAAATTTGTACTGCGCTCAGAAGCAAGTAGATCGACCGGCAAGTATTACAGAAAACGATATGGAGCAGTTTATTGGAATTGGTTTGTTCATGTCGATAATTCAGTTACCATAAACAAGACATTATTGGTCGCCATATCTTGGCCATCCTGTGGTGTCTTCCGTAAGGACCTGTAATAGATAGGAAGAAATTAAACGTTTTCTTCATTTTAACGATAATGACAACTGCGTACCACAAGAAGAAGCGTGGAGCAGCTGCTGAGATTCCTCAAATGAAAGTGAGGACAGATGAACTGGATCACTTATCTAAATGGAAGGAAAACGATAGAAAACCTTGCAAATATCCGGTTTGTAAATCTCAATCATATATATATATATAGCGTAAATTAGTAAATTATGTATTTAAGTACACTAACCTTTTCTATATATATAAATATAAAGAAAAGTTAGTGTACTTAAATACATAATTTATATTTGTGAAAAATGTAATCCTATAGCCGGGATCGAACCGACAACCTCTGTATCTCCAGTACAACGCGCTAACCAATTGCGCCACCGAGGACATAGGAACGCACCAGCTTATCGGGAATCACTTTGGTCAGAAATTAAATTTTAACACGAAGGGTTACTTCAAAGGCAAAATGTATAGTTATTGATATTCATTTAGACTATTTAATCCTATAGACGACATGGTTAGGTCCAACCACTAGAAGTCAACGGAAAAGTCTGTAGAAATACAACTATAGGTTTGTCTCATTTAAGAGTAGGTATGAAAATAAAGAAAAGTTTAGTGTACTTAAATACATAATTTATATTTGTGAAAAAAGTAATCCTCGAGCCGGGATTGAACCGACAACCTCTGTATCTCCAGTACAACGCGCTAACCAATTGCGCCACCGAGGACATAGGAACGCACCAGCTTATCGGGAATCACTTTCGTCAGAAACTAAATTTTAACACGAAGGGTTACTTTAAAGGCAAAGTGTATAGTTATTGATATTCATTTAGACTATTTAATCCTATAGACGACATGGTTAGGTATATAAATATATATATTGTACGAAGTGTCAGATAGCACATTGTTTAAATAAATACAGAAACTGCTGTGTTCGGTTCCATACGCAGTGAGATTTTATTATAATTTTTACTGCATATTGTTTCATATTTGTCACATACCAGTTTTTTGTAATATTTTTTGTTAAAATTACAATAAAAATTTTTTGCTATTTTTTTACGTGTTTGTACTATTTTTTTTGTTTGGTAGATTTTTTTGGTAATAAAACAAAAAATCATGCGGTAAAGGGTTGATAATTTAGTTAAGATAATAGGGCTACAAATGGGTAATACATTTTCGTAAAAACATTGTTCTTAGGATCTTTCATTTTAGAATATTTTTTTACTAAAAAGTATTGTCTTAATTTCAAAGTTATAGCCAAATTCCAAATTTGGTGTATTCTGAATAACCCTGTAATAGTATATTATTAACCAAGGTTTAGACAGCCATCATTATTGCCCGAGCGTCAAGTTTAAATCACGAGGAGCGGAGCGACGAGGGATTTAGGGCGCGAGGGCTATAGGCTGTCTAAACCGTGGTTAATATAATTTTTTTTCCACTACTAACACTTTTATTTTGTACAGTATTAATAAATTATAAAAAATATTAGGTAGGTATAAATATATATTTTAATCAAGTTACCTGCTTTGGCATATTGGCAAGATAATTTGTTCTCTTGTCAGTTGGCTTGGCGTCACCTTTCATGTTATTTATTGGGGAATTAACAAATCAAGTTACCGGGTTTTAAATAGATCGGTCAATAATGGATTTCAATGCATTATTATTGACCGTCGTCAATAGCAACTGAGAAGGGAGAGAAAAACGATTTCTGGCGTTAATTAATCGGTCAATAATGGCGATGTTATAGGTTAGTAGTGGAAAAAAAAAATAAATGGCAACCGAACAGTACAAAAATAAGATTTTTGCAGACTTTTTTAGAGATTACCGTCGATCATAAGTCCGATTAGTTTGTTTTTATAATATTATGACTTTTTAAAATAAAAACATAAAAATATTAAATATTTGTGCTGCACACCGTATTTTATTTTCTGAGGGAACAAGTTAATTTCATCTAACTGATATTTTTTGAATAACATTGACTTAAAGCATAATATTCTAAATAGTTTTTAATACGTTGAAGTATGCATAGAAAGTTTCCTTATTTTGCGTGCCGAATAAAATCCGTTCAAAATATATTTTTAATTTAAATTTTTTTCTTTATAAATCAAAAGGAAATTTTCTATGCATACTTCAATGTATAAAAAACTATTTAGCAGATGCTTTAAGTCAATGTAAATCAAAAAATATCAGTTAGATGAAATTAACTTGTTCCCTCAGAAAATAAAATACGGTGTGCAGCAAAAATATTTAATATTTTTATGTTTTTATTTTAAAAAGCCATAATATTATGAAAACAAACTAATCGGACTTACGATCGACGGTAATCTCTAAAAAAGTCTGCAGAAAATCTTATTTTCGGACTATTCGGTTGCCATTTATTTTTTATACATGGTTATTCAGAAAACACTATTAAATCCATTTTTTTGACGAAAATAAGCGAAATTTGGAATTTGGATATAACTTTGAAATTAAAACAATACTTGTTAGTAAAAAAATATTCTAAAATGAAAGATGGAATTAATTTACTTTTAGCGGAATTTCAAATTTTTGATCCTACCTCGTATACCATAAGACTTTTACCGGATTTAATGGCGTTATTTTGGTTTGAGAACATGCAGAACCTATATAAAATAAAATTAATTTTCTAAACTTAAAGATAAAAAAACTTTTCCATATGCTGCGCACTTTCTGCTGGTCACTGTATATATTACGTAACAGTTGCACCATCACATTGGCCATGAGCCGTCAAAATCCTGAAAATTTTTAATACATTTTTTATGCGTCGCCTTGACAACGTCAATGTCTGTATTAGGTAACAGAGGCAATTTTAAACGTCAAAATTTTTAATTTGTATATTATTTTTGGTTAGTGCATAGTTAGTAATTAGCAGTTAGTAGTATGAGCGACTCCAATATTAAGATTGAGGGAACGCCACCAGAAATTGCATTACAAGCTGCTGCCGCGGCAAATAATTTATTACCCGAAAAATCCAGGGAGAGGTACGGAAAAGTATATCAAAAATTTATTGACTGGTGTATTGATAACCATGTGAGTACCTACTCAGAAAATGTTTTACTGGCATATTTCGATAATTTAACAAAAACCTTTAAACCCTCTTCACTTTGGGCGAATTATTCGATGCTACGCACTAATTTAAGCATAAAGCACAATATTAATATTAAAAATTATCATAAATTACGAGCCTATTTAAAGAGAAAATCAGATGGCTATAAGAGTAAAAAATCCAAGATACTCACCGCAATCGATGTAAATAAATTCCTAAATGAAGCGCCGGATCAAGATTTTTTATTTATGAAAGTAGTTTAACTTTTTGGAATTTTTGGAACTTGCAGAAAACAAGAGCTAAAGAATATAAAAATTACTGATTTAGAAAACACGGGAAACACTCTTATTATCAAGATTCCTGATACGAAGACAAAAATATTTCGTTCCTTTATAATTTCCGGAAAATTTTATGGCATATGTAAAAACTATATAGAACTTCGAAACCTTATAAAGGACACCAACATTCAACAATTTTTCTTAATCTTTCAAAAAGGCAAAGTAACACGTCAGTTAGTCGGTATTAATAAGTTAGGAGCAGTGCCAAAAAATATTGCAGAATATTTAAAACTGCCCAATGCTGCTTTGTACACAGGTCACTGTTTCCGAAGAACTTCCGCTACAATTTTAGTCGACGCTGGAGGTGACTTAATGGCCTTAAAGAGATATGGCGGTTCGAAATCTTCCACTGTGGAGAAAAACTATGTAGACGAATCCATTCTAAATAAAACTATAACTTCAAACATAATCTTGCACTATTACCAGCCCATAGCATAATGGAACCACCACCAAAGCTAAGATTATGTGCAAGATTAGATTCTGCGAAACGTTCTTCTGACCTTCTGTATACTCGACTACGTCCATCAGGCTTTCATAATTGTATTCTTGTTTCGTCTGTAAGAAGAACTTTTCTCCATTAATGTTCATTCCAGTCAGCATAGGCTCTCGCAAATTATTGTAACCATCCGATTTTATGGCGTAAAAGAAGCCGAGGAACTTTAGCAGGACGTCATGGCCTTAAATTGATCTTCTTAAGTCTCCTTATTATTGTTTTGGTGAAAACATTGACTTGCATCTAGTAATTGATTTTTTAGATGCGGAGCAGTAAGTGTACGATTTCGCAAAGATTGAATTCTTAAATATTGCTCATCTCTTGGCGTTGTACTTCTTTTACGTCCTTGACCGGCCGCCTTTTGTATCCTCCAGTCTCATTGTAACGTTTCAGTATGCGATAAACAAACAATTTTAACCGAAACTAACTCATTTAAACGTGGCATCCCACTAACCGAAACTACAGATTGCAGAAATAATGCACTGAAAATGTCATCCTGACAACGTCAAATAAATGAAGCCATTGCTTTAGTCGTCAAGGCACACTATGCTACGTTTAAAGTTTTCCGCTTATTCAGTTATAATTTAACGTTATCGCTTATTCAGTTATAAAAGCTATGTCTAAATATTATTTTATTTGTAATTAATTGCAATAGTCATAGAACACTCCAATGTAACAGATTTAGCAACCGAAATCACAAAAGTGTTAAAGGAAAAAACAATAAAGACCTACAATAAAATATGCAAAAATTTTGTCCGTGAGTGTATATTTGCGTTGCATTTAGATCTAAACTTTTTATTAAACATTTATTTAAGATTGCTAATCTTTCATAAAACAAAATAGGTCAATCCCTACTACTAAATCACACACCATCGGGAAATTTATTGAAATAATACCTACGATCGTCGGAACAGTGTACAAATAGTCTTAGCATTTTTAAAATGCCCTCGTTTCTATTTTAGCGATTACAAAAATACTACTTTCTTTTTAGTTTCTCTTATTGTCGCTTCTGTATTTGATATTTTAGCTAGAACAACCTATTCCCTTGGGAAAAAGTGCACAGACAATTCGATTGGCCGAATCCAATGCAGCAATCCCATTTCACGTAGAGGGTATTTTAGCTGGATGGGGTGTTAACGAGACTTGGGGAGACTCGCCGTCATATTTGCAAAAAATTAACCGTACGCTTTTAAAAGATGAAGAATGCACAAACAAAATTAATGATTACAGTGAGACCAATAGTTTTATTTCCACTTACCATTTATGTACTGATGACTACTATGACGGGAAATGTTTCGTAAGTAGTATTTGAAAATGGTTGTTATACAGCTTGTTACTTGCTGGGATATAAAGGTTGGTAACTATTTAATTGGCCGTTACTGACATCTTCGGTGTCTTCTAAAAGTTGACTAAATGTTTAAAAATGTGCCATATTTAACGCTTTGTTAAGATATAGTATTACGTTTCCGAATTGATTTCGGTTCCTGAGATGCAGGGTGATTTGTTAAAAACGTGCAGAATTAATTTTTTTAATAACTTAAAAGGTTTTAGTTAATTTAGAGAAAACATTTGAGCTATGATTTTTCGAAATATTTTCGTTAAAATTGATATAAAATAGAATATAGTATATTACATAACAAGTGTTGAAAGTGGTACTTCCCAAACGAGGAGGTATTTAGCACGAGGCGTTAGCCGAGTGCGGAAAGTCTCCGAGTGTGAGAAAATCACTTTCATACGAGTAATGTACACAATTTTTCCTACGACCATACAAAATAATCAAAAAGAGTTTGATTTGTTTTTAATAGTTTGTAGGTATCACCATTGTGATAATCAAATTTTTCAACACTAGAGTTGAAAAATTTATTTCAACTTTAGAGTTGAAAAAAATAAAAACAATGCTCACTTACACATTTTAACTTACCTAGATTTAAATAAAAAAATACCTTTATATATTACCCTAATCTGCAAAATATGCAGAATCGTTATCTCTTTTCTTAGATTTTCTACGTCTAGTTCCCATGCTGAATTAGCATTGTGAATGTTATAAATATATGTAACAACAGTAAAAACGCCAGTTCTATTGTATCACGCTTTGCTTAAAATAACATTTTTAAAAACTTAACTTCTTTTTTCGAGTTGTTAACTGGCGCAGTCGGGTCGGATTTTGTTACCGGTTCTGCGCATCGTGCGTGTAAATCGTCTTCGTTTCAACGATTAATAACAAAAACGAACAATTTTAACAAAGTGCCGTGCAATAAGCTCATCGACCAGGGAAGAACGGGAACAAGCATTGTCCCACGTCCTATTGGTGCGAAAATAGGGAACAAGCATCGTCCCGACGCTCATAAGTAATCCAGGGGGAGGACAGCATCGCCGAGCCTATTGAAAACCTAGTTAAGGAATGAAAACAACAAGAATCATCGCCTTATTGTAAGTGCATCCTTTTAAAAAATACCCTTTCAATTTTTACCATTTTTGATTATTGAGTTGTCTCTGAAGAACGTCTGCCTGTACGTCTGTACGTACGTTATATATAAATCAATTCATTTCTAAGGAACAGCTTTCGTCTGATCTCATTTTTAGTATAGTGTATTGTATATTTTATTTTTATTTTCCATTTATAACACTGGAAAACCCATTACAAGACTTTTTGAATTTTATTGACATGGCACAGCCAAATTATCAATTGATTAGATATCAAGCCGATAATATTCCCAATTTTGACGTGAACGCGAAACAAATGAATCGTTTTATCAATGCTTGTGAAAACTTTTTCGAAAACCATAAAGACAGAATAAATAATGGGGCACCGATTAACATATGTCTTTTCGACACCGTACTAAATAAGCTTGTAGGGCAAGCAACAGATTTAATTGCCTCCAGAGTTGAACTAAACACCTGGCCTTTATTAAAAGTCGCAATTGTTAGCACATTCTCAGATCAAAGATCAATTGATTGTGTTTTACAGGATATTATTACCTTAAAACCGGAACGCAATGAAAATCCGCAACAATTTGGCCTGCGTCAACAAGATGCGCGTAGCTTACTATTTTCAAAAATTAACATGTCACAAGATACACCTGAAATAAAATTACTAAAAATCAAAGAATACGACAATTTAGTATTAAAAACTTTTATAAACTGTTTGAGCTACCATATGCAGCTCGTAGTACGTTTAAAAAATCCCAAAACCCTTGAAGAAGCCATGAATCACGCGTCAGAAGAAGAAAACTTCCTTTACTATAAAAACCGAGGAAATTTTAATACTAAAACAACACCAAATTTAAATAATTCAAAAAATACCCAAAATGTACCCCAAAAAATGCATTATTCTGCTAATGCACCACAACTACAACAACAACGATTTATTCCCCAAACAAGTCAAATGCAAAATTTTATAGACCACCATTACATAACCCAAATCCATATAAACCTCAATTTATGGGTTACGGCCAATTTAGGCAACCCTCGAATATTTTTCGACAGAGACCACCAAATCCAAATTTTCAAAGACCAAATTATCCAAACCAAAATTTTGTAAATAAACCCAATTTTAACCCCAGACCATATAATCCGAATATGCAAAAAACTGTAATGACTAAATTTAGAAAACCGGAACCAATGGATACATCATCTGGTTATATACCAAACCCTCAACAAAATCAAAATACGCAACCAAGACGTGACATAATCGTCGAAGAATTATTTAACCAATCTGTCGAAGATGTAAATAATTTCAATAACACTGATAATCAATATTATCCCGAATAAAACGAAACGTCCTATTACTATAACCAACAAAATTACTCCGCAGGAGAAACCGAACAATCTTATGAAAATGACTCCTATGAACGCGATCCAAACTTTCAAAATGAAAATTTTCACCAGGACCAGAATTTCGAAAAAATAACGTAATTTGTTTAAATAATTACACAAATTCAGATTTACCCGCCATTATTATACCAAAAATAAATGCAAAATTTCTTATAGACACTGGCAGCGGTAAAAGTTTTCTAAAACCTGACCTTGCTTATCAACTATACCCAAATTCTATTTTTTTGGAACCTTTTTCAGCAAAATCTGCGCATGCGACCTCTTTTCATAACGATATAATAATTATACCTATATTTCCATCATTTAATTGTTCAGGAAATCATAAATTTTACTTATTTGATTTTTCGCCAAAATACGACGGATTAATAGGAATGGATTTTTTTAGAATACGTCGGCGCGAATATCGCCATTAAATCACGTAAACTAAAAATGCCAAATGCAATTTTACCCCTATGTCAAGAAAACAATGAACAGACCATAAATAACATCGAAACACGGACGGTAGAAATAATAATACCCCCTCGAACATGTCAAAAACTAAAACCACCCGTTAAACAATTAAACTGTATAGGTATTCTAAAATATCAAGATTTTGGCAGTGCTGAAATGCCAAAAGCCGTAGTCAAAGTTATCGATTCTTTTGCAACAACCCTCGTAACTAATACCCGCGAAAACCCAATAAAAATCACTATTAATAAACCTTTCGATATTGAAATTTTAAACGAAACAGAAATAAATTTTATCGATAAAATGGAAACAGATACCGAATTAAACGAATATTTAGATAACCTCCAAAAACAAAATTTAAAAAATTTGCGCTTATCACATTGTAACGACGAAGAATTTAAAGCAATTCTAAAACTGTGTTTTGAATATCGAGATATTTTTTATAGCGAAGGAACCCCGTTAACTTTTACTATTCAAATTAAACATAAAATAAATCTTACAGATGAAACACCCATTTTTCGGTACCCGGAAATACACAAAAACGAAGTAAAAACACAGATTATTAAAATGCTCGAAAACGGAATTATTCAAAATTCAACTTCACCGTGGAGTAGTATAATTTGGATAGTACCCAAAAAATTAGACACATCGGGCGTGCGCAAATGGCGTATCGTTATCGATTATCGTAAAATTAATGACAAATCAATACCAGATAAATTCCCACTTCCTAATATAAGCGATATACTAGACAAGTTAGGAAAAGCCCAATATTTCTCAACGTTAGATCTCGCGACGGGACTTCACCAGATAGAAATGGAACCAAGCGACATTCAAAAAACCGCATTTTCAACAGACACGGGACATTTTGAATTTAAAAGAATGCCCTTCGGACTCAAAAATGCCCCCTCCACTTTTCAAAGGGTAATGAATAACGTCCTACGCGGTCTCCAAAACGAAATTTGTTCAGATTATCTAGATGACATCATCATATTTTTCACCTCTTTACAAGAACATATCGATAGACTAAGAGCAGTATTCGATGGATTACATCAATCAAATTTTAAAGTTCAACTAGACAAGTCAGAATTTCTACACAAAGAAGTTGCTTATTTAGGTCACAAAATAACAAAAAACGGAGTAAAACCTAACCCCGATAAAGTAGATGCCGTCAAGAATTTCCCAATACCCAAAACGCCAAAAGATATTAAATCATTCTCAGGCCTCGCCGGTTATTACCGTAGGTTCATTAAAGATTTTGCAAAAATCACAAAGCCACTAACATTATGTCTAAAAAATGGAGCAAAAGTTGAGCATACACCCGCTTTTATTAAATCCTTTAACCAGCTTAAAGAATTACTAATAAATGCTCCCATACTTAAATACCCTGATTTTGAAAAACCATTCACACTTACAACGGACGCATCAAATATAGACCTTGGAGCTGTACTCTCGCAGGGAGATCCTCCAAATGACCACCCTGTAGCTTTCGCATCCCGTACCTTAAATGAAACGGAACAAAGATATTCCACTATAGAAAAAGAACTTTTAGGCATTGTTTGGGCATGCAAATATTTTAGGCCATATTTATATGGTAGGAAATTTAAAATCTACACAGATCATAGACCCCTTGTTTGACTATTTAATTTAAAAGAACCAAATTCTAAACTTGTACGCTGGAGACTTAAACTTGAAGAATATGACTACGAAATAATATACAAAAAAGGTAAACAAAATACCAACGCAAACGCACTAAGTCGTATTTCACTCCATGCTATTGAATCCGAATCAATCATCAATAACCATGGTGATATAAGTCAAGATATCGACAAATTCTTAGAACAAAGTTATAGCCAATTTAACCCTGAAAATTTAGACCCTAACGACGCAAGTCGACAGCTTGAAAATGAACAAAAAAACCGCAAAATAAACATTTTACAAGATGTACAAATTAAACCTCCAGAAAAAATACCCATTCCCTCAACAAGCACAAACCCCACCAATCTTGTCAACCCTGTAAATATTATCGAAGATCGTATTGACAACGATAATACAAATAACACAGTACACAGTGCAAACGCGGAAGATAAATATGCTAATATGAGTATATTAGACGATATTATTAATAACAAGACACACCAAATTATTATTAAAAAATCACCCCATGACGCGTATGTCAAATCAAACCGCGAAAATTTTGATGACCATCAAATCATCCACGCAACATTACCTACTAACATGGCAGTAATTACAAATTTTCTTAAAGAATTTTTAAACGTCAAAAATACGTATGTTTATTTCTTTTCGAAAGAACTACGGCCTTATTTTCAACAAGCCATGAACAACCATTTTAAAAATTTAAAACTTATAGAGTGTTCAAAATTATTAAATAACGTGGCACCAGAAGAACGAGAATTAATGATTAAATACCGACACGAAAGTAAAACCAATCATCGCGGAATCGAAGAAACATGCAGATTTTTAAAAGCCAATTATTGGAAATCTTTAAAATCCGATGTAACAAAATACATTAACAACTGTGAAATATGTCAACGATCGAAATATAATCGTAAACCACCCGATCAACCCTTAGTTTTAACAGAAACCCCGAGTAAACCATTTGAAATAATTCATATAGATACCTTTATAGTCGGAAAACAAAAATTCTTAAAAATCATTGAGACATTTTCAAAATACGCACAAGCGTTACCTTACAGCGGAAACGCTGTTTCATGTTGTGACCAACTAATAATTTCTTTTCATTCTTACATGTACCAAAACAAATTGTTCCAGACAACGGATCAGAATTTCAAAACGAAGTAGTAAAAGGCTTATTAAACACACATAATATAAAAATCCATTTTACTACACCTTATCATCATGAATCCAATTCTCCCGTAGAAAGTTTACATTCAACCCTAATCGAACATATTCAAATTTTACGCAAATCAGACCCAAATGCCGACGTAACAAAATTAATGCCATATGCAATCATTGCTTATAATAATACAATCCATTCAAGCACAAATTTTACCCCTTCCGAACTCGTATTTGGACACACCGATTCTAGATACCCTATGGATTTAATACCATCTCATGTATATACCGAATATCTAAACAATCACAAAAATAATACACAAGTCTTATACGAAAAAATCACGGAACACAAGAAAGAACTTAAACTTAAATCTATAGACCGGGCAAATAAAAGCAAAACCCCTATAGAACCCAAAATTGGTTCCCAAGTCTATAAAAAATCAGATAACCGATCAAGCAAAATTAAAAAGAAATTTTTAGGCCCATATCTGTTAACGCGTGTCCTAGAAAATAATAAAATCGAAATTGAAAATCCTAAAACAAAACGCAAAGAAACAATTCATATTAACGAAACTAAAATTATACCCCTTGTTCCAGATGGAGCTGGACAATCGTCACAGGAACGGTAAAATTCCATGACCTTAACAACCACCCTGGAATGCTACCCTTTAAACTAGGGATTGCACAACTTAAATCTAACAAATGGTCCTTTATTCAAAATTTTGACTTAACCCCTTTAATACTTAAATTTGAAACTATTAAAAACCAAACCGAAAAGCTAACTTTTAGTATTAAAAATAAAACCCAATATTATAACGGCTATCATAATTCATTAAACCCAGTTCATACGCTCGAACTAAAAATAGAACATTTAATCGAACAAATATTACCATTTAAAAATACCCATAGAAGTAAAAGAGGAATATTTGACCCCTTAGGCACCTTTATTAAAAGTATAACAGGAAACCTAGACCAAAATGATGCAGGGCAAATCGATGCAAGAATAAGAAAAATTGAAAACAATCAAAATAAATTAAGAATTGATGCTATCAATCAAATCACACTTTTGGATTCTGGGATCAATAAATTCAAATCGATAATATCCAATATTACGCACAATGAATTGATATTAAAAGGTCATATCATACAAATAGAGGAGACAATTAAAAATGTTGAAATAGGCCAAACCAACGCAAATCAATACTTTCTAATCCATATTATACTTAATCAAATTACATTACTATATCAATCAATTTATAATATGCTCGATAAAATCGAAGTGGCGACTACTTTTGCTAAAATGAACATTCTTCGTAATTCAATTATTAACCCAAATGAACTCTTACAAGAAATACAAAATATTAAAAATCGGACAAATACGGACAAGCTTCCCTTAGAAACTAACATTCAAAACATACTTAATTTCGAAAAAATAATAACAATTAAAAGCTTTTTAAAGGGATACAATGTTGTATTTATATTAGAACTACCCCTTGTGGAGTCAGAGACATATCAATATTTCAAATTATTCCCTTTACCAATCCCCGATAACCAATCATTTTTCGTCAACATACCCTATAAACCCTACCTAGCACTTGGCAATAATAAGTACACTTATATTGACGAAGAATGCATGGAACTTCAACCCCAACACCACTTGTGTAAAGAAACACGCACCTCCCTCGTGGAAGACAGCCCCTCTTTTGCAGTTCAACTTATTACGCACCATAGCAACGTCACTTCCTGCCACCCTTTCAAGACGCAGTTGCACGAGCCGCAGATAATAAAAATAGTCGATGGAAAATGGTTTATAACAATTCCAAATCGCCTAATCAGTACAATCAATTGTCAAAAATCAGTTGATAACGTACCTCTGTTTGGATCCTACATGTTAGAGTCTCCCACCAACTGTAAAACGAAAATCAAATCAATTAAATTGGAAAGCTACGAGCCAAGGCGCATCAGCTACTCCGAAGTCAGCCTATCTGTATTAAACTTAAGCCTAATCGAACCACATCGATTAACATACAACCCTCCTTCCATGGACCTCAACTATGTAAACCTTAAAGCCACCAAAGAAATTGAAAGCCAACTACAAGACCAGAAGAAGGACCTCGAAGAAATTACGTCAACTGTTTATATATCAATCGGACAAGTTTTTGGACTATATTGATTTACATTATTTTCGCCTGACTATTATTTTTATCATATACAAAAGATTTGTAAAGAAATCTAAGAAAATAATTCATATTAAAACTAATTCAAATAATGAATTAAATAATGCAATTATTTAACTATATTCAAATCAATCACAAATATTGATTTATTTTAAAAATAATAATAATAATTAATTTTATATTTTTTAAAATCATGCTCTTTAGAACGTGCTTTAATCTAAGAGGGGAAGAGTTACATTCCCATGAGAACAGTCTAATCTGCAAAATATGCAGAATCGTTATCTCTTTTCTTAGATTTTCTACGTCTAGTTCCCATGCTGAATCAGCATTGTGAATGTTATAAATATATGTAACAACAGTAAAAACGCCAGTTCTATTGTATCACGCTTTGCTTAAAATAAAATTTTTAAAAACTTAACTTCTTTTTTCGAGTTGTTAACTCGTTTTCTTCTATTTGCTTACGCACATCATACCTTCTATCTATGTACAGTGAATAAATTTCGTTTCCGATTTTTTAGCTGTTTGCATTCTTTCAATAAAACAATAATATACCTAAATGTACATACAAAAACAACAAAACACAAAACTAAAACATAACCTCAACATTATAGAAAGATAGAGATGGAGTTAAAGATCGATAGCTTGTTAGTTATAAAAGTTCTATCTATATTCGATTTGTTTTGAATATTGCTAAAATATGCTTACTTACATAAAGCACATTCACTTGTCCCATATCCTTAAACATGGTGTGGATATTTTTATCCGAGATAATTGTGAAATTATAAATCGATATTTCTTAGGGTATTCTATTTTTGCTCTATAGATGCCCTTTTTTTTCTGTGGTTCTACTAAGTTGACATGTTTGGTGGGTTGACTGACATATTTTCCCTTTTTGATATATATTATTTTTATCATAAATACTCTAAGGTTCCCAAAAATAATGAAAAAAAACGAGTTTTTTATTTGCAGTAATACCCTAGTGTGCTTTACCCCACCCAGCAGCCCAATTCGCTCAACGGGTCCCGTAAGTTTGTTATTTTTTTAAATAGTTTTGCTGTCAAATTCGTCGGCCATCAGCTGTTTTATATTTCAACACACGTATTGAGAAAAAATATTTAAACACGCGTGTGATATAAAGGACTTTCTAGCCAAGTTAGGCGTGCTTTATTTCTCATTTTTATAGGTGGTCGTAGGAAAATATCATTTCTTAATGGTTTCTTTTTTGTTTCAATTTTAGTCAAATAAAATTAAAATATTTGAACATATTATCATAGCCGGAATATTACAGTATGAGTTTGTAACTTGGAGATACAGACTATAAAAAGTCCAATTTGGTTTTAGTTTTTTAATTGTATTATAATGTATATTGTCACAATATTCGGCTAAGGGGGTGTGGGGGTAAAAAATTAAAATCTAATCTCATTCCTATTTATAAAATTTCGAAGGCGCTACCTGCGGTAGCTTGCACACATTTAAAACGAAAACTGTTACTTAAAACTGACTAGGTAAACATTTTTCGTTAAACATAATTATATAAACGATTAGTATCCAAATAGATGGATAGGTAGAGGCCAGTTCAGAAGATGATTTAAGGAGACATATTTAAGAATTGACGCTTTGAGAAATGATGACAAAATTCTCCAAAGGTTTCAATTTAAATTTTTAAAACGTATTAATCTTTGTACACACAAAAATGGAGGCCATTTGAACATTTGTTAAAAAAATTAAATTTAATTGAATTTTTGTTGTTGATAAAACTCTTATTAACTGGTTTTACTAGAGAAAAGTTTAAAACAGAGTGGCTCAAAAAAGTCTGTAAAGTACGGCAGGTGGCCGCCCTCTAAATTTCACAATAAAAATGAGAGCAGATTTTAATTTTTAACCCACAGAAAACCCTTCCTGGCCAAATATAGTGACCAATTATTTAAAAAATTATTATTTAAAAACTAAAACCAAATTGAACTTTTGACATTCTGTATCTCCGAAATCATCCACTTTTGGACTGAGATAAGTTGGGTTATATCGTCATAATATTTAAGCCCCAGTAATTCGTGGTAAAATTTTTTCCGCACCTTTTAGTGACACCCGATATATATGAAATAATATAACGTCATTTTATTTGGGGTAAAACGTTCTCTAAAAATAAAATAAATATTTAATTTCCGTATTTAAATAAAATAAGAGAAACGATGATAACTTTGTTGTAACATATAAAAGAATATATAAAAGTAAATGATACGGTATTTTACAGAAGAATAAAATACCTGGGGTCCTTTTTAATTAAGTTTTTTTTTATTAAAGCTTTTAAGTTATTAAAGAAATTAATTTTAATAATTTTCAACAAATCACTCCGGATCTTATGAACCAAAAACAATTCGACACTTCATCTACTGGATCTTAAAAGACTTCTAAATATGGCAATTTTTTTGTACTTTAATCGACGTCAACAAAAATACTCTTACTGGTCAATTAACTAGTTACCATCTTGTATACGGGATGTTACAAAGGCGTGTGTGTACATGAAGAAGATGTTAAATAGAGGCAAAATTGCGTTTTCCAAGCCTAATTTGGTGACTTTAAATTTTGGTTTTGAATTTTTTGCGCCTTGATTTTTACTAAGGGAAAAAACTAAATTAATTTTTTTATAGCCCTTTTTTATATATAACACTAGTAATTTTTAAATTCAGCTTTTCGCTTTTTATCTACCACCGTCAATGTTTTTAAATACGGTCCTGGAATTTTAAATGATGTTTTAGAAATTTAAAACAACTTAAAACCTTTTTAAATTTGAAAGTTTCGTCATCAAAGAACACATCGTCATCATTATTATAAATTATCCGTTCTTTACCATTTTGACCATTGCAATTATATTTAGGATTAAATTATCACAGACTTATGGTGTTTAGGATGAACTATATAAAAATAACTGCAAGAACCGTAAAAGTGAAGGACAAATAATTTGAAATATTGATGATGTTTTGTTTAATAATAAAAGCTTAAAATTAAGAAACATAAGAAAAAACGTTATTTAATTTTCTAAAGCTTAGAAGTCTCTAAAACTAGTTAATATTCCAGGAACATATAAAAAAAAAATTGTGATGTCCGAAAATGAAACGTCGAATTTGGTAATTAATAACGGCATCGTAACAGTTACAAAAAATTGTTTTTTGATTTTTCTTAAGTCAATAATTAAGGCGCAAGAAATTAAATACCAAAACTAAAAATTTCCGTTGTATTTGGATATTATTACCTCTTAAGGTATTTGGAGTAATAAAATTTTTTACTTACCTAATTATTCAGCCCTAAAAAACGAAACTTTGCCCAAATTTAACCAACTTCGTGTCCCTTACCGTTTTCGAGATTTCCATGAACGCACAATATTTTGTAGCACCCTGTATGCTAAAATGAGATTACATTTTAAACTCAAGGTTTTATTAAAAGCAACAACGTAGTGGCATATCGGACAAGTGTGTCTTTTATATTGGAATACACAGGGATCCAAGCATGCTAGGATACCCTGGGGTGGGTAGACCATGACGGGCGTTTCGTCCTTATTAGGATTCTACGGGCAGCAATGGCATAAAGCAACTCCACAGAAAATGACACGATGCATGGCAAAGCACCTTGCAAAAGTCCAGCGGCATGCACCGTGACGCCATCCCAGCAGAGTCAACTCCAATACAAAAGGCAGTTTAACTGGTAAAATCAAAAGATAGACAAGTGATAGAACCACGAAGTGCCATACACTCAAGTATAGGGAGCGCATACGCGTTTCACCTTGTCCTAATAAGGACGAAACGAGCGTCGTAGTCTACCCGTCCCAGGGTATCCATTATGCTTGGATACCTGTGTATTCCCATACACAAGACAACTGCACACTTGTCGGATATGCCTCTACTTTGTTACTTTTAATTGTTTTCGCGAACACCATAATTATCTTCCTTTAAGTTTTATTCTAAATGTTTTTTTTTGAAAAATTAAATTATTTTTTATAGGGTGATGCTGGCAGCCCTTTAGTCATAAATGGAATACAATATGGAATAGTTTCATGGTCGTATAAGCCATGTGGTATTGTTCCAGCGGTCTACAGCCGCATTACTAATCCTGAATACCGAAACTGGATATACAATATTACTAATATATGATAAACTGATGTTCCTCTAAACTTATTATAAATATCTTATTATGCAATTTTATTCCTTTCTTTTATTTCTTATTGGTGAAGGTATAATAAATTCCTTAAAATTTAAAATGATTAAAAAAATTATAATTAGCGTAGTTATACTATTTAATTACTTGTTTTTAATTTATTTAACCTTTTGATCTAACAAGCATTATAAAATAATGACTTTCGACCTCGAGTATTAGGCTAGGCTACGAAAGGGGGGTAGGGTTGGCTTTAGGATGTGTTGGAGATCGTTAGGTCGTAAACATACTAAGAACCCGGCTTATAAGACAAAACGTTATTTAAGTTTATATCAAATACTAACCACATACATGTAATATAAGGGACCAAAATATTCCATTCATCAAAAACCATTTCTTTACAATCAGACACAATTGTAAAATTTCATATGTTAGAAAGAGATGGCTTCAAAAAATGGCAATGGCACGAGGTTTTTTTACGATCAAAAACAATCTTTATTTTGCAACATTTATTTAAAATACACTACTATCTACACCATTGCTTTTAAGCTAAAAAACATAACCTAAACAACCTCACTTAGCATAGTTGGGTCTCTTACACACCATGCACTGGCAAACAGGCGCGGATCCAGAACTTTGCTTTGGGGGTGGGGGGGTCATTATCATATAAATGAAGTGAACAAGTGCCGCAGGCGAAATTTTTTTGCGACCACGCCCAAAGTTTGAGAGAGAATGCGCTATAGGCGAGAAAATTTCCCATGATAAACTTTACATTAAAAAGGATAACATATGCATGTAAATTAATGTTAAAGTGAATTCAAAAAAAGAAAAAATATACAGCTAAAATTAGTATCTTTTTCTTTCCTATAATATGTTTTATCCCAATATTTTGAAAAATTGCCACGTTCGTTATCGACAATACAAAATATAATATACATATATAAATAGTGGTGTGTTTACTTTTAAAACCTAGTAAAATATATTCCCCTATATTAAGAACAAAAAAATTCTACACTTGATAAAATAAAATAAAAAATATACATAACATGTGTGACAAATATTTTTTTACTCCTTACGGTTTTACCTATCGGCCTAAAAACAAACTATTCTAAGAATCCAGTAAATTGCGTCAAAGCAAAGGCTTGTCGGTTCCTTTGTCTTAATTACTGAGAAATGCCGCCAAAGAGGGCTGAAGGCACATCGGAGTCGGAGGATAATATTAAAAGAATACAAAAAAGCAATCACTGCAATAGTTATTTACGTTACAAGAGCGGAAAGTAGTGTTTTTCAGGTCGAGACAGGCGAGCCATAGGCGAGTCCTGGAAGCTTGGAGAGACCTGGAAAACAGTAATTTTCGGCTGCGTGGCGTACAATATTTTTTTTGAGACCGAAACTTCGATATTTTTTATAATCTACGCGAAACAAGTTTGACATAAAGAACAAAATTAAAAATCAACGAACTGTCACTCGACAATACATCGAAATGTTGTTGTAATAATAACGAAATCTTGTATTATCAAAGGGCGATTGGAAAAACAAAAAACAGGGTGACAGTGACATTAGAGACCGGAAAAGTGACAATAGAGTCCGGAAAAGATTTTTCCGGTCTCTAATGTCACTTTTCCGGTCTTGCGATCGGAAAAACGTTATTTTCTATACTAAAAATTGTCCAGAAAGTGTAAATTTTCTGGTCGGTTTTAAAAAAATTATTTTTATATGTTTATTTTAGTGTTGGGATCACTCGAGTGAAAAATAAAATATTATTCGGTTTTTTCAATCACTTGAATTATTCGATTATCTTCGGAAATGATTCGAGTGACGAACATATGGTTTTTATTTTCCAACGCGTCTCCAAAGTTGCTGCCCGCATGTCAATCACTCACTGCGGCCAGAGCCATCTCCTAGCGAGCGGCTATACCGAGTGGTTTCGGTTATTGGCGATATAATTCAAATTAAATACTGCAATACGGGTTACCTGTGTAAGATAATTTGATTTATTATTTTGATTTAAATACTGCATTACAGGTTGCCTGCGTAGGATAATAGGATTTATTATTTTATTTAGATTTAAATCGTCGGCGTCTCCTGAAAACTTAATGTTTAGTGATGAGTATTCAGTATTCATAAATATCATGATTCATGAGTCATGCAATATCGTGACATCTTAAGGTCAAGTAGTCAATTTGTTAAATTGTAAGATCTGGGAACAGGGAACCAATGCCAAAAAATCCACAAATATCTTCGCCACATTTAATAATCCGCAAAAAATCAATCGATTAACAACACCGAGTCAGTTATTCCCAATACAAATGCTGTATACCAACATGAACGATGAACCGCCAATGCCAATATTAATATTAGCGTTTGAGTGAAAAATCGATTATAATTCGGTTTTTTAAATCACTCGAATACTCGGTAGTCGATTATTAAAATAAGTCGATTTTTCCCAATACTAGTTTATTTGTTTTTAAATTCAATTAACAGAAAAAATGTAACTAATTTTTGTATGGTAATGTTGTCATGAATCATGTGAAAAAGCTGCAGAGGTAGTCAAAACAATAAAACCATTTATTTTTTTCTGTTCTGGGGGGGGGTCATGACCCCACCCATAATTTAAGAAAATCCAAAAATTCTTCCTCAAAGATTTTTTATGGGCCACGCTTTTGTAATGTAAAAAAATGAGGACCAAAAAAGGGGGGGGGCGCGTAGCCCTAACCAACTTTTTTTTTTAAATTAGACGATACCACTTGTGGCACCTTTTTGGAAAGTTTATTGAAAAAGGAGTTTGTTCGGGATTATTCGGGGTTGTTCGAAATTTAATAAAAACTAATTTTTAACGAATAATTACATAAAATAACTTGAAAACTGTAATGCCACTTTTTTAGCGTAACAATTGTTGAAAATGTGCCCCATTTGAGACAGGCCTAGCAGGGGAGGTGGTGCTCCATCGCCTCTACATATCGCACGCCAATGCCACTAACTGTCATACAGAAACCATATAGTACATTAGAATTGGTACGCATAATGGTATTATACGGCGTTGTCTATACAGCAATTACATTTAAACAAGCAAAACCCAACGCAAAATAGAATTAAATTAAAAATACCCAAATGGGGGACCAGACCTACGAAAAATATAATGTTGATTACCTAGTAAAATAGAAAATGAACCTCGGTAAAAAATATTCTCCAAAGTCAATTTAGAGAGGCGCAATGGCGGTTTGCCATAAACTTGTTAAACTTATCACACACTGGCTCTAAAATAGGTCTTTTCTCTTATGTCAATTTTAAAAATAAATTATTGATTTAATTTTAATAGTAGATTCTGTAACGAGGTTGGAATGAAAATTTGATCCGAGTGGAAGATTCCGAAGGCGAGCGTAGCGAGCGTGAGGAACCACGAGTATCGAATTTTCATTCTAACCGAGTAGCAGACTATATTTTCTCCACGACCATCCAGTTCCATATCTGATTCATCCGATTTTTCACTCATTTTTTGACTTGCACTAAAATTTGTCTGAAAATAATTATTACAACGCGGCCATTTTTATCTGACACTGACAGTTTCGAAATTCATGGCAACCTATGTCGTTTATATCAATTACAGAATATTCATTCCGTATCTTGTTATGGAATGAAAATACACGCAAAACGCATAAGAAGCAAGTGTTTCAGAATAAATATTCCAACTCAAGAGCGAGAATTTTTACATTCTATTATCAAAAATGATTTTGGAATTATTGCATTCAGTAATGGTCGTGGAGAAAAAATATATTATAATACTTTTGTAGTCTTGTAGTAGGTGACAAAATTAAAATTTCTACGAATTTTCAACTATGATTCGTTGTAATAAAACAGAAAACCAAACTCGTTATAAAATTTTATTCTAGTTTCAAATTTGAAGAAATACTAAAAAAATTTATTAGAATGCTAAACTTATTTGTCTTATCATTACACTAATACCTACCTGTAATTTCAAACCCTCGGCATTAAAATTTAGTAAAGGTCTAAATTCAAAACTAGTAATTTAAATAAAAAATAAATAAAAGTTTTCCGTCAATCATTTTCTAACCCAAGATGGTGAATATGGTGATAGTGAAAGTTTTATATAAATATATTTTATTTTGTTTTTCGTCAATAACCTAACTACGCAACAGATCAGTTTATGCTAGGGGTTAAAAAGTGGACTGTTTTTTTTTATATTTCCGTTAAAAAAAATAATAACTCAGGAAATTATACCCCCTAAAAACTAAGAATCGCGATGCCCAAGATAGGAAAAAAAAAGGAAAAATGCGACGCACTAAAACAGCTTACCTTTATCATTTTAAATCTGGAAGGCTTCTGCCGAATTACCTTGGTGGCCTACATAAAGGGGTTGATAGCACTAGTCTTGTGACACTTGAAAAATATATTTATCGTTGGAGATATAATTGCAATATAGGTTATTATATTACTAGTCACAACTAGGACATTTACAATAACATTTTTTTATAATTTAAGATCAGCTGTTTAGCTTTTAATATTTCGACATGCGTTAGTGATATAAAATGTTTGTGTTGTTCGTAGATAAAAATTACTACTTAAAAAAATTTGATTTCGTGAAGACTTAATTAGGATGCATATAATAATAGTTTTGCTAAATACGTGATAATCAATAAATATAAATAATAAAAGATATTTTTTCATTGTTCCATCATTTAAAATTCCTCATCAGGGTTATGTATGAATAAGCTGCCTGCATTGTCTGAAAAATATTAAAAAATAAGTTTATCGAAGACAACATAAACATACAGGGTGGCCCTTTAGTGTGGCAAAGTACAATAGCTCCGTTACTATTTCAAATACATTAAAAATATTAATACAAAAGTTGAAGGGCAGTAAGTGACTTATAACGTAAAATTATTTTTAACTTTATAGGGTGGCTCAAAAAAGCGAAACAATAAAAAATGTACTTTTTTCAAATGGAACACCCTGTATATTTTTTCATTTTTAAATTCCATATTAAATTATAATTATTTTTTATTAAATACATTATTAGTCTATACTTTATAGTTTCCGAGATATTTGCTCTTGAAAAGTGACATTTTTGAACTTTGACAGCTTCTAGCTTTCTAACAGTACGTCTTAGAGCAAAACGGCTTACATGTCCCTATCTTTAATTTTTATTATCTTCCCAAAAAAATCAACTTCCGGTTAAACCGGATGTTACTCGAAAGCAGGAAATATAGTTGTTCCGGTTTAACCGGAAGTTGATTTTTTTGGGAAGATAATAAAAATTGAAGATAGGGACATGTAAGCCGTTTTGCTCTAAGACGTACTGTTAGAAAGTTAGAAGCTGTCAAAGTTCAAAAATGTCACTTTTCAACAGTCAATATCTCGGAAACTATAAAGTATAGACTAATAATGTATTTCATAAAAAATAATTATAATTCTATGTAGAATTTAAAAATGAAAAAATATACAGGGTGTTCCATTTGAAAAAAGTACATTTTTTTTGTTCCGCTTT
The DNA here is from genome assembly GCA_963969555.1 of Polydrusus pterygomalis. NCBI lineage: Eukaryota > Metazoa > Arthropoda > Insecta > Coleoptera > Curculionidae > Polydrusus > Polydrusus pterygomalis. The sequence continues at coordinate 86,588,053 of OZ018378.1, forward strand.
TTCGAGCCACCCTATAAAGTTAAAAATAATTTTACGTTATAAGTCACTTACTGCGCTTCAACTTTTGTATTAATATTTTTAATGTATTTGAAATAGTAACGGAGCTATTGTACTTTGCCACACTAAAGGGCCACCCTGTATTTATTATATTATTAAATTTTTAAATAAACTTATTATTATTATTATGTTACGATTTACCTAGTAATTATTTAAAGTGAAATATGGCAAAATAAGTAGCACGACACTTTTTTGTGACGTAATCTACATTAGATTTATCTGTTATCTATTGTTTCTGTAGATAAAATATTAGATTGTTTTTTGTTACACCAAATATTAACAAAGTTACTAATGATTTGGTCATCTAAACACCACAAAGTTATTACACTCACTCATATCTTCCCAAATCTACAATTTTCTTATGAGAGGTAATGAGTTAGTCAGAGATGGAGATATACATTCCCTCCATATTCAATTTTTCTTGTCGATTTATTGATAGTAATTAAAGTAAGAAAAATTCATTCTAGGCTAGATTTTTATCAATTAAGAGAAAATCGATTTTTCATTGACGGTATATTCTCGCCAAAAGATACATTTTCGAATATGATCGTTGAAAAACTTCCAATATTGTTGTATTGTAATAACTATTAGATAAAGTAAAAATACACCGAAATTGGTTAAATTTTTAAATAAGGCAAATCAATAACACGACATTTTATTATTTAAATATCTATGCCGTAAGTATTGTATAGTAATCGCAATAGTAATAATTATTTCACGTTGCATAAGGTAGACTTTATTAAACAAAAAATGATAAATATTACCTTTAAAGCTATTTCCAAGGTAAGAGGCCGGAATGGGCCAATATATAGTGTCAGCGGTCTCTGACTCATCCCAATTATAGTTATTAAAAGTTTCTGAGCTTTTAAATCTTGTTTGTACCACTGTTTTTGGTAAAGCTCTTCTCCAATTGCATAATTCTATAAAAAAAAACATAAATGAATACAGGCATAGAAAACCTTTATTTAAAGCAAACACTCGTGACGACTTCGCTGTTTCCTTTTTTGATCAATATTTCGTTTTATCCAGGAATCGGCCAACGACAGTTTCTACGTTAAAAAAGATTGGATTTATAAATTAATAAAAGTAGAAAAAGAAAAATGGGCAAATTTGACAACATTTCGTTTTTTGCTTTTATTAAATTTTTTTTTAACAACTCTAGACTTATATCGAAACTTTACCGCCGTGACGTCATTTTAATGCATCGCCATAGACATGCTAAACTCAAATTAAAACAGCTTTTAAAAATTTGATCGCTCATATCTTAAAAACGATTTGAGCTGATATAGACAACAACTTTACGCCCCAGTTACTTTGTTTTAAGCCAAGTTGTTTTTTAAATGGCAATTTTAGATTCTACGGTAAAACATAAACAAGGTGGCTATATTTGTTTTTAAAAAAATACAGGGAAACTCAAAAAATAGAACTGTGTTTAGTTCTGGTTGGATGACCAGACTGTACAAGGTGTTTTCAAATTCGATGCATTAGCATTGCTATTTTGGAAACTATAAGAAATTAAGAACTGAATAATTAGTTAAAAAGAAATGTAGAAAATTCCGATATATTCCGGAGATATCTGAAAAAAACCAAAAAAATCAATTTTGGTTTTTATTCTTTTTACAACAAATTGGTGATTATTTTATAAAACGAAGAGAACTTTCTAATGTTCTTCAAGGAAATAATTTTATTTTTGAGATACAACGTTTCGTTTTTCAGATACCCACTTAATTTCTTAAATACGGACCTGATTTTTATTTTATTTTAGGTTAATAGATAGGCTTGTGACCTCCAAAAACGAATAATGTACAGTTACCGTCACAAAAATCCGTGCAGCAATTCTTTCTGTTGTAAGTCGACCTTTATACATCTCGAATATTTTTTATTATATATATATATATATTATATAATATTACCTGTTTTAATGACATTAACAAAAATTGTCAACTGAAATTTATTTACGGCTAGTGACAAAAATTTACAAATATGCCCCGTCATTTAAATGCTGCGGAAAAGGCCAAAATTGTGACACTGCTAGAAGAAGGATGGTCAGAGAGATGGGTGGCTCAAAGATTTCAAACGCCAAAAAGTACAGTTCATGATATCAAAATAAAATGGATGGAAACACATTCGCTGAAAAGAATAGAAGGAACAGGCCTTAAAAGAGCATCGACAGAAGAACATGACAATACTCTAATTCAATACCTAAAGGAAAATCTTTTCAAACGGTTGTTTTAGCTCACAATGTAACTGATTTTCCGGGTTCCGTTAGAACCGCACAACGAAGTATAAGAGATCGTTCAAATCTTCGCAATCACCCTGCACCTAAAAAGCCTTTCCTAACGGTAACCAACAAAGACCAAAGAGTGGGTTATGCAATACAATATTACGGAGGTGGTATAAATGCTTGGGAAAATGCAATTTTCACAGATGAAAAGATTTTCCAATCATGTTACAGCCGGAGAGTAAGGGTGTATAGACCACCAAATACCCGATTTAATGAACGCTACACTCAGAATATTTCAACAAGCGGCCGTTTTTCCGTCAACGTTTGGGGGTGGATGAGTGCACGGGATATAGAAGTTTGTACGCACATAGAAGGTAGATTTAATGCACAAAATTACATACAAATATTGGAGAACATGATGTTGCCATTGGTTAATGATATGTTTCCCAATACTAATTACATTTACCAACATGATAACTGTCCGTTTCATACTGCCCACGCAGTATCTGATTGGATGCAACAAAGGGACATTCAAGTATTACCCTTGCCTTTCAGGAGTACAGATTTAAAGCCGATGGAAAATGTTTGGGGTTACATGATCAAGAGAATTAACATTGGAATCAGCTAACGCAAGAATACTGTAATGGTCTGGTGGCTTCAATGCCTAAAAGATTAACTTCGGTTATTCAAAGTAATGGAAGGGCAATAAAATATTAAATACTACTTGTTTTATTTCCTCCTCAATGTATTTATATTGCCAAAGTTTTTTAGTAGTAAAGTTACTTTACTTTCTTTTAAACTATTATTGTATTAAATAACAAGTTATTATTGTCTAGTTTACTTTCCAAAATCTCTTTACCACTACTTTTACCTTCCAATCTATGGTAGTAAAGGTAAAAGCCTGAATTACCAAAATTCAGGAAAAAATTGTTAGCTGTCAGATTAGTGCCCGGATTTTTGTGACTTGTATGTTGTAACTGTACTTAAAAATACTTTTCCATAATTTTTAAGATCTTTCTTTTAGGGAAATGTTTATGCTCCTCAAGAAAAAATCGGCCTTTTATCTTCAATTGCTTCCAATTTAAAACTAATAAAACCAATATTTTGGACCTTGTTGAGACCTAACATTCAAAATTTTTCAAGAAAGATATTAGGGTGGAATTTAAAATATTTATGTTGATAATATTTAAAACACAAAACGTTGTATCTTAAAAAAATTACTTCCTTGATGAGCATAAAAAAGTGCTGTTGGGTTTTCAAAATAATTTGTATTTTGTCCTAAAAAAAATAAAAATAAACATTTTTCAGTTTTTTTCGGATATCTTCGGAAGCCATAGGAATTTTGTTAATTTTTTTCTAACAAATTATTCAGCATTACAATATGCACCTTTGTCTCCATTTAACCAACTCTCTATAGTCTATAATATTCTATAGTTACCGAGATAGCAATGATAATGCTTCGAACTTGTAACACAATGTACAGGGTTATTCATTATAAATGGACCGCCCCCTTAACTTTGTTATTTCCAAAGATAAAGAGCTCATTTTTTTACCAAATTGTAGGAAATTTTTTGAATTTTTTCATGATTTATAAAAATATTATACAGAGTGTTCCAAAAACGCGTATCAGAACAAACTTATAGTTTTTTTAATGAAACACCCTATATATTATTACAGATTCGGATTCTACTTCAAGATTTTATATAATATACCCTTTACCCAAATTCAACTGTTTCCGAGCTAGAAATAATTAAATATCGACTAAAATATTATTTATTTAGTGATAATTGATGGATCTGCAAAATTAACTTCTCTTAGAGAGAAGAATAAATACCTATATGAAATAGTATATAAGGTATAACAAAAATGAATACCACCAAGTTTTTATGGATACTATATTATTCTCAAAAGTAATGGTAAAAAATGTTCGACTGAAAACTAAACTAACATAACAATAAAAACAAATTTAATTTAAAGAAATTATTGAAGTAGATGTTCAACATGTCCTCCATTTTCTTGAATACATCTTCTATAAATTTGTTTTTGTCTCTCTATTGCAGCTAAAATGATTCCTTGATTTCTGCCATTTAATTTCCCTAATCCTATTCACCGACGGTTGTTTTTCATGATTTAATTTTTCTTTTAAAAACCCCCAAAGAAAATTATCTAAAACAGTTAAATCTGGGCTGTTCGCTGGCCATCTGCAGGACCCAAATCTTCCAATCCAAAAATCAAAATTTTCGTTCAAATACTCCGTGACAACAAAAACATTGTGAGCAGGAGCCCCATCCTGCTGCCAAATCACTTGATTATGATTCCTTAATTCAGGAACTATTTCATGTATTAATTCCAAATTTCGGTTTCCATTCATATTACCAACAAAAAATATTGGACCAATGACTATATTATTCAAAATACCATGATCATACGTGAACAGATTGACGGCCTGAATGTTTTATTTCCCGAAAAGCTTTGGTATTTTCAGTCGACCAAAAATGCATATTTTTCCTGTTAAAAATGACAGAGGTTGAAAATGAAGACTCGTCCGTCCAAATAATTTTATTAAATAATTGCGCGTCTTGCTCCAAACGTTCCATCATTTCCCAACAAAAACGTAAACGAGCTGCTTTATTTTCTTCAGGCAATTTTTGCACCGGCATAATTTTGTAAGGGTGGTATTTATATTTTTGTAGAGTTCTCTGTATCTTAGAATAGGATTTACCTAGTGTTTCAGACAGAGGTATAATTTATTTCTCCGGACATTCTAAAATTACAAGGCAAGGGAATTAACATGCAGATACCAATTATTTAGGAAAAAATTACCTTCAAACTGCAAAAGAATCTCATACTCTTCATTTTCACGATTTTCGTTCCCAGCTAATGTTCTTTTCTTACGCTTAAATGTAGTTTCGGTAGAAACTTTATGGTATAATATTCGAGGAAAAGTATTTAAACTAGGAATTCTCCTTTACCCTTCAAATATTCTTTGATATTCTCGTTTAGCTTTTTTTTTGTTGTATGCGTTTTTAATATATAATTCATAAATATATATCACGCTTTTCTGCCTCAGAAAAGTTCATTCTTTAATCAATTCAACTGACTTAAATAATTAATGTTTTACTTTGCCATGGTAACTGTCAAATTTGTTTTAATTACTGAAATCATAGCTAACTTGACAAATTGAGCCAAATAAAAATTAATAACCATTATTTTCTGAAGTCAAGTAACCTAATGCTATTTAAAGCAGAGGTACCACAATAATTGGCACTCATTCAGATAATTCTTAAAAAGTTAATATATAAGAAAATCATAATCATTTTGCTGCATCTCTGACCGTTTTGCGGCAATAATCAGCAAAATTTGGTAAAAAGTCTATTTTTAATTGTTTCTAGCTCGGAAACAGTTGAACTTAGGTATAGAGTATATTATATAAAATCTGCTCAGAATTTAATGTGGAATCCGAATCTGTGATAATATACAGGGTGTTTCATTAAAAAAACTATAAGTTTGTTCTGATACGCGTTTTTGGAACACCCTGTATAATATTTTTATAAATCATAAAAAAATTCAAAAGATTTCCTACAATTTGGTAAAAAAATCAGCTCTCTATCTTTAGAAATAACAAAGTTAAGGGGGCGGTGTACACGAAATTCGCCAAATAACCCCGGATATCTGCCCTACAATGGTAAAAAGCCGTATATGCAAATTTTACGTTTTGCGTTTTTTCAATTTTCCCCCGTAACTTTTTATTCTCTTTTGAACTTTATAATTACATTTTGAATAGCCCTTGTAGTTTCTTGTCTACATACATTGGCCAAATGATGTAAGCGCTAAAAAATTTAAATTTACAATGTTAAAAAACCTTATCCGACATGTTTGAAATACAATTCCTGTGTCAAAAAGACTTATACAATTTATAAGGTTTTTCTCCAGCAAAATAGAAATATTTATACATTGGCAAAAGAATGTATGCTTTTATACCATTTTATACCATTTCTCCTTTTCTTAATTTCTAAAGTTTACAAAAAAGGCAAAAAACCTTATAATAGTCATACGTGTTTGTGGTATGGTTTTCTTTAAACTTTTATTTTCTTTATGCAATTGCAATATAACGTATAAATCGTATACGTTAGTTTTTCACTGTATTACGCACGAAGTATATGAGACGTAAGAAAAATGTTTACGATATGGAAGATTTTATATAAGTTTGTCAATCAGCCTCTAAAAGAAACAAAGTGGTTAATATAAAAATAGAAGATTTTAGCGACTTAAAGAGACTATAATCAGAATAAGAATGTCAAAAGATAAGGAAGATATTTTTGCCTTACTTAAAAGATGTGGTAGAGGCAAAATTTCAAAAAGGATCCCACGATTTTTTCTACAAACTAAGTTTTGATGATGAATTTAAAAAAACTAAAAACATAATTAAAAGAAAAGTTGATGTCGGAATTTTACCTGAGAAGCGATCGGTTCATCGAGGTGAATTGTCAAAGAAGAAGGAAGACATTAATAAAAAATTGGTAACAAAAATGCCAGAAAGCCGCAGAAGATTTTGGATGAATTTACCAGAAAGTTCAACGTCTGAAGATTTAAATGATAAAAATGATATTACTTTCTAATTTGTTTATTTTAATTAATAGATATTAGTAATTATTGTATTTAAATTCATAGCACCATAAAGCTTTTGAGCAATAAACTACATTGGAAAAAAAGTATAAGTACTTTACATTGATCAGCCATTAATTTCTGCTTTAAAAATTGAAACTTTTAACAATGGCAAATAGACTTAAACGCACTTAAGTCTTTTTTTTGTTAGTATAAGAACTAAACCATTATTTAAAAAAAAAATGGATAAAGGACGTAAGCAACAGATTTTGCTTAAAACTACAAAAAAAACAAGTACCTACCTAAAAAAATAAAACTTACTATCTATATCCTTTACCGGAGAGTTTAAAATTGTTCCGTTGCCAAAACACAAAATGGTGCAAAAGTACACTGATTTCAACTTTAAGTGGAGTTTTCTCAAAACTATAAAATTTCATTTACGGCTTTTTGCCAATGCAGGGCAGATATGGTACATAATGTCAAGAACGAATTTTACTTTAGATCAGGGGTTTGTCAAGAAAAAAATGGGCAATATTTCCCACAATTTTTAAAGTAAAAAAAATGCATCTTCATTACCGAAATACAGAAGTAATAGTGGGTTGTATTCCCTTTTTTTTATGACTTTTCCAACGAGCAATCACAGAACATATATTTACATTTAAAAAAATAAAGTTTCTAGCCCTAAAAGAGAGGTAAATTTCATAAAGACACGCCAAATAAAAGATAAACGCAGCAGTAATTCTGTATTTTTTCAGCAAATAAAGAGGCTTTCTAATACTGAATTTGTTTTATTTAAAAATTTCACCCTGTAATGTAGCTTGTATTTAAGAAAGGAGTGCATGTGCAATAGATAATAATATCTATCATTTACAACTAACTTCACATTCCTACTTGTGTACGTTTTACTATCAAGAAGTTTTACTTTTTTTGATAAACGGGTCCAACAATGTGTTTTTCCTAAAATATTCTTTCGGAACATGGATTGTGAAAAAAACTATGTTACTTAAAGACCTTTTCTAATGGTATGTAAGGTGTATTTGTTATTAGGGTGGGAATATCAGCATAGTTGCCAACCTATAACCTATTTCACGTAAATTTATTTATTTTTTATAGCTTTTACACATAATCAAAATAAAATATCGACTGGATATTCTATAGGTAATAATTGACATATTAAAATTTAATATACAGGGTTAGTTGAAATAACCGAAACGGCAAATTTTCTTCAAAACAACCAAGTCTAAATCAATGAATTTTGGTACAGGCAGATAACTTAAAAAATGAATTAAAAATTGACAATTGCGACGTTGCCAGATTTTTAGTTTTTTTCTGTAACTTAATGAATGTTTTTGTTTAAATGTAACACTACTCTTTTTTTCTATTGAATTCGATTCCTTCTATAAACATTACCTTTTCCTGATAGTATCAAATTTTGCATGTAAATTTCCTTAAATTTAAAACTGACATATCTTACATAAAAATTGGATTTAATTTATTTTTTAAACGAAAACAATTAGACACCTATCTGCGCTAGAAACTAACCAAAAAGTTTCGCCATGCCACTAGAGGCAAAGAAAAAATACCATTTCTTCGAAATAAATTCTGTTGCCGAAAAAATGTTTCGAAAATAATCAATGAGTCATTTTATCACTTTTGGCTTTTAAATTTAGAATACAAAACATGTCAACAAATAAAGTCTATAATATAGGGTGGCACGCAAAAACTTATCCATTTAATTCGTTCACAGAATATATCCCTGAATTTGTATTTTTATTATTATTTTTGTATTTTTAATTTTAAGCAATTTAATTAAATGGTTAGATATTTTCGTAGCACTCTGTATTATAGACTTTATTTATAGACATGTTTTTTATTCTAAATTTAAAAGCCAAAAGTGATAAAATGACTCATTGATTATTTACGAAACATGTTTTCGGCCATATAACGTATTTCGAAGAAATGGTATTTTTTTCTTTGCCTCTAGTAGCATGGCGAAACTTTTTGGCCAGTTTCTAGCGCAAATAGATGTCTAATTGCTTTCGTTCAAAAAATAAATTAAATTCAATTTTTATGTAAGATATGTCAGTTTTAAATTTAAGGAAATTTACATGCATCTAGAGTTTATGCGCTACCCCGTACAATAGGACGTGTCAGGACGCAAACTACTCTGCGCTAAACACGAGAATCTTATATCTATAATTAAAAAAAAAAAGTTCAAAATTGGTTCATTATTAACGAAATTACAGCTTATTAATTTGAGCGTGCATATTTGAATATTCGATAATTAATGGGCGTAGTGTAGTTCTATGGGAAAAAAGTGAATTAGTTATAACTCTAACTCTAAAAAATCCAATCTCTTCCCATTTCGTCACCTTAGAGTTATACTGTTGTATGTCGCATTTTTTCTAAAATTGACTTTTTGGCGTTAATAAGTTGTATGTACCTCAAACTTGCCTTCCAGAGAATTACAATGTTGTATGTTACACCATATGTCATTGGCAACCATAAATACATTGTTGTATCAACGTGAAATGCGATTTTTAGAGTCTCATAGTTGTATATGTGTCACATACACCTTTGTAATTTTATATTTTATTCCTATGGTCACAAATAATACACATACAACTTTGTTTTTATTTGGTTGGAATCATTGAGTTAGTGTGCTAGTGGATTCCTGAGGTGGATAAGGCATACTATATGGCTATGCTTCCCAAAAATGATAATGCCTAACATATTTATTTCTCTAGTTCTGGATTATATTCTTATTTGTAGTTATTTTGTTTTTTTGTAACGTTACAGAGTTGTATGTTTTCATAATTAATAAAAAAACAGAGTTACATAATTGTATGTGTTTTTTCTAGTGCCCAAAATATAGAAAAAACAATGTATATGTGTATATTTTTTCTAAAAAACCGTAATAATTATAATGAAACTAACTAAGTACAAATTTTCTTAAGTGTAGGTCTGTCCATAGCACTGTAACAAAAAGCCAATTTTTCATAACGCTTTTTCTCAAAACTTGGTTTACTGCACATACCACAGTATAACTCTAAGGTGACGATTTAAAGACGCTTCAAATAATGTGAATAGGAAGGTTGGTAGACATAATGTACCTAATAATATCGATAACGATAATAACAATTAACAATAACATAGCTAGTAAAAATTACTTTCATATTATATTTTATTATTTCATAATCAAATTAATGTAGTAGTACATTAATTTGATTATGAAACCTATTCATGAATTTTTCTTCACTCAAAATTGTATTATGTACTAACTTTTGACATATACTTGAATTAATAAGTTAGTTCATATTTGTATTTAAACTGACTAAATACCTAGTAAGTTATAATTATTATTACTCATTAACTACTCACTATGACCACGTGTGTGTTAACGCAAAATCAAAATGCCTTATTTTGTTTGCATATCGAGAGTGCCATGGCTCCAGATGTTTGACAGAATTTTAATTATTACTAGCTGTGTTATTGTTAGTAGTTGTATGTTGGGCGGGTGAAACACTGCAGAAATAAGTTTCATGGAACTTGTGGCTGAAGCAAGTTACGTCAAACTTTTTTTTATGTCAATGCACACTCGAGAAACTTGCTTCTATAACAGTATTCTTTAACGTATCCTCGGATGAAGAAGTCATTTTGTTGTGGTTGGTAAACCACCCAAAGAAGTTATGAGCGAAGGAAAAAATACGATTTTGGGTACATCCTGCTAACATCGTTAACCTTAAATATAGTGCTAGTGTTGTTGGTAAAGAACTCTGGCAACATCCTGATCAGTTTAAGGTGTCAGTGTGTCACCCGCCTAAGTTGTTATTATCGTTATCGATACTATTAGGAACATTTTGTCTACCAACCTTCCTTTTCACATTATTTGAAACACTTTTAAATAGAAATAGATTGGATTTTTTTAGAGGTAGAGTTGCAACTAATTAACTTTTTTCCCATAGAACTATTTGAGATAAAAATTTGATACTATCAGAAAAAGGTAATGTTGATGGGAGGAATCGAATTCAATAAAAAAGAGTAGTGTAAAATTTGAAAAAAAAAACATTCCTTGAGTTACAGAAAAAACTAAAAATCTGGCAACGTCGCAATTGTCAATTTTTAATTAAATTTTTTAAGTTATCCGCCTGTAACAAAATTCATTGATTTAGCATTGGTAGTTTTGAAGAAAATTAGGCGTTCCGGTTATTTCAACTAACCCTGTATATTATTTAATAAATATCAATGAATTTATTTAATTATTTTAGAAGAATAGCGAAAGATAGCGAAAAATACCAGGTAATATTTTTTAAAATATTATTATGTCATTGTTCTTTCATTATACAATTCTCCCAAAACTAGCAATGAAATAAATTATTATTTTTGTAATATGTAAGATATTACCTCAATAATGTGCTGATATATCGATTTTCTTTAAATGTGAGTTATAATATAATATAATATCGAGTATAATATACTATGTAATAAAAACAACTAAAGGTTTTAGATGGGCAATAGATTCAATGGCGTTTAGAGTTTTACCTTAAATCCTATTTTAATATATATTTTATTTAATCAATCACAATTTCTTTAATGGTCAAGCATGTTACGTATTTATATTTTGAATTTATTGTAATTATCTTCTCTCTCTTTTCAGAAGCTTAAGAATGTTTTAATATAAAACGAAACGTTGAAGTCATATTATTGGCTGTCCTCATTCCCACTATACTTATCCCTATCTAATCTACTAGCAAAGGTGCTATACTTACATTGCTTTACCACAAATACAGCGGCCATTTAAAAAGTAATTATTATGTTTTGTTGGTTTAAGATGTTCCTTTGGATTTGTTCGGATTTATCATTCTGCTATTGTATAAGTTTTTATATTAATTTGACAAATCTTAGTCTATTCTATACAGGGTAAACCGTACACTAGTAATATTGTACAAATACGAACCTGAACCACGACGTCGTTTGCGAACCATGCCAGAAAGATTACGTTAATAATAAGAATTTGGAGGTAGAAAATTGAAAACATCAACCTTTTTAAGTATTTTTGCTAAAATATTTGAATAGATACACAGCATAATTATTAACTGTTGATTTTTATTGCTAATACATTTATTCGTAGCATTTTCTGTGTAACATTTACTTCAAAAATTACTAGTTGCCGGTAACATTAACTCCAAGCTTGTAATTATTACTCTACTGTAATAAGTAAATATTAGTTGGTGACCGAAATTGAATATTCTCTGCATAAAGTAGCAGTTACTAGGTTTAATAAAAACTTCTATATTTTCCAATACAGTGCTATTCGGAATAGTAGGTCACAGGAAAATTAATAAATCTACTTTAGTACATAGTTCCTTCTCATGACTGAAGTAAATACTACAATGAAAATGCTAAGTTTGAAAGTATTACCATGTACAGTCATGTACAATAAAGTGTTGTACACAGATTTTAACATCTTGTAAAAAAGATTTACAATTAAACCCATTCCAAATAGCACGGGTTACTATAAATAGGGATCGATTATGGGTTTCATATCAAGTCATCCCTGGCTTCTACGCATGCGCTAGCAGTGCGTAGCTCTTTTTTGTCACTTGGGTATTTTGGAGCTGTTTTTGAGTTGTTTTGGAGAAGCTTTTTGCTGTTTTTGATAGCTGCTTTGAGCTGTTATTTGCTCTTTTTAAGCTGTTTATTAGTTGTTTTAAGACATTCTCAACACAGCATAAAAACAACAAAAAAAAAGCAGTCCAAAACCGTTCAAAAGCAGCAATAAGCAGCTCTAAATATGCCCAAAACAGTTTAAAAACAGAAAGAGAAAGCTTCAAACGGGCTCAAGAACCAAAATAGCTAAAAAGCAGCAGAAAACAGTAACGAACTACTAGCGCATGCGTAGATGCCAGGAATAACCTGATGTGAAACCTTTCATCTATCCCTACTACTATAAAGAAAACTAATTTTTTAGAATCGAGAATTACGGTATAAGTAAAATAAAAAATTCTACTTCAAAAAATTATGCCTAAACAACATGATACAACAAAATTACCTTGTAGTGAATTTGCACACAAAGAAGTATTTCAGTAAACGTTTAATTGGCATATTATAAGGATATACTCTTAATGTAATACTAGATTCGATAGAGAATATTGTCACCAACTACGACAGGTTTGGATACTTTTCAGTGAACGTGTGAGCATGAGAGCATCGATACAGACTTAAAGTAGGGTAAAGTGGGCAAATGGCGGTCACTTAAGAAAAATTTGTTATCCTAAGCACAAAAATTACACATAACGGTAAATGATTTTAAAATCAAATTTGCCGGTCACCTATGCGGGCAATGCCGGTCATGCAGAAAAATATTTTAGGAATAATGAAATAAGCTTATTCTAATTCTTTATAAAAAATAAAAATGTATTGATATAAAAACATATATATTTAAGAACAAAATGTATATTTACTTTTTACAACTAAAAATGAAACAAAATTTGAATTTAAAATAGCTGAAAATTTTAAATAGCTAGAATAAAATAAATCTCCTTAAGTAACAGGCTGACACTCATCACAAATGTGTCCCTCTGCTGTGTCCCATCCACTGCATTCAGAATGCGCCCATCTTCCACATAGGGTGCACCTGCGCCATCACCCATCTGTGAAGAAAATTTTTCTTTTGCCTCATTTCCCAAAAAATGCTTTGTTATTCTTTTTTATACAAGAAAAGAAAGAAAAATAGTCAATCTTTACGTAGTAACTGAGCTTTTATAAAACAATAGAAAGATTTTATCTCCAAGTATTATTTTACTTACCGTAAATATTACATCAAAATTGTCGAAAACACGTGGTCCGCTGCACTAAACAAGGTATTAATGCAAACTGCTCACAATAAATCGGCTATCGAGAATCAGAGGTCAACTGGCACATGTGCACGCACATTGCATTCTTGCCAAAATTAACTATAAATACTTTGAAGCCCTGACCGGCATTGTCCACCTGACCCTATGTTGGGCATAGAAATATGTTAGAAAATGTAACGTTACCTAGCGTATCTCAACATTTTTCTAACAATATCAGTATTTTCCAGTAAGACAATAGTCCAGTGTATAATGCGGTAATTTTAAATTTGTTTTCAATACAAAAAGACGTATATAATTTTATTAATCAATTTAACTTAGCAACAATAGCATTTATATTTGAAATATTCAAATTAATTAACTTCTCTAATATAAGCCAATTAAGAACCAAAAGTTGTATGTAATAAAACGATTGTTTAGGATCTACCTATACATTTGTACCAGCAACCGCTATTTACGACTTTGTTGTACAATACTTCATTTAACTTTAGAAAATTATAGACAAGTTAATAAAAGGATAACTGCTGTACGACACTTTATTGAACACAACACTGTACCTACTTAATTTTCTTTTCATATCACCCATTATTAATGCCTTTAAGAAACTTATATTTGGCTTTGTTGACTAATATAAGAAACTCAGTATGTATGTAGAACAATATCTGTTAGGAATTTGTCAAGGTATGTATGCCCTAATGTTAGTTGTTTTTGGACCAGTCAATTCTTTGTGCTTGCCAGTTATGTCTGTTTTTGCTTAGTTGTGTAACTTCTAAGCGCGTTGTAGTGTCACTTTCGTAGTTGTGTCATGTAAGCTTATTTCGGCTGTTCGTTGTTTATCCATGTCGCTGTATTATTGAGTATGACTGGGGAGTAGTTTTCCGACATTTATTTCTTTGTATCTGTATAGTCTTTGGCATAAACTGCTAGTTTCTGTTTTTGTAATAGTTTTTGCTTTGTCCTATATTATGTATTGAACGTTGCTAATAAATTGGCTGTTTATTCGTCCAATGTCTTGTGTGTGTATTGTCTTGAATTTTGTTTAGTATTATAGCTTTATAGGATGTCCTCGCCCTAGTATCATTATAAGTATTTGTTATTAAATTAGTATTGCAGTATTGATTATCTTGGGTTTTCTCTCAAATTCCCTGTTGTAAGTATTCTTCGTCTTTTAATTGCCCCAATTTGTACCCAGTAGATAGATAAGTTAGTTATTTAGTTCATTTGTAATATTTGTGACTTCGTCGAGAATGTCTGCTCGTGGCTAGCCGAACTGTGGTATCTGGTTACAGGGTTGTTCTGTTGCATTAGTATTTCATGGGGAGTCTGTCTGTTTGGTGAAGGTTCCTTCATTGTTTCTCGTACGTTGGTATTATTCCATTGGTATTTTGTGAATATCAGAATTATTCCCCTTCTGCATCGCTGATTTTTAGTCTGTGTAGTATTCTACGGACTAAAAGCTAAGATACTTTTTATGGTAACCTTCGATTGTCTGTAATGACTCGTTGTTAGTATACAAATCTTTGTTCCATTCTTAGACCAGGGCTGAAGCCTTTGAAAATGGTAAAAAGTGAAAAAAAAATAATAGTAGAATGAAACCCCTTGGAAAAGGAAGAGAATATAACAAAAATGAAAGGAAAAATAATTTACGGGAGATCCGAGGTCGGGAAGTGGAAAGGGGTGAGTTTTTAAGGGTAGAAAACGATTTATCTCGATTTTCGGCAAAACTACAAGTCCTATGGAAAAACGTTAAATGGCAAAGTTGTAGGTAATAAAAAGATCTACAACTTTTTTATTTACACTTTTCACATGACCTCAAAATTTATGTGAAAAATTCAAATAACCAAGTTTTTGGTTTTTTATTTTTATCTTTAACAAAAAAAATTTTTTTTCACAAAATTTGGTGAAAACTTACCTTTTTATGTCCCAAATACACTGTAATTTTTTGATTTAGAATATTTATCTATTCACCTTATTTTGATTTAATATCGAAAAAGCACCCTAATTTTCAATCACACAAATTTTGAGGTTATGTGAAATAAGTATCCATATCCATAGGACTTGTAGTTTTGCCGGAAATCGAAATAAATCGTTTTCTACCCTTAAAAACTCACCCCCTTCCACTTCCCGACCTCGGATCGCCCGTAAATTATTTTTCCTTTTATTTTTGTTATATTCTCTTCCTTTTTCAATTGGTTTCATCCTACTATTATTTTTTTTGGTTTTAAAATTATCGACCCTGGTCTATAGTATATGCGTCAGGTGTGGATATTTTTTTATAACCAGTTCATCTAACTTAAATCTGTATCTTGTTCTGATTGTCTTGAGTTACTGTTGTTACTTTATAGTATCATCGCATGACATGTCTGCTAAGTTTATTTATTCAAGGTATTCGTTGTCTAAGTTTATCCGCTTTACTGGCTGCTACCTGTTGAGGCAGCAAAACATCTGCATCATTGGGTTGTGGGTTATAGTAAGACTGTTTCTTATACTCGTATATGTCTTCATCCATTATTTAATGCCGAATTCTGTAAAGGTAGAAACGGTTTTTTTGTTTAGATTTAATACCCAAAACTGCGGTTTTCTCCTTTGATATTTACTCCTGGATTTACACAGGGTGAATGGACTTTTGGACTTTTTATTAGTATTATTGTCTGTGCTCTCAAAGCTGAAGTGGACTATTTTTAGCCTTATGGGTTTTTAGCAAGTAAGTTAGTCAGTCAATTGGTTGTCAGGAAATGGTTCTTTATATTGCATATCTAAAGTATGACTGCTTTTTGTATATTATGTGAGTGAGTGTATGAGTGTAAGGATAGATTATTTAGGTTTTGTAACGGTAGGGTTTGTAACTATATCTTATTTTCATGTATGTTTATTGTATATTGCAAGTGAAATGCATTTATCAAAATATGGTTGTTTCGTTGGGAATTTCAATTACAATGAGGTACGTTGTTTTTCCGTTTTATTTCGTGTTATGTCTGATCATTTATTTGTAACAGTTTTTTAGGGTGCATAGTTGTCTTCCAGTAATGTTTTATGTCTATACAGGATGGTCCAACGAAAATTTAAACCTCGATTTTTCTGTTTTAAAATGAAAATGTGGAAAATCGCTCGGACCCGTCGATTTCTGATTCGAGGGGGAATAACTTTTCCGCTTTTTTATCTCCGTAACTTCAACCCCCTAACGGGGGTGAGCACAACCCCCTAATTTTGAATAGGGAAGAGGGGTGTTGCGATACCTCATTTTAAAGATCTTATTGAGTACTATCTAACCCTAAAATTTCGCTTCAAAATTTTCATTTTTAACGAAATGACAGCTAAAATAGTGAGAGACTACTTACTTTTGTGATTAGTTTATTAAATGCTGAAAATGGTCTACATTCACTTCCATGCAGTAAAATAAATTTTGCTCAAAATGTTTACGTACATTATTTAACATTTCTGGTGTAATTTGACGGCATTCCTTAATGATCCGAATTCGCAAATCATCCAGTGACTCAGGCTGGGTAGCGTAAATCTTAGATTTCAGGTGAGCCCATAGAAAAAAGTCCAGTGGAGCCAGATCAGGTGATCTGGGTCCACTCAATGTGTCCCCTTCTTCCAATCCAGGCCTGAGGAAAATTTTCATCTAAAAACTGACGCACAGGTTGAGCAAAATGAGGTGGTGCGCCATCTTGTTGAAAAATGATCGTTACATGGTCTTCTTCATTCTCCAATACTTGAAGGAGGGCTGGATAAATAGCGTCCTCTAATAGTTCTAAATAAATTTGGCCAGTGAGATTACCGGGTATAAAAAAAGGACCGATAATGTGATTTCCATAAATACCCGCCCAAACATTTAACTTTTGGGGATGCTGAGTATGCACTTCACGAAATAATCTTGGATTTTCATCTGACCAAAACCGACAGTTATGCCTGTTTACAATGCCATTAAAGTAAAATGAACACTCATCCGAGAGACATATTATATTAAACATATAGTTAGGATTATTGTTAATAATTTCACTGACCACTTCACAGAACTGGAGTCGGCGATCGAAATCATCCTCATTCACTTCCTGAACCAATCGTATCTTAAAAGGATGGAACTTATGTTGTTAAAGAATTCTCATGATTGTTGTGCGTTAAACACCAGATTCATCGGACCATTTTCTAGTACTAAGGGTCGGATCCATTGCTACTTGACCTAAGACAGCCACTTTCCTCGCTTCGTCTCTTTCATACACCCTCTTTTTGTTTCCGACTGAACCAGTAGCATCAAATTTGGCAACCAGTTGCACAACGTAAGCAGCTGATACATTTTTTTCAGAATGTCGTTCGTTTTCACTCGCGCAGAGTCGATATTTCTATAAAATAATTTTATCATTTCCACCCTTTCTTTTACGGAATACATCATTTTAATTCTACTACAAAGTTACAATCGCTTTGACACAGTTTTACCGTTCTTTAAAATTTACGATAGAAAATATAAATAAATCAAAAACATCGTCCATCTACTTTTTTGGACGAAAAATTAACAAATAAATAAATAATTCAAATGCGTCTGATAAGAGTAATATCCTCGAGGTAAATTCCACATTCTCTACTCATAAACCAGCGTTCTTTACTGCATGCAAGTGAATGGTGGCCATTTTCAGCATTTAATAAACGAATCATAAAAGTAAGTAGTCTAACACTATTTTAGCTTTCATTTCGTTAAAGATGAAAATTTTGCGGCGACATTTTAGGGTCAGATAGTACTCGATAAGATCCTCAAAATGAGGTATCGCAACACCCCTTATCCCTATTAAAAATTAGGGGGTTGTGCTCACCCCCGTTAGGGGGTCGAAGTAACGGAGATGAAAAAAGCGGAAAAGTTATTTCCCCTCGAATCAGAAATCGACGGTTCCGAGCGATTTTCCACATTTCCATTTCAAAGCTAGAAAATCGAAGTGTTAAGTTTTCGTTAGACCACCCTGTATGTTCTCGCCTGTGCATAAAATATATGTCCTGCAAAACAAGATTAAAATGATGACTTACCGTTAAAATTGCAACGGCCACTGATGCAATATTTAATGACGAAATAAGGAAGTTGGTTAAAGTGACATACCTTGTGTATCTATTAGTTTTTTTGACAAAGCTAAAAATAGAAAACCATATACTTAATAATTATTATATATTGTTATGTGGAAATTATATGAAACCAACTTTTTTTTCTTCCTGTGCAATGGAACCACAGTTTCACCAAGCATGTAACCCAATACAAATTAATTACCAACTAACTATGTTCGCATTTGGTTAAGAAAAATTAATTTTATGTCTTCCTGTATTTATTGCTTTGACAAAAAAGTAGGTCGTCAAAATTTATGTTATTTGGAAAAAATTTGTGTATGACTCATGCTGGTCGTATACTGCGATATGACATCAATTATTTTTTCTAAACAGGTAGAATAAAAATGATTATTACCGAATAACAAAACAGTGATTTTCCACTATTCTTCTTAAGGCGGCATATTGGTTATCTAACTTATTCTTCATATCTAGGTTGCGTATAAGGGTTTGTACAAATTTAAGTTTTGCAGTTGCAAACATCATCGGTGTTAAAGTTATTATTTTAGTAGACAAATATAAACTCAAATAGAAACAGCAGAATATAAAATTTAAAATAAACACAGATATAAAATTTTCTCTTTCTTCGAAAGGTAACCAAAATGTCATAAACACTGAATCTTGAGTCATTTCTTTTTCGCTTTTCTTTTCTGTTAAGTCACTTTTAAGAAAAAGTGTCGATTTGATTGTAAAAAATATAAACATTGCCATAATAAGTACTACGATAAACATATTTCTTATTGTAATAATAAGTTTAATATCTTTTTTATACATTTTCATTAGTTCGTCATCACTAGAGTTGCTAATTTCTTCTTCTTCACTAATTATATCCTGAAATAGTTGGTTTGTGTCATTTTTTTCATAGATAATTCCTTTTATTACGAAACCTAAGATTGTCAAAAACATAGAAATACATTGAAAAAAATGCTCAGCATCAGCCTCGATTAATATCAATTGTATAAGCTTTCCCGTCAGCAACAATAAGGATATAATTACAATTGTCCAGTGAATGTAACGATAAAATCGTTCAACGATTCTAAGCGCTGAGTTTTCTGTCCACTCTGATTTCCATATTCCTAATATTATCATGGAATACTTTATATTTGATATAATCATTTTCTATAGATAGTGGACCTATAAATAAATTTAAAAAGTTTTTAAACAAAATTTAACACCGGAAAACACTTTAAATTAAAAACTATTCTATATTAATAATAATTTAATATTATAAATAAATATACTCTAGAATTTTTTTTTGTTAATGACAAGCAGAGGAAGCGATGCTTCATTGACTCGATATAGCGTTATCATCAAGGAACATAATATTAGCCTTTTATACTGGGTGACAACGAAATTTTTTACAGGCGCCATACAACTTTTTTTTTATTCAGAGATTTGAAATTTGGTTTGAAAGCTTATTGAGACATACTTTCCATGAAAAAACAAATGAATATCACTACAGTGGAAGTGGGCACAAGTAAAGAATTTTTAATAGAACGCTGTATATTTTTTATACTGTTGGATAAAGCTTGGAATTCCCTTTTTGATGACATATCACAAGTTGTTTTTTTTTATGGCCATATAAAAGGTATTTCTCTTAAATTCAATACAGCGACAATCTGACTTAACCAATAATACTTTTATCAAACAACCAGTTAAAAACGCATTAACTTTACGCATTTTTTTTTATGTATTAACACACTTTAATACTATTATTTGATAAGTACCACTTTCTATTTAAAATTCCCAAAAAATTTACGATAAAACTTTTCATATTCAACCAAATTTTAAATGTACCCAATTTTGTGACAAATTAAAACTTTTGAGAATCTTAGTAAAAACCGATACGAAAACTAATATAGTTTTTGTTTTTAACTGGTAGTTTGACAAAAGTGTTTTTGGTTACGTCAGATTGTCGCCATATTGAATTTAAGAGAAGTACCTCCTACATGGCCATTTAAAAAAAATACAACTTGTGATATGTCATTAAAAAGGGAATTTCAAGCTCTATCCAACTGTATAAAAAAGATGCAGGTGTCTATTAACAATTCTTGACTTGGATCCACTTCCGGAAAAACCGAAAGTGATATTAGACTTTTTTTTATGGAAAGTATAAGTCTCGATAAGCTATCTCCTTAATCTAAATTTTAAATCTCTAAATTAAAAGATAATAAATTGTAAAATGATTTCATCGTCATCCGGTATAGAATACCGACCACTTAATCAAGAATCACTCGGATCCACCAATCAATTCTGGATATTTTTTATAAATCATGCCACATAACTAATTTCAACCGTTTACGAAATTGATTGATATGTTTCTCAACTTAGTAACATTCTGGACTCAAATCAAAATCTTTAAGGCATTGATATTGACAATTTGCTATTTAAGTTTAAAACGTCAAAAAATGTCAGTAAATGTTAATCAAATTTGAATGTTGCTCTCCTGATATTACATCCAAATTGCGCCTCGCTGAAGATGAACGCGTAGAAATTTTGATTATGTTGGATTGTGAAGATAAAAGTAGATAGAAGTCATAAGGAAGTCCTTGATATGTTTAATCAAAAATATCCAAATCGCCCTCCTATTAGCCACTCGATAGTATCTAGGATAGCAATTAAGTGAAGAATTTCTCGTACTGTTAAAGACAGTGTTAAAAGTGATAGTTCTGGTATACTTGGCAAGAAAAAAATTAACATCACCACAAGAAGATTCCCATAGCTCAAGCAGACAACTTGGTGTGACTGCGACATTCACAAAACTACATATAAATAAAAAAAAAAGCAAAGTTTCATTCCTACAAACCAGTACAAGACTCATTACACGATGATTCTAACAGGCAAGGGCAATTTTGGGAAATAATGATTAAGCTAACAGATAATTCCGCACGAATTGTCCAAACAATTTGGTTTTTAGATGAAGCTACGTCTTCTTTAAATGGTTAATTGAGAAAACTACAGATGCTGGGCGTAGGAATATCCTCACTGGTTCATATAAAATCAAACCCAGTATAGTAACAACGTTAATGTCTGGACAGGCATAGGTTACCCGGGCAATCCTGCTTTGATGAGAGTTTCATTGAAAAAACATATTTCAATTTACTTTGCAATGATTTGGTTCCTGGAGTACTCCCCATACTTAGATCGCCCGATCTTAACCCATTAGACTTCTTTTATGTGGTTACCTCAAAAATTTAGTTCGTAAATCTCAAACTAACTGGATAGATATGCTTGTCGTTTTTTTAAAAGTTAATATTTTGTAAAGATTAAAGATAGGTATATTTATGAACAATGCAAAAATGTAAAAATATACAATATTATGTTTAATTAAAAAAAAAAGAAATTATACAAGTAGCATTTTTATAATACACCATGATCCTTACCTTTATCATAACTCTGTATACTGCAAACTATGTACATTCGAATAACTACACGTAATGATATTATACAGTGCAGTTTATAAATAATAATAATAGTAATATTAATAATAATAATAATAATAATAATAATAATAATAATAATAATAAAAATAATAATAATAATAATAATAAATATAATATAAATCAAAAACTCAGCAATAGGTTTCTACAAAATGGCCAACTATACCCAGAGACGGAAGGTTTTGTTCTGGCAATACAGGATCAGGTCATAGCAACAAATAACTACAAAAAATATATTCTAAAAGATAACACAATCACAAATGACAATTGCAGAAAATGTCACCTTGTTCCTGAAACAATAGACCATATAATATCAGGATGTAAGCTAATGGCCGGTATTGAATACATAAATAGGCATAACACGATGGCAAAAATTATTCATCAAGCGATATCATCACAGTACCAACTGCACCAGGACACACAACCATATTACAACTACTCCCCACAAACCATAATTGAGAATGAATATGCTAAGCTATATTGGGACCTTACTATACAAACAGATAAAACAGTAATCCACAATAGACCCGATATCACCCTTCAAGATAAAACTAAGAACATAACTTACCTTATAGATATCGCAGTACCATCCGATCAAAATATAATTAAAAAATACACGGAAAAGAAAAGAAAATATCAGGAACTAGCTATAGAAATGGAAAGAGCCTGGAAACAAAAACAAGTATACATTCTTCCATTCATTATTTCAACAACAGGAATTACCCCGCACTCATTCAGTAAAAATCTAGCGCAGATAGGCCTAGGAGAAAATGTACATACCCAAGCACAAAAAGCTGTAATACTACACACATGTAATATAGTGAGATCGTTTCTAAACCAGAAATAGCCTTGATAGACTTGGTATCGAACCCGCCTATCAAGGAAAGAGGACCAGCCTAAGCTGCTGTGAATACAAGGAATAATAATAATAATAATAATAATAATAACAATAACAATAACAATAACAATAACAATAACAATAACAATAACAATAACAATAATAATAATAATAATAATAATAATAATAATAATAATAATAATAATAATAATAATAATAATAATAATAATAATAATAATAATAATAATAATAATAATAATAATAATAATAATAATAATAATAATATTAATAATAATAATAATAATAATAATAAATCATATCGAATAAAGAGAGAAGTGGCAGTCGAATTAAACATGGAAGCGCCACTTGTAGAAGAAGAAAATCCACTAAATGAAGTCATACCTGTAGAACCCAACAATACACCAAGCGCCGCAGAGGTGGAATTTGAAAACATCCATACGTCCTATCACGGACTGGACCCATCAGCTAAACCAGCATTGCCAAAAGTAATTTTTAAACCAACAACGAAAAATTATATCTGCGAGGTAAATAAAATCATTGGAAACAGAATTGACGCTGAAACATCAATCGAAGACCTTCATAGCCTTATTTATACAGGAGCGCTCACCACGCTCACCCTAAACGGTCAGGAATTGTTCAAGCCAGGTAAGAGGAAAGGTACTCCAGCTATACCCCCTTGGGAACGTCGGTTAAGTATGAAAATCAATTCGGTCAGACGAGACATTGGGGTGGTAACTCAGAGTCAGAGGTTAAATCCCAGCAGAAAAGTTGTTGAAGCCGCCAACAGAATATTGAATCGCGAAAGAACCAATGATAACCCCACCGCTGTAGATATATTAGACCTCTTAAAGCAGAAACTAGCAGCTCTAGCAAAAAGGTTAAAGCGATACAAGGTAAGCAACACCAGAAGGCAACAAAACAACCTATTCGCCAAAAGTGAAGGGGTATTCTACAAACACCTAGGTTCCTCAAGTCAGAATGATAATAAAGCACCAACTGAAACTAACCTCCCAACTAAAGAGATTACTAAAGGCTTCTGGGAATCAATTTGGAGTGTCCCTGTAAACCACAAAAGAACAAAATGGCTCTATGATGAGAAAACAGCTGCTAATAATCTCCGCACTATGACAGAATGGGAAGTGACACTAGATGAGGTAATAAAGGCCACAAGCAAAACATTAAATTGGAAGGCGCCAGGACCAGATAAAATCCAAAACTTCTGGTACAAACAATTCAAGGCCACGCATAATCACCTAGCAAAATGTTATACTTACCTGCTCTCTGAGCCTGAACGGATGCCTCACTTCATGACAAATGGTGTAACCTACCTGCTTCCAAAGACGCAACAACCTTCTGACAACCCTGCAAAATACAGACCGATAACATGTCTTCCAACGATCTATAAAATAATGACTTCAATACTTACCGAGAAGATCTATACCCACCTCGAGGTCAATAAACTGCTAGACGAAGAACAAAAAGGATGTCGGAAGGGCTCAAGAGGATGCAAGGAGCAATTAGTCATCGACTCAGTGATAATGTCCAATGCCAAACGTACAAACAGCTCCCTCCACACGGCCTACATTGACTATCAAAAAGCGTTTGACAGTGTTCCTCATTCTTGGCTATCAGAAGTCCTAAAAATCTACAAAATAGAAAGCCACATCTGTACGCTTCTTGGTCACGCAATGTCTCAATGGAAGACAAAACTCATGATCAATGCAAACAACGGCACACTTGATATAGGCACAATTAATATCAAACGTGGGATATTCCAAGGAGACGCGCTAAGTCCCCTTTGGTTCTGTTTGGCCTTGCGCCCTTTGACAACCATGTTGAATAAACAGCGTAAATGTTCACAGTCAGATAGATCTATAAGTCACTTGTGGTACATGGACGATCTTAAACTGTACACAAAATCTGAACAACACCTACACGATCTTCTCTCTTGCGTTGCACGCTTCAGCTCAGATATCAATATGAAATTTGGCCTCGACAAATGCAAAATGAGTGGAATGGTGAAAGGTAAGTGGATACAACATGAGAACTATGAAGTCAGTGTGGACCAAGGCACGATCGAAGGAATGGAGGAGAGAGAACGCTACAAATACTTAGGTTATCTGCAAGCTAGGGGTATTGACCATAAGGCAGCAAAACAGACGGTTACTGATACTTACCTGAAAAGACTACGTTCCATTCTACGCTCTAAACTGTCAGCAAGGAACATCTCTAAAGCAGTCAATACTTATGCCACGTCTGCAATCGCTTACAGTTTTGGTGTCATTCACTGGACCAAGACGGAACTCAATGACCTTAATATAAAAACAAGAAAAGAATTCCGTAAGTTCCGAGCACACCACCCTCGTTCCTCTATAGAGAGATTTCACTTACCTCGAAAAATGGGAGGCCGAGGTATTCCCGACCTAGTGGCGAGACATGCTAACCAACTTACCAATTTAAGGGAATACTTTCATATTAAAGCAATATCCAGTGAGATGCACCGTGCTGTGGTGAGAGCGGACAAAAAGGCTACACCTCTAAAGTTGTCAGAAACAGATTACCACCCTACTGAAGAGACTTCTACTCCGGATCAACAATTAGAACAATGGAGAAGCAAACCACTTCACGGTAGATACTTAGCCGGAATAGAGAATGAACATATCGACGGGAATGCATCTACAACATATCTCAGAACTGGTAATTTGTTTTTGGAAACGGAAGGCTTCATCGCTGCTATCCAGGACCAAGTCATTGCGACAAAGGTTTATAGAAGAAATATCCTAAAAGAACAACAGGACAGTGTCAAATGCCGAATATGCAACCAGAAGGATGAAATGCTAGACCACATAGTTGATGGATGTTCAGTGCTTGCACCGAAAGCATACCTAGACAGGCATAATAGAGTCGGAAAAATTATCCACCAAAGTCTACGGAAAAAATACCTAGGTCTCACAGAACACACACCATATTATCAATACGAGCCGCCACCAGTATGTGAGAACGACGACATGCGACTCTACTGGAACAGAAAAATAATCACAGATCGAACAATAACAAACAACATTCCCGACCTAGTACTTACCTTCAAGGCTGAAAAGAAAACACTCATTGTTGATTTTGCCGTTCCCCTTCCAACCAACATCGAGAAAACTTACTCTGAAAAGATAAATAAATACTTACCATTGAGCGATGAAATACGCCAAATGTGGAACATGGAGACAGTGGCAATAGTACCGATAGTCACCGGCTCGACTGGTGAAATACCTAAAACAATAAAGAAGAGTTTGGGTCAACTTGGTTTAGATGTAGATTTATACGTACCTATGCAAAAGTCTGTGTTGTTAGACACGTGCAGCATAGTCCGTAGGGTTTTAGGCGAAACTTAACTTTAAGTGGTTTAGAACCACACCAACGAGCAGGCCATCTTGTCACTGACCGATGTGCTCTAGCTCTAAACCCAGTTTAGAAACCTGTGAAAAAGAACAAATAATAATAATAATAATAATAATAATAATAATAATAATAATAATAATAATAATAATAATAATAATAATAATAATAATAATAATAATAATAATAATAATAATAATAATAATACAACACACACACACACACACACACACCCTCACAGATAACCCAAACAAACACATACAATGATACACAATTATTACAATAAGATAAAATCAATACCTGGTCAGAGAAAATCCTCCATGAACAGCATAGATACCACGTGAAACAAGATTACATCGACAAAGGATCATCATATACATGGTTAAAAGATGGTCAGCTTTTTCCCGAAACAGAAGGGTTCTTACTCGCTATTCAAGATAAAGTTATAGCAACAAGGAATTATCAGGAACATATAATCAAAGACCCGGCTATAACAGACGACACATGCAGAAAATGCCACCTCCAGAAGGAAACAATTGACCATATTACAAGTGGATGTAAGATTCTTGCTGGCCAAGAATACACAGCAAGACACAACGCAGCAGCAAAAGTAGTTCACCAAGCACTGGCCATAGCGTGTAAGCTCGAAGAAAACTCAGAACCATACTACAAATACACACCAACATCCATACTCGAAAACAAAGGTTTGAAACTGTACTGGAATATAAATATTCAAACAGACAAAACAATATCCCCAAATAGACCAGATATCACTCTTCAGTTAAAAAAAAACCACATACAATGTCAGAGATCCTTGATACCCTTAAGCAAAAACTAGCGGTATACGCTTTAAGACTCCGAAGAAAAAAGAGTCAAACGAAAGAAAAGATACCAACAACCTCTTTCTTAGAAATGAAAAGCAATTCTACCAAAGAACCGTGTCCAACCAGAAAATAAGAATAATAGACAGACAGACAAGAACTAACCAATTATTGGAAAAGCATATGGTCGGAATCAAAACAACACAATAACAACACCTGGATTAAAGCCGAAGAAGATAGACACAAACGCATAACAGAACAAGAAGATATCATACTTAAAACAGAAGAAATCACAGATACAATCAAATCCACACAAAACTGGAAGTGCCCTGGCATAGATAGCATTTAAAACTTATGGTTTAAATAGTTTACCAAAGTCAGCTTCCGGTTAACTAGGTGCACGTGACCTCCTGAATCAAATCAGTTGAATCAGAGGTTCAAAAATGTTTCAAAATATAAAAACCGATATGGCGGCATATAGACAGCTGATTTTCCATAAAATTGAATGTTAATAGGTTAACAATTAATTTGAAACTATCAGTCATAATAAAATACCATAATAACAGTGACGGGTCTCGTTCCAAAATTAATTTTCCACGGGTGCGTTTGTGTTGTTGCACACGGTTGACAAAATAGTTTTATATTTCAATAATTTAATAACTAAATTGATGGAAAATTAGATAAACAATATACCTACAGTAAAACCGTTGACTAGCGACCATCCTTGGGAATCAAATGT
Source organism: Polydrusus pterygomalis (assembly GCA_963969555.1). Classification (NCBI taxonomy): domain Eukaryota; kingdom Metazoa; phylum Arthropoda; class Insecta; order Coleoptera; family Curculionidae; genus Polydrusus; species Polydrusus pterygomalis. Next base: position 86,616,127 of record OZ018378.1, read on the forward strand.
TGGTCTGTAAGTAGGAATGATTGTTTAATAAATAAAAATTAGAACTTCAGAATTTTTCTGCATTTTACATTGTATATAATTTTGAATATTTTTGTGTACTTTTATTTTAACTAAACTGATGTAATATATTATTGCGAATATTGATTATTGATTCATAATTTTCAACATATTTTTTCAGAAACTTTACTGGTTCTCTTGCAATTCTTGGTAGTTCGCATTAATATCTTCTGTTGAAGTCCTTTCTATAACGAAATCCTAAGCTTTTAATGAGCGCTGACAATGACCTGAGACCTATTTCCAAAACACCTCGTTCGTTCAAAGCATCTTTCAGAGCTGAAAGCGTTATATCGACTTGTGATGCATATAATTCGTATATAACATTCCTTACATCCATTTTTTTACCTTCCAGTAAAGTTTCAATCTTCGCTTTCCTCGATTATAGTTGCGTTTTCTTCATTGGTATATTTCTACTACTTTCATGAACAATCCTCTGTATTGATCTTAATCTTAGTTTTAGTGCTTCCGATACTTTCTCTTTAATAGACTCGCCGGTTTCAGTAGCCTTTTCTTCTTCATTTTTAAAATAATCTATTAAATTGAGAACCATTTTTTTTCCTGGGGATGCAGAAAACCTGCAAACCGATTTGTATTCGACATTTTATGTCACAATATTTTTAATAATTACAAATTTGTCAAAACTAGGGAGCTGATTCACGACATTATATAATACGGTAGTGTTCTTCGAAACATTTTGATAATTACTGAAAATTAGATGTGCTTCTCTCTCAGATTCATAAATAACCAATAGGTTTATCGCGTTTATATTACGGATATCTTTATAATGCCGTTTTAACCTTGGTTTGACCAAGACAACACTATATAAGTTTCTCTATGATAAGTTCATAACGCGCCTAGTTAAGTGGAAGCCAACTATACTACACACGAAGCACTTACACGCCAAATTAACAAAATTATGCAGCAACCTCAGGTGCTTCCCAGCTTCCTGGCTCAAGGAATAACCTACATAAAACCCAAAAACTCGGACACTAAAAACCCCTCAAACTTTCGACCTATCACCTGCCTACCAACCTTATGTAAGATTATCACAGCCACAATCTGCCAATAGAATAGAACAACACCTTACGTTCAACAACATACTCACAGAGGATCAAAAAGGATGCAGAAAAACAGCCAGGGCTATAAGGAACAACTGGTTATAGATAATGTCATCATGGGACAAACTGGAAAAGAACATAGAAACATCCACATCGGGTATATAGATTATAAAAAGGCATTTGACTCCGTACCTCATAGCTGGGTAATAAAGGTCCTTGAAATCTACAAAATCAACAAGAATATCAGGGAATTCCCTATACAAACTATGAAAACCTGGAGAACGAATATCCGATTAAACACAGAAACCGAGTATATCCAAACAGACGAACTCCATATCAGGCGTGGTATTTTCCAAGGGGACTCACTTAGCGCTCTGTGGTTCTGTCTCTGTCTTAACCCACTCTCAAACGTACTTAATAATACAAAGCATCGCTTTCATCTCAGGTACAGTAAAGGAAACTAACAACAAATAAACCACTTATTATATATAGACGACATTAAACTCTACGCAGCCACGGAAAACCAGTTGAAGGGCCTTCTCAAAATCACGGAAACATTTACTTCAGACGTCTGTATGGAGTTTAGAATAAGTAAATGCAGAGTACTCCACATAAACAAAGGCCAGTGGAAAGAACATCATGAGGTTCAAGCAGTCAATAATAAAACACTAGACAACATGCATCAAGGCACCAAACTAAACCATACCCACATCAAAACAGAGCTTAAAAGTGAATTCAAGAATAGACTCACCAAACTGATAAAAACCAAGTTAAAATCCAAGAACCTTACTAAGGCCATAAATACGTATGCCATACCTACTCTAACATACTCATTCTGTATTATCAAGTGGTCCCAAACAGACCTAGAAAATATTAACATCCTCATACGCTCTGAACTTACTAAACACAGAATGCTACACCCCAATTCATGTAAAGAAATGTTAAAAATCAAAAGAAATGTAGGAGAAAGAGGAATTATAGACGTAACATCACTGCACACAAGGCAAATCCAAAAATTCAGAAAATTCTTTCATACTAAACATACCAGTCTCCACACAGCGATAAGCAATGCAGATAAAAACTGTACGCCCCTCAACCTATCTTAAACAAACCATCCAGCAGACACATACAATGATACACAATTACAACAAGAAAAAATAAATACCCGGTTAGAGAAAATCCTCCATGGACAGCATAGATACCAAGTGAAACAAGAGTACATCGACAAAGGATCATCATATATCGTTCATTTGGAAGAAGAAGGTTACATTTCGAAAATCTTCATTTTTTAATTTAGTGCATTATTATAATAATAATAATAATAATAATAATAATAATAATAATAATAATAATAATAATAATAATATATATTTCTAAAGATATTTTTTACAATGTATAGAATTCGTCATGTACCTAATTTAAATTTTAAATTTGTGAGTTACATACAATACACCCAACAAAAAAGAAAAACAAACAAACAAACAAAAATAAGTAGCAGTAAACAAAAGCCAACCATTAAAAAAAACTATTAAAAAAAACTATAATTAAAAAACTCATCCAAAATAGACTTATTAACTAAAAATTTCTTAAGGCCTTCTTAAAACACAATATATTTTTAGAGTTTTTTAAATCCGGAGGCAAAGTGTTAAATAATTTAGGCTAGAACACTTGGAGAGTTCCTGGTAATGTTGAGATTACAATGTGGTATACAAAAGTTTGACTTATATCTCATGTCAACAGTATGAACCATAAAATGTTTCTTAAACTTAGCTTTGTTTAAAAATACGTAAACGCACATTTCAAAAATAAAAACCGATGTAACAGTTAATATATTATATGCCCTAAACAGGTTCTACAGGAATATGTAGAAGGAACATTACTAATTATTCTTAAAAAAATTTTTTGACAAAAAAGAATATCGGAAACCATAGGTGACCTACCCCAGAATCAGTCTGAAAAGGTGATTACTTTTATGTAAAAAAAAGTTACAAGTGTAGTTGCAGTGGCCTCCGAGAGATGGCAGATGTAACCATTTGGTTTTACCCGAGTAGACATATCAGCTCTGTGCAAAACCGGTATATCTCAGTATGTTCCTTCCTGACTCTTTAAGTTGAGCTTCGGTATTTTTCAAAAATAAGGTTATATTTTATATTATCACTTAAAGAATAGTAGTTTTTTTTGTTAAAAGGGTGACATTTTTTGTTGTAATCTTCGTGCTTAACAGTAAGTTTATCTTTGTATATTTCTTTTTTGTTTATAGAGTTATTAGTGAAAATATAACCCGTTTCAAGAAATGTTTAGTACTAAAAGTTTGATGTATTTTTTAAAAGAAAGTGATATTTTAAGTTGCCACCTTATTTTGCACAATGTATTTTAAAATTATACTTAAAAAGTTTTTCCTAAAAAATGTTTTTTTTTTAAATGTAACCATATTCTCCAAAATTATTGTGTTATATTTGCACTTGTACTTTTAAAAGAAATTTGAACTAATAATATTATTATCATTAATTAATTTAATACTTGTATCGTTTTAGATCAAATATGCAAAATCCCAGTCGTATAAATCGGATTTTAGCAAATCTTAAGAAACAGTAATGATAGTGACGAATCTTCTAAAGGCGTACGAAATATTTGCGACGAAATCAGGAAACCTAATACTACTATACCAATAGTTACCTTGGTTATCGAGCCTTCTTCTATAGAAAATGATGCCTCTGGTAAGCTTTTGTTTATAAATAGAGGATACTGAATACGATTGCTTAAAACACTTTCTTTCTATAATGTTGTATTTTAGAATTTCATAAACATAATCACGCACATAAAAGAATCCTTGGCGACTCTATTAAGATCAATGATACCAACACCATAATACACACCAATATGGAAAATATTGAGGATGAATTTTTTAACGAAAATAATTTACTAGGTAAAAAAATACAAAATTACACTAATTTACATTCAAAAATTGTTTGTTTTTTTTCTTCTTAGAATCCAAATCTGTACAACCAGAGATAATAAAAGAATCTTTTCAAGAACCTATTTATTCAGAAGCAAATATAAATGCACCTGGAAGAAAATGTAAACAAATTTATAATAATATAGAATGTTCTTCTGGTAATGCAGCCGATAAGAATTTAGAAAAACGATTAACAGGTATTTTATTATATTTAATATTGTAAAAAAATTCGAAAATCTATTTATTATTTCTATTTTAGAAAGCCAATCCCTTCAAAAAAATGTAGATACTTCGTCATCGTCATCTTCTAGCAGTAACTCGTCTTCAGATACAGATTCTGATGAGAATTCAGATTCTGAAAGTAATTCCTACGGATCAGATGAGAGCGTCGTAGACCCTTCTTATAACCCATCCGTAAATGAAATACAGGCTGAAATACAGACTGAAATAACAACAGATGATAGGGGTAAAAAAAAGAAAAGTTAGAGATCCTTCACACAATGAAAAGGTTGGCAGAAAAAAACTGAAGCGTCCTGTAACATGGCATAAGGAAAAAGCAAAGAATTTGCGAAATAATGGGAAGGCTTATTTTCCAACAAGTACATTAAAAAACCCAGATGGCACCAAAACCAAAGCAAAAGTAGTACGCCCAGCTAAAACACTTCTACCACCTTGTGGGAATAAATGCAAGTTTAAATGTTTAGGGAAATTAAATGAACTAGAGCGAGCCAAAATATTTGAGGACTATTGGGGCTTAGAAGACCTTAAAAAGCAAGGGGAATTTATTTCTTCTAATTTAAAAACGGTTACTCCACGTTACAAATACTCGAATAAAGAGGCCCGTCGAAAACCAAACAATGCATACTATTTTATAATTGAGAGACAACAGGTTAGGGTTTGTAAATGTTTTTTTATGGCAACATTAGCTATTAATCACAAAGTCATTACAACTGTTCTTTGAAAACAAACACGGATAGCGGAAAAGTTATAGAAAAAGACAAAAGGGGTCGGCATGGAAATCATAAAATAATAAGCGAGGACATAAAAAATTCGATTAGAAAACATAATATACATGGTTAAAAGATGGCCAGCTCTTTCCCGAAACAGAAGGGTTCTTACTCGCTATTCAAGATAAAGTTATAGCAACAAGGAATTATCAAAAATATATAATCAAAGACCCGGCTATAACAGACGACATAATATGCAGAAAATGCCACCTCCAGAAGGAAATAATTGACCATATTACAAGTGGATGTAAAATTCTTGCTGGCCAAGTATACACAACAAGACACAACGCAGCATTAAAAGTAGTTCACCAAGCACTGGCCATAGCCTGTAAGCTCGTAGAAAACTCAGAACCATACTACAAATACACACCAACATCCATACTCAAAAACAAAGATTTCAAACTGTACTGGGATATAAATATTCAAACAGACAAAACAATATCCGCAAATAGACCAGATATCACTCTTCAGTTAAAAAAAAAAACACATACCTAATTGACATAGCCATTCCTAATGATACAAACATCCAAACGAAATACAATTAGAAAATCTCCAAATACACAGACCTGGCAATGGAAATAAAAAGGCTTTGGAAACAAGAAAAAGTCACTATTATCCCTCTTATTATGTCAGTGACAGGCCTTACACCAAAAACATTCAAATCACACCTGAAACAACTAGGAATCAACACAAAACATACAGCGAAACATTCAGAAAGCAGTCATTCTAAAAACATGCCATATTGTCAGATCATTCCTTAATGCAGAATAGTAATAACATAATATGCACTGACTTGGCATAGCCCGTCAGTCTAAAATAAAACCAAAATAATGTGAAAAAAAGAAAGATAATAATAATAATAAATAAACAAACAAAAATGCCAAATTGGGACACCAGACATAAAAAACACATAATTTATTTGGTTGTAAATAAAATTGAACACAAACCTCGGTAAGCAATGTTTTCCAGCGTCGATTTACAGAGATGCACAAAGGCCTGTAAAAATTTAGGTTGTACAACCACAATGGTGCTTATGACTTCAATAAAGCCAAATAAAAATTTTCATGAAGTCCCTTTAAAGCAATAATTAAAATAAGTACAGACATGAATTTTTTATTTTCTTTAAAGTTAACACCGGTTTCCTAAAATATTCATTTTCTCTAAATTCATTTTAATAGAAATTATCGATTTGTTTGTAAAAAATTTTTTTTAATAATAGGAAAGTATTGTAACCAAGTTTCTTCCAATTTTTTCACTATAATTATGGGTTGAAGTAAAACACAACACAAACAAACCTTGGTCAACAGTTTTATTCCAGTTTTATACTTCTTGAGAAAATACCAATAAAAATAATTATAATGCAAAACTTATCTGTCTTATCCTTACACTAATACTTGTAATTTTAAACCCTCAACAGTAAAATTTGAACCGGTTCTAAACTCAAAACTATTAATTTAAAAACAATAATTAAATAAATAAGTAAAATTTTTACCTTAGTCATCGAAACCAATATAATATATAGTAATATACAGTTATAGTGTAAATGCTGTAAAGAAATAATAAAGTATTTATTTTTTGCCACTAACCCAAAAATTACGCAACAGCACAGTCAAGCCGTTTTTATATTATCGTTAAAAGAATAATACGGTCAATGTCAACCCTGCAATACGAAAAAGAGCGATGCTTAAGAAAAAGCAGAAAAAGACTCATTTCGTCATATCATGGCTCATCAGTAAAGCTAAATTTCTACAAATAAAAAGAACGTTTCGCAATGGTTCATCGTTTACTTACTGACCACCAGCGGTGTCAGTGGTAATACAGGTGCGCTTAGATTGTGGTGCCAATTTTTAAAACTTCGAGATACGTCTAAGCAAGTCGTATACAGGGTGCAGTCATCACATTTTTTCTAATACGGACCTTTATTTTTATTGCAATTTCCTAGATCTTGTGTCTAATGAAATAATGTACTACAACAATTTTCATTTTTTCGATCTCTATAATACCATTTTACAAAATAAAAGCTGACAGTGAAAACGTAAATGTAAATGTAATGTACTATGCAAAAAACGCTACAACAACGTTCGTTTCTTTTTTACTCTATTTTGTCCACTTTTCTTTTAATTTTAACCCTGTGCATTGTTCATGTCCTATCATTGACGAAGTTGGAAATTATTGTAGTTGAAATGTTGATATTTCATTATTATAGTATCGATTTAATATTTTCTCAGGTCTAAGAACATGCAATAAAAAATTAGTCCGCATAAATGACGACGATAACGACGTTACATCAGAATTAATATCTGGTAATAATACTTTATAGAAAACAAGAAGTGGCAAGTAATTTTATTTTTCGGCCATTTCCGTAAACAAATCTAGTAAAAAATAAAAACAGAAACGAGCATTTTTGATGGCTTGTTAGTTGACTCTTAAATATGTAACTTCCAATTTAGTCTTGGCTTTTGCGACATTCCAATGGTGAGTGTTAAAGATATTACACGTCTGTAACGTCATCACGACTTAAGCGTTTACGACTCGCACTTTTACGATCGACACCACAACCTAAGAGTATACAACTGACACCTCTGGTCACTAGTTAGTAAGAATCGTGCGATCTCCGATTTTACTTTCAAAGTCGCACATCGCTATAATATAGCAATGCTACATGCTATTCCCTCCCAACTTGCGGTGATTGCAATGAGAAAAAAATGAAACACGAAAGAGGTTATGGGTTCCTTCGTGCTTGCGAGACAATGCTGAACAGAGTGTTTGTTTTCTCTTAACAGCTACAAATAATGCATCCAATTCCAAAACTTCTATAGGCCATCATAACTGATATATTAAGGAGTTTCTTACTTTTAAAAATAGGAATAAATTTGGAGGAATTTTAGAAAGGAATTGTGACTGATCTAGTTACCACAAGCGTCTTGGTGCAGACCCCCTTTAACCTGCGGACATGCGCATTGGGTTAGAACCTTTTTATGTCGAAAGTTGATGTGGTACACAGACCACTGGTATCGACGACGGTTAAAATGATTTTAGTCCCACCGAATTTTCGAAATTCATTGCATACATAACCACAGATTTTTGTTTGCACGGCGTATTGACAATATGCATATCCCGAACGCATTTTGCCCTATTGTCGGGCTGTTGCAGGTATTAAAAATAGTATGTATATAAAAAAAGTAATACATTTTATATATTCTCATTATTTTTATACGAGATAAGACAGAAAAAAAACCTCAGTATCGAAATTCTTTTTGATATTTATATTTATTTATTTGATTTAAATTACACTTGTAACAATGTATTGCAGTATAACACATAACCAGAGGAATGCCTAATATGTATTACAATACCCCCCCAATGTGTTGTAGGTATGAATGCACAATAACACAAAAATGTAAGAAACAAGTATTAGCCCCAAACAGGTAATATAGCAGACCAAGTCTATTGACAGGAATTATGCAGGAAAGAAAAAAATTAATAGAATTGCGTAATCAGCTAAAACATGTGAATGTGTGAACAAGTGATTTATAAATACAGACTAAATGCTTCTCATTCCAAAATTCTCGTAGCAGGAAAAATGTATGAAATAGTTTAGGATTTCTTTTATTTGCTATTAGGTACTTTCCTTTTGCTTTTTTTTAAACAGCATAGCAAAGTGAAAATCTTTGCTTTGTTAAGTTATTAAAGGAACGCTTCGCGAACAAATCGCATAATCGTATGAGAAATATGGCTGGCCATATTTAACCGCGGCCAGGGAGAAGGAAACATCTGTGCTGAGCTGAGTTAAATTTGTAAAAGGGACGCTAAACTTAGCCGTTGGCTTTGCTATTTAAAAGCAACTAGAAGGATCTTAGTTATTGTAAATAGGGGATGTTTAATATTTCGGAATCCAGGTTTTATGTACTTGTGTATTTACTGTATTGTGTATTCTTAATCAAGAAATTGGGCTTGAAAATATCGTTTATACGTACCAAAGTTTATGACATATTGTTAAATGTTATCAGCTAATAATCGGCTTGAGGTTAGGTACACGATAACATAGAAGATTGCTGTTTTGTTTGTTTATTTTTTCTATTTGATAATAGTACATTACATATTATCAAGTTTAGAAAAGTGGAACTTTACTTGACGAGTTATTGTAAATCAGTTGAGTTAGTTTGAATCCGAGCAAAGCGAGGATTTAATTTCCATACGAGTCAAGTAAAATCAGTGTTCTGACGAGGTGAGTATACAATTTTTTCGCATTTTGTAATTAATTATATACTTTGCATTTCATATTAAAATCTAAAAAGAATAGTTACTAAAGAAAATCTACAAAAACTTAGTAGTACGACTTCTCGGTAACTTAGCAATATAATAAACAAGATGTTTTTTTGTGTTTGACGACTATTGGCAGCATCCAAATAAAATCATATTTGAAGAGTGAATTTCACAAGAATTATGGAAATGGCTAATGAAAACGACTTGGAAGATATCCTGAATGCGGCCCGCGAAGCTTCTTCAAGTTTGCTTCCAGTAAAATCCAAGGAAAGATACGAGAAAGCATATGTTGCTATGCTGTAAAGTACCCTTTACTGTAGGATTTTGAGGTCAATAATCTAGTGCTTTACTGTATAAAATGCGAAAAAGTAAGGTTAATTGAATTTATTTGTTCTCTTGCTTTTTGAGCTAAAAACACGGCGGCGAATCATTTTTAAATACACTTGAAAATCTGATATATTGGCAGCCACCAAAGACACCAGAAATCGTTACCTTTTTCCCCGACTTGGTAAAAAAAAAAGAACAAAGTCCACTTTCGTGTCAATTCAATGTCATCATGTCAAAAAAAACAAATTTTAGATGTTTATATGTGAAAATAAATTGAAGGTCAACTATTACAATTTCTTGATCAAGAACTTGGCCCGTGAGATACGGGCTTAAAATCTGTGCCCCCCAACATTAAGCGTTTAGTAAGAAATTTTAAATTTTAAAGCCCGGACCTGACTATTTTGCCATTCGCTAAGCAACTCCACCGAAAACGGCACAATACATTGAAAGCCACCTTGCAAAAGTCCAGCGGCCATCAATACACCGTAACGACATCCCAGCAAAATCGATTCTAATACAAAACGCAGTTTAACTGGTAAAAAATCGAAAGATAGACAAGTAATAATTAAAACTATAAAGTGCAACACAGTTAAGTATAGGGAACTTAGGAAACTACTATCCACAAGGGGGAAACCACCTATCCAATTTTGTACACCAAAAATTCTAAAATTCTAAAAAATGCTATTTTTCATGTAATTGTTTCAAGAAATCCTAACAATTCTAAAAAATTCGAAAAATTCCAAAAAATTCTAGAAAATTCCAAAAATTCTAAATAATTCTTAGGAATTTTATAACACTTTAATTTTTTATCTGCATTTTTATCGACTGTGTCGTTTTTACGTTTATAATTTGTCAAAAATATATTTATCCGATCTGATTTACCCGTCATTTTTCCTCATGGAGTAATCAAAAATAAGTGATGACTTTTTAAGGAGTCGTACTACATTATTTGGTAAGCTTACTCTTAGACAAAATTTAGTAGATAAAAAATGCGATCAGTTATTGTATTTTCTTGTTTTGATAAAAATTGTGTTATTTTTTCTGAAAAAAAAACATTTTTATTAAAAAAAAAAACTAAACTATTTTATTTTATAAATATGTACATATTTTTTTTTTTAATTATAAACCTTAATAATAAAAAAAATAAACATCGATTGGCCCCTATATTATATAGAACTGAAAAGCTTATTGGGTTTGTTCCAATATTAAATTCTGACGCGAATGAAATGGATTTATTTATAATGAATACCGAGATGAATACCGAGATGAATACCTAGAAAGAGATAGAGCCCAAGTGTTTTATCCCGAAAAATAATGGAATTATACAAATCATCAACTTTTCTGGTCCAGATTTTAAATTGAAGCAAAAATATGATAGCTTTAATAGTAAATAAATGTTACCAATGTTTCTCTTGCATAACTTTTATGTGTAGGAATATCTCTTTTACCAAAGATATTCCGGATTTGATATTGTAACTTAATTATGGTCACGAAATATTTAAAATGTCTTAAAAATTAATAGAAAAGTTTAAAAGTGCATATTTTTATCTTTGTTGAGTAGATACGGACTTGGTTTGGGTAGTGATGTAAGCATGGTGACGTGAGCGGATGACACATCACTGCATTTAATCATGCGTCATTAACCCTCCCCCCCCCCCCTAGGTACTATAAATACGCTCGCACCTTCTCGACTTGTTTATAGTATTCACCCCTTAAGACTGCTGGAGATGTGTACTAGTTGAAACGTAGGTAGTGATAAGAAAAAATATAGACAAGGGAAGTCCAGAACACGTCTATCAATAATGATACAATATTAACATATGAATCTTGTTTTTTTAATGTATTGAATTTTAATTTTTTATTTAGTAATGTAAAAACAGCTTCATCCTCGTTTTTTTTCAATTTTATGTAAAAAGTTAAAAGCTATTTTTTAAGTTTCACAATTTTCTTTACCGGACCGAAAAGTACCTATTATAACAGTTCTCTTTTTCTTAACGTTTCAAGTTGGATTACAAATTACCGTCAGGGCGCGTTATGGCACGTTCGCTGTGCCGACGTATAAAATAAAGGGGGAAATTCCTATAGCTTACACATGCGCAATAATAGGTAAAAATTCTAAATAAATTCTAATTTAATTCTAAAAAATGTCAAAAATGCTAAAAAAATGCTAAAAAATAATAAGAAATACTAAAAAATTCTAAAAATGCTTAAAAATTCTGGTAATTCTAAGAAATGCTAATAAATTCTAAAAAAATCTAAAAAATTCTAAAAATTCTATTAGCTTGTACACCAGAATTCTAAGGTGGTTTCCCCCTTGACTATCCATTATGTTTGGATTCCTGTGTAAATACAAAAATCCTTTAAAAAACTTAAAATCAATTTAAACCATCAACCAAAAATGTTCTAAAACTCAATAACCAATGCCTCTATAACTACCATAAATATATGAATAGGTTTCTATACTAACATTCCTTTAAAAAAAATTACAATATATTTGTTAAACATTTATTTATTTATTTTTAAAGGGTACCTTCAATTGCCAATTAGTTAAAAGAATGATTTGGTGCTTGGTTCCTTTTCAATAACATCATCCATATACGAGCCTAAATCATGACTTCGTTTGCGAACCATGCCAGAAAGAATACCTCAATCATAAGAGTTTGAAGATGGGCAAATGGAAATGCCAGCCCTTTTAAAGTATTTTGCTAAAATATTTAAAAAGATACATCGTATAATAGATTGTTAATTTTTAAGGAGTTATGGAGAATTCATAAAAACTTGCCTAAGCTACCAGTTTAAAAAAAAAACAAAGTAAAGAGTACTTATATGTAATTTTAAAGTTGTTAATATCTTTAAAATTACTGTGAAAACTCTTATACGTACTCTTGAAAGGTAACCTTGGTAAAAAGTAAACGTTATTAAAATACAACTGATGTCAAGTTCTAAATTTTCTCCTTTTAAGAAAATTAAATATGGTACGAATCATCTCAGCACAAAAAACATTTTTCTATTAGAAAGTTACCTTAAAAATGACATAGAAGATAGAGGGGTTAATGGCCAGTATGATTATTTAAGAATGTACGCCATTCGGGACTTTCAGAGTTTTTGTACCGGGTGTACAACTAAAAAGGGACCCCGTCTTTATCTTGAAAACCGTTTATCATACGGCTTGCGGAAAAAAATATTTATTACGAAAGTGACTAAGAATAATTACTGGAAATTATTTTTAATTTAGGTTAGTCCCGAGTCATGTAGTCATTTATTCGCACGCGTTGTCTAATACCTTAATTGCGGTTTTTCTTTTAACTTTTACTCCTCGATTTGCTCCTAACATGAGGTAAATGGGACTGGGGGATTATTACTATTACTTATTATTATTACAATATTTAGGAAAAACATTGTTTTTCCCTTTATAATACGTAATGGTACGACCCTGTCTTTTGAATATTTGGCGTAGCATCTAAAAGACGCGTTTTTTTTCGAGGAGAATCTTCTAAAGACTGGCACCCTGCGAGAAGCAGAGTAGTGTCGGATTCAACCCTAATGGGTCTGCCAACCGACTTAACTCCCCGTGTTTAGGCTATTTCCGCGCCATAGGCTTATAAACCTTAAGACCACTCGTTTAGTATTTCCGCTCTGCATGCCTAGTGCGTGCTTTGCTTTGTACTTCACCTAGGCCTAGGTACCGGTGTACCTAGGTTTCGGATTTGAACAGCACAAAACATTAATGGTTGAAACGTATTTTCGAAACGGGGTTAAAGTAAATGGTGAGTGGCAATACAATCCGGGTTTGTGCATGGACGATTTTCCTAACGTTGGTTTTATTGATATGGTTTTTTTATCATTGCCTGAAAAGAACCGTGGCTGTGTTTAGAGAAACAGGTTCTATACAACACAAAAAAGAAGCAGGAAGACTATCTGTAAGAATAGAAGAACTTGTTGCAAACGTTCGTGAAATAATGCAAAATACGCCAACAAATTTTATTGTATAAGACGCCTGTCCCAAGAAGTGGGAAGATCTTATGGAACATGCAGGACTATTCATAAGAAGGAGCTAAATTTATTTTCTTATAAAGTGCAAGTATTCCAAGAAATACAAGTCGCAGATTTTGAAAGACGCAGGAATTACTCTCAATGGGTTACCCAAAATTTATTGGAAAGAAATGATTTATTAGACCTGACATTTTTTTCGGATGTAGTCTGGTTCCACCTCTGGAGTAGTAAAAATCCCCATTTTGGATATTTTCAACAGGACGGTGCAACCGCCCACACAGCCGCCGAAACAATTAACTACTTACGCAATTTTTTCGACGACAGATTGATCAGTTTTCGATAAGACATTGAATTCCCACCTAGATCACCTTGTTTAACGGTTATGGATTACTTCGTTTTTTCTCATTTAAAGAACACTATTTTTAAAAAACCAGTTGCAAATTAAGAACAATTACAAGAAAGGATTATCCAAGAATGTGGTAACATTTCTCCAGAGATGCTGGTCAACACTTTCGAAAATATGAAGAGACGTGTGAATTTATGCTTGGATCATAGCGGTGGCCAATTTCTGCAATTTATGTAATTTTTCTTTCTGTATATTCTTACTTTGTTAATTTTGTAAACAACAAAAATAAATTTGTATTTGTCTACTTATTTTATTACTCATTAGTTTGGCATATCATGTCATAATATGAATTTTACAAAATTTTAACCTAGATTTGGTTAGATATATCGTCCCCATATCATTTTGATCTAAACCAATACCCACGTTTTTTAATCCAAGCCTTCTTTGATGCAACTAATTTTTGCTTGCACGGTATATACCACAACCAAAATTTTGAGTTTTCTCCTTCTTCTTATAGTGCTTATCCGGTTCGGATGTTGGCGACTAGCATGGTTATTCTAACTTTAAAGGCTGCTGCACGGAACAGTTCAGTAGTGGTTAAAGCAAACCATTGTCTGAGATTTTGAAGCCAAGAGTTTCTTCTCCGTCCTGGTTCTCTATGGCCGTATATTTTGCCTTGAAGAATGAGCTGTAGCAGGCCATATCGTTCTTCGTTTCGTGTTATATGACCCAAATATTTTAGCTTCCTCTGTTTAATTTTATCGTTGATCTCGCACTTTTCATAGTTAAGCTTTCGTAATACTTCGACGTTGGTAATTCGGTCCGTCCATGATATATTCCATATCCTCCTGTAGCACCACATTTCGAAAGCTTTAAGTTTCTTCATCGATGCTTTTTTAGGCCAGACCCTAATAAAGGTATTGTGAAAAACTATTTTTTTTCTTAGAAACGGATAAAAAAGAATATAAAAACTGATTATAAAAGTTATTGGAAATAAAGAAAAGAACAAAAAAAAAATATAAAGGGCCCACTATTTAAAATAAAGTCTAGTACAACATCCGGTATAACTATTCCCATAATATGTAAATTTATGTCGACTGTTGAACAGTCGTCAGTGTCATATTTTAGTTCTTAGAAGTCATGGTCGCCGCTGGTTATTCAAAAACGACGCAACAATGTCGGTTCCTGACATCTTAACGACCCAAAAACTTTTGTCACTATTGATGTAAATAGAAATGGAAACAAGGCTGACGACGATTTTTTTTACTCTTTAAACAAGTCTGTTTTATATGCCCGAAATTTTAAGTTACTAATGATATCTTCAAGTGGTCTGCACTGAAGATAATAATCTAATGCGTATAATAGATTATTTAAAAGATTTATAATAACATGGCTGATGCTGAAGTAGATACTATTTACATATTTCGTCATGAATCTAAGTAGAGGTGGCGACAATCTGGCGCGCTTTTCCTGAGCGTAGATCGCGTATCGCGTGGTAGCCAGCCATATCTGTTCATAAGAAAGCTAATAGAACGCAAATGAGACGCTATGTGACTAGAACCTAACCACTATGCGGACAATTAATAAACATTTGCAAGCGACTAATAAATAATCGAAAAGAAGCTTCAAACAACTGTTCATGGAGCTTTTTCCCTGGTTGCTTAAAATTTGACGTCGAAATGATGTCTAAAAGGCGTCATCAGTTTTGACTAAAAGGTGTCTCCCAGTCAGAAGACTGATGTTATATTACAACAAAATGACGTCATATTGACGTGATTTGCGTCAAGGGACCGTAATATAACGTGTTATAACGTCACGTTGTTACGTCATAAATCGTAAAAATTATGACGTCGTAAATGGACGTTACTTGACGCATTGAATCGTCTATTTTCGGCCTGTTAAGTTCAAGGCTCTGGGTGTTCCAAACCATGACGTAAAATAACGTCATTGTAAACTGCAATTAATAAGGTCATAATATACTGACGTTATCCAACATATTATATCGTCGATTTACAATATTTTTACTAGACTTCAAAGTATTTTGTAGATTTATATAAATACCTAGCAGCTAGGATATTATAACACACAATAAGATTGTATTATGAAAAATTGCGAATGAATATTAGGGGAAGATTTTCAATATTTTATTTTAATTTAAATATTACATCCAAGTTCAAAAATCCAAAAAATCATTTTTGAACATCATATAATTATTATTAACATCATAATGATTATTATAAGTTTTTGCTGCGAAACACGTCAAATTAATATATAATTAAATTCACATAAAGTTTTAATGCCAAATGTCAAGACTTGTCATTGTCTAGTTACTTTAGATTGCACCAACTTACTAAATTTCTTATACAGCTGAGATTGGTCAGTGTTTTTTCTTTTTCTTTTCTGGAATTGTTCGGCCAACTCTTTTTATTTCTATCTCTTTTTAATCGTATGAAATAATACAAGATAGACATACTTTGTGTGCAGTACAATTATACTAATTAAATTTAGCCATTAGAAATTTATATTTTATGAGTTGCTGCAGCATTTGACAAGTATGACATAACTGAAATGTCACGGCATTAAAAGTTTATGTGAATTCAACTATAAGTAATAATGGCAATGTAAAATAATGATTTTGAAATACGCGCGTTTAAGAAACCGCGGCTCCGAGTATGTTTGTAATTTTATTGGTTATATTTTGAGATAGTGCCAACATGACACTGTTTGCTCCTGAAATATAATATGCAGAATACAGAATAGCAACAGTGTAGGCGTAGGATACGTATGACGCGACGCCATTTTCTCGAGTATACGCGGAACGGAACCGGCTGAGCGGGATTAACGAATTGTTGTGGAGTATAGTATAAGGTTGGTTATTTCGTTATTTGTGAGAAGTTGAGAAGTCTATGGTGATAATGTATGCGGTGATTGAGTTTCAACAAATAGGCAATGACTGCGGCGGCCGTTCCACCATAAACCCATCGTGGTTATAGCGCCACTAAAAAGAGAATGCTTCTGGCCGCCACATAAAGACCAGGAAAAAATGCCGGCCTTCATTACAACTATACTTTTTCTAATCTACTATACCTAGGGCACTATTTTATACGTTAGTAATTAGTAGGTAATGTAATATATATTTTATAGATCTTTAAATTTATTTTATTTTTTATGTATTTTTAGATATTCCTATAAAGCTAAAACACTTGTTTTATGACATTTGCAGGCAACGCAAAAATAAGTTGATGGATATACTTTTATGGTCAGTAAAGCAATAACCAGGTAAAATCTTTTAATTTTGATAAAAGATTCGGAGAATATAATATATCGACTAAAAAAAACTTTCAGTTTGAAAGCGTTTTTTTTTAGTTTAAAAGCATTTTTTCAGTTTGAAAGCATTTTTTCACTGTAGAAAGGCCAAAGTTGTGAACTTTTAAACTTGTGTATGAAAGTCTCCATAAAAGTTTGTCATATCCTACGTCAAATTACGTCATAATTCGTCAATATTAGGTCCACTATATTGTCAATGCTGACGTAATTACACGTGAAATTTCCACGTAAAATAACGTCACTACACAAGACTTTCTACCGTCAGCAGCACATTAAGAAACGTCATTTTAGACGTCATTTTGGTCGGTCCTGACGTTACAAAGACGTCGTTACGACGTCTTTCTGCTGACTGGGCTTTTTAATTTCCATAACGACGTCTTAAATGAGGTCAGTTTTGACGATGAAATTATGTTATCTTTTGGCGTCGAAATGACGTCAGTATCAGCGATGTAATTCCCATTTCAAGAAATAAAAAATATAAGTCATTTTAAATGACATATGAAATTTATTTGTATTTAGATTTGTAGTACCTATTCTAATGGTTACAACGACATATAGAATATTCATCACTTGAATTCTTATCAAAAGCAAAAATAAAGCGAATTTGCGAAAGCTGCGGCATCAGTTTACTATTGAAAATACAGAACCTTAATTATAAAAACTGTTTAAAACACTCTAAACCACAATTGTTTTTTCTACACAGTAAAGCACTCGGCCAACACCATATAATTTCCACCACTAATTTTGTTTGTCGTCTTGGATGACGGCCAATGCACCTTTTTTTATAGATGTCAGCCATGTATTACGTACTACACCTACACTATCGTTCACTTGTCCAGTAAAGTGAATCACACAATACATTTTTATAAGCCAAATTATTAACAGGATTAGATTTATAAAAAGCCGAGCCTCCACAGAATCACTAAACTTCAATCCGTTCCAATATGGCTACCATATGGTGACCCACCGGGGACGAAGTAGACTTGTTTGAGATCAGTGTTGCCAGATTAATTTTTTAATCGTCTATATTTCTTTTCATTCAACCTCGATAAACACGTTATACTAAAATTTAAAGCGTGCCATTCTATTTTCTGATTTTTTTTGGCTTTAAAAGACCCAAATACTAGATGTTTTTACCTTTTAATATAATTTGTCATTGCACGTGGATGGATACAGGTAATGCAAAATTTAAATCCTGAAAACGAAAAATTTAAGGTAGTTTTTGCTTATTTATGGAAAATTAAAAAACACAGTAGGTGCCTACCTACCTTACATTTCATATTACAAAACAGTAAAATAGTAGGAAATCGGCGAAAACATTTAGTAAAGTTTCAAAACACTAAGTTTGGCAATACTGTTCAAGATTTCTCGTTAGCGTCTCGGTTGCCTCGGACAAATAGAATAATCCTGTTATCCAAATGACTGACTTAATTGTGCTGTCCCCTTTAAATATAAAATATTAAAAATTGTATTGAAACTGTCATTGTACTGGTTAGGGCAACACCGATTTGCAACTCGCTGCTTGTCAATAATAAAAAACGTAAAAGGAATGACATTACTGCCGCGCAATAGTCACATGAGCTTTTAAATAACTAAGTATTTATTATTGTTAGGGGATTTTATACTTGTGAGTGTGGGTATTTGAAGTGAATAAAAATTTTAAGAATATTTCCAAAGTTGATTGATGTTGTT
Source organism: Polydrusus pterygomalis (assembly GCA_963969555.1). Lineage (NCBI taxonomy): Eukaryota > Metazoa > Arthropoda > Insecta > Coleoptera > Curculionidae > Polydrusus > Polydrusus pterygomalis. Next base: position 86,635,156 of record OZ018378.1, read on the forward strand.
GATTTATATCAGTTTCTAAGACTTTAAAAATACGTCAATACGATGTCTTACTACTGACGTCAAATACACGTCTGGGACAGGACGTCCAAACAACGTCATATTATGGTCAAAAGACGTTTATGACCAAAACTTATCAAAAAACGACGTCATTTACACGTAATTTTCATCATTCTGGCTGCCTTAGTTATTAGTTATTTAGAGCGGTTTAATAGTTGTTTAGAGATGTTTATTAGTTATTTGGAGCTGTTTGGAGCTCTTTATTATTTGTCCTTATAGTGGTCAAATATCTATCGTCTTATTTGCTGATATGGCATTTCAAGGTTTTATTAAATCGATTGTAGTTAGATATTGTCCCAGGACACCGAAGTTCAACACAAAACGTGCATTCTTAGTGGACATGCCTCCTTTTCAAATATATAGGTAAATACTCATAAGTAATACTACTGGCCTTGTCCTATTTTGAAATAAACTTGATTTACATCGATTTACATTTAAAGTGTATTTGTCTCGTTTCGATCGAATATAATATTTTTGTATGGAAATTTTACCGAGACTATTTTTAAACGGTTTGAAGAGATGGGTCGATAGAAATGACAAAAAAGCAGTGCCGAAAATGGATATAGAAAGCGCTCCTCAATAATGAAATTATTGAAAAATTATAAACATTTACAAACGTTAGCCTTGTTAACTGAGTTAAATAACCCACAAAAGGGACGCATATCTGGTAGGAATCCAGATGTATGGATCGGGGGTATTGCGGAATCGCATAATTTAACTAAGCAAAGCACATTTTGATGGTTATTAAGCAGTTCCAGGGACGCTGACTTAGAAAGAAACCGCGCGGAAACCATCAAACTGCTGCTGCCGGATTTTTTCAATTTTTATTTGTAAAATTATTTTTTAACGTTGTGTCGGTAAACTTTTAGCCGAAAATCGAGGAGATTTCATCTGCCAATAATTTGCGAATTTTTAACGGTAATTTTAGAATTATTTGTCGGGAGTAATTTTTATTATTTCGTGGGTTTTTTGCTGTCCTTGAATTTTTCAATTTTTTCTGTAATCCCAAGACAATGGGTGCGCGGTTTTAAGGAGTGGAATATTGAGACAAGGGCGTGCAAATTAGTGTTATTTGTCGTAGCTTGTGGCTGGGGTTAACTTCGAAAAATCCGGTGGAACAGAGACTTGGCGGATAAAGTGATAATTTTTATTGATGGCGGGAATATATTGAGGTGACTTTTGATATTTTTGAGAATGATTTCCAGGGTACTAAATAATTTTTTCTACTACTTACTTGAGAAATCGTCATTATTTACTTCATTCCATTATCGACAAGTAACATTTCTTTACCTAGGTTAATAATAATAATAAAAAATTTCCTAGGTCAATAATGAAAAACAGCTGTTCAATGAGGTTGTTGCAGACAATTTTATAACTTAACTCACCGTTTCTTTATCATATTATTGATTTTGAGCCTTTTTTGACCATTTTAAACAAAGAAATTCTGGAAAACAGGATTAAATTATCAATAAAATAGGACTTTTTATTATAATTTTATGTAAGTACCGATGATTTTTTGGGTTTATAGGAACGGTTTTTTTGTTTTAAAAATGCTGTCAGTTTAAAAAATTTCGAAATGTCGATATTGTCTTTTATTGAAAGAGTCGACTTAAGCATAGAATAGTGTGCCCACAATGTGGACACTTTTTTGTTATCGGCTTTTTCTTGAAAATATGCTAATAACACATTTTCTGATATTTTACCAGCTTTTTTTCTTACACACCAGTCCATTAATTGCGCGTATGCATTCAAGTATAGTTTCTTAGATTTCTCTGCTAACAGATCGCACTGTGCGCTATTTGCCGCCTCTCTAAGCTCGGGTGGGGTACAAATTTCTAATTCTTCACTCTCAATTTCAGACATTTTATAATTTTAACTTTATAATATTATCTAACCCGAATATTTTCTACATACTGACAGAAGATCGCATTTGACAAGTAAAATCCTAAGTGACTTGATTTTCAAATTTTTTAAAAAATTAGGTGAAAATGGGTAACAAAGATTTAAACGAATTAAAATATGTAATATTTTATTGTTAGTAGTAGAAAATTTTTTATATATACCGCAGTTGAGAAGGCTATTATATACCTCGCACATTATATCCCTCGGCGCTTCGCGCCTCAGTATATAAAAGCGCTCGCTATATAATAGCTCACTTCTCAACCTAAGTATATAATGTACTATTTTCCTATACTAACCTAAAAAACGGCCATTATTGACCGATTATTAACCTTACAAATGGGGCTTCTCTACCTTGTCAAATATAAATGACCATGATTAATAATGACAACAATCTATTTGAAAACAGGTAACTTGATTTTTTGATTCTGCTCAAATGACATGAAAGGTGACTTCTTGTAGCTAGGCACCCAGTCAAATATTATTGATCAGCATAGGTAACTTGATTGAAAAAGTTACAGATGCAATCGTTCCAACACATATCTAAATTTTTTTTATTAATATTAATACGAGTAAAAATAAGTATCTTGTAAATGTATTAACCACGGTTTAGACAGCTTATATCTCTCGCGTCCTTGAATCCCTATGCTCGGACAATAATAGTAGCTATCTAAACCTTGGTTAATGATATACAATTATTTTTGAACATGAGGGTTTTAATAAGTATTTTTGAAACATCATTTGTGAAATTATTCTTCTTATGGTGACCCTATCCGTTGCGGACGTGGGCGATTAACATGGCTATTCTAACTTTGTTTGCTGCACTCCGAAAAAATTCTACTGAAGTGAGTCCGAACCATTTACGCAGGTTATGCAACCATGAATGTCTTCGTCTACCCGGTCCTCTTTTGCTGTCTGTTTTGCCTTGTAAGATGGATTACACGATACGATACTTCTCATGGCCCATTATATGCCCAAGGTATTCTACTTTACGTTTTCTTAACAGTTAATGAGATTTCTCTCTGTTTACCGACTCTGCGGAGAACCTCCTCGTTGGTGATGTGATCGGTCCACGATATTCGTAAAATGCGACGGTACACACACATTTCGAAGGCCTCCAGTTTCTGTATCATTCGGTCTGTCATCGTCCATGATTCTACCCCATATAAAAGAATTGAAAATATGTAGCACTTAGCTAATTTGTTTTTGTCTGCAAGGATATATCCCTGCTAATAAGTAATGCTTTCATGTTGTTAAACGCTGTTCTCGCTTTTTCAATTCTTGATCTTATTTCTATAGACTGGTCCCATTGAGAGTTTACTAATTATCCAAGATAGCAATATTTCTCGACTTGCTCTACTAGCTCGGTATTAAGTATCAGCTGTTCTGCTTATTGTTGTCGTTTACTGATAACCATCTATTTGGTTTTTGAAACATTGAGCTTTAAACCGTACTGTTCGCTGATGGCTTGAATATTTCTTAGTAAATGTTGAAGTTCTTCAATACTGCTGGCAAGTATTGCAGTGTCGTCAGCTTATCGTATATTGTTGATGCGTTCAACATTTAGTTTTATGCCCACATTAGCGTCGTGCAATGCTTCACTGAAGATTTCCTCTGTATATCTGTTGATCAGGAGGGGGGATAGTATACATCCGTGGCGTACATTTTTCTTTATTTCGATCATTTCAGTAGAGGAGTTACCTACGTTCACACACGCAGTTTGTCCCCAGTAGAGGTTAGCTATCATTCTTATATCTTTACTGTCGAGAGTGTCGAGACCTACCTTTTTTAGTATGGATATGAGAAGTTCGTGGTTGACACTATTGAAGGCCTTTGCAAAGTCAATAAAGCAGATGTAGACATCTTTATTTGTGTCTCTGCAGCATTGGATTAAAACTTGCAAGGCGAATACGGCGTTTCTCGTGCCAAGTGCATTACGAAAACTGAACTGCGAATCACCAACCAAAGAGTCGCATTTTGCGTAGATTCTATTCTGTATTAGGTACTTTTGTAAAGTTCTTGGTTAAGTGATTAATTAAGCTTATTAGTCGATGTTGGTCGCAGGTTTTGGCATTTGATTTCTTTGGTATGGTATAAATGTCGAGTGCATCCAATCTTAATTTGTGAAATTAAAGGTTAAAATAAAGTGTTAAGATATAATCGACACTGAACTAGATCCTATGCCAATGTGTAGCCAATACACGTATAACCTAAGCCCCTAAGTGGCACTGTCGTAATTCAAGAAGAATAAGCCGACCCTGGGTATTAAGAGAACTGATTCCAAGAAAAAATTAAGAGAGATTCTTACAGAAGGGATCAGGGGATGCCCTGAATCAGAGAAGTCGGTAATACGGACGGTGTCCTGTCGATGTGACACTTTTGATAATAGAGGTGTTACGACAAGATCTTAAAACTGTGGCAATATTCACACCTGTAGCTAAAATTGTGGTTCGGAACCCACGTAAACCTGAACATTCCCAAGACGTTAAATGTGGTTTACAAAAAGTGTCGCATTGGCCAACTTGCTTGGCGCATATTATTATTATTATTATTATTATTATTATTATTATTATTATTATTATTATTATTATTATTTTATCAATAGCAAGCGGAAAGTCCGATGAATCTATTGTTTTAGTCTCTTTGATAATGTTTCCCCGTAACTACCACTATAACTATTTAATATGGAAAATAATTTTTTTCTACAAGTAGCAAAATATACAGCACCTATTATTGAGTACATTTCTGAGTAATATTCGTAATTATAATTTGCTGTTAGTTCGCCCCCTTAAGTAGTAAGTTAAGTTTATTGTTTTTGTCTAAAGGTTTGTTGGGGGGATTATTAAAAAACTTTCGAGTTCTTACATTCTTTAAACAAGGATGTTTGTATATGTCTAAAATTTCAAGTTGCTAACGGTATCTTTAATTGATCTGCACGGACCAGATAATATTTTTATTATTATAATAGATTATTTAATACCTATATATATATAGATTCGTTAAAGTAAAGACATTTAAGTCGCTCGTCTTGATATTACTAGAACTTTTATACCAAACTTAAAATGAATATAAGTTCGAATATTTTCATGGTTCTGGCAATATTTGCCAGCATTCAGTATGCAGGTATGTTACCCTTTAATTTTTATATTTAAATTTTATTTATACCCACTCTCAAGTGATTTTAATTTCTTATTATTTATTTTTTAATATTGGTTCAACAACAGAGTTATAAGGAGGTATTAGGTCTACAACTAAAAATTATTTTGAATTATATAGGGTATTCCCTATATCTTTGCAGATCAAACGTTACTTTTTTGAAATAAAACACCCTGTATAATATGATATTTGTCAATTGCTTCAGCAATTTTAAAAACATTTTGTATAATACATATATGCTTTAATTCAATCGTTTATGAGTTATTAACGATTTTTTTAAAATTTGAAAACATATGTACCTGCCGGTAGAACAGAGCGACGATAATACATGAAATTTAGGTTATGGAATAATATGATTATAGCGAGTAGAGCATATTTAAAAAATTAAAATATTCACCGGAGCCTTTTAAAATTTTTTTCTAGAAATTTGGTATTTTAAATACAACTTGTATTCTGTTTTTTGCCCGATCAAAAAGTATTTTTAATACAATTTTCATTATACCGGGGTTTTCTTTACCTTTTGCGCAACAATAGATAAAATACTAAATAAAAAATTATACAAAAAGGCTATAAACTTAGTTTTTCCAACAGCAAACAATAATAAAAATAATTATAAAGTCATGTCTTACATAGGTCATATTAGCACTAAAATAAAAAGTTTTTTAAAAAACTTGAATGTTAATATTGCTTTTAAAACTAACAATACTCTAGGGAAACACATTAAAAATAATAAAAGTAAATTGAACAAAGGAAATAAATCTGGTGTTATAAATTAAAATGTAATGATTGCTCTAAAGTTCTATTGGACAAACAGGCCGAAACTTCGAAAAACGGATGAATGAACATTATGCTAGTTTTATAAAAAACAAAACAGATTCTATCTATTCTAACCATCTGTTAGAAGTAAATCATACATTTAATCTTAACTATGATATTTTGCATATTGAAAACAAAAGTACACAATTAAATTTGCTTGAATCCTTAGAAATAAATAGGCTTAAAAATTCCAATACTCTTATTAATGATCAATTGGATTTAAACGGATCACCTCTTTTGAATCTCTTTAATTAGCCTGTAAACATTATTATTGGTTTTTCCAAACAATTTTAAACAACCTGAAAATTTCCTGCAATTTTATTGTTACACCTAAGCTATACCTTTTAAGCTACCATTTTTAAGTACTCCTTTGAAGAAGCAACTGTGTTGCGAAACATGTCGAGTAAAAATAAAAATCTGTGGAAAGTGTAAAATTATAATTTTATTTTTTATTTTTTTACCATCTATTTAACACAATTAATAATGGATTTCCAACAAGTAAAAGCCGAATCAATTCTATTTCTCATTATCATTGTTTGAGTCTGAATCCCAACAAGTCTCAGGTTTTATTGTTTGGAAAAAGTCATGGTAGACAGATTTATATGAATCGTGTTGGTGTTTCTCTTAATGATGTTCAGTTGGAACTGTCTGTGGTTGCCAAGACCTTGGGTCTATTGATGGATAAAGATCTTAGATTTTCTGCGCACATTAGCAATTGTATTAAAAATCATTTGGCAATCTGAAACTGATTTATGGTCCGAAAAATCTACTTAATGCTTCGCTAAGGGCGATGTTATATGAATCCCGAGTCTTGTCCCATTTTAACTATGCGGATGTTGTTTATGGTCCTTGTCTTCTGGATGAGGATGTTCGTCGGATTCAGTTAAATACAAAAAAAATATTATCAATTTATATAAAAAATGGAATAATTAAAAATTGTCAAAAAAGTCTCATATTTCTCACTAATGGGATAGTATTTGGCTCGAAAATTTAATGTTAAAAAAGACGTTATTGTACTTTAAAATGATTATTTTAAAACAAGTTTTTTATAGCTGTTGTAGGAACTCCCCTGAAAATAGTTAATGGAACCACTGCTGCAGAAAATGAATTTCCTTATTTGGTATGTTTTTTTAGTCCATTTATTTTATTTATCAAACAACTTAAAATTATTATTCATATTTCTTTTATGTTTCGCATTTATTAAATACACGTTTTTTTAAATTCTATTTAATTTTAAAGTTTGAAAAACATCATATATTATTTAGAATTTGCAATAATTTATTAAAAAAAAAAGACCGTTTCCTTCTGCCAAACTGAGCCTCACTGATGAGCCGTAAACGGCGAAACGCGTCTGGGGATGAGTTTGGCGGAAGGAAACAGACAAAACTTTCTTGAATTAATATCTGTGGTCCGGCACTTGTACCGGTTTTGAGAGCGCACTTGCAAAATTTTCTGTTTTTACAGAATAACCCCTTTACGACTGACCTTTTCTAAGGTACCGTACTGGGACGCAAGATGTCGCACCGGGTTCTATAATTCCCGTCGATAATCGATCCTGACAAGTGATTTGTCTTCGAGCCCTGTTTCCTTCTGCCAAACTGAGCCTCACTGATGAGCCGTAAACGGCGAAACGCGTCTGGGGATGAGTTTGGCGGAAGGAAACAGACAAAACTTTCTTGAATTTAAAAAAAGATAATCCGGAACGATTAGTGTGGAAAGGTCATAAAATGAACTGTTAAATAAAATTTTCAGAAAAAAAAACATTATTACATCCATTCAATAAAAAAGCTTAAATTAAGTGAATCTAAATATTTACTTCTTTTATATTGGATTGCACGAAAATAAAAACAAACAAACTACTACTACTTTTACCAATTATTTTACAGTAAAATAGTAAAGTAATATTCAGAGTAGGTATTCCATTTTAAAAACCTGTTACTTTTTTCCCAGGTCTGCAAAACTTTTCTTTTTTAGTTTTTAATTTATTACTCATAAACTACTAAAGTAAATTTAATAAATTTTTTAGCAATTATAAAGGACACTAACACTAACTTTAATTATACCAGAAATCTTTAGAGTGTCCAATTAAAAAATCTTTTTGGGCCATCCTTTATATGCAAAAATATATACAGGGTGATTCACGGTGGATGGTACGTTACACGTATATGACGAACCATCTAATGAATCGATCTGAAAATTTTATAATCTACATAATCGGATATTATTATGCTCTATTCAACTTCTATATTTTTGAAAATAGTGTTGCCAATTTTACCAAAAATTAGTAACAACTTCGATATTTCGAATGGTATTTTATTTTATTTTTCAGCAACTTTCTTTAACATTATCCTATACCTATCTCTTAACGTTTCTAAAAAATAATTATATTCAAATTTTTAACCTACCAAGAAATGGTACCTATATTTTCCTGTCAATTTCAAGTCTAAATTTGAAAGTAAGTCTAATTTAGAGTTTAATCCCGAAAATGTTATGTTATCTATGAGTTTAAGAAATAGAAATTTAGCTAAATTATTTAAGTTATTTATTTACATTACCCGTCTTACAGATTATTTCTTAACTACAAGACAGAGATGAATTTTAATTCGGAATTATAAATTTTATAAGGTTTTTGTTTGGTGAAAAAGCCTTCGTACTAAAGTAACAAAAACACGTTTTTATTTTAAACAATTTTAGGTGCAAGTACGTGATAGTTCGAGAATGTTTTCAAGTGCGGGAACAATAATAGCTCCACAGTGGATCTTACTAGCAGGACACAGTCTTACAACTTCAGAAACGTAGGTTATTACGGTATAAATAAGTAGGTACCTATACAGGGTGTAGTAAAAGGTATGGTAAATATCTTGGTATTGAGTAGATTGGTTAAAAATAAAGTAAGAACTTCATATAAAATTGTATCACATTTCCACTCACTACGAAGCTACAGCCCTCTAAAGGCGGTATTCTAAAGATTTTTTAAAAATATTTTTAAAACCTTCGTAAATACAAATTTGCAATTTAGATATTTTGGTACGCTGAACAGAACTGTAGTCTTAAAAATATCCATATTTAAGAAAAATGGCCGTTGTGGTAAAAATAGACATAACTTTTTTTCGCTAACATTTATACTTAGAAGTTGAAATGTACACCACGTTAAGGGTCTATATACAATCACCTTTAGGGATGTTCCACTTGCCACCGAGAGCAAATTTGGAATTAACCGATGCGGGGTACCATTTTGCGGCTTCGTAAAGGTTGTAATATTGTAATACATTGCCTATTTGTACGAAAAGCGTCTAGAAACAGGATAGCGGGACGAGGGGAGAAGAGGTGGGCAGCCATCATTGGCATGCCAAAATTATTATTGTAGGGAGTAAATATTAGACTAAAAAGTAATATATTTCCCGGGTTGGGGCTAGTTCCCCAACAGTATGATCGATTGATCTACTGCAGAACAGTTGAGGGATATTTTTAAAATAGTTTACTTTTATACTCGTCGTTTGTTTATTTTGTTTTAAAAGTTATTATTTCGTAAACGGTTGAAGGTATAGGGCATGATTTATAAGAAATGTCTAGAATGGATTGTAGAATGTAAACATTTAAAAATATACAATATCATCATTGAAACTGCAATATATGTCGTACCTATGTCAAAATTGAGTAACTTTTCAGGAGAGAAAAAACCCTAGCTACCTAATATTGTAAAAACTTAGACACATTACGATTTATTAAAATAACCACCACTGCAATCTAGTGACATACGACGAATTTCCATATTAAAAGATTCATTTTTTAATTGGTTATTTATATACAACCTTATGGTATGTAACAGAAGCAAATAAATTGATACAAAGACGACATAAAAGACAAATGAACATTTTTTTGACATACGACGTATTGCAGTATCGATGATATATTTAATTAAAGTTGATACAAGTGGCTTTTTTATGGTCTACCATGTATAAAATCTTTATATATTTTTTACAGATTCCATTAGTAAAGTACCATGTTGCGGTCACAGATGCGGCAACAATGTTACCTGAATTGATAGGAGTATTTTAAACTTGCAATGTCTGTATTTGCTTTAAATCACAATGTTTCAACTGGTATGTATCGCCAGTCGTCTTCAGGTGAATACTCAGTAAAACAAATAAAGATAATGAAAGTCCAAAACTCTTCTATCATTCTAGAAACATAATCGTCCTCAATCTTTAAACAGTTCATTTCAAATTGTTTAGTATGTTTTGGCACTAAAAAGGTGCTTTAGTTTATTTAAAAATATGTGGGAGGAGGGTGGAAGGGGAATAGAAAATAAATATGCTTTATAAATATGGTTTGTGATACCAAAAGATACCACAGATTCGACTATTCGTGCAATGCGACCTGATTATTTAGCTACTACCAGACAGTTCATTATATCAGAAAATAATATTTCTAAATTAGACTTATGTGAAACGAAATCCAAAATATATTTCAAAAATAGTATCAAGTATTTGACTGTTACTAAATATCACCTGTACGTACAATTGAAATAGGCGTACAGCGATAAATGTTACAGCTATGTTTAGATCCATTTAAAGGACAACATACCACACGTTTAAAGAGCGGTAAAGTCGATTCGATTAACCCAAGAAAACATTTTAAACCCATTTTAGATTGACCGCTTTGTATTTTGTGTAGGTTTAGCATTTCGAATTAAAAAAAAAAGGCAAAGTGTAAAAAATGTCGTTAACTGTGGTTAAAGGGAATATTATAGCAACTTTACTTGATTTGATCCTTACAATTTGAAAATGCTATAAAAAAGTATGTTTTATTTAAAAAAATAATATGCATTTCATTTAGCATTTTAGTGTCATCCTGTAGAACCAAAAATAATTTTACCTAGGAGGCCCTTTGTGATCATTTAACTTCGGTTTAATTTTTCCGTATAAATTATATTAACAACTCAGCAATTGTACGGGTGAGTCAACCATAGAGTAAAGTTCATTATCTCATTTGTTTCGGGAATTACCAAAAAACATTAAATACAAGAGTTTAAGAGAATGTTAAAGGGCACAATTAAAATTATTTTTAATTATACAGGGTTGTTCAAAAAAGCGTGACGAATATAACATAAGTTTTTTTAAATGGAACGCCCTATTTTTTAAATTATTTTTTGATTCTACATGAAATTCTACAACTTTTTTGTTAATAATGTTATATACCTAAGCCTAGTAGTTTTTCTAATATTTGAATTTTTTTAGAAAATTATTAGTTTTTACTCTTATAAAAAATTGACAGTTCCGCCATTGTTTTTAAAGGTGGAATACTCATATTTGGTACACACGTTCTACTGGGATGACAATATAAAAATATGTAACAAAATTTGAGTAAGATGCTACAGGGTGTTCAAAATAAATTTATGCATTTCGACTATTTTAAATTGAAAAATATCAACTTTTTTAAATGGAACACCCTGTGTATTAATATTTTTTCTGATAGTTTTTACAAAACTCTTCAACTTTCATTGAGTATTATATACCTATTTTTAATAGTTTGCGATTTATTTTGATTTTTTTCATTTTTAACTCGTTTTATTACAATAACGGGACTAACCCTATAAAATAAGTTGGCCATGACAAAACAAAAAATGGGACTAAACCTAATAAATAATAATAATTTTTCTTATAACTAACTTACTTAATTTTTAATTATTATGCCGTATTAAATGTTCAAAAATATGCCCGTCTACCTTGGATACACATATTTAGTCTTTTTACTAGGTATATTTCCCTGCACGTTTCTTAGCATAAAGGGTGTTATTGTCCTGCAGGCATCCCGTTTTTCCATATCTTCTGGTGTTGTTGGGGGAATCGCATATACGCGATCTTTAATGTAGCCCCACAAAAAGAAATCTAAAGGTGTTAAGTCACATGATCGAGGGGGCCACCCAATGAATCCATCCCTACCGATCCATTGCTGTGGGTAATGATTGTTTAGGAATTTCCGAACTTCCCGATGGTAATAAGGAGGAGCGTCGTCTTGTTGTATCCACATTTGTTCCCTTTCAATGTTATCAACTCCTTCAAGAAGCTGTGGTAATTCATTTTGCAAAAAGTTAAAATATCTATGCCCGTTAAGTGGTTCGCGGAAAAAATATGGACCAATAACTTGAAGATTTTTGATTCATACATTACATTAATACATTAAGCGACCAATGGTTTTGATTTTGAATTTCCCGGACCCAGAATGGATTAACTGTCAAATAATAGTGCATATTATGGCGGTTAACTGCTCCATTACTGCGAAAGGTAGCTTCATAGGAAAACATTATTTTGGACAAAAAAATCGGATCGGCATCTATAGCTTCATTTATGATCGTACAAAAGTTTATTCGTGGTTCAAAATCACGATCTAGAAGTTGTTGATGTAGTTCCATATGAAAGGGATGATATTTGAATTTTCTCGTAGTGCGATTAGCGGTAGATTGAGTTGTGTCACATAAGTTAGCTAAGTGACGGCTACTAACCTGGGAATTATCTTCAACATGAAGTAAAATCTCAATTTCTTTTTTCTCATTGGTAGCATTTCGGTTTACCACTTTCCGTTTCATATATTCAACGCTACCATTGCCATCAAACCGTTCCATTAAGCATTGAAAAGATTGTCTAGTTGGTATGCGTCTATTAGGGTACTTCGTACCGTAAATCCTTACTGCCAAGAGACAATTTTTTTTCGCTTCGCCCAGTATATAAATCCTTTCAATTAATTTATTTTTAGGAAAATCCATAACTGTTTTATTTTTATAGTTACGTCTCTTACGCCACAAAATTAAACTATTTTTATTTTTAGATTTAATAATGCCTAAATTTTTGTTTTGTCATGGCCAACTTATTTTATAGGGTTAGTCCCGTTAATGTAATAAAACGAGTTAAAAATGAAAAAATCAAAATAAATCGCAAACTAATAAAAATAGGTATAGGACATACTTAATGAAAGTTGAAGAGTTTTGTAAAATCTACCAAAAAAAATAATGATATACAGGGTGTTTCATTTAAAAAAGTTGATATTTTTCAATTTAAAATAGTCGAAATGCATAAATTTATTTTGAACGCCCTGTAGCATCTAACTCAAATTTGGTTACATATTTTTATTTTGTCATCCCAGTAGAACGTTTGTACCAAATATGAGTATTCCACCTTCAAAAACAATGGCGAAACTGTCAATTTTTTATAAGAGTAAAAACTAATAATTTTCTAAAAAAAATCAAATATTAGAAAAACTACTAGGTTTAGGTATATAATAATAATTATTAACAAAAAAGTTTTAGAATTTCATGTAGAATCTAAAAATAATTTAAAAAATAGGGCGTTCCATTTAAAAAAACTTATGTTATATATTCGTCACGATTTTTGAACACCCCTGTAGAATTAAAAATAATTTTAAATTGTGCCCCTTAATATTCTCTTAAACTCTCGTATTCAAAGTTTTTTGGTAATTCCCGAAACAAATGAGATAATGAACTTTACTCTATGGTTGACTCACCCTGTATTTTGCAGCAGTAGCAACGCTAAATGCAAGTGTTCATTTTATAAAGATTTTATTATTTTATATATACATGTAATATACCTAATAAATCATAATTTTAGTTATTCCATTGTTTACGGAACAAACAGACTCTACGATTACATGGATGGTTACCCAAATACTTCTATCTTCGTAGAACAATGGTATGATCATCCAAACTCTTCAATGAATTCTGAATATGTTCCCATTTATGACATTAGTCTTTTGAAGGTACGTTGGGGTAGGGGGCCGGGTAGTGACATATTATCCATTCGAAACAAGTGTGCATTTTCTACTATTTAGTACTGAAAATAAAAGATAATATGATTTTTAAAATTGTTAAGCACCTTTTGTATACATTGTCACCATTAAAGTGCGCACCATATGGACCTCTCTTTTATTAATAAGATTTGTTCAAATTTTGCTTCAAATAAATTTTAGCATCTGTCATTTGGTATATATCTGTCAAAAATTACATTTTTTAAATAAAACGGCAGTTCTTTATCGATTTTCTGAACATGTTATTACTAAAAGTTGTTCCTAATGTAATTTAGGCCTATGTTTAAGGTGTCAGATGTCTAGGATAGCAGATATTTTTAGTTCTTTCTTGAATGGACAACAATGGTTATATGGTTAAGAACTATCATTTTCGATTATATATATATTATATTATATTTCTGTTTTGGCATTTCTTACAATAATTATTCGACAATCCAGAAAACTTTCGTTTTTTCATAGCCTAGGTACTTTTAAGGTGGAACTAACATTTAAATAAAATCAATATCGTCGGAACCTTATTTATGTAATATTTTACATGTTACTAAAATATCAATTTATTTTATTGCTAATTTTGAGAGAATTGTATATTGAAAGAATAATGATATAATAATATTAAAAAAAATTTACCCAATATTTTTCGCGATACAATAATTCTAATAAAATAATTTATAAAATTCCTTCAAATATAATAAAGATGTCAATTATTACCTATAGAATGTGCAGTCGATATTGATTTTATTTAAATTTTCTTTAAAAGCAGGAAAAAATAAATAAATCTACGTGAAATAGGTGGCAAACATGTTGATACTCCCACCTCTAATTTTATATTTCTGAAACAAGGAATTCCATTAAAAAATATGCATGAAAACGAAATAACATAATATACAGCTATGGTATAGTTAAATATCCATAAAATTAATTTACATTATTAAAAAGACTTATTTTGACTTAATTTTAATACTTCAAAAAATTAAACTTTGTCCTAGACAGTAGACATCTTAAAATTTATATATTGGCTTAAAATTACACCAGAAACAACTTTTTCTAAACATATTTTTTTAAATTCAGTAAAAAATACCGTTTCTCAGCATTTTATTGAAAAAATGACATTTTTGATACCGAATGACAGACACTGACATTTAAATACATAATTTTTAGTCTTAGTTAAACTAAAAACGATTGCCTTTATTTATTTTAAACAAATCCTATTAAAAAACGCATATAATGCGTACTTTTTTGGTGATACTATACAGTGTGTGTGTTATGTTTTGATGCTCGGTGTGTTGACGTCCATTTCAGTGTTAATTTTAATTTTACGTAAATGAAGATATACCTAGTGCGTCTCTTTCATGTCATTTGTGACAGACCTTAAGTTCTAACGCCCTGATGATGGCCAAGTAGGCCGAAACGGGTAGGCTTATTACATTTTTAAGAAGGACGACAGGAGTTTTTCTCTACCCTCACTTAAACATACAGTGTGTCCGCCTAAGCTCTCTACAAATGGAAAACTTTTTTATTATTAATTTTACAGAAAAATATACTTTTTATAAAAAGTTCTCCTTCCTAAAAAAATAATATTAGACTATTAAAACTTAAAATAGCATGTACAGTGTGGTCAAAAAATAAAAAAAATTATAATTGACCCAAGAAAGAGTTTCTTAATTTTTATTTTAGGGTAAAATGAAATAAGAAAATGTCAAATAGAATTAAATGGTATATCTAAGCTTAAAAAATTCTTGAGATTTTTGTAAAATGAAATTTTTTAAATAACTAAAAAACATTTAAGCATGTGTAGCAATATTTCTGGCGTATTTAAATAATTTAAAAAAAACATATAACATATAATAATTCTTATATTAATAAAACATTCAATGCAAATAATTTAAATAAACATACATATGCATTGAATTTTCCCTCGCTGCACATTTGCCTCGACATAACGCCCTTCTCTTGCTGGTAAAAAAAGAAGGTCCATCATTATAAATTCCACACAGCACATTGGTTTTAAATTAGTACTGATCTCAAGTCTGTATATTAAAATTAGGATTAACGTTACTCCATCAACGACAGTTTTGTGTACTGTAGGTACCATTGGACATTGCTTAGTCCGTAGAAATGATATTTCGTGCCATAAGGCCGAAATTGCTTTTCTCTTAATATTTTTAAAATTGTAGTTTTACATGCCTTATTTGACAATGTTGCTGACCTTTTGCGCAGTGATATTTTAGGTTATTCTACCACAAACAACGTTACTTTCATGGCAGTTCCTTCATTTGCAACCTCTAATGGACGTTTGTTGTTAAATTTGTTTTCTACATTTCCAAAAGCTCTGAATTTATTTAGTATCGTCCTTTCGGTTGTGAAGTGTATAAAATTATCAGGATATCTGTTGTTGAAAATGTCTGCAGCTTCTCGGTACTTGTCATAATTATATCCAGCAATTAAACTTATTGCGATTTTATCTTCCAGGCAAGTTATCTTTAACATTTTCAGGCAAAACTGACATTTATATAGCTACTATTAATTATTAACTAATAATTTTGCTGGTGTGGGACAAGATGACATTTATGATGCATTAGGAATTAACTTTTACATTTTTAAAATTATTTTTTAATAGAAGGCAGTTAATTTAAACTTAGATATAACATTTAATTCTAAATAACATTTTCTAATTTCATTTTGCTCTAAAATAAAAATTAAGGCACGCAGTATAGGTACTACTCTTTCCAAAGATAGTGCGTGAAAGCTTACCTCTAGACTAAGCTCCAGCACCTTAAATTACAACGAAATACAGGAATACACACTTACCCAGTGCTTTTGGTTAACCCAATGACTCTACCTACAAGGAATACTGTACTGTGGCGTCACTAACAAGTATAGAAGGTGTTAAATATTTCTAGTTAAAGGAACCAATTCCATTTAGTGACAGTGCCAAAGCTGTTCAGTTGGCTGCAGCGGATGCCACCATTCCAGTCAACGAACAAGGTGTTTTAGCTGGATGGGGTGTGGTTGAGACCTGGGACCGTCAGCAACCGCTATATTTGCAAAGGATTAACCGTACATTTTTAACAGATGAAGAGTGCGCACAAAAGATAAATGATTCAGACAACCCTGACAGATTTAATGCCACCCACCATTTATGCAGCGATGATTACTATGATGGATTATGTTATGTAAGTATAATGCCTGTATTTACTATTACGACTACCACCTAGTAAAAACATATAACTTTAAATAAAAATAAGTAAAAATGTTTAGAGGAAATCTATATACAGAGTGATCAGTTAAGGGCACGGAGCGGCCATATCCCGGAAACTACTAAGCATAGGAACGTAAAAAAAAAATATGATTAAAGCGGTCATGAGAAAATTCTGGAAATTATTTTTAAGTTCCACATTTCGCCGCAAGGGGGCACAATTGAAAATTATTTTATTAAATTCTAAATTTTTCCGAAAATTCCCATATTAAGATATAACTCTGATTACTTCATTAGAAAGCTTAGACAAATCTGCATCATTTTGGTTTAAGGCTCATTGGCGTACCGACCTTGATAAGAATGGGGAAAGCTATTAAAAGTGTAAACATTAAAATCGCTGTAACTTCTAAACGATTTATCCGATTTTACTAAATTTAAGCCTGTTTGGAAGAGAAAGGTAAGTACCTTCAATTGTCGTGTTCAATGGTACACGATAGTTTCTAATAAAATTACTAGAGGGCGCAATTTGTAATAATAACATTTTTTTTTAATTTTACCCCGAAAATTCAAATCATACGGTATATTTATGACATCATAATCGAAAAGTAGATTAAATTTGCAAGAAAAAATGTAAAGACCGCAGTTCGATATCTTTGTTCGTTTTAGAGTTATTGCCAACACAATAATTTTTTACACTTTAATCGCTTCGCGGCCAAAGTATTCCATAACAAAAAAAAATATTTCTCAACTTTATGATTTTGTAATGTGTAGGTTTGTTACTTATTATTCCAATGGCCCAAAAAAATACTTTAGAATTAATGACATAATCATGGAAAACTTCTAATGTGATGTTTTTAAAAATAAATCTAGATAGCCGTGAAACAAAATCGGCAGATTTGATTTTGATAGGTGTTGACAAAAGTTTCTCCTTAATTCCATTTAAATTATTTCTAACCTAATCAAAACTTATGCTATATCCCTCAAAAATGGCTCATACCAATGCCGAGGCTTACGATAGGTTTGCCGTGTATTTTGAAAGTTTTGAAAGTGCCCCTATTGCGGAACGAAAATATGCTGCCAGATATGCTAAACGAAGAGTATTTCGACGACTGGCAATACATTGAAGGCAAACCAACGGGAAGTGTACGACCTATTTCAGTTCGGATCAGAAGATGTCCGGTAAGGAATAAAGACAATATTATAAACGTTCTTGCGTACATGGAAGCGAATCCCCATTTAAGCTCACGAGAAATTTCTATAGACCTATGTATAAGTGTTACTTTAGTGTTCCGACATATAAGGGATTTTAAGGTGCATCCCTATCACATAGTTTTACACCAGGCCATATCAGAAACTAATTATATAAATATAGGCCATTTTTGAGGGATATAGCATAAGTTTCGATTAGGTAAGAAGTAATTCAAAAAGAATCAAGGAGAAACTTTTGTCAACACCTATCAAAATCAAATCTGCCGATTTTGTTTCACGGCTATCTAGATTTATTTTTAAAAACATCATATTAGAAGTTTTCCATCATTAGGTATGTCATTAATTCTAAAGTAATTTTTTGGGCCATTGGAATAATAAGTAACAAACCTACACATTATAGAATCATAAAGTTGAGAAATATTTTTTTGTTATGGAATACTTTGGCCACGAAGCTATAAAAACAATAATTTTTTCGAATAAAGTGTTAAAAATTATTTCGGTAATAACTCTAAAACGAAAAAAGAACTGCGGTCTTCACATTTTTTCTTGCAAATTTATTCTACTTTCCGATTATGATGTCATACACATAGAAAAATCTATTAGCATGTTGACCATAATAGAGTTAAATTGATACCTAAATTCTTTACGAATATGAGAAAAGATAATTTATATTCCGCACAAACCTAATTTATTTCCAAAATTTATGTTTATTTCACATATATCTTAGTCATACGTTAATTATAGTAATATTATAGTAAGGACCTAGACTGTAAGCTTAACAGAAGACTTATTAATATTTGAAACAACTATAGTAATATAGTTTAACGGTTCAATGATATTGTTAAAAGAAATATATCTGATTCATAAACAAACCCCAGAGTATGCACAAAATATAATCATAGTCAGATGAACCATAATTTAGTATTGTTAATATTACACAGGCAATAAATTATATATATTACCTATATTTTGTTATTGTTCTATAGTAAAATTTAATTTGTTTGAAGCTAAAGTATCATCATCTAGAGCCTTAGATCAAATTTGTTATGGTTAATCTGATCATATTACCATTTTAAATGAACCATATTGTATTGGTAAAGTATATACATGTATAATTATATATTTATTTTTTACATATTATGCATAATATACAAATTACACACCAACACTTCCCTTTGGAGGTGCTGCAAAATTGGCCACGCTTTTAGGAACTCGCTGACTGTCTCAAAATTTTGACATCTCCTTATATTGTGTGTAACGTTCCATTTCTCTAAAACCATTTCCCATGGCTCGCGATGTAGCTTTAGCCAAAGAACATCTTCATTGACTTCTAAAAATGCAAACAATACAAACAAAGCTGCAGTTTTTTTCTTTAGTTTTTAATGTAATTTTTTTAGCAATTTAAACTTAAATGTTAAATTTTACTTACATGAAGATACTTTTTCATTACTTGGGCAATTTTTATTCTTAGCCCTATGGAGGGGAATAATTCTTTAAGATGTTCTTGATTAATTTCAGACAAAATGTCTATTGTAATATCATTTTCTGGAAAAAGATTCGTCTTAACATATCGAAAATTTAAGTCAATTTATAAAATAAATACCTAAAATATACTGGGTATCTGTTATTTAGGAATACAATATTTATTTAATCCTAATAATTACATATACCCGAGTCAAGATAGTTCAAATTTGGGGTAAACCTAGACAAAAATAATATAAAGCTAATTTTTGGTACATATCATAATTGAGGGCTAAATAGTAATATACTAAAAGTCCTGGAGAATCTTCCTTCCGCAACCCCCTTTTTTCGCCCCCCCAAACCCCCCCTTTTAATAGTTTGGTAATTTTTTCAAAAACTATCCACTTTAAGAAAAAATGTCAAGTAAGCATTTTTGAAGCTGACAAAATTTCCTTTCCAGCGACGTATTGCGAGTGCATATAGTACCACGTGGTACACACCAGTGGTGTATCAAAAGAAAGTCCGCCCGAGATTAACTGACATTTTTTGAAGGACACGTCGAATTTACTCCAATGCTCGAAAATTTTAACCAAAAACTATAAGCTTGGCGGAAAATATCGTGTTGTTCGATACATCAATGGATTTGAAATTTTATCACCTACAAAAAAATAGGTAACGATATTTCGGAACAACCCCTTAGAACCAAAAATATTGAAACTGTTGTTTAATTTATTTTTTATTTAGTTTCAAAACAACATTTTAAACATCTTTCTTAAGAGTAGAATCTTGTGTAACGGTTTCCACAATATTATTGCATGTTTCGCCATTGCAAGGGGAACAAAATGTGCTACACTTTTGGCCTGAGTGTCTACATGAACATCTACCAGCACAATTGGTTTTGCAGTGGCAGTAAACCAGAGAGAGAAGTGTGCGGGAGTTTTGACAGGCAACAATTGGCCTTCGACTAACTTCCAGCCCCATTCAGTAGGCGGTAAACGGTTTCGCAACCGCTCTTGTACCTTAAAAACCAATAGAAATATAAAGACACAGATTAATTTTTATTTATTTGTTGCTCACCTGCAGGTATACTCTCAGTGAATATTGGGCACAAGTTGCTTTTGTGGGCGGCAAACTGGCTAGCTCTAGGAGTGCAGAAGGTGATTGTCTTGCTATTGCTTTATTATTAAGATGATGGCGAAGGTCATTAATATCTCCAAATTTTAGGCCATCAGTATAAAGAGATCTGACAAACTCCTCCCCACACCGAATCACATTTTCTTGTAATTGATTAGGTACATTAAATATCTTGCAAACTTTATTCCTTAAATTGGGATTTTTCTGTAACTGCAGGTATATTAATTTTTCCCTTTTCTGTATAAGGCAGATGTTTTATCGCAGCCAGAAACTGCATGAGCAAAGAGAATAACTTCTTTCATAATATCTTCTATTGCGGTTTGTACCTTAGTATTGTATATACTTTTCCAGCCGTTCGGCTCGTGGCTGAATGAAGTACACTTATGCTATTATTTTGTGGTGCTCTACCAATGAGCATTGCAAGAATGTCTGTATCCGTAGCTACAACCATTACATTTTTATTGCTGCTATTTAATTTGAGAGCTGTACAGACAATTAATTCATCTGCATCATCTACAGCTTGAATGACGTTGACCCCCGCATCTTTCAAATATGCGTCTAACACAGATATAAGGCGGGCCCTTGTTCTCGTTATTTGAAAGAAATTCTTCTTGAGCAGTATTTATAATGGTGTTTTTGTTAAATATAATATTTGGACTACACTTATTTTTTCCACGTCTTCTCTGCTCTTCCGATTTTGTGGTTGCTCCCTCTGTGTACCCGTCGAAAACAACAATTGATTTTTGATAATGTTTGACCACATATCGGACGTATGCATTAAAAACATCCTTGAAGTTGCCAAGCTTTGGCCATACTACAATATACAGCAGAAAGCCACCGTCAATCACAAAATCCATTGATTGATTCAGATCAATAATATCACCTGTTTTTTCGGGAAAAAATAAAGTTAGAACAGACTTTTGTGTTTTTCTCATACAGATCCCATGAAATAGAGAAAGTGGTTCTGATGATAACTCATATCTGAAATATTCGGATTTGTCGCTTTCTGATTTTAAAACACAAAATAGACGTAGGAATATTTGGGGAGTCGAAACCGGGACGATTGCATTTTGAATTCTTACTGTGCCACTTATAAACGACAAGGATCTTGCAAATTAATAATCTTGGGGCAGACTTGGAAATTCTATATTATAGGAGTAAAACGGGGGTTAGAGTGACTTTTAATATTTTGCTAAGCATACATTGTATACAAAGAAAATTGAATATCAGACCGAAAAAGGTTTTATATTGGTAGTAAAAATTAATTTGCTCCAGATTTACGTAAAGCTGAGAAGTCTCGGATAAACTTTTATTTTTTTTTGGCTGAAGTAATTTCGATGAATATCTAAAAGATTTGCAAGTATACAACCTTTTAATGGGTGTTTAGAGAAAAATGTGTTTCTTCTAAAAAAATTATGCTTAGATCAAAAAAACTTAGAATAAATAGCAAAAAGTATATTTTTTAAAAGTAACCTTTCATTTGATACGCCACTGGTGGGTGCCATGTGCTACTTAATATAGATTGCGATACGACATTGGAAGAGGAATTTTATCAGCTTCAAAAATCCTTACTTGACATTTTTCCGTAAAGTTGATAGTTTTCAAAAAAATCACCAAAATATTAAAGGTTGGGGGGCGAAAAAAGGGGGTTGCGGAAGAAGAATTCCCCAGGACTTCTAGTATATTGCAATTTAGCCCTCAGGCATGATCTCTACCAAAAATCAGCTTTATATTATTTTTGTCTAGGTCAAATGCTATCTTGACTCGGGTAATAGGTTGATTGGCAAATTTATGTTGGTGCATATCTGTTTTGAGAAGCTTTGTCAACTGACATTACGATAAGGAATAGGGAATCAATTCTGGCAAAGCAGGGTAGAAAACCCCCACTTATCCCCTTGTTTTTATTTTAAAATTGGAAACAAACAATGTTATAAAATAATTCAATGTTCGAAGATATCTACAAAGTTTAGAGCATATTTCATGTTTTTCATTTTTATTCATAAAAATAGAATACCTAGGTAGATACATAGAATGTAGGATGTAGTGTAAAAGTAACCTTTATAATAATTACTAATATTAAGCAACACAAGTTAATTTCCGCTCTAAATTTTAAGAAGTATACCACACTAGGTCAGATTTAGGTTATACCTACTTATAATAGGTATTCCAAGCAGCTATAGAATTAAAAATAAATATAGCATCACTTACCTTTGAATTTGGGCAGGACCTCCTCAGGAAGATCTTTAAACAAATCTTCCATTTTTCACTACAAGTCGCAAGTAAAATTTTACTAAAGTAATAAAGAATAAAGGCCGCATTCAAACAGAACGGGTGCACGTGATTATCGCCCCAAACCGCCAAAAACAAAATGGTCGAAAAGAAGAATGCCGAAATCACAAGCCGAAATAGAGTGCGTGGGATATAAAAAGAACAAACAACGCTTTCTTCCTGCCCAGCCACCTGTGGCGACGCCAACCTAGTACACGTATTGAATTGTAAAAAAGACGCAAAGTCACGGTCTCACATAAACCTTTATTTAAGTAGGTACCCGAGTTAGGTTAAGGTGACATGTTTCGCCTTAACCTAACTCGGGTACCTACTTAAATAAAGGTTTATGTGAGACCGTGACTTTGCGTCTTTTTTACAATTCAATACATTCAAAATCAGGTCTCTTTGAGAAAAATGGACGATTTCTTCGAACCTAGTACACGTTGTACTCGTTGCTGCGGTGTTGCTAAGTGACAAAATTATAAATATCAGAAAGTAAAAAACTTAATATTACACAACTAGTACATAAGTACTCGTATATTAGTCAAAAAGTCGATCTTGTTAAGTATATTGCACTTTTTTAAAATAATTTACATGGCTCTTTTCGGGCAAACTATCTCTATCCAAAATTTTAAATTCGGTGTTTTTTAATTTTAAAATAGATAAGGTATCCAATATTTGCCTTTTTCGAACCAATTAGATCTAAGCAAAAGAAAAAAAAACATGTACTTATATTTTTTAGCATACATATTATACGTTCAATCTACAACAAATTTTGTATATTTGGCAACGGTGACCTAATAAACATATGACCAAGATAATCAAAAATAAAGTGCATTTGTATTGACTAGTATATTCAGATCAACAATAGCTTAGGTTTAAGGTGTAAATATGACTAGGGACATAAAAACCATAGTGATATTTTTTGTCCATCAATTCCTTAGGTATATTTTAAAGAAAACTGTTCTCTAATCAAAGATAAACGGTAACAATTATTTATGGTTTACTCAAATATAAAATCTGGTTTAACGTAGGTTAACTATTATTACCTTAACTATATTTTTGCGAAAATAAATTAGGGCTGAATTTATGCAATGATTTTTCTGTTTGTTTTTCGGGGCAAAATTTAAAAAATTGTTATTATTACAAATTGCGCCCTTTAGCAATTTTATTAGAAACTATCGTGTACCATTGGACACGGCAATTGAAGGTACTTACCTTTTTCTTCCAAACAGGCTTAAATTTAGTAAAATCGGATAAGTCGTTTAGAAGTTACAGCGATTTTATTGTTTACACTTTTAATAGCTTCCCCCATTCTTATCAAGGTCGGTACGCCAATGAGCCTTAAACCAAAATGATGCAGATTTGTCTAAGCTTTCTAATGAAGTAATCAGAGTTATATCTTAAAATGGGAATTTTCGGAGAAATTTAAATTAAAAAAAATAATTTTCAATTGTGCCCCCTTGCGGCGAAATGTGGAACTTAAAAATAATTTCCAGAATTTTCTCATGACCGCTTTAATCATAATTTTTTTTTTTACATTCCTATGCTTAGTAGTTTCCAGGATATGGCCGCTCCGTACCCTTAACTGATCACTCGGTATATAGATAGACTGCAATTGAAGGTACTTACCATTCTCTTCCAAACAGGCTTAAATTTAGTAAAATCGGATAAGTCGTTTAGAAGTTACAGCGATTTTAATGTTTACACTTTCAATAGCTTCTCCCATTCTTATCAAGGGCGGTACGCCAATGAGCCTTAAACCAAAGTGATGCAGAATTGTCTAAGCTTTTTAATGAAGTAATCAGAGTTATATCTTAATGTGGGAATTTTCGGAGAAATTTAGAATTAAAAAAAATAATTTTTAATTGTGCCCCCTTGCGGCGAAATGAGGAACTTTAATAATGGATGGATGGATGGAATAATTTCCAGAACTGATCACGCTGTAGAAATACACGTCACCATTTAAAAGAACATGATTTAAATATTTGTCTATCTAGTCATAGGCAAAAGAGTATTTAGTGTCCATTATTTTTTTAAGCTCGTATGCACCATTGCGACCTAATCAGGGTTAAACGTTAACCGTGATTTATAACAAAAATTGCTATAAACCAGCCAAAATATTCGGGTCAATTATAATCACGGTCAATTATATAACTTGCTGGTACCAGCTGGTAAAAACTTTGCTAAAATCCGAAATAGAACTACACGTTTCCACTATTTTTGCGATATCATTTAAGAGAGAAAAGGAAACGACTTACGGTTTTGGAATTTCTCTTTACTAATCTTATCTACATAATTGATTTAAAATGGCTTGATGATTGCATTTAAATTTTTTAGAGTTATAATTTTTTAATAGTGCCCTCTATTATTAATCACACGAATTATTTTTAATAATATTACTACAAGCGTTCAAACAGAATGAATCATTTTTTAAAATAAGACATATTTCGTTAAATTGGGTTAACGCAGACAGAACTTACAGCTTTTTACGTATATTTAGTCGTCATCCTTATCCAGGCTGTTACTATGGTAGCTACAGAGAAATTGTTATTATAAAATTTAAAGAGGATATTACAGAGCATATAAAAATGTAATTTCTGACCTACATTGTATTGCAGTTATTAGTAGAAATTAAGGAATTGGTATCATAGCATAGCGACTACGCACCCTAGCGGTAAAATTAGGAACTTAAAAATTATTTTAAGCAATTTTTTTTTGCTCGTGTTTCATAATAAATTTTTTACCCATATATGGTTTTGGAGATACGGCGGCTCGCGAACCGTCGTGGATTACCCTGTATATCCTCAGATAGCCAAATTTTAGAAAAAATGTAGGTAGGTACTCCAGGATTTATAAGTAGGTACCTAACTACAGAGGAAAATTTACTGCAATTCATCATTGGATTAGCTACCTATACACTTTTAAATTAAAAGTGCCTACTTAATATTTACCTATTACGAATGCCCTACTCGAGGTTTAATTAATTCGTATATGTTTGTAATTTCCCTCTAAAACCTTTACCTATTTTTTTTTGCTACAATGAATTTTAATCAAAATATTGCTAATACTGCTAAATAAAATATCAATAGTTGTTTGTGCCCCGGTGTGTATTGCAGCCATCAAAGTAAATGATAAAAGTTGGTTTTAGGATTTTTTTCACACCAGATTAGTCAGAAATGATTTTTGAGTTAAAATGCTTAAGAATTTATTCTCATGATGATAAAGTATTTCCTGAAATAAAGTGTATGAAATCAAAACTATTTCAAATACATGATGTCTATTACATTGCCGAGTACCTCTGCCTAAATTAGTTATAAGATTAAAATTATCGTTAACCAACAATTAATTCTTAATGCATCTTGCCCGTTTACGTCCTAACAAACATTTAAAGACTTAGCGACCTCGAATTTGGAGAGAATGACCTAGTTAAGTAAAAAGTAGTCTATTTTTTACTTCCAAATCGGCTTTTTGGACGAAACGGTCAAAGAGACTAAAAGAAAGTGATTCGAACTTATTATTACGTCTTAAAAGTCGGAAAATATAAGAGGCCCAAGAGATAGTTCAAAATAGTAGATATTTACCTTGTAAATCGACTTAATAGTTAGGTCTAGGGAAGGTCAGTAAGTAACGCCAAAGCAGGAATTTTTTTACTTTAATTGTTGACCTTATAGCCCAAAAATCTTTTAGGTCCATAAATGAAGAATCAATTACTTCGTTTTATCTTTAATATATCTTTATGGTCAGTTTACAATGTGAACATTTTTTGAGGTAATGTATACTCTACATTACTCTTTCATTTTGTATTTAAAGCCGAGAAGGCTCTAAAGTATAAAATAGGTTATAGTTGACTGAAATAATTTCTTTATAGCCAAACAAACCTCTTCTATTTTCCTCAAAGACTCCTCATGACCTTTAGGGAAAATATTTTGCTGACGCCATATTTTTTTTAACATGGTGTATTATCTTAAATTAATTTTGTAAAATTGCTTGTAACACTAAAACAAACACAAATATATTACAAAAACCGAGCACATGAACGAGCTAACTTATTTGTCCAAGCACGTATATTGGCTACATTTTAATTTTTTTTTATTTTCAATTTTAATTTATCTCGTTTTTCTTTAATTAGATGCCTTTTTTCGGGGGCGATTAATTTTTCAAGGTAAAAGGTAAAAGCCTATACGAAATTTTTTACGCGCACCTAATTTTTTACTTCACCATCAATTAACCTTCACGTGTCCACTGCTGAACGTAGGTTTTCCTCATTCTCCTTCATTTATCTCTGTTCTGCGCTGCTTGTATTCAGTTCCCCTGGCAGCGTTCTAGGTCATCGGACCACCATGTCGGTGGCCGGCCTCTATTTCTGTGAGCTTCCTGTCTCGGCCTCCACTCTAGTATTCGCTTTGTCCATCTATTATCCGTTATCCTAGCAACATGTCCAGCCTAGTTCCACTTGAGCGTTGTTATTTTCTCCATCACATCCACTACACGCGTTCGTCGTCTTATTTCTTGGTTTGGGATTCTGTATCTGAGAGAGATGCCTAACATTATACGCTCCATTGCTCTTTGTGTCACACGTAGTTTGTGTATTGGTTTTCTCGTTAGTGTTAATGTTTCCGCTCCATATGTTAGTACTGGTAATAGACACGGGTTTAAGGTTTTTCTCTTAAGACATACGGGGAGATTTAAAAATGTAATTTAGTTTGCCGAAAGCTACGCAGGCCAATCTTATGCGGTGAACGAGCTCGCAGGTTTGTTTGTTACCTTAGCGGATCTCGTGTCCTAAATATTGATACGAGATGGTTTGGTCGATGTCTACGCCAGCGATGAATATGTTTTCGCTAAGCACAAGGTTTGTCATTATTTGTGTTTTTGACATATTTATCGTTAGTCCAACTTCTATGGAGGAAAGGTAGAGTCTGTCTAGTAGTTTCCAGGCATCTTCCAGCCGGTCAGCTATGAGGACGATATCGTCCGGAAATCAGAGGTTACTGAGCTGTTCTCCATTTATGTTTATACCCTTTTCGTCTAGTTTTGCCCTTCTGCATGCATGGTCCAACGGTGTATTAAATAGTTTCGGCGATATGGTGTCCCTTGTCTCACTCCTCGTTGTATGTGGAATGTGTTGGTGCTGCTATTTCCCAATTTAACACTTGCTGTAGCATTTTGATATATGTGTTTTATTATGTTGGTATAGCGATAGTCGATTCTGCAGTCTGCCAAACTTTCGATCATTTTATGTTAATTTATGGTGTCGAAAGCCTTTATTTCAAACTACAAATATAATTAGTAGGGGTTTATAAAAAAAACAATTAAAAAAAACAAAAAATTTTTACCTCACATCCATAATATAGTGCTTTTATAAGCATCAATATACTTTATATCTATCTTTATACTACCCTTCCATTCAATAGCGTCTGACATGACATGTTCTGATTTAAGAAAACTCCGGCCTCCTGCGCTTATATAAAAATAAAAACAACATAATATTTTCATCCTTTTCTGAAATTGTGATTTCCTATAAACTTCATAGCCCATAACAGGCCCAACATAGGCACACAAAGGTTAAATACAAATAAAAACACATCTTTAGTACCACCAAGAAGACTACTTGGCCTTGTCTATGAAGCCCAATTCTCCTAATGGTAGGTGTATTTTACCAGTTTTTTAAATTGGTTTTATTATCCACTAGGTGATTAACTGGTTTAAGTTACTAACTTTTGACTATATAAAGCGGGCTCTTGGGCTTTATAGTGAAAACCTTAGGTAAAAGTTACCTTTTTTAGACTATTATCGTGTATTGGGATGTCCTGTTAGAAAAACGGTGAAATAAAATCCTTTTCTATTTAATGGCACTCAGATACTCTATTATTTTCACCAGGAAAAAATATTTTTCTTCACTTTGGGAAACCAAAACACTCGCACTGTTTGACCGTTTGGGTAATTACCATTACAACAGACTACACAACATCGATACGGCATTTTAAAACATTTAAAACACTATTTGAACTGGAAAACAATGTATATTTCAAATACACAAAACTCAAAAACACCGGCGCAATTATGGACGCATTTAACCAAATAAAATGACTAAAAGGTTTGTTACATTGCCAGATTGACTAAAGCGTTTCGCCTGTTCTACTCCTACTGCACGTTCACTAATTATTTTTTTATTTACACAATATATTCCCAATAAAACACTCAATTTTATAAAATATATTTGGCCTATGGTAATAGCTAAGTTAACATATTATTTATAATGTTATAAGCATAAACATATTACATCAGAAAAACTATTTACAAGTAAATCAGAAATTACGGATGATCTGACCATACCACTTGTCGATGCAAGGGGAGCATAGCCAATTAAATAAAATAGAGAAAATGTCAAACCATTGTTATGACTACGGAGCGTGACATCACTGCGCGACTAATTGTTGGCGATCTTTTTTCGCGACACCGGTGGCGACGGACGCACATGTACGCTCTCCTGTATATTATAAGTTGTTGATAAAAGACACAAAAAAAAGTGAAAATGCACATTAAAAGAACTTACCTTGGATGTCGTCTTCTTAATATTCATGACTTCTTTCAAAATATTGTTTTTGACAGTTACTTGTGCAAATATTTAAAATTTATAAGCTTTATGTCTGATACAAAGCGAGTATATTTATGAAGCCTGAACAATATTCATAAAGTAAGTGGAATCGCTTTTATTGTTGAAAAGCTTTGACTGAATTCATAAAGTAAGAATACAAATTTGTACAATAAAATTAAGAAAATAGGATCTTTCATATATATTTTAATATTTATTCTGTTATTTTTAGGGAGACTCTGGAGCCCCATTGGTCATAAATGGCATTGCATATGGAATATCTTCATGGATGTTTCAACCTTGTGGTGTCATTCCCGGGATTTACAGCCGCATTACGAATCCAGAATATCGTAACTGGATAAAGAGTGTTACTAATATTTAAAACCCACTAAAGTTATGTAAATTAGTACTAAAAATACATTTAATTTTTTGTAACTTTCTCTTACTTTGACCCTTATAATATTGTCAAACTCTACCGGAATAAAGAAAATTTGGGTAAGCTAAAAGCTAAAAGTTGTAAAATAAATTTAATCCGTCAGTATTAAAACTGACCGACCTCCGCGCCGGTGTGTTTATCACCTGCAGAAATCCGTCACTCTAGCTGTGATCGCCAAATCTTGTGGTACGACCCTGTCTACGTTGTGTTTATATTTAGGTTCTTTTAAATTTTGGTACAACAGTAAAAGTTTGTCAGGTTATAAGATTTTTTAGTTTTAACCTTATTCTGACGGTTTCCCTATGATGCGGTATATTTCGCTGCCAATAAATGAAAATTAAAGAGGTTTTTTAAAAACAATTAATCTACTATAAAAGCATTTTGACCATATACACTTTATAAACAATTTAATCAGATATCCCTTAAATAACATACAGATTAAAAGCCCTAATTATTACATTTCATAATACAGGGTGTCCCAGCCGAGAGTGACCCATTTTAAATGCTTATAACTTTTATGCCAGTTGTGCTAGCCACCTACGGTTTACGCCATTTCTTTTCTCTTGGCATAAAGTTTTTTCTAGTTGATACCAAATTTTGCCGACAATTATACAGTGGGAGTAAAAAAAATGCCTTTTTTCGACATCAAAATTTACAACTATTTTTAATGGAACACCTTGTATATTGCAACGCCATAATTAGAAGTCGTGTCCAAGGTATCCATGTACCAATAAACATCGGACTTGTAACTCGAAGTTTTAGCAGCAAAAAATTAGAAATCGAGGTATATTTTTTAAAACTAAAATAGGTATAGGTACCTATCTACCTTTGTACTAGGTATCCATAGTAAACAATTGTCACTGTCAGAGTAAAATATCAAATTAAGTTAACATAAATTTTAAAGAAAATAATTTATTCATTAGTTGAAAAAGCAAAAACAGTAATCTTTTATATCGAAACTCGATCAATAATAACGACACAAAGAAGATTTCGAACTAGATTCCAGAAAAATCCGCCAAGCAAAAACGTTATTAAAAAATGGCTTCAGAAATTTTCAATACATGGATACTTGGAGGTCAAGAGGCCAAAAAGGAATATGTTTAATCCTGAATATTTAGACAGACTTTTAGCGGTCCATGAGATTATTGCGTTGCAATATGGGTGTTCCATTAAAAATAGTTGTAAATTTTTATGTCGAAAAAAGACAATTTTTTTACTCCCACTGTATAATTGTCGACAAAATTTGGTACCAACTAGAAAAAACTTTATGCCAAGAGAAAAGGAATGGCGTTAACCGTAGGTGGCTAGCACAACTGGTATAAAAGTTATAAGCATTTAAAATGGGTCACTCTCGGCTGGGACACCCTGTACTTAATGTCTCCCATAATTTAGCCCATTTGCACCAACATCTGTCTGCGATAGAATGGTGGTATCTTCCAAATGTTACCTATCATATCTGCGACAATAATAAGTAATGCTGTTTTACCTTTTGTTACCAATTACGTCTGCGACTATAATGGTGACACTTTACCTCCCAAAAATACCCCTTTTTATGATTACCTTTGGTCTGCGACCACACTCTGTTTTATTTGGTTCCCCGTTAATCTGCAATTTATTTTCTTACACATCTCCCCATTTTCGTGTACGTATGATTATTAAAATTATTTATCATTTTAGTTAGAGAGTATTTTTAGAGATGTACGTACACGTTTGGTATAAAGGTACTACGTAGTTTGGTGAAAGGCCGAGCGACAACGGTCTTTTCGGACATTTCAAACATATAATTTATAAAAGTGCTATAAAAGATAGGAGCTCGCCCACTTTCCGCATGTGTCACTCTTCTTCTCAAGTGGGTGTTGTTTTTCATATTGTCGGTTTTAAGGATCCATATCCGACAATATTATTGAAAGCCTAATGACAACGGTCTACAGCAGTGGTCACTCAATACATTCCTGCTGTCGGACATTCTTTTTAGTAAAAACCCATCACATCGTTATATGTACACCTATTATAAATTCACTTTCTATAGGCAACATCATACCAAATAATTATATCCCTTTTCTGATAACTTCACTTGTATATTGTCAATTAAAATATTTTCCTTAATCCTTTCCCATTTCTTTACCTAGCATTGCAGATTATTATTTACTTTTATCCAATGGTATTATTATTATTGCATAATAATGTCCAATCTTTGTTCTCAAGTACCACAAAATAAAACACCCCGAAAGACAAACAACATCTGTTACAAGTTACCTAAACAAAAAAGGTCTGTGTCTGTGACTTTGACCCATATTTTACAACCCTTAGGAAGCAAAAGTTTATTGATTTTGTTACAGTTACAAAGAGAATAGTGTTTCTCAGGTCAATTTAATGACATAAAATAGTATGAAACTCCTAACCATAGGCGTCCTAAACAAATAATTGAAATGCGTATACACACTAATAAGTTTATTTAACATTAGGTGTTTGTACATACTACACTTTATAAACCCACTGTATATATAATAATATTATATTAAAATAATAAATATAAGGTAACTCAAAGATTCTATACACAAAACTAAAACCAGAAAAATAAACCTGACACGGCACGACACTGCTCAGAAAATGCTTTAATTTTTTACCAGAACTCCATTCTGGGATCATTCCCCGGTCCGTCCATAAGTTCCAAATCACGTATAATTTATCTTCGTCTCTTCCACGCCATCGGCGGTCACTGGCCTATCTCTGTCTGACAGAATCGATCGTTGAACGGGCTGGAAACCGCTTCAGCTTATACCAGCCGCTTTAACTGGCGCTTATAAGTGCATAAATTGTGAACGGTTGCCAGTTTTACCAAATTTTCTGGTTTGTTAATATATTATGCATAAGTATACGAGAAACAAGTGTTTGTTAATTAGTTGTTTTTAAACACTTAAAACACTTTTTGTCTTGATTTCAATTATATTGTTTTTAGGGACTATAGAATGTATTATTATAACAATGAATGGCTTATTATTTTTTTCTGTCACACTCAAAACTCCTCGGTTTAAAATATATTTGCAAACTAGCTTTCAAAGAAAGTTACTGACTAACAATTGAATACTGATTTAAATGAAACATCTTTAATAAAAAAAACTTAAAGAATTGAAGAAGAAAGATCTGACAACCCTTGTTATGAAGTCGGTCTCTTTGAGACTGTTTACCGCCGTATGGAATGATTGGAACGTCCTCAAACTGAGTTTGGATAAATTATACCGTTATGCTCTGGCCACCTTTTTGTTTTAAAACAATTAAAAGCCAACCCGCGCAAATAAACCCGCACAAAGCCGAACAACCCGAACCCGAACAACGCGAACAAAACCTGGCAGCAAAACGACCCTAACTTGTAATTGGGAAAATACCGAGTCTCTCTTGCGCGTCATATTTTCTCCCTCCCCATCTGTTTTTTCCAAACTCAAAGTCTGACCTGCTAAGATTAGTTTGGCCGATAAGAGGGTAAAATTTTTACACATTTTGTGGCTTTTAGCTGGGTTCCTCTGATCATATTACCTAACCTAAAAATATAAGTTATTTTATTTTATCCTTAAGAAATTTTATGAAATTTTTTACGCGAAAATCAGCCCCAGGTCTGGGGCGATTCAGTATACAGGCCAATTTTCTGTTACAAAGTAATATCATCAGCTTACATAAGCTGTGTGGTTTAATAAATATATATTTTAAAATTATTTTTAAATACACGGAGTGTTCCCGTAAACAGGATAATAAGAAATAAAAACATATATTTTTGTAAATGATACATCAGTTTCAATAGTGTAGCATGTTATATAATGTTCAATAAAAAAAAGTTTTTTAATAATTTTACTGGATCCTAATGAGCATATTTCGAAAATATATTGCGATATACAAGGTACTTTAGAATGTAGATATGGCCAATTCTATGTTAAAATTGATATGATTTCTTTGTTCTTAATTGCAATAAGAAATTTATTCTGTCATAATTAGATTATTTATAATACCGCGGAAGGTGGTTCGCACCTATAACTTTTGGTTTTTTAAGATAATGAAATCAAATTTGGAGGATTTGTATACGACACAAAGCTGCATGTTTTGAGAGGTAACTCAACATTATGGAACTTTTGGTGTAACCTGAAGTGATATAAACTTTAGGTTTTTTAATGGAACACCTAGTATATTTTCCTTTTTTTTTAACTCCATATGAAATTTTAAATATAACGACGTGTCACCAAAAAAAAAACACTTTTTTCCAAATTTATATTTAGAGGACTAGGAACATTTTAAATCTTGGGAAAAATATAATTTTACTACTTTCGGTCCAATGCTATCTACTCCGTAAAATTTAATCTTTAGAGTTGTATATTTCATTTTTTTTTAACGGCAACATAGTGGCTCGTCAGGTTAAGGCTTCATAATGATTTTGTTTTATCAGTTTTGTTGATCACAGACTACTCGACGCATTTAAACCTTATTTTATTATCAAAAGATGCTTCATTTTAGGAAAGTTCTTTAATTTTTAAACGTTTTTTAATGGAAGCTATTCTAAAATCTAATAGTGTATGGTATCAAAATAATCGTAATAAAATCCTCTTTTTTCTTAACCCAACGAGCCACCATGTTGCCGTTTAAAAAAAATTAGTTATAAAACTTTGAAGATTATATAGAAAACAGCAAAATTGTATTTTTTCCCAGAATAAAAAACTGGAATAAGTGGTTTAAAGGTATTCATAGCCCTCTAGATAAAAAAATAAATTTGGAAAGAATATTTTTGTCTTGGTGACAAAAAGTGGCGTCGTTAGATTTTGAATGTCATATGGAGTCAAAAAAGAAAAAATATACTATTTGTTCCATTTAAAAATCAAATATCTATGCCACTTCCGGTTAAACCGGAAGTTCCATAATGTTGAGTCACCTGTCAAAAAATTAAGTTTTATGTCGTATAATTATCCTTCAAATTTGATTCCATTATCTTGAAAAACAAGAAAGTTATAGAGGCGAAAAACCTTCCGCGGACACCCGGTATATAGCATAATTTTATAAATTTAGTAGTTTTTTGAATTTGTCATCTTGCATGGTGGTGAATTTTTTTTAGTGAAACAGCGTATATTTTATCACTTTTATAATAGTACATTATTCAACAAGCATAGAATAATGGCTATTATTAACACAGATGATATTTATGACAGAAGCCGTAGGCGAGTCTCATAAATCATCCAAGTGAATAAAAGCCATTATATTATTTAAGGGTGTACCTATAAACATTTTAATTCTTGAAAAGGAAAGAAAAACACAAAGTCTTCCTCCACAAATTTAATGGAAAGGATTCCAAGTTTTAAGGGTCTCTACATGTTTCGAACGTAGAGACGTTCATCTTCAGGAGACAGAAAGTTATTTAAAAAATATGCTGATGGTGTTAGCAAAAGAAAAACTGAAATTCAGAAACTTAATGGAGCTTTATGGATTTAAACTGAAGTGTAGAAGAAACACGAAATAAAAAACTTGATAATGGTAAAACCATAGAGTGAATAAAACATACTGAAGGGTTGTAAACCAACCAAATAAAATAGGGAAGAAGAAAACCTGTCTAGGTGTCGAGGCTTATTTAAAAAAAATTTAAAATTTTTAAAAGGAACTAATGGAACATAATATAGACATTATGAAGGTGTACACCTTGTGTTGTCATATCATATTGTTGTACAAAAAGAATTTTTTAGGGTCCTGAGGACTACACCTCAGTAACCCTCAGGTCCTCAGGACTCCAAATAATTCTTTTTGTACAAAAAATTATTTTTGTACAACAATATTATATGACAACACAAGATGTACACCTTCATAATGTCTATATTATGTTTCATTAGTTCCGTTTAAAAATTTTAAAAAAATTTTAACTTAGCCTCGACACCTAGACAGGTTTTCTTCTTCCCTATTTTATTTGGTTGGTTTACAAACCCTTCACTATGTTTTAATCACTCTATGGTTTTACCATTATCAAGTCTTTTATTTCATGTTTCTTCTACACTTCAGTTTAAATCCATAAAGCTCCATTTAGATTCTGAATTTCAGTTTCTCTTTTGCTAACACCATCAGCATATTTTTTAAAAAACTTTCTGTCTCCTGAAGATGATCGTTTCTACGTTCGAAACATGTAGAGACCCTTGAAACTTGGAATCCTTTGCATTAAATTTGTGGAGGAAGACTTTGTGTTTTTCTTTTCTTTTCATACTTTCAACTCCACTTTAAGTATGGACTATTTCTTCAAATTTTAATTCTTATTGTTTTTTTCTGAATAGGTTAGACATTTAATTACTAAACTAAGGTTAACTTCGCCCTTTCAGATGACATTGAATCGAAGGTATATTATTATCTTTCTTATTTACTGTAATGTTCGTCTGAATAAAGATTGTTTATTATTATTATTATTATTAAAAACCTACCATATTAAACCTGAAAATAATTCCGAATAAAAAGTACTAATCAGATGATGGCTCTCGATCTCCTTCTGATCCGCCAAACATCGCATATTTTTTTTAATTATAAGTACTTGGTACTTTTGGACGTACATTTTAATACCTACTTATATTTATACTTTAAAAACTGTTTTTTTTTTTGGTCTTGTCATTATGGCGACCTTCTCACACGTATAATAGATTAATTAAAATTGTCATGATAAAATAATCTTTTTGAAGTAGGTAGGTACTACCTAAGTAATATTATTTACAATTTTTGTGTATTTAGTATTTTAAAAACTTTTGAATCTACTAAATTTAAAATGGATATAAGTTTGAACATTTTTTTCGTTTTAGCTATATTTGCCAGCATTATGTCTCAAGGTATGTTACTATTAAATGCAATAAATTTGCGATAAGCTTAAGACGTAATAATTTTCTACAGGATCATAATTTTTAACATATTAAAAAAACAAATATAGGCTTTTGACATAGGTAATAAAAACAATATATTGTAAATAACGAATACTCTTACTAATGCTAATTTTTTTTTTAGTTTTATAAAATATCTGATTTTGTCGTTATTTTCGATTTATAACATGGCAGTGTTGCCATTATTGTTTTGTAATGGGGATGTCGGCGCATTACAATTTGAATCAAACTGAATTTAATATTAGGCCCAGTAAAATGTATTTATGTTTAAGCCCGTGGAATAAGTAAGTTTTTAAACAATCTCTCTCATCTGAGCTATATATGGCAAGCTATAAAATACTTTAAAGTCTTATTATATGCATATATCCTTTGTTAACTGAGTTAAATTACTTACAACAGGTGACTCCTTGGGTATCCTAGACAGTTTATCCTTTTTCTTAAATCAACCATTTAAAAAGTTGAATAAAGCTCCCTAAAAGCAGACCGAGTTGCCCATGCCCCTGGCAAATCATAGCTTGTTATTGATTGCTTACTTCGCATAATACGACAACAAAACTAGATCGCTTTAATTTAATAGCCTTAGCTATGGATGCTACACCACGAAGAAATGATAGTTCAAACGTGTTTATTGGCTCGCTGTCATTTCTCAATGATACCGTTGTTGTGACTTATCTGTTGCAGTTTTGCACTGTACTCAGTGGCGGATTTACAAATTTGCCGCTAGTAGGCTATTCAATTTTTGCCGCCCCTACCAGTGACGGCTCGTGAGTTGTGAAACAGATGAAGTGTTCGGGAAAGAAAAAGCCCGCTGCAGGCGAAAATTTTTTAAGACCACGCCCAAATTTGGTCAATAGTTTTTAGTACGTAAATATTTAAAAAAATTATGATCACCTACTTATTTTATTAAAAATGAAATAAGATAAAAAAAATAAAAAAGGCATAAATTGGCCTTTTTTTATATTTCTTTAGTCAGTACATTGCTCGGTACATTGTTTAAAAGTAAAGTCCAATCTTCTGTTTTTATTTGCAGCAAACTTATCAATAGAGAGCGGATTTGTATGTGATTACATCTTTTGTTTGCTAAATCAGATCAAGCTAGAATCTTATCCCTTTATTTTTTTTATGAATAACTACCTAAATACGAAATTTTATTTCGCATCTAACTTAATATTTTGGATTTTTATTGCATAAAAATGTATTATCCATATGTGTGCCTATAAGCGCATATATAAAACATATTTTGCAACGAAGGAATACCGAGAACCGAGAACAAAGGCTCATTTTTCTATGTTAGCAACCGCAATTAACGATTTGGAAGCCACACAGTTGCCATTAATTAATTCATTTCAAATATTAGAGAAAGTAGTTGAAAATTTGAAACTAATCCCAGGCGATATAGGTAAAAAAATAATGGAAAAAATGGATGGCGTTTTACATCGAAATCCGGGATATGTACAAATGAAAAGAATTTGCAATGTTCTAAAAGGGCAAATTGAAGATATTCCAGATATGAATCCTGAAGACATTGGTTCAATGAAATATGCCCCGATTACTTCTTGCGACGTTGAGCGGTCATTTTCTGCTTATAAAAACGTACTTACCGACAAACGACATAATTTTACTACGGAAAATATAAATTATATTTTGGTTATTTACAAATATTTAAATAACTTTATTAGTTTTATAATGAAATCATAGTGTTAATGTACTTTTTTTTATAAACAAAAACTTAAAATAAAATATATTGTTCTGTGGTGTACATTTTTTATTCCATATTTCAGAAAGATTACCGCATATATTGAGTAGTTTTAACAACATATAAAAAACTTATTTTGTACTTTTTTGTTACATATAAATCCGCTCTTTACTTATCAATAACAAAAAAGTCTCTAGATGTACCTACACTTTGTGGTCTGTGTCAATACATACGTACCTAGTAGAAAATAAATATTTAAATTAAAAGGAAAGAAAAACACAAAGTCTTCCTCCACAAAATTTAATAGAATAAAATTCTTAAGTTCAAGGGTCATGTTTCGAACGTAGAAACGTTCATCCTCAGGAGACAGAAAATTTTTTATTTTATGTTGATGCTGTTAGCAAAAGAGAAAATTAGAAATTAGAACCTTAATGGAGCTTTTATGGACTCAAAAATTGAAGTGTAGAAGAAACATGATATGAAGAAATTGATAATGGTTAAACCATCATACTAAGTATTTGTAAACGTTATTAAAGGTTTAATCCTCAGTACCCCAAAAATGCTTTTTACGTAATAATATTATTGTGATACTACAATTACCCTCATAATGTCTTAAAGACATAATATGTTCGATAAGCTTTTAAAAGATTTTTTAAACAATCTTCGACACCCTTTTAGAGAGGTTTTCTTCTTCCCCATTTTATTTAGCTGGTTTGCACCCTCTTTAATAACGTTTACAAATACTTAGTATGGTTTAACCATTATCAATTTCTTCACATCATGTTTCTTCACCCACTTCAATTTTTGAGTCCATAAAAGCTCCGTTAAGGTTCTAATTTTCAATTTTCTCTTTTGCTCATAACATCAGCATAAAATAAAAAATTCTGGCTCCTGAGGATGAACGTTTCTACGTTCGAAACATGTAGAGACCCTTGAACTTAAGAATTTTATTCTATTAAATTTTGTGGAGAAAGACTTTGTGTTTTTCTTTCCTTTTAATACTTTCAACTCCGCTTTAAGTATGGACTATTTCTTCAAATTAAATATTTAAATGTTGAAACATATTACACGTTAAATATCATTTTTATAGTTTAAAGTAGTACCCATTTAATTTAAAAAATAGGTAAAAGTTACTAAATTTAAATTGTAATTAATATTGAAACGCTATTGGAATATTTTAAAAATTCATGATCGCGTAACCTATGTTTTACAGTGCGTTTAGTAATCTTTTATATACGGATTACGGACGTAAAAGTGTTCAGTATACTGTGCATTACTAAAATATTAAAATTTTTGTCACTCGTTTTTTTGTGTACCTATATAGTAATGTTTTTTTTTATTTCTGTAAGATAAAAAAAAAATTTTGAGCCAAATTTGCCGCCCCCTAAAATCTGCCGCCTTAGGCTCCAGCCTACTCAGCCTATTGGTAAATCCACCACTGACTGTACTGCCCAAAATACTGTCTTGACATTGATTGTTAGGTTTACGTACGCCAAAAGTAAAAGCACTCGAAATTATCTGCCGGGTAGCCGGTCTAGTTTATTTTAACTATTTTTTATTTATTAAAGGATCTATATGTCGAGTTATTCAATAGTGTGATAAACCTATTTTGATAATGGAAGATCCATCATTTGACAAGAAAAGTGAGCATCATGTATTTTCTATCCTTCAGTCAACGTAACTCGCCAAATGTTTTAAATAATTCAGAGATTATAGCAGAAAGTCATCAGCGAATAAAAAATTAATCGATACCGATGATATTCCACCAATTAACAATTATTATTACTCTACAGTGTCACCAGTCAAGTCTGCATCAATAGGGATTTTTTTAATTAAACTTTATTCAAAATTTGACTTTGGCATCAAGTTTTGCTTCGATCGAGATGAAAATTAAGCAAAAAAATATTAGTCACGTGATTCGCATTATCTGTCAAATTTTAATTTTTTCCAAAAAAATAATTCAAAAGTTCTGAAAATATCGAAAAAAGTTATTAGAAAAAGTTTTTTAAAATGCATTTTCCAGCTTACATGCAAAATTTTAGCTGCCTAAGATAATTTTGATTTTTTACCCATAATTGGTAAATTGCACCACTTTTGCAAAATAAGACTCATTGCAACCTACATAAAACTTCTCAGTTTTGACAATGCTTTATTTCAGATACATTTTCTTTAAAGTAGCGCCATATTAAATGTGTGTTTTTCTACCAAATCAAAATTGGGCTATTAAAATTTGGTCGCATGTGATAAAAATGTTTATTTGTTTTTGACCCTGTATAAGGTAACTTCATAAAATAAGTATTTTTGAAAACGTAGTTTGTGTCTGAAAGTAATATACCTTAATATTAAAACAAAAAAAAACAGTGTCATCAGTAAAGTGTTCATTGAGTGGAAAATAAATTTTGATTTAACTTAACGTAAAGTTATCTATTTTCAGCGATTTAATTTAAAACCCCTTTACTTTATTTTTTATTTTTTTTACTTTCAGACACAAACTACGTTTTCAAAAATACTTATTTTATGCAGTTACCTTATACAGGGTCAAAAATAAATAAACTTTGCATCACATGCGACCAAATTTTAATAGCCCAATTCTGATTTTGTAGAAAAACACACATTTAATATTCGCGACTTTAAAGAAAATGCATCTGAAATAAAGCATTGTCAAAACTAAGAAGTTTTATGTAGGTTGCATTGAGTCTTGTTTTGCAAAAGTGGTGCAATTTACAAAATATAGGTAAAAAATCAAAATTCTCTTATGCAGCTGAAATTTTGCATGTGGGCTAGAAACTGCATTTAAAAAAACTTTTTCTAATAACTTTTTTCGATATTTTCAGAAATAACCCTACTTTTGAATTATTTTTTGGAAAAAATTA
This sequence comes from Polydrusus pterygomalis, assembly GCA_963969555.1. Lineage (NCBI taxonomy): Eukaryota > Metazoa > Arthropoda > Insecta > Coleoptera > Curculionidae > Polydrusus > Polydrusus pterygomalis. The sequence continues at coordinate 86,676,654 of OZ018378.1, forward strand.
AAATTTGACAGATAATGCGAATCACGTGACTACTATTTTTTTGCTTAATTTTCATCTCGATCGAAGCAGATCTTACTGCCAAAGTCAAATTTTAAATAAAGCTATTAATAAAAAAAAATCCCATATGATGCGGACTTTACTGGTGACACTGTATTTGACACATAAACATTTAGAGCAATGGTATGAACGTATGATGGTAACTTATAGATGTGGAAATATATAATTTGGTTAAGAATTGCCTACATTGCTTAATTGTTAAGTTTCCAAATAAATCCCCAATGAACAGGCATAACTTCCCAGATGAGTCTTAAAAATGTGTTGGTATAGATCTTGTTAACAAACCCAATCGAGATTAGTTATTTTTAATAATTAATTACCATTGACAATGTCAAGAAAATTTAGTTAAAAGTACCACTTCAATGGTTATCAGAAGCCACTTAATGGAAATATTCTTTTGATTAGGCATACCTTAATCGATAAAATCCGACAATGGGCCACCATTCTCAAGTCAAGATTTTACCAATATTTTATAGAATTCACTAAGACGCCGCCCTATGGGCCCAAAGCAAACGGCGAAGCTTAAAAAAATATGAATAGAGCATTTTGAAAAGTCTTCACTCTGTGACAGGATTGATCTGGTATATCACTAATTACTAGTTAATTACGTGGTAGCGTTCTGACTATAATAAACATTATTCATTATCAATGGTAGCGTTTCTGACCGAGAATACCAGACCTGGTCCTTTCACATAAGGGTAGAATTACTAGTATAAATAACTAAGACAAATATATATATAGCAAGCGCACTCTTGGAGATGATGGAGTTCTTCATGATAACTTCAACGTCGTCTCGTTCTGTTAGTTGTATCTACTGTTAATACCAAACGACTTACCAATGTCGACCAAACAGCAATATCCAGGTGATGATGTTAACAATAACGTCGCCGCGACGCGTCTTTAGGGCGCGAGAGCGAACCGTTCAACCTTTGTTAATGAAACCCTTTATATTGATTGTTACAATAAAACAACACCCAGTTTAAACAACAACTTATAAATCTATTAACAACAATTATAAAGAAAGGTAGAAAGAAAAGTTACTGAACAAGAAAAAGAAAGACTGCATAACTAATACAAAATATGTATTATGCTAACTAATAAAGAGAGATTGTTCTATTTAAATGCGTTTACTGTACGAATCCGAACATTACCCATTTAATGTTTAAAACCCTGTGAACAGATAAAATAACTATTTTTCAATCAATACAACCCTGTAACTTAATCACCCAAAGATTAATTTACGATAATCCCCGAAAACTGAAAAGTCTAAACACTAAAACCCTGAAACTTATAGGTAAAAACCACAATGATACTTAAAACCCACAATTTAACTTTACACTTTTAAGAAACAAAGGATTCACTACACAAGAGGTATATCAAAGAGAGAAATGAGTCCGAAACTATGTAGTCTTAAAAACTCACCTAATTACATTTCCTTAAAACCCGCTTGGCTATACACCCGAATATAGCATCTTTGGTACATGGTCAAACCGAACCCGATAACAGAAACTTCGGAACTTAGTAAACCGAACACGACAATAGACACTTCGAAACTTCTAAACCGAAACCGTTAAGAGAACTTTAGGAACTGCTAAACCGAAACCGCTAAAAGAACTTTAGGAACTGAATTGTGAAATTCCCCGATTAAGCATCTAACTTCTAAAGACACCCCTTAAATTATGCTTATTCAAATATTTAGCTATTTGAACCTATAGAACGTACTAAAATCGATATTACCCCTCGGTACCACGTCTTAGGATATAAACAGTTTATTCTATCCAACCAATCAGAAGTCATTTCTCTCTAAGACTCTGCCTTAGATCATAAAACAGGGTCGTCCCAATATATGATTGTAGACATTACCGCTAGGTGACTCTAGTTATACCCTCTCGATATTTAATTAAAACTTTTCCTCTCTTTATGGACATTTCAACTTAAAAATCATATCTATAGATAAACAATACATTCCATACTTATAAAATAACCGTAAAAAACGGTCTTACAAATAACATTCCTAAATAACCTTAAATTTAAAGTACAGCAATCAGATTTACTTAAAAAAAACCCTTTTAAGCTGTTCCAGGGAAAATAAAAGAATAAATCTGATCCGACTTTTACATAAATAGAATGGTCAAAATACAAATTCCAGGTTTTTCCTATATTTTCCATTTTTTTCTCAATAATATGGTTCATTAGCTCATTATAATGGACCACCCACGAAAGTCCCTTTATTTATTATTCCCATCTGGGGTTAGTATAGATTCTTATAAAGTTTACATTATCTTTGACAAAACGTGCTCTTCTATAGATTCTATTATTTATTTGAGTTTTTGCTAACAACCAGCTTTTAGGGTATTATAGAAAAATAAACTTTATGACTTAACAAATCTTTAGGATAACTTGGGCAATTTATTTGTTTAAGAAAAACCGTTCGTATTTGTTTAAAATAAATTTGCTTTTATTATCATGTTTATGCTTAGAACAAAAGCTTTTAGAGCCCTTCTTTGAATTTTAAAATAGGAAACATATTGTTTTGCCTGAGAACGCACTTTAATAAAATAATTTAAAATAAAAAGATAGATTTTTGCGTTCTATTACATTGCCCCCACCTTAGAATGAATCATATATTGAATAAAAAAAAATAGGAAAATAATATCTACGCCACTGGTTTGCATCTTGTACATTCGAAACTCAACACAATATCTACCACTTTAAAAAAAAAACTAAATCAAAATTAATATCAACAAAGCACTGATAACCATTCTGCTAAATGCAGTCTTAACGGGGCGATTCTCACACTTACCGACACGAACCCACAAATTTTTAGCACACACTCCTGTTTTTCCGCGATTTATTAGTTCCGATTCTGTCCAAATTCGTTACACTAAGTCTATAATTAGCTTCTGTTCTGTCTTGCCACGACAATTGGCTGCCTTACATGCCGCTTCCTGGTCTGGAATGTTTTTGGTATCTCATTCCCAATGGTACAATGGGTTCCACCATTGCTCGATTCAGCTCTACATCTTCATTTGATGGGATTATCTCACCTCTAGTGAGTTGCCAATTCGTCTGATACAGTTTGGTATGGGCTAGGTTGTTTCATCAGCTTGCTTCCTTAACTATATAGTAGTTATTAACAGCTCAACCAATAAATAACTATGCAAGCTTATCCATCGAGAACGTCACAAATGGAAAATGGATTTTCATCTTGAACAAAAGCCTCATACCTCCTCCGCTGCAGAGTGTGCCATGCTGGCAATTCATGCTGCGAGAATAAATTGGGCATAAACTAGGAATCGGCGTTGTCAATTGCCCACTATCCTCCTGGTAACCTGGATAGTTACTGCTTCCTAGTGTCGGGTATAACAGTGTCTGTTGAACTCTATACATGTCTTCCTGCGTATATATTCCATTGGAACTTATTGGGGAAATGGAAAGTCCGCGCATTGAAATTCTGTCTTCCTCCTCATTGGCGTCTAATTCAAAGACATCAGTGGTCTTTGTCAACTCTGGGCTAACTTCCATCCAATAGTTAGCTGGGACTAGTGGTTGCCATTCCACTTCTGTTCCACGTTCCACCAATATATGTGTGATAGCGGTACGGAACAGATTTCAGTTTTGTATAGCACTTTACAGTGTAGAGTACTTCTCCCAATACTCCACTCACGTAACCTGAAGTCTGCTTTACAAGGGTTTGTACGACATCTGGCGATTGTTTGTCTAACGCTAATCTATTTTTAGGAATCTTTTCTCTCAGTTGGCATCTCTTCATGATGGACATAACCTCCTGGTACTGTGCTACGATGGCTGTCCAATGTCCAATTACTTGATCATTGTTTACTTGGTACGTAAAGTCATGTTCCGGTACGTACTGTCTCTTCTGGTCTACTTCTATTCTTTGGTATGATCTCCATATAGCTTCTTGGGTCCTGGCAAGGCTTCTCGGATAATAGGGACACCTATTTTTAGCTCTCTGGTCTTGTCCGCACAATCATACGCTATTACTTCTGGTTAAAACATATGGGCTAAGGATTCTAATAAAAAGATTCATGGCATCATAGTTACTTTCCTTCTAAAACATCAAGACATTACTTTTGCTCACAACGGGTTATATACACAGTACAACATAAAAAAAAACAGTAATAAAAAAAAACTATTTTTATTTAACTTCTCTTACAAACTAGACTTATACTATGCCACACACTTAAGTAATAAAACCTTATAATATGTAGGTACATTGACTGTACGAGAAGTCAATAGGCTGTACTTCCTCTTCTATATTACATTTTTCTGGCTGGGCTTGCTCTAAAAAAAAAATTAATTAAAGTTATAAAACAATTTCCCCTTGAAACACGATCAACTAATAATTTCAATAAACTTCTTCAATCGTTCACTTACCCTTTTTCCAAACTAGTTCACGATTTTTTTAATCGTTCCTTTAAAACTTCTTCCATTTTATCTTACCTAAGTATTTCTCACTCTATACTCACGATTTTCAAACTGTTACCTAAAAATGTCTTACCATCTTTGGTCTTACCCAAGCCAGCTTCTCCATTTTCTCTATCCTTTTTCTTTAACATTTCTTCTATTCCTATCTACAGTTCTTCTTGTAGAACACAAGGAATTTAGTAAAATATTCGATAAGGAATTCGATAAAGAATTCGACAAGGTGCTTTCGTGTTCGGCGCATGCTCTGAAAATCCGTAACAACTTTTACATTTCTACCCATAGGCCTATTTCTTCTTGTAAAAAGATATCTCGGTATCTTCCCAAAACTACAAATACTTTTGTTTTTCTTACGGAATCCTAAATTACTGCTATGTTCACTACCGAGTCTCCTGATGTTTTCCTGCTACGTTCACTGAAAAGCCTCCTAATATACTTACTACGGAACATCCTGATTTTTCCTGCTATGCTCGCTGTAGAGCTTCTTGATACTTTCCTGTTATGATACTTTCCTGATATGATACTTTCCTGATATGATACTTTCCTGATATGATACTTTACAGTTCCCCTGCTATTGTCTCCTTTTTGTGAACGCAACATCTCCTCCTGCTACTATCTTCTTAGGCTCGCTACAACTCCTCCTGCTACTACTTCTTAGGCTCCTTCTGCTACTATCTTCTTCCGGGATCTTGCAATTGGCTTTAAATTTATTCTATGCTCACCGCGGAGCCCAACATCATTTACTTTTCCAACACAGAACTGTGGAGAGAATCTGTCCTATCCAAACTATCTACATTACCAATTTTAAGAGGGGTGGGGGGTTATTTATGGTCTGAGGTGAGGCAGAATATAGAAATCGGACAACAGTGTTCTATTTTGTTTGTTTGTGGTTTTCAATGCCTACTATTTCGGTCGCCATACAAATGCCGACACACGTGTGATTTGTTGACTCGCAAATCATAGTACGTACGTCTACGAAACTAAGAAATTGCAGCCGTGAAAAAACCGGTACTTTTAAGTCTTCATGCAGTCTTGTTACTAGGGGTGATCAGTCCTTAGGGTTCGACTGTTGAAGTTTAATACTATTGTTAATCAGGTTGTTGTCCTTTTCTTCTGGTCTATTATTCATCTGGAAAAATCTTCTGTGCATCATCGGGACTCCATCCTTAAGATTTACAGCAAAATTTTTATTACTATTTATTGGTGAACCAACAGAACTAGACATGCATGCTTCATATTCAAGGTTAGGTACCATCTCCCCGGCACAACTTGAGCTATGTATCTCTCTTACACGCTCCTATGCGCCCAGCACTCTCCTGAGCTATGTATCCCTTGTACACGCTTCGTGCTCCCTGGCTATCCACCAGTAAATTCAATTTCATTCTTCTCGTCGATCCCTTGAAGTGTCTCGCCTGCACTTCTGAAGCATACAGATAACACTCGCCTATCTGTGTAAATACGCTAGTTCCATCGCATCGTTGATGTGATTTTCAACGAGGTAGAGTCGTTCTGGATAACCATTTGCAATATCAAGTTATATCCACACAGCACCATTCTTTTAGATTCTTCTAGTCTTCTATAGACTTAAATTGATCCATAAAGCTCATTTGTTCTTCCATCTTTATCCGTGACTCACTGATATGTTTTTGTAATATTTCTAAATGGAACTCAGTCGTTTCATTGTCAACACCACAATTATCAAAAGTATTCATCAACTAAGTATTCGTAAATGGATCTGTGTTTTCTGGATATATCTTCTTTTCTCCGGGAATACTCAACTATCCGCCAATTTTTGACGTAAGACAGCACATTACCAACACTTTTTTTTAGTGAACACTTCACTAAATTCTCTCACTTTACAAAATTCCACAAAGCAACCTTTACCGAAGATTCCTTAAAATAACAATACGTAGACGAAAGGTAACAAACCACCTTTAAAAAAAAACAATAATAATAAAAAAAAAATCATACCTTACATGACTTAATCCGGATGTTAATTCATTGTTAAAGAAAAAATAGCATTTTACCGGAAAGGTGATTCTCGTACGCGTTAAATAATAAACCTTTTTTTTAATCGCAAACACCTTTCAAAATACCTATCGGAATACCGATCAAAATACCGCCCGATCGTAAAACTATTATTATGCAAATGTAGCACCAGACCCCAGACTATCATATTTTGTGACGCGCCAGTTTAAAAGAATAGTTAACTAAACAATATCATCAATCGGTTATATCCGTAACCCCAAACAATAAAGATAGGGTAGGTACCCTTTAATCATAAACACCTTGATGGGCTACTACGTTCGCATAATAAAATACCTTGTACAAATTCAATTTTATTTAAATGAGGGTATAGAGTACTGATTCTCAAAAATCGACTTTCAATGCAACTACAATATAATGATTTCCATGCCTCTTACCTTTGTACCACAAAGTTTTTATACCCTTTTCAAAAAAACGAAATCGAAAAATTATATCCACAAAACCAAATTCCAATTAAACAACAAACAAAAACAATAACAATAACCTTATTAATATGTTCAATGTAGGTCCTGAAAGAAAAAAAAAAATACCTGAAAAGAAAAATGTACCTAAATAAAATACGCTGCACTGCATTCATAATATTGAAAATTCGCTGCTATTCCGTCATCAATATCAGATCAGAACTGATTACAATCGGACCTGTGAAAAAATAATTTATTACTGTATGTAAATTGTAATATCGCAATTTAAACGATGGACAGTCGTACCACCATAGTACTGGTCACTTTCCAAGAGACTGAAATAAAATCAATAAATTATTATCAAAAATCATAATGGAACGCCACAACTTTACACTGCTAAAAGGACTTTTATAGTACATTAACACAAAGATGGTTCGTTTACCAGTTTATAACAGTTTGTAGCTTCCAGGTAACAAAATATTACGCTGAAATAGAAACAGATTAGTTTGTCAATTAAACAAAAATATATGTATACAACAAAGTTTCAATATTTATAATAACATGGCCGGTTACTAGAAAAAACATCGCTAACATTATTATATTAATTATAATATACCACAGAATGAAATAAATAAACGCAGCTGTTCTGAATAATATCAACCTCAATAAAAGCAGTTATACAGCTTCACTCAGTAAATACCTTTTCTTATATTTACCAGAATCGCAAAAGGGTTGAATTTAACTAACTAAACAATAAATAATTTCTACACCTCATTTAAACAAAAATACGATGACATATATTTGCACCATACATGTCAAAGGAGCACCAAAGTTCTATTAGTATTCAACTACTCCACAAACAGTCAAAAATATGTTGTGTTTTATCTTACTATACAAACCGAAAAACTTATACTCGTTGAATCTCTTATCTTTGTCATTACACGTCAAATTACGTATTCTTTTACATTTCACTTTTAATCCTTAATCGGTTATGCTCTAAAACCGCATATCGAGTAAACAATTATTACTTTAACACAACACATTATGACCCAATTTAGTAAACATGCAATCCTTCTTCCTGTTGGATTCTTGCTGCTGTGCCCTTACTATTTCCTGAAAATCCCTATCTCTACATATCACATTAACCCGCTAAAATCGAGATTAAGAACACTTTAATTATTGAGAAAAATTAATCTTTAACTTTTCATAGACTGTTAATTTTGAACCATATACCTTTAAAAAAAAATACGCGCTTTACCTTTACCTAATGATCAGTAATTTCCGTTAATTTACTAATATTGCGGTAACATACCATTTCTGCGACAACCGAAAAACAAAATAATCCAAAGAAAAGCAATTTACTGTTACAGATATATTTTATTCCAGTGAATAAAATAAATGTAAGAAAAAGTTACATTTTACATGTGTGTTACATACTCGATATATAGTAACATGACAGATTGATTAAAATTAGAACATATCGACGATGAAATACGCTAAAATTCACGGTTTATACGATTTTATTGTGACTTTTAATCAATTAAATACAATTATTACTTAAACTAACAGATCAAAGAATAATACATACCACAAAATAAATAAATTTCTTTCAAAATTCATTCATATTCCAATATGTAGGTCCATTTTTAGCTAATATGTTCCAATTACCACAATCAACTCGATATTTAAAACAATACTATGTTTTTTTGACTCAAAAGCAATTACTTTTCCAGGTAAAATTTACTTTATTTACCTACACAAATATTCCGTCAAACAAAGAAAACAAAAAAACTGAATGAACAGAGAATGGGTTCTCTGGTTTTTGAGAAAGAATTATATTATACGCATTTTATGATAATCGTTATTTGGGGCTATTAAAACCATTCTAGCTGGCGTAAGGTCCTCTATCTTTGTTGCTTAACTTACATCAATTACAATCATATTATTACTGACAACAAGAACATTGTTACATTATCTTTTTGACAACAAAAAGAAAAAACTCTCCAGAAAGAATACACAGCGTACAGGTATTAACTATTTTTTATGAAAAAAATATTGAAATTTTTCAAAAAGAAATTTGATACGCTGACAACAAGCAAAAGAAATCTAGTTGAAAAGTAGTGGTCACTTTTTATGTGAAAAAAAAAACATTTTAATTCAGCAAAAGAAATTCCCTAGTTGACCAACAATTTTTTTATCAAAGATTGTAAGCTAGCAAAAAGACATCCCACCGCTGCCACCAATTTTATGTGACAGGATTGATCTGGTATATCACTAATTACTAGTTAATTACGTGGTAGCGTTCTGACTATAATAAACATTATTCATTATCAATGGTAGCGTTTCTGACCGAGAATACCAGACCTGGTCCTTTCACATAAGGGTAGAATTACTAGTATAAATAACTAAGACAAATATATATATAGCAAGCGCACTCTTGGAGATGATGGAGTTCTTCATGATAACTTCAACGTCGTCTCGTTCTGTTAGTTGTATCTACTGTTAATACCAAACGACTTACCAATGTCGACCAAACAGCAATATCCAGGTGATGATGTTAACAATAACGTCGCCGCGACGCGTCTTTAGGGCGCGAGAGCGAACCGTTCAACCTTTGTTAATGAAACCCTTTATATTGATTGTTACAATAAAACAACACCCAGTTTAAACAACAACTTATAAATCTATTAACAACAATTATAAAGAAAGGTAGAAAGAAAAGTTACTGAACAAGAAAAAGAAAGACTGCATAACTAATACAAAATATGTATTATGCTAACTAATAAAGAGAGATTGTTCTATTTAAATGCGTTTACTGTACGAATCCGAACATTACCCATTTAATGTTTAAAACCCTGTGAACAGATAAAATAACTATTTTTCAATCAATACAACCCTGTAACTTAATCACCCAAAGATTAATTTACGATAATCCCCGAAAACTGAAAAGTCTAAACACTAAAACCCTGAAACTTATAGGTAAAAACCACAATGATACTTAAAACCCACAATTTAACTTTACACTTTTAAGAAACAAAGGATTCACTACACAAGAGGTATATCAAAGAGAGAAATGAGTCCGAAACTATGTAGTCTTAAAAACTCACCTAATTACATTTCCTTAAAACCCGCTTGGCTATACACCCGAATATAGCATCTTTGGTACATGGTCAAACCGAACCCGATAACAGAAACTTCGGAACTTAGTAAACCGAACACGACAATAGACACTTCGAAACTTCTAAACCGAAACCGTTAAGAGAACTTTAGGAACTGCTAAACCGAAACCGCTAAAAGAACTTTAGGAACTGAATTGTGAAATTCCCCGATTAAGCATCTAACTTCTAAAGACACCCCTTAAATTATGCTTATTCAAATATTTAGCTATTTGAACCTATAGAACGTACTAAAATCGATATTACCCCTCGGTACCACGTCTTAGGATATAAACAGTTTATTCTATCCAACCAATCAGAAGTCATTTCTCTCTAAGACTCTGCCTTAGATCATAAAACAGGGTCGTCCCAATATATGATTGTAGACATTACCGCTAGGTGACTCTAGTTATACCCTCTCGATATTTAATTAAAACTTTTCCTCTCTTTATGGACATTTCAACTTAAAAATCATATCTATAGATAAACAATACATTCCATACTTATAAAATAACCGTAAAAAACGGTCTTACAAATAACATTCCTAAATAACCTTAAATTTAAAGTACAGCAATCAGATTTACTTAAAAAAAACCCTTTTAAGCTGTTCCAGGGAAAATAAAAGAATAAATCTGATCCGACTTTTACATAAATAGAATGGTCAAAATACAAATTCCAGGTTTTTCCTATATTTTCCATTTTTTTCTCAATAATATGGTTCATTAGCTCATTATAATGGACCACCCACGAAAGTCCCTTTATTTATTATTCCCATCTGGGGTTAGTATAGATTCTTATAAAGTTTACATTATCTTTGACAAAACGTGCTCTTCTATAGATTCTATTATTTATTTGAGTTTTTGCTAACAACCAGCTTTTAGGGTATTATAGAAAAATAAACTTTATGACTTAACAAATCTTTAGGATAACTTGGGCAATTTATTTGTTTAAGAAAAACCGTTCGTATTTGTTTAAAATAAATTTGCTTTTATTATCATGTTTATGCTTAGAACAAAAGCTTTTAGAGCCCTTCTTTGAATTTTAAAATAGGAAACATATTGTTTTGCCTGAGAACGCACTTTAATAAAATAATTTAAAATAAAAAGATAGATTTTTGCGTTCTATTACAACTCAACGCCAACCATTCTATATGGAAAAAACCAGTATGGTATAATTACGAAATAGTAAAAAATATTACAAGGAAAGACACACAGATGCACAACTGCATATGAAGGGTCCAGGCAAAGAAGGAGGAATGTCAAAAAATGTAAATGTTCAGGAAAGCAATTATAAAGTATAAAATCTTATAATAATGTGTTAGTTTTAGGCCCAATTTTTTCTGAAATAAATTGGGATGTGTATTGGACATAAAGACAAAAATCTGTTACTTAAATTTCCCTAACAATTTTTGTAAAACGTAATAAAATTTAAAGTGATACAAATCATAACGTATAAAAAGGGGGAATGTCACAGAATCACATAAGAAATTTCCTAGTATTTTCGTATTTTCTTTACAAAAACTATTTTCAAAAGTAAAATGACAAAGTGTATTATATATACTGTGGCTCAAATTAAAGGAGTACACAATCATGAACATTGTTAAGTTTTTTTGAAACATCAGATAGTTTTTCAAAACGTTTCCTCTTTTTCCCATGAACCTTGGGAACAAAGTCACAGCAGGCACTGCCACTTGAATTCTTGTACTATTATTTTTTAGTTTGTAACACAAACATTACTTGTTTGCACCTGTCCAAAAACTCAAATAAACAACAGATATGCAGACAAAAAGACTACCGCTAAGCCAGGTCGTAATTTTATTGGCACTGTTTTTGCGACATTCCACCTTCTTAGCCTGATCCGTGCGGACATTCCCCCCTTTTCGCCTGTATGGCAAAACTTTAAGTCACGATATCTTTTGACTCTTCTTCTTTTTCGCCTTTATGATGTTACTACTCGATAGATTTTCTTATTTGCTATCGGATGGTTTTATTAGTTTTAAATGTTAAATATTAACATTTCCCGTTCTTTGCCTGCACCCTTCATATGTTTCGTACTAGGAAAGGGCGCAACAGGAAATAAAATCACACTAGCGCGTTTTGGCAATTTATAGGAAATCAAAAAAATAATTCCAGACCACATGGTATTTGTTGTAGTGGAGCCTGGGGCTAAATAATACACTACTGCGGTTACGATACGTTTAATGATCTTCTTATAACGTTAGTAATAAACATATTAAAATGGTAAACAATGGCGCGCGTCTATTCACCCCATAGTCAGTCATTTCACTCTTGTTTTAACGCTCACTCGACAGTGTTGCCGGCTCTACCAACTTATCCCTCATTCACACATTCCTCCCCTTTAGAATAGACAATGTCTCATAGTCACTCAGATACTTTGGTCGCCAATAACTTCTACCTGGTCTGGACGGAACTGAAGCTGTACTGGCTTCTGTGCTGACGGATTCTTCTATAGTACCCGGCCCATTGTTGCCTTCTGTAGTCTTTAATTCTGGCTCTGCAGATTCGGAAACGGGTTCTTCCTGTTTTTCCCTTTCGGTGATTTCTTCTTGTTCTATCAATCTGGGGCGTAACTGATCGGAATGCCGACGCATAATTTTTCCGTCTGACGTAGCCACTTTATAACTGAGAGGCCCTGTGCTTTCGACAATGGTTGTCGGTAACCACTTTTTTTCTTGGGTGAAGGATCTTGCATAGACTGGATCTTCAACATCGAACTGTCTCGAACCTTTACAATTTTCTCTTTGAAGGTCCTGTTTCATATCCATACTCTTGGTGAAATCTGGAACTAGTCTGTCCAAAAGTATATTTAGTTTCCGTCCCATCAAAAGTACAGAGGGTGGTTTACCAGTTAGACTGTGCGGCGTTATGTGCTGTGTTAAAAGATATCTTGATAAAGTCACTTCAATGTCTCCTCCTTGCATTTTCTCTAGAGCTGTCTTAACATTCTGCACCATGCGCTCTGCCTGCCCATTACTACTTGGGTGGTATGGTGCCACACGAGCTTGTCATATTCCGTTTCTCTTTAGGAACAATTCAAAGTCTTCAGAGGTAAATGCTGTGCCATTGTCTGAAACTATGACATCTGGGACTCCATGAGTGGCAAATAATTCCCTAAGTACTTTAATAGTGCAGCTTGTCGATGGTCCTGCAACGATTCTCACCTCTAGCCATTTAGAAAATGAGTCAATAACTATTAAAAAATATCTTCCCTTCACTGGGCCTGCGAAATCTAAATGTAACCTAGTCCAAGGGGCTCGTGCCCATTCCCAGGGCTGTACAGGCGATCTGCTTGGCATATTTCGATGTTCTTGACATTGATCGCATAAACCCACTTTTTCTTCAATTTGTTTATCGATGTTTGGCCACCACGCATATGATCTCGCAACTGCCTTCATCTTCACTATACCAGGGTGTGAGGCGTGAAGTAGCTTCAAAACCCTTTTCCTCCCCCCTGGTGGAATTATTACCCTAGTTCCCCATAACAAGCAATCTTGATAACAGGATATTTCTATTCTTCGTTGAAAATAGGGCATGAATTCTGCTGAAATACTAGTTTGTTCTTCTGGCCATCCTCTCCATGCCCATTGGAGTACTCTTGCTAAGATTTTGTCCTTGGCAGTTTCTTTGGCTATTTCCTTTGCATTTAAAATTGTCTCGGGTACGTGTTCTAGCATCAGCACGTCTCCCATCGCCGGTACTGATTGGTCCATGCCTTTAAGTGGTAGTCTACTTAGTGCATCCGCATTGGACAGCTTTTTTCCTGGTACATATTCTAAATCATAATTATAAGCACTTATAATAATTGACCATCTAAGCATTCTTGGGGACAAAATATCTGGAGTTGACTTTTTTGAATTAAAAATTCCCAACAATGGTTTGTGGTCTGTGCGGATTATTACCTTTCTGCCGTAACAGTAATCGTGAAACTTTTTTATACCCACTATTATAGCTAATGCCTCTCTATCCAGCTGTGCAAAATTCCTTTCAGCCGGTGACATCGTTCGGCTATGATACGCTACTGGAAGTTCAATGCCCTGGTCGTTTGGCTGGCATATAAGACATCCTACTCCATAGCAACTTGCATCACAGGATAATATTAAAGGTTTCTTCTCATCATAATGCCCTAAAAGTGGTTCGCTTACTAAAATAGATTTATGTTTATTAAATGCATTTTTTTGTTCCGCACCCCACTGCCATTTCGTGTCTTTGTGTAACAATTTGTGCAACGATTCCGCGACCGTAGCCTTGTCCTTTAAAAAAATGTGATAAAAATTTATTAGTCCCAAAAAAGCTTGTAGTTCGGTTTTATTTGTTGGCGCCGGCGCGTTTTCAATCGCTTCAATTTTCTCTTTTGTGGGTCCAATACCGTCCGCACTTATTTTAAACCCCAGGAATGTCAATGCTTCCGCCCGAAAAATACATTTGTCTTTGCGTAGATGTAAACCGTCTTCTTTAAAACGACGTAAAATTTCGCGCAATTTTACTTCCAAATCCTTTTCCGAATTACCTACTACTAAAATGTCATCATAGTAAGGCAGTACCCCGGATATACCTGCTAGTCTTGTATCTATAAATCTTTGAAAAATTTGAGGTGCTACTGAGATCCCAAATTGCAAACGATTCACTTTAAATGCACCTTTATGTGTGATAATAGTCTGTGCTTCGGCCGCTTCTGCGTCTACTGTTAACTGCAAATAAGGTTGTTGCATATCTAACTTTGCGAAAACGCAACCCCCTGCAAGAGCTGCTAAAATGTTTTGAACACACGGTACTGGGTACGGATCCGTCCTTAAAGCATTGTTTATCGTACTTCGATAATCTCCACAAATTCGCACTTCGTCATTATTTTTAACCACGGTAACAATTGGGGTACACCAACGGGGGTGTGCGACGGGCTCCAGGACACCCTGGCTTACAAGTCTGTCTAATTCTATCTTAATTTTGTCTTTTAGCGCAAACGGTATTTTTCTTGCCTTTAAAATTACTGGTTTTACTTTTGGGTTCAATATGAATGACACCGGTGGACCTTTATACGTGCCAAGCTGTTCATCGAACACTTCTGGGTATTCAGATACATAATTGACATAAGAGTTTATCGTACTTACCCCGGCAATGGACAGGCCTAGAGCGTTAAACCAGTTGCGTCCTAGCAGACTGGTACGATTCTTTTCTACTATTACCAGTGGCAGTTTTGTATTACATTTTCCAAAGCATACCTCGACTTTGCAGACTCCTAATGTAGCAATAACATTATTTTGATAATCCTTTAGCACTGGACCTGAATTGTTGATTATCGGTGGGTTTCTGCTGTAGATCTCCTGAAAAACTTTCTCTCCCATAACACTGTGTGCGGCGCCCGAATCCACTTCCATTTGCACTGGTTTGCCATTTAGCCGAACTGTAATCATGTATTTTTCGCGGGGCGAAATGATCGTTTAACGCACTCGTTATTTCATCGTAAGGTTTATCGATAACTTTTGCCGGCGCTACCAGTGTGCGGAGTACATCATACGTTACCGAACCGCACATGCTAAGAAAAACTACCCTTTTTTTAGCATCGTTCGAAATGTCATTTGCCGTTAGAAAAAACTCAAATCGTTTCTTGTATGCCGGCCATCCTGCTGGATCACTAGTATTGAACTGTTCGATATTTCCAATGGCCGCCATTGCGATCGCGACGCGCAAGGAGCTCACGAAACTTTTTTCTTTTAGGCACTGATAAATCCCATCCTCGTCGCCAAAAGTGTTGTAGTAAAGCCTGGGGCTAAATAATACACTACTGCGGTTACGATACGTTTAATGATCTTCTTATAACGTTAGTAATAAACATATTAAAAGGGTAAACAATGGCGCGCGTCTATTCACCCCATAGTCAGTCATTCCACTCTTGTTTTAACGCTCACTTGACAGTGTTGCCGGCTCGGCCAACTTATCCCTCATACATAACAGTATTCAATAAAACTGAGCTTAAACTCTTGTTAATGATTTGGTTAAATATTTTAGCTTTGTCTATAATAATAAACCAACCCTACACCAGAAGTGTTAATACTGTTTGCAGTTTTGCTTTTGAATAAATGACCTAGGTTTAAATTAGGGCAGCAATCAAAATTTAATAGATACGTCTATAGCAACATTAGCAACTGATAATTTACCTGCGTATTTTATTATAGGTTCTGTTAATTTTTTGTACAGCCCCTAAAATATATTTTTAATCTTTGTCTACAAAAAGGCATATTATATTGCACAATATGATAATGAAGTAAAGTTATTCCGATAATAAAGTGTTGTGATAAGAATAACATTAAAAACTATCAATCTGTTTGTCTTGTTTCGGCTTACTCAAAGATTTTGAAATTAGTTCTTTAATTTATTGAATATATGAATACCTTTCTTTGATTTATTGAATATATGAATACCTAATTATGTTAAACACACAATTTCAGGCCAGCAAAACAGATTTTTACCCCAACGCTCAACTATAACTAATTTAATACATGTTACATTCATGCTTCTTTTAAGAACGGCTAGCAAGTGGATGTTCATGCTCAACGATTTGGAAATCCGTTTGCCATAATGGGCTTTAGTGAGATAACTACAACTTTTTAAGATTTCTCAGTGATCAAAATACTATTTTATTATTGTCGACTAACATAAACAATAATTATTCGTTAAGCTTAAGGGCTTCATATCACAACTATATTTACATTCATCCACATCAGGAGTGCTCCAGGTTCAAATCTTAGACCATTTCTGTTTTGACTAGTTATGAATAAAATTGGAGTTAGTGTTAATTTTGCTAAGTCTTATTTTTGCTAATGATTATAAGGTATTTTATAGTATTGCAAATGTACTCGATGCAGGAATCCTTCAAAATGATTTGACTTTAGTTGTGCGTTGGTGTCGAGAACATAATAAAATTTAAATATAAATGTAATCAAATGTGTGATGGGATATTTTGCCACTGGTATACAGGGTGTTCGAAAAATAGACGGAGATATTTTAGACGGTGATTCCTTGTTAAAAAATATGAAAAAAAGTTTCTATAAACATGGGTCCGGAAATGCAGGGTTTTCAAGATACAGGATGTTAAAAAAATAGAAATAAAAAATGAAATTATTAATTAAATTAAAAATACTTACTCGATGCTGTTGAAATTTGGCAATGATATTTGTTATATTAAGAGGCTAATTTAGCCCTAAATAGATTAAAATTATCGAGTCCAGTGGCGTCCCGGGGGACACCTTAGCGAATATTATTATCAAAAAAATGTACGCCACTGTCTTTTTTGTAGCTTTAATATTTTTTGTTTAATTAAGCATCTAAGGATACGACTTCTTTGCCTTTTGTATTTTTTTCCTATCGCACTTCATGTTCGAGAAAAAAAATAAAAACCGTTTTATTGTATGTCATTGGACAAAATTGGTTTATTAATTTCTACTAAAATAAATCACAAGGTCATTGGACCACAAATAATAAAAAACATTTCTAGGAAATAATGTTATTGCAACTTTTCCAATACCATAACATAAACTAGAATAAATGTTGGAAATGTCCACCATCCATTTCCGTACACCTTCTCACTCGACGCATCATTGAACGACGAACTCGAGCTTAAATTCGAGGTCTATTTTTTATTCCTTCCCAAGCATTTACGATTTTATTTCTTAGTTCTTCTATTGTTTCTATGGGAGTAGTGTAAACCATCGTCTTAAGGTGTCCCCATAAATAAAAATCTAATGGATTTAAGTCAGGGGAGCGAGGTGGCCAGTTAATTGGTCCACCTCTTCCAATCCAATTTTCACCAAAGGTGTTACTCAAATGAGTTCTAACAGGTCTACTAAAATGAGGAGGAGCTCCCTCGTGCATAACAGTTATTTGGTTACGTATATTTAGAGGAACTTCCTCTAGCAGTACGGGCAATTCTTGTAGAAAAAACTCTAAGTAAGATTCGCCGTTTAACCTTAAGGGTAAAAAGAAAGGACCAATTAAATTGTTACCAACAATACCCATCCACACATTTAAAGAAAATTGTTTCTGGTGGCGACACTGCACGAAAGCATGGGGATTTTCGTCACTCCATACGTGAGTGTTATGGTAATTAACAATACCATCCCGCCGAAATCCTGCTTCGTCTGTAAAAAGTATGGTTTTATTAAAACTCCTATTATTATTTACCTCTTGGTAGTACCATTGGCAAAACTGTAAACGAGGAAGAAAATCTCTTGGTAGTAATGCTTGCGCACGTTGGACATAATACGGATACAAGAGTTGCTCGGAGAGAACCTGCCATACAGTGCTGTTGGAATGATTACGCC
Source organism: Polydrusus pterygomalis (assembly GCA_963969555.1). NCBI lineage: Eukaryota > Metazoa > Arthropoda > Insecta > Coleoptera > Curculionidae > Polydrusus > Polydrusus pterygomalis. Next base: position 86,695,094 of record OZ018378.1, read on the forward strand.
CTAATCTAGTTGCTATAGTCTGATACCAGGATTTTGTTTCACGGCACGTAAAACTGCCTCGTCAAACTCGGGCGTTCTTATAGACCTCGGCCGGCCTCTATCATTGGTGGGAACGGCAAAACTTCCTAAATAACATTATTGTCAAAAACATCACAAAAAAGAAATAGGAAAATTTACCTCTTTCCCGTAATCTACGGTCTACGCTTTCAAGGGTTTTACTATATGGAAGTTGCCGATTGGGAAACGCTTCTGCATACAGGCGCCTCGCTGCATAACAGTTACTATAGGCACGTGCATACATTACAGGCATGTCTGCCATTTCCTCAAAAGTGTAATTTTCCATCACAAAAACCGAGACAAAAACTTTTTAGAACAATTTCGCCAAAAAAAGTGTATAATTCTTTTCTAAAAGAACTAACGCGCAAATGTCAATCCTTCATGCAGAAAAGGTTATTTGTTTTCCAATGCACTTGTGATTTATTTTAGTAGAAATTAATAAACCAATTTTGTCCAATGACATACAATAAAACGGTTTTTATTTTTTTTCTCGAAAATGAAGTGAGATAGGAAAAAAATACAAGAGGCAAAGAAGTTGTATCTTTAGATGCTTAATTAAACAAAAAATATTAAAGCTACAAAAAAGACAGTGGCGTACATTTTTCTGATAATAATATTCGCTAAGGTGCCCCCCGGGACGCCACTGGACTCAATAATTTTAATCTATTTAGGGCAAAATTAGCCTCTTAATACAACAAATATCATTGCCAAATTTCAACAGCATCGAGTAAATATTTTTAATTTAATTAATAATTTCATTTTTTATTTCTATTTTTTTAACATCCTGTATCTTGAAAACCCTGCATTTCCGGACCCATGTTTATAGAAACTTTTTTTTATATTTTTTAACAAGGAATCACCCTCTAAAAAATATCTCCGTCTATTTTTCGAACACCCTGTATACATAAAAAAACAATTATTATGGTAATTGTTGTAACTTTACAGTACCTATGATTGACGGTTGCTTGTTGTAATTTTGCAGTTTAGTTGTTGTTATAATTATTGGACATGATAGTAGTCACTGTAAACATTATTATTTATAGGTGTTGCAGGGCCACCCCTGCGAATTATTAATGGAACCACTGCTGTAGATGGTGAATTTCCTTACATGGTATGTATTGTATAATTATCTTCTTCAAGAAGTGCAGAATACACTACTTAACAGCACGATTTTTGCTTATGGTCAATAAGTTGTTTACAGAATATATTATCAATGGCAATGGTAATATTGGTGGATTAGCTCGAGTAATTAAGCTATCTAGCTTAAAAATTGTTGAATAATTTGGCGGTTCTTCTCTCAAACCATTATTCTTGTCTATATTGCTTACGCATGTCACTTCCGGCTTAACCGGGAATCACCTCAAATGAAATTTTTTAAATGAAACACCCTGTATATTTTTGGCAATATCGATTCAGAGCACCATTCCAAATTTAACGGCACCTCATACGACACTTTTTAACACTTTAAATCATTTTTCTTTTTAATTTGAAGAAATAGTCCATACTCAAAGTGGAGTTGAAAGTATGAAAAGGAAAGAAAAACACGAAGTCTTCCTCCACAAAATTTAATAGAATAACAATTCTTAGCTTAAAAGGTCTCTACATGTTTCGAACGTAGAAACGTTCATCATCAGGAGACAGAAAGTATGTTGCTGATGGTTGTAGCAAAAGAGAAAACAATAAGTGGTAGGCGTCAAACCTTAATGGAGCTTTTATGGCATTAAAAGTTGTAACGATAAAATTGCATTTTTGAAGATATTAAAATGAAAGGAAGTCAAAGACATACGGGGTATGTGGAAAAGACTTATAAAGAAGTCTAGAAAGACCAAAAAGAGGAAAATGGGTTAAGAAAATTACTTCTAAAAATAAGTTATCCAAAAGATTATCTTGAAAACATGTCTTGTAGACAATATGAAGTGTGAAAAGTGTTTTTATATAATGTTGAATGAACATTGTGGGCATCATATAATGAATTTGAGTATCAAACAGGAAAAACAGTATGGGGCACTGAATTTTAAGATTCAGTAACTCCACCGTATATTAATTTTCAGTTAATTGAATTAATAACAGCATATTTAAACATTTTCAAATAAGGAAATCAAGAAATTTTTCTTATAACCTTTCACGTGCAATGACGAAAGAGAAAGTCTCTCTTGCAACATATATAAAAACACTTTTCACACTTCATATTGTCTACAAGACATGTTTTCAAGAAAATATTTTGGACAACTTCTTTTTAGAAGTAATGTTCTTAACCCATTTTCCTCTTTTTAGTCTTTCTAGACTCCTTTATAAGTCTTTTCCACATACCCCGTATGTTTTTGACTTCCTTTCATTTTAATATCTTCAAAAATGCAATGCAATTATCGTTACAACTTTTAATGCCATAAAAGCTCCATTATGGTTTGACGCCTACCACTAATTGTTTTCTCTTTTGCTACCACCACCAGCAACATACTTTCTGTCTCCTGATGATGACCTTTTCTACGTTCGAAACATGTAGAGACCTTTTAGGCTAAGAATTTGTATTCTATTAAATTTTGTGGAGGAAGACTTCGTGTTTTTCTTTCCTTTTCATTTTTCTTTTTATTTTTGCTTCTAAATTACTATGAACTCTCTAAAATGGTTAACTTTTAAGCCAAAATTTTGGCAAAAATACAATTTTCAAGTTTTATTGTGCTTTTAATTTTTTAACTTTTTAAAAAGGCGTTGTCCCAGAGAACTTTTTTCAAATGCGAACAAATTGGCTCACTCGGGCAAAACGAACAAACCCGAATAAACCCGAACCCTTTTTTCACCATTTTGATATTCCACACCCTTTTGTCAAATTTAAAACGCAGAGATAATTTGTTAGAAATACTAATTCATGGCAAATAAATATAGTTATAACATAATAAAGCGTTGGATCCACAAACCCGCTCGACCAACGGACCAACTGATAGCGAAATAATGTACCAACACTATTAAGCCGAGTGCTTGAGCCGGAAAGTAGATAGATAGTACGCATGCGCATACGGTGAGCTCTATCTCTCTCACTCTCATAGAGAGGATCTGTAAGGAAATGATTTAATTCCGGCGATCCTGATCAGGATAATTAGATAAACTTATCAAGTTTTTGTAATGTCAGCGGTTCTTGATAGTCTAAAAAAATAAAAAAATTTTAATTAAATCTGACCGTTTAAAGTGGGTAAAAATCGGGTTTGTTCGGGTTTGTTCAGGTCAGTATCAAATTATTGTATTGTCAGCGGTTCTTGATAAGTCTACAAAATTTAAATTAAATCTGACCGTTTAAAGTGGATCAAAATCGTGTTTGTTCGGGTTTGTATCAAATTATTGTATTGTCAGCGGTTCTTGATAAGTCTACAAAATTTAAATTAGATCTGACCGTTTAAAGTGGGTCAAAATCGGGTTTAAAGAAATCGGTTACAAACAAACATACAGGTCAAGCTAATAAAAGCGTATTTAAAATACAACAAGAAGCGCAAACGCCTTTGCATTTAGGTATCTGTAACGCCATAATGCTGACAAACACATGAACATAATTTGATTTTCTATTTGTAATTATTTAATTAAATTTGTGTTTGGGTAATGAAATTTGATTTTTCTCCTCTGTAATATTGGGCATTGTATTTCTCTTTAAAGTGATGAAAGACTTCCCATGTATGATCATAGGTACTTAATTTTTCAATATTAGGTACATTGGTGAACTACCTTGAAAAGTAATTCTAATTTTTCATGGTAAATATTTGCCCGATCTCATATACAACAACAGCACCAACTACATATTGTCTGTAGTTGTTATGAAAAGAAGTGCTAGTCTAATTTCAAAATCTAAACTTATCCATTTTAATAAAGGTCATATAATATGACAAAGGAGCGAAGCACTAGTAATCAAAACACACAATTCATTCAAAAGTATATTTTTATTTAGGTACAACTGCGTATTGAATCTGGATATTTTTCATGTGGAGGAGCAATAATTGGACCCGAGTGGATTTTAACAGCAGGTAACTGTAATCAAGATGGTGAAATGTAAGTTATTTTTGAAATAAATTTTTTAGAATGTTATATATGTCGTAGGCTGATAGTGAAATCCGTCATTTCAAGAAAAGCCTAGTCACTTCATGAAGCGTCGGCAGATTGTGTAAAAACATGAAATTACACGATCTGCCGCATCACTTCATGAAGAGACCTTGGCGTTTCGGCGTATTATGTATAACACAATCTGCCTAATTTTAAATATCGTCACTTCATGTAGTACCTAACGATGTCATGTCAGTCGGCAGATTGTGTAATTCCGTCTAAAAGGTATATTGGCAACTGGTTTGTTCGTTGTTCCCCAGAGCATTTTTTTTTTAATTAAATTTTTTCAACTAATATTATTTTATAAAAATTTAAAAAATGCTCTGACAAACCCGAACAAACCAGTTGCCAATATACCTTTTAGACGGAATTACACAATATGCCTTGTTTTTGTGGCATTTCATGAAGTGACGATATTTAAAATTAGGCAGATTGTGTTATACATATTACGCCGAAACGTCAAGGTCTCTTCATGAAGTGACGCGCCAGATCGTGTAATTTCATGTTTTTACACAATCTGCCGACGCTTCATGAAGTGACTAGGCTTTTCATGAAATGACGGATTTCACTATCAGCCTACGACATATATAAGAACTAAAAAGCCTTCTATGTTTACATACATACATACATTTCATAACGATGAATTTTTATGCAGAAACCACAGATACCTCCATCCGTTATGAAAAAGGGTTTCCCTGGTGGTAGAGAATATATCAGGCAATCTTTTTTTATACAGGAACTTCACCACTGATTTGATTTTAGTATAGCCCTCATAACGGAGGCAGTATTTCTAATATTTAGAGAAATGGTGACGGTTATTTTTCACTCGAATTATCCCAATACTAGTTTTAGGAACGCGTCAACTTCGGCGGCGTTGTGAGGAGTCTCCAATATCAAGCATAAACTTAGTAAACAATACAGAAATTGTCGGAAGCGCAATGTAAATGTTAAGAAGCGAAGTGAGTTTAGACGATACTTGCATTCGCGGAATCTTTATCACAGGCAACGTTTGACCTAACTCGTTAACAGATTTGGACGTCGTTCAAAAATCTTACATTGGAATGTTTTTTCTTGGCTTCGTTTCTCTATATAGGTGCTAATAAGGAAAACAGCCGGATGGTCGAGTAAATCAGACACATTTATAATTGGTATTAAAATCGACCAGTTTCTGTTACTAGAAATATTTTTTTATTGGGAGTTTTTTCAATGCTCCGCTACATAGAATAGGAATATACAGGGTGTCCGGAAAATACGTGTACAACGTTTGACGACAGACTCCTGACGTCAAAATAGGTTGATCTAAGCCGACTTAGTTATATCCAAAATTGTCTCATTGAGCAGGTAGAGGGCGTCAAAAATTTGTAAAAATATTGGTTTTTCCTAAATTACGTGAAAACCTGCTAATCGATTTTAATGATTTTTAGTATGTAGACTAATACTATAAAATGACGTTTTCTAGTAGTATAGTCACCGGCTGTAAATAAGTGGAAGTGTTATAAAAGTGATATAATACGTCAACATTTCTCCTCATTTTTTATATGAACGGCGTTATGACAACCCAGATATTTTTGTATAGTGACTGGATGTATTTGGAAGCTATTTTACCTCCTTAATATTTTTCGTTGAATGAGCTGTTTGCCAGAAGAAAATATTTACAATATTATTACAATTATTATTAGTAATATTATTAAAATCAAATTACCAATAACAAATAATTTTTTAAGTGACCTTGTTGCTATGGCATTTAATAATTTGACAATTATTGACAAATTGTCACCAGTCTATGAAATTTACGATCAACATTCTTAAACATTAAAAATTGAAAATTATACGAACTCTGAGAAGGTTGACATGCTCCTGGAATACGGGTTTTGTCAAGGAAATGGGCGTCAGAGTATTAGGGTTTACATGGAGAGGTTTCCTAACCGTCGAATACCAAACCACTAAACATTTGCCAATATTGAGCGTCATCTTCGGGAAATGGGCAGCTTTGAGAAAAAATTTGAAGGCAGATGTCGTATGCGAACAACTCGAACTGTGGAAACAGAAGAGATGATTCTGGAAAGAGTTGAAGAAGAACCAAGTACATGTACCCGTCGCTTAGAACGTGAGTTACATATTTCTAAAACGATTGTCAATGAGGTTTTAAAAGAACAGTTGTTACATCCTTATCACGTGCAAAAAGTCCAGGAACTTTTACCGACTGATCCCCCCATGCGGCTTACATTTTGTCAAATTATTAGAAACAAAAGAATCCGTGATCCAAATTATTGTACAACAATTATGTTTACTGACGAGGCGTGCTTTACAAGATTTGGAGTAACCAATCTGCACAACGAACATATTTATTCCGATGAAAATCCATATGCCATTAAAGTTGCAAATCATCAGTATCAATTTAAATTAAATATTTGGGCAGGTATTATTGATCGCTACCCTATTGGTCCCATTGTTATTCCAGACAGGTTAGATGAAAATATTTATTTAAATTTTTTGCAAGACACATTACCAATTCTTCTGGACAATTTGTCTATTTTACTTCGGAGGGAAATGTGGTATATGCATGATGGTGCCCCGCCCCGTTTTTTCGTTGACGTTCGGCAATACTTACATTATCAATATCCCAACCGATGGATTGGAAGGGGCAATGATGCACCAGTAAAATGGCCACCCCGTTCACCTAAGTTAAATATGTGTGACTTCCTTTTGTGGGGCGCTATTAAAACAGAAGTTTACAAGACTCTGGTAAACACACGCGATGATTTATTGTAGCGGATTTTAAATGCAGGCAACCATTTTAATAACCCCGAGACATTAGATAGGGTCCAATATCATTTTTTAAGGAGTGTTAATAAGTGTATTCAGCAAGATGGCGGTCATATTACACATTTGCTTAAGTAATGTTTTTGTTTTACTTTGTTTCTTAGAATACATACTTTCAACTTTGTTGTACTTTGTTTTATTTTTTTGGTAAAAATTGATGTATGCAGGTAATTGTAAATATTTTCTTCTGGCAAAACAGCTCATTCAACGAAAAATATTAAAGAGGTAAAATAGCTTCCAAATACATTCAGTCACTCTACAAAAATATCTGGGTTGTCATAACGCCGTTCATATAAAAAATGCGGAGAAATGTTGACGTATTATATCACTTTTATAACACTTCCACTTATTTACAGCCGGTGACTATACTACTAGAAAACGTCATTTTATAGTACTAGTCTACATACTAAAAATCATTAAAATCGATTAGCAAGTTTTCACGTAATTTAGGAAAAAACAATATTTTTACAAATTTTTGACGCCCTCTACCGGCTAAGTGAAACAATTTTGGATATAACTAAGTCGGCTTAGATAGACCTATTTTGACGTCAGGAGTCTGTCGTCAAACGTTGTACACGTATTTTCCGGACACCCTGTATAAGTGTTACTCATGTTTGTCAAAGGTAATACTTACGTTGTCAATTTTGAATTTATTATTCCTGTAAAAGCTTTTTAGTTTTCGTTACTCATTTACGTTTAATCACCCATAACTACATACAATGACATACATTTAACGTAATGAGCTTTGATGTTCTGATAATATAAGGTTTACAATTTTAATTAAAAAAGCAGAAAGAGAACTTGGTAAACTACTAAATATTCGCATTCTTAAAACATTTACATGTGTTTATGAAATCTGGAAGAGGATATTGTGAAATTTAATTAATAAAAAAATCTGTTTACCTGATGGAAGGTTAATATGAATTATATGAACAATCTGCTCCGAACAGATTACATACCTACTCCGCCCCAAATAGGTTCCCAAGTAAGCGACATATTTAGACCAGCTACAATATGAACTGAAGAGTAAAGGGAGTACCAGCAATGAGTGCCTAATAATAGAGGTGACAGAGCCGACCCTAAAGGATTCCTTTTGAGGCTTTGAACTTGTGACTGTACTCACGAAGAAATGGAAACTACACGTGTTTATATAATCTGTTCATATGATATTGTTCAGATAATTAAAACTAATCTTTCTACAGGTAAGGCGATTAATTTCTTATTTATATTTTAGTGTTTCCATCGTATACGGAACAACCAAATTATACGATTACAAGGACGGTTATCCCAATACTTCTATCAACGTAAAACATTGGTTTAAACATCCTAAATTTTCTGAAACAAAAGAACATATTCCTATTTATGACGTTGGTATTTTGCAGGTAAGAAGGGTACGAGTGGTCAAATAACTAATTTCTAATGGACATATCAATTCGACATCAAACTCAACAAGTTCGATTTTCAAACGGCAATTTAGAAATTCTTTAAAACCGTTCAAAATTATTTTTTTTGTTTCTCATTTAGACTTGTATTTATTTATTCAAGCATTGCAAATAAAGTGGAAAATTCATGAAATTTTGGAAAAAAACATGATAGTATAAAATTACAAAATTGTATTTCTAAATTAGAAAATCGACAATTTCCTGTACACTCTTAAGTATAGGGATAAAAAGACAGTTGCAATTCGTAAGGTAATTAAAATTTTGTACAGGGCTTTTTTGTTTGAAAATAGAATAGAAAATTTTGAAATACAATAACTCTGTTTTTTCTTATAAAATGCCCTATATTTATTTGGCTTGTCTTATAAATAGTTTAATTCTCTTTTATTTTTGTTAAGTCACCCCAATAACTAAATCAATTAGTTTTGATAACATTTGCAATTTTTATTTGAAATTTCATAAAAAACTGTGGTTTTAATTTTTCAAGTTACTCATGTCCTGCAAAACTAACGGAAAGTAATTGACATTTTTATGTCAATTTAGAAATAAAATATTTGTGCCAATACTACTAAGAGATCTTTTAAAAAATTACTGAAGATATTTGAACTAACAGCAAGTGTGGTGAATAACAATAAATTTTAAAAAGTTGTTAGTAGATTTAAAATATTTTTTGTTTTATAATTTTATTTTAAAATAAAAAACAAGGCTCTTAACACAATTTTTTATTAATTGTATATTTATTTTTATTGGTATTGGAGTTCGTTTATGTTATAAATAAATAAATGCATAACAATTGTTGGGAAATAATTTATTTTAATTTGACATTAAAAATTTCATTCGTTTTGATTTTGCTGGTGGTTTTAAATTTTCTATATTCAAGTGTCAACAGAAATCGCCCTGTACAAAACTTGAATGATGTAATGATTTAAAAGTATTGTTTCATCCCTATTCTTAAGATTTTATAGGAAATTTTAAATTTCAAATTGTCTAATGGAGAAATACAGGTAATTTTTACACTACAGTATTTTTCCAAAATTTTAAGAATTTTCCATTTTATTTCGTAATTTTGAAAAAAAAATAACAACCAAAGAAATTTACATTGGAACGTATATTTAATTATACCTCAGAACGTTTGTAAACCCTTTAATAGTAAAGTCGATATACAGGGTGTGTCAACAAGGTGTTCGCCTTCGATAGCGCCTAAACTATAAGAGATTTATAAAAAAATGTTGAATGAAAGTTATAGGATTTACAATGGAGCATAATGTCAAACTATTTTATGATATACAGGAGGGCTCAAAATATTGGAACTACATAAAAAAAAATTTTTATATGAAACACTCTATTTATTTTTTTACTTTCTGATTCCGCTAGAAAGAAGCTCTATAGTCATATTTACTTTTCTGAATTTGATTGCGACGTTGCCAAGTAATTAATTATTTTCTCGTATTTAAAGAAAATTATGGTAGTTATTAAAACAATCATAGTTGTCTATGGAATCAATGGAATTAAATAAAATTTTTACCATAAGTACCCTAAAGTACATAATATGTAAACATATCACTAGTATTTCTATTTATTATACAGGGTGTTCGTACAGTCTCGGCAAATTTCGCCAATTTAAATATGCAATATTTCATCATTTTTTTAAAATGGAAATAGGTGTTATGTTAACACTCAAAAAATAAAAGAAGATACCTATTATTTTGAATACCTATGTATTTTTTCGTTTTATGGTTTTTCTAAAGAAAACTCTTCAAAATATTTACCTGTTTATGTCCATTTTTATATTTCGTCCATGGCATTCTTGATTAAAATAATAAAATTATTCATTTTCATGTTGCTCACCATAAATTTCAAAAAGTAGAAGGTTTAGGTGCGTGACCTATTTAACAAAAAATAAAGGCATTAAGAAAATACACCTTATCTGTAAAAAAAATACAGGGTGTTCCATTTAAAAAAAAATTAAATATTTAAATTGGCGAGATTGTACGAACACCCTGTATAATAAATGGAAAAACTAGTGATATGGTTACATATTATGTACTTTAGGGTAAAAATTTTATTTAATTCCATTGATTCCATAGACAACTATGAACACTTTTTTATAAATCTCTTATAGTTTAGGCGCTATCGAAGGCGAACACCTTGTTGACACACCCTGCATACCTTTGTCGCCAAACTAAAAATGGGCCACCTTGTATCTTGAAACAAATTCGATAGGCTCGATAGGACGATTTCGAGTAAATGGTATAAATGTACGTCGCAAGTAAAAACAATGGTATAAAAATAACATTTTCTATTAAATCTAACTATATAAATTGTAAAGTTTTCGACAATTTACACATAACGCGATAAAATCACGAACTGTTACGCAGTGACTCACGGAGGATGCTACGTTACAATCTGAAAAATTATCACTAGAACATGTATAAAGTTTTATGAAATGTGCCAAATCTATAGCAAATAAAACTGCGGAAATTTTTACGAATCCAGAAAAAGTTTACTGACCTTAGTTCATCGATAATAATTAACAAAATACCACAATAATAACGAAGGTTACATGATTTTTATGCCAAACATGAGTTTATTATGGTCCATAATACCGGACTAGTTCATAATTAGGGAACTTAGTACAGATATTTGTAGCTAGAGGAGCCAATTCCATTTAGCGACAGAGCCAAAGCAGTTCGGTTGGCAGCAGCCAATGAAACGGTTCCATTCCATATACAGGGCGTTTTAACTGGATGGGGAGTAACTAGGATGCATGGTGATTCAGCGCCATATTTACAAAAAATTAACCGAACACTTCTAACCGACGAAGAATGTACAACGAAAATTAACGATTACAGCCAAAAGGAGAGTTTTATTGGAACACATCATATTTGTAGTGATGATAACTATGATGGAGAGTGTATGGTAAGCACGTCTATGTTTCTCAATAAGCGGTAAAAAATGATTGGATGGCAACGTTTATTCAATATTTTACCATAGAATAATAGGTGAGTGTTTAATTCAATATTAAAAAAATTCTATTATCTTAAAAGCTGCCATAAATTATAAAGTTTAAGTAAGGTAATAATTTATTATATAAATTTTATGGCTTATCATTTGGATCTTTTTGAAACCTATAATACATATTGCAATAAACCTTTAAATGATTAATTGAATTGTGCACTAAATCTGACCACAACGTTATCTAATTCTATTCGTCGACGCATTTTAATTTTATAACTAAAGAGAATAGTTTTCTATATCTTAATGGGATAGTCGTAATAAATTTGGAAAAGCTTGGTCTTCGTTATAAAGTGGTGCATTGGAGAAAATAGACAGGACTGAATTAGCAGTAGCTGTTAAGGTGTTCAGAAATGTTCCATGTGACTAAGGTAATCTTCTTTGCGCCAAAATTTTTCTACTATTCGATGTAATCACTAGTAAACAAAGATCAGGATAATAATATGCTGCTTTTAAAGTTTTCTTGATCCAGAAACTTTATTTAATAATCCTTCACTTCTTTAGAAGCGCTCAGGAGATTTAACAATGTCTCATGCTCAAGTAAAGAATACCCAGGAAAAAGAAAAGTTCCAGGTTAAAAAAATGTCCAATTCTACTTAGAAATTACTCCTAAGTAAATGACGATATGAAGAACATAATAATCCTGAGGCGTGCACAAAATAATGAAACTTAACTTAATCTCCATGATTTTAAAATTTCCACATCGTTAGTAATACATTTTTTATTTCATTCTTTTAAATCTTTTACTCATAATCCTAAAAAAATCCTAATTTGATACCATCAACATGACATAGTATAAAATATACTATAGGACCTAATTCAATTCAATCCAAAAGAAAATTATTTTTTATATAAATTGTAATATTAATTGTTAAACTTTTAGGGAGATTCTGGAAACCCATTAGTTATAAATGGTACTCAATATGGAATAAGTTCTTGGTCGTACAAGCCATGTGGTGTCGTTCCAGGAGCCTACAGTCGCATTACCAATCCTGAATACCGCAACTGGATACAAAATATTACCAATATGTAACATCTACTAACAAATACACAATGTACTAATTTTACCTGTTATAACTATCTACACCAACTCAAAATTGCTAATTTTCTCAAAAATTATGTATTGTGGGAGTTGAAGAAGGAATTTTCATACAGTCTGGTTCTTTCTGTGGTGTATAGGAGAGTCGGTTGTACGCCGCCTTTTAAAAAATTAAACATTTTTTCATTTAGCGTAGTTTTTATTGCTAACGCTTTCTGGCCATCAGCAGGGCGAAAATTCCAAAAGAATAACACAAACGAGAGTAAAAACAAAGTCGAAGCAAACTACAGCTGAATAGGTGTTAATAATAATTATATGATTGAAAGTCATTGTAGATGGCTAGGTGAGAATACTTACTATACTTAAACTTATACTATAATTTTGCCCAGGAGACAAGAAACATATCAAAATAATTGGAAATTCCTAAATAAATTTCCTCAAGAACTGGTTTCTTATTTTAATAAATAATACCTAACTGACATTTGAAATACAATTGTGAGGTAAAAACTTGTTACTATAAAACGACGAATAATAGGAAACAGGAGAAGTTTTTATGAACAAATTAATGTAAAATTTTGCTGTTAGAAGTTGGTGAGAAACTCTACATAAATAAAATGGAGGTGCTGTCCAAATATAGACGTACCTGGTCAGTTGACATGTTCTTTTATTCTTGTACCGAGTTTTCTTACTGTTTTTCTAATGTATAAAGCTGGGCAGCTACCACATAAACTCCGTTTTTGACAAGATGTAAAACGTTTTCTTTATTTCCTACTTAATAAGACTGAAGATTGTTTTTTGTTTTAAAGAAGATTGTTGTTTTTTTTTACATTTTTACTAAGTTACTAAGTACTTTGGCTATCTAAGTTGAAATTGGGCCTTTGTAAGATAAAGAAATATATTTTTTAAGTAAGTTATTTTCTGGTGGGTTAATTGCATTTTAATCTTTTTTTAATTGTATTTTATGTATAATCCTATCAAAAAATTGCCATTATATACAGGGTGTTTTGTAATTGAATGTCAATAATTAAGGGGGCGATTTTTGTGTTCATTTTAAAAAGAAAACTTCATATGAACGTATGTCCTAAATGTCTTTATTTTTGATATACAGGGTGGTAAAGTTTTCAAAAATAAATAGTTTTTTAATAATATCTGTAATAGCACTTTAGATATTTTAATGAAATTTGGCAGACATGTACTATGTATCAAGATGCATTATTTACCGTACAACAATTTTTTTTTATTTCCACCAGTGGCGTTCGTACGGAATTTCACCTGCCTACTTTGGCAGACATTAATGTAACGCTACTGATTTCTCGTAAAAATAAATGTATTCCTAAAATCCCCAATTATTTCTAAACAAATTTGATCTCTTGAATTTTTTCAATCCGATGCACGGTTTTCGCTTAAAAAAAATAAAAACGTTTTCTCTGCATGATCATAACAATATCGTTAATATGACAATATCACCATGCACAGAAATAGATTTTATTTCTTAAATCAAGTTTGCTTAGAAATGAATAAGGATCTCAAAAATTATTATTGTAGTAGGCTGTGTCTGTAAGAGTTATTAATTCTGTTGTCAGGTCGGTTGTCATTATTTTGTTTGACAGTTTATCAATATTTAAATTCGGTTTTTCGTGTCTTATTAATTTGGTGTTTAAAATATCCGAGTATTGTTATTTTGAAAGATAATGGTCGGGTTTACTAATGAGGAGTTGGCAGATATGCATTACATGTATGGTTTGGCTGATGGCAGTTCGCCGGAAGCTAGGCGATTGTATCAAGAGCGGTTCCCTAATAGAGTCATACTAGATAGGCGAACATTTACAAATGTACATAGAAGGTTGACTGAAACGGGTACTTTGAAGGCAAATAATCAATTAAAAGGATCCCATCGGACTGTAAGAACTCCAGAAATTGAAGAAGCAATTTTAAATTCAATTGATGAAAATCCTGAAATAAGTACTAGAAAAATTGGACATAATCTGAATATCTCGCACGTCCTGGTTTGGAAAATTTTGCACGATTTTTTATTGTACCCGTATCATATTCAGCCGGTCCAAGCGTTACTTCCCCGAGACTTTTCCTTGCGTGTTAATTTTTGTCAGTGGTTTTTGCAGAAAATTGCGCATAATCCCTTGTTTGACCATGAAATAATGTTTACAGATAAAGCTAACTTTTCCAGAAACGCAATAAGAAATTTTCACAATAACCATATTTGGGCCGACGAAAACCCCCACGCAGTTGTAGAATGTAACCAGCAAGAACAGTTTTCGGTAAATGTCTGGGGTGGAATTGTTGGAAATTATTTAATTGGACCTTTTTTCCTGCCAGAAAGGCTAAATGGCCATAATTATCGCCGGTTTCTAGAGGAGGATTTGCCCATATTGCTAGAAGAAGTACCAATTTTAATAAGAAACAGAATATGGTTCATGCATGATGGTGCGCCTGCTCACTTTAGTGTTGTAGCAAGAGAATATTTAAATCAAACATTTAATAACCGATGGGTTGGTCGTGGCGGACCTCAACCATGGCCGCCTAGGTCCCCAGATTTAAATAGTTTGGACTTTTTCTTATGGGGGCATCTTAAAAGTCTGGTTTACCGCACCCCAGTAAACGCTTTAGAAGAGCTGAAAGATCGTTTAAGAGCTTCCTTCGATTTAATAAGAAATACTGAAGGTATACTTCAAAGAGTGCGCGACAATATGAGGAAAAGAGCTGAAGCGTGTATCCTTCAAGGTGGAGGGCATTTTCAACAACTTATCTAGTTTCTATGTATGTTCTTTTTTTTCACAAAGGTTGTTGTTGATTTATTAACAGACGATCCTTATTCATTTCTAAGCAAACTTGATCTAAGAAATAAAATCTATTTCTGTGCATGGTGATATTGTCATATTAACGATATTGTTATGATCATGCAGAGAAAAGGTTTTTATTTTTTTTTAAGCGAAAACCGTGCATCGGATTAAAAAAATTCAAGAAATTAAATTTGTTTAGAAATGATTGGGGATTTTAGGAATAAATTTATTTTTACGAGAAATCAGTAGCGTTACATTAATGTCTGCCAAAATAGGCAGGTGAAATTCCGTATGAACGCCACTGGTAGAAATAAAAAAAATTGTTGTACGGTAAATAATGCATCTTGATACATAGTACATGTCTGCCAAATTTCATTAAAATATCTAAAGTGGTATTACAGATATTATTAAAAAACTATTTATTTTTGAAAACTTTACCACCCTGTATATCAAAAATAAAGACGTTTTGGACATACGTTCATATAAAGTTTTCTTTTTAAAATGAACACAAAAATCGCCCCCTTAATTACTGACATGCAATTACAAAACACCCTGTATATATATAATATTAAATATTATAAATTGCCAATCGTAGTTAACGAGTTAGAGGTGCGTACAGCAAGCCAGTAACGTGCCCTAGCTCAAATGCCGGAAAGTAGCGGGGGGGGGGGGGGGGGGGGGTTAAATAAAAATTAATAAAGGCCGCCACTATTTTTAAGTCAGGTGAAAAACAGACACCCACCAAGTTGGTTTTGGGTTCTCTCTCGCGGTTAAATCGATACACAAAAAAATAAATTAACTAAACAAGACCTAAACATAGATTAGGGAGGTGTGTTGCTTGTTTTAATAAAGCGACTGAAATAAACAATTCAATTTAAAATCACATGGAAACTTCATTACTTCATTTATTAAGCGTATAATTCAAATATTGATATCACATACGGATAACATCGTAAATTCAACAAAATAGAAACCTTTACAATATACCAGACTATGTATCCGTCGGAATCATTTAATATATAGACATTGGCATAGTTAAGATACGGATCATATCGTAAATTTAACAAAATAAAACCTTTATAAAAATAAAAGCATACCTAGATATCGTAAATTCCACAAAATAAAACCTTAATAAAGATAAAAGCATAGGTACTTAAATCATGCTTCGATAAAATTCAAGGCGTTAAAAGCTTGAACCCGTACTCAGAACTGGTCCTCAGAGCTGGTATTAAGAACTGATACTTAGAGTTGATACTTAGAACTGGTACTTAAAGCTGGCATTCAGAACTGGTACTCAGCGTTGGTACATATAGCTGGTACCCAGAGTAGCCTTTAGAGCTGGTACTCAAACTGACATTTAGGGTTGGTACTCAGACTGGCATTTAGAGTTGGTACTCAGACTGGTGTAGGGTAAAGATAAGGGTTTTCACCCCTATTTTACCTTCACCCTATATTTGTTATATTAAAGATTAGTAATTAATAATTGTTATTGTTAAGAACACATATTTCATTGATATAGTATATGAACCCATATTATAATAATAATTATTAAACATTTACTATAACAATGACAAATACCTTTACAGTTCAAGTTCAGGTTCAAATTAGTTTTAGTATTTATAAAGACTGATTAGATATAGGAAATATAGGTAGTGATAGATAGTGTTAGTAAGCATAATAGTTATAGAGGCTGTATACACCTAAATGTAGTGCTAAAATAAAAAGTACCTTTTTTATAAAGTGCCTCTAATCGTCTCTATCACCAATACCCGATAGTTCTACTATATGGCGATCCTATGCCAGAGAACTTATGTACAGTAAGTACATAAGTTAGTGCAAAATTAAATTTGAAGTGGCGTTGAAAATAAGTGGAAAGTGATGGGCTCCAAACAAACGAAGGAAGAAGTGATCATTGCGCAAGCCGGAAACAGCGGGGGTACAACGGCTGAAGCAAGCAACCACCCAGAAGAATGGTCCATTAAGGAGATCCTGGGGATAGCCGTCTGTACATTGGCATGTATATGTATATTGGCGTACCTTGTCAGTAAATCCAGGAAACTACTAACAGCTAAAATAAGGAAAGAGGTAGCCAAAAGCCAAGAGACAGTCTAGCCGATGGTCCGATAGAAGCAACAGCCCAAGGAGACAACGTATGGAAGTAAAGGAGTTTCGATATCTGTTAGAAGAGCTAAAAGTGTTCCATAGGAATTTAAAAAAGGACCCTCAAGAAAGGCGCACTGTAAAAAATACAGTTAGTAAGTTAAAAGAAGTAGATAATTTTGTTAGGGAATTCGAAAATTTAAAAACTGCTTTCAATAGGGACCCGAACAAAACCGAACAATTTGCCGAGGTTAAGGAATATGTCAAGCTTTTGAATCAATATTTACAGGCTATCAGTGAGGTTTTGTCGGATAGGTTGAAAGACGCCCAAGCGAAAGAAACAGAATCTGTTGAAGATAATATCCCCGATTCTGATTCTTCAGCCGAAGCCATGACGGAAAAATTCGATTTAAAAACTGCCGCGACTCTGTTACCGCGCATGGATGGTACAGAAAAAACGACCAAAGAGTTAATTGATGGTATCGAGTTATACGACTCATTATTGGACGTTGCAGGGAAAAAGAGTTTGACGAATTATATTCTTAAAGCGCGATTAACAAGTAACGCGAAAATTCGGTTACAAAAGGAATACGCAACAAATAAAGATCTCATAGTTGCTTTAAAAACTCATTTTCTCTGCAAGCAGTCAGCGGGAACATTATCCGCCAGATTGAACAGTGCTAAACAAGGAGGTAAATCGATCGATGAGTTTGGTAAAAATATTGAAGATTTACTTCTGGACTTAACCATTGCACAATCTGACGGGAATGACAAAATTGTACAGGTGTTGGCTTCCGTCAATGAGAAAATTGCCATTAACGTGTTCGCAAATGGTCTTCAGAGTAGCGATATGCGCACTATTGTTAAAGCCCGGAACTATGATAATTTACGTGATGCGATAAAGGGAGCAAAGGATGAGGAATTTGAAAGGAAAGAGACGGGAACTCATCGGGTATTCCATTTTCATAATAGGCGCGCAAATAATGGTTCACTACAACAAAATCGGACAAATTTTAACTCTTTTTCAAATAATAATAATTATAATAACAATAACAGTCTCAAGCCAATTTCGTGGAAATTCGGGAATTCGTGGAAATTCGGGATTTCGTGGAAATTCGGGAAGATATGGACAGAGACCCACAGGCTCTACTCAGCAACAAAACTATAATAATAATTCGGGTCAATATAGGAATTTTCAAAATCGTGGTCGAAATTTTCAAAAAAATAATAGGGCATATTGCATGCGGGATGAAAATACTTGCGAGGGTAACAGTACAAAATCCACATTAGCTGATCAGTTTTTTCGATGCGAAAGAAAATTTTGAATCTGTTATTTTGAATTTAAATGGTTTAAATTTTATCAAAGTAAATTATAATAATATTGTTTTAAATTTGCTGATCGATACGGGTGCCACTATAAGTATTGTATTTAATAAGTTTATAAATAAAAATGAGTTTATAAACACCGGAAAGAAAATAAAATTAAACGGTCTTGCAGGTTCAACATTTTCGCAAGGTATTCTAAAGATGACATTGAATTTAAATAAAAATAAATTAAAACATGACTTCCATGTTATAGATAGCTTCGAAAATAAAATAAACGGTATTTTAGGATCAGATTTTTTCCGAAAATATAATGCAAAAATAAATTACGAAAATTTAAAATTTTCATTTTTATTTAATAAAAATGTTATTTCATTACCTATGTTTTTAAAAGAAAAATCATATTTTAAGATACCTGCAAGATGCGAGGTAATTAAGTTTTGCAAAATTAACAAAAATGAGGATTGTATTGTTTTACCTGAAGAGATAGGAGATGGTGTTTTCATAGCAAGTTTTTAGTCCGACCGCAAAGTAACATGATACCTATTAAAATTTTAAATACACGCGACACAGAAGTTACGTTACAAAATTTTTATCCGAAACTTGTAAATTTTAGTGATTATGAAACTTGTTGCTTTCTTGAAACAGAGAATAATTCGGTAGAACGCGTAGATAGATTACTAAAATTAATTAATACCAAACATTTAACTAGAGAGGAAAATTTTTCGATCCAAAAAATTTGTGCCAAATATTCAGATATTTTTCATTTAACCGACGACCCTCTTTCTACTACCAATATATACAAGCAGACATTACGACTTAAACCAGATGCTTCACCGTCATTTGTTAAACCATATAGATTGCCCCACGCGCAAAAAGCGGAAATACCAAATTGACCAAATGTTAAAAGACGGGATTATCGAGGAGACCAAATCCGAGTGGTGCGCACCTTTATTGGTAGTGCCTAAAAATGCCGATCAAACAGGCGTTAAACGTTTTAGAGTTGTTATTGACTTTCGTCTTCTTAATAAAAAATTAAAGGATGATGAAAATTTTCCACTTCCGTCTATAACTGAAATTTTAGATTCATTATCAGGAGCTATGTATTTCTCGCATTTAGACCTTTCTCAGGGATACTACCAAGTACCCTTGGAAAAGTCGAGTCGGCCGTACACAGCATTTACGACCGATAAGGGACAATATCAAATGACCCGCCTTCCAATGGGGTTGAAAATTAGCCCTAGTTCATTTTCTAAAGTTATGTCTATAGCAATGACAGGTTTAAGTTATGACAGCTGCTTCGTATATCTTGATAATTTAATTATATTCGGGAATAGTTTAGATAATCATAACAAAAATCTGGTTAAAATTTTTCAAAGGCTAAGAGAAGTTAATTTAAAATTGAATCCTAACAAATGCGAATTTTTGAAAAAGGAAATTTTATATCTTGGACATGTGATATTGGCAAATGGTGTTTTTCCTGATACGGAGAAACTTAAAGCCCTTCAGCAGTGTCCCATACCCAAAGATGCAAACGAAACTAAACGATTTGTAGCATTTGCAAATTATTACAGAAAATTTATTCCAAATTTTGCCAAAATATCATTGCCGTTAAATAATTTGACTAGAAAAATGGTTCATTTAAATTAGACACGCGAGTGTCAGGAATCCTTTGAAAAATTGCGAATCCGTCAATTTTACAATTTCCAAATTTTGCAGAAGATAATATTTTCATTTTAAAAACGGATGCTTCAGGAGGTGCTATAGGCGCCGTTCTTTCAAACATGGACGATAAGCCTGTAGCTTACGCGAGTAGGTCATTAAATAATGCAGAACGAAATTATTGTACTGTAGAAAAAGAACTTTAAGCCGTAGTATGGGCAGTTAAACATTTCAGACCTTATTTGTTCGGACGGAAATTTTCTATCGAAACCGATTGTAAACCTTTAATTTCTCTGTTTGGTATGACTAATCCGTCTAGTAGGTTAACGAAATTTCGATTAGTATTAGAAAAGTACGATTTTGTTATTAAACATGTAAGAGGAAAAGACAACGTTATAGCGGACGCTTTGTCGCGCATAGAATTAAATAATGAGAAACTTAAAAGCTTAAATAAAAATACGACTGCATCTTTGCTTGCCATTACAAGAGCAGCAGCGAAACGACAGACAGACAATACACAGGACGTAGGTTGTAATTCGAATACACGGATTGATCACCCGGGAGTAGTAGAGTTAGTTAAACGGACTAAGGAGTCTTGTGAACTTTGTCCAATATCGAATTCGATATTTATTGAAATATTTAAAAGTAAAAAATATGACTGTAGCATAGGGAATTTCGTCCATTTTAAAAATAAAAATATTGTTTACATGAATCAAGACCCTCCACCGACAGCGCGGCCCAAGACCACTGTTGGGGAACTTGTATTCGGGAACGATAATACGGGACGTCAATTTCAGGACACCCGATCGGCGTTCGCTTTAGAGGGATCGTTGAGGGACTTGAAATCCGTATGTGATGAATTTAATATTCGCGAATTAGTTATAATGAAAGACGAAAAGAGCGCTCAATTCTTAAAAAATATATTACGTAATATAAAATTGATAACTGAAACCGGTATAAAAATTTGTGTTATTAAAAATGTTCAGAGAATATCTGATCGCGAAACGCAACAGATAATTCTTAACGATTTTCATTTACTGCCGACAGGAGGTCATGCAGGAATAAATAGGATGTACAACAATATTAAAAAATATTACTCGTGGATAGCTTTAAGACAAGATGTCACACTTTTTCACACGTTTTAACTTTACAATGCGATCTCAGTAAATTGGTGGAATGTATACAAAATAAGGAAGCGGAAACAGTAGCCAGAACGTTCATCGAAAACTTTATTTTGAGATATGGAATACCGGGAGAGATAGTGTCGGATCAAGGGACAGAGTTTTTAGCTTCAACCCTTACGCAAACATGTAAATTACTTCATATCAAAAAATTAAATTCGACAGCCTATCATCATCAGACCATGGGTGCTTTAGAAAATTCGCACAAATCACTAGGGGCATACCTTCGTATGCAAATAGCGAAAAACCCAACTAATTGGACTAGTTGGATACCCTTTTGGTGTTTTTCCTATAATAATAGTGTACATACCGAAAGTCGGTATATTCCATATGAATTATTTTTGACAAAACGGTACATTTACCATCGAACTTCTCAAGGAAAGTTGACCCTCTGTATAATTTCGATAGTTATCCCTTAGAGTTAAGGTATAGACTTCAGCAAGCATGTGCTGATGCTAAAAGTAACTTGATAGCGTCAAAAGACAAAAGAAAGCAGATTTATGATAGGAAAAGTAGGATAATTATTAATTATAAGTGTGGTGATAAAGTACTTTTAAGGAATAACAGTGCGGGAAGCAAAATGGACCCTATTTACAATGGACCGTATAAAGTGATAAATGAACAATCGCCAAATATATTGATAGAAATAAACAATAAACAAGTGTTAGTGCATAAGAATAGAATTAAGAAGTATTTTGATTAAGGTGTTTATTTTGTAATTTTTAATTATTATTAAACATTTACTATAACAATGACAAATACCTTTACAGTTCAAGTTCAGGTTCAAATTAGTTTTAGTATTTATAAAGACTGATTAGATATAGGAAATATAGATAGTGATAGATAGTGTTAGTAAGCATAATAGTTATAGAGGCTGTATACACCTAAATGTAGTGCTAAAATAAAAACTACCTTTTTCATAAAGTGCCTCTAATCTTCTCTATCACCAATACCCGATAGTTCTACTATACTGGCATTAGGAGCTGGTACTATGAGGACCTTAAGAATAGAACAGTGCTCGTCAGTACCATAATAGTAACATTATTGAAAAATAATTCCGCAGCAAAAAAAACCTAATCCCAAAATAAGTGATGGCTGAAGGCCTAAACAAAGAAAACCAATTTAAACTAATTAAAACCAGCGTTGCGCCACCAAAAACTACAAACCCGCAAGTAAAAATTATTGATTACTGTGAATAAGAAATAAAAGTTTTAACTTTTTTTTTTAAATATTAATTTTGCACAAAATGTGTATGTTTTGACTCCTGTCGGTGTAACTGGGCCATAAAACGCCTGGTACCCCAACAGTATTTTACTTTAAGCCAAATGATACTTCGACTTTTAAAAAAAACAATTTTTTTTTCTTTTTCTTTCCATCTTACTTCGGTACTTTCGCATGTCTCTGACAAAGCTGAATAAAGCTCAAGATTTTTCACTGCTTAATAATGATTTTCACAAATAAGTTTTTTTATACTCCCTAATTTTTCTTTTGCTCTCATCATTTTTCTGCCCAGGACAGAGCCTTTGCACTTACCCTTTACTTTTCACTATGCTGAAGTATTGTTTGTTGGTCTTTTGACTATTCAATTTCACACCTCTTGTACACCATTAAAAGCTTCATTAAGGCTCAATCCCACTATTATTTTCTCTATTGCTAACAACATCAGCATTTTACCTTTCACTTTGTTTTTCTGATGATGAGAGTTTCTACACTCGAAACATGTCGATTTGAATTATGAATTATTCTAGGTTCGCCTAGTTATTCTAATAAAAAATTGTGGAGAAAGACTTTGTCCTTTTCTTTTTTCTTTAAAAATATTTAATTAATGAATCTCAATAAAATAAATTGTGCGGCAAAAGCACTCAATAAATACACTAGAATAAAATAAGCGAGGCCGAAATCAAGCCGTAAACTCTGAACAAGCTAATACGCTGAAATTGTCAGAAATGACTACTGCGCATGCGCACATTCGCGCAAAATCGCTTAAGACCAATAATAGGCATGCGAAAAAATAATTTGTGAAAACATTTAAGTAGTAAATCCCAACAAAAGAAATGATGCGGCGAGAGGGCTCAATAGATTCAACCAAATAAAATTAGCATGGTTGTAATCAAGTAGTAAGCTCAGAACAAGCTAATATGCTGAAATTAGCAGAAACATATATTGCGCATGCGTGACGCGCATGTGTACAAAATCGCTTAAGGTTGAATTCTCAACCTCATTCAATCTATTGCCAACCTATAACCTATTTCGCGTTGATTTTTTGAGTTTATTATTTTAAAAACTAACATTTAAAGAAAATCAATATCGTCAGTACATAATTTAGGTAGTATCTGATATATTACAAAAAGATCAATTTATTTCATTGGTAATTTGGGAGAATTGTATAGTGAAAGAACAATGAGTGACAATGACATAATAATGTTAAAAAAAAAATCTTACCCGATATTTTTCGCTATACAATTCTCCTAAAATAAGTTATGAAATTCCTTGATATTTATTAAATAAGTCAATTATTACCTATAGAATATCAAGTCGATACTGATTTTCTTTAAATTTTGTCTACTAAGAAGTAATGACAATGGGTGATAATAACTTTAAAGATCATAGTGAAATGGCAAATGCTTTCGCCGAATTCTTTCAGAATTCATATGTTTTACCAACTCCGGTCGCCGATGGGGTAACTTTTAATTCCACTGATTCTCTCTCAATTAACAGTGCTACTGAGGATGATGTTCTGCGTTGCTTGAAAAATATGAAGCCTAAAGCAACTGTGGGTCCTGATAAAATACCGTCTTTCCTCTTACGTGATTGTGCATACGTCTTTGCAAAACCTCTTTGTAAAATATTTAATTTGGCCCTAAAAACCTCATGCTATCCTGATACTTGGAAAAAATCCAAAATAACTCCTGTGTATAAAAAAGGTGATAAAACCAAAATCGAGAACTACAGACCAATAAGTATCATCAATAATTTTTCCAAATGTTTTGAAATGTTTCTTCATGAAAATTTGTACTTCCAAGTTAAGAGTAAGCTGTCGGATAAACAACACGGTTTTGTTAAGGGCAAATCTACAACATCCAACTTAGTTTGTTTTACACAATTTGTGGCTGAAGCCTTTGATCAGAACTGTCAGGTTGATGTTATTTTTACAGATTTTTCTAAGGCATTTGATAGATTGGACCACAGAATTTTACTTAATAAACTCAGCTCGTTTGGTATCTCAGATAATCTTATAAAGTTTTTCCATTCTTATCTAAATGAACGACAACAAATAGTGGAGTGCGGTGGCCAATCGTCTGTTTCCTTGGATGCTACATCGGGTGTACCACAGGGGTCCATTTTGGGTCCTTTAATGTTTATAATATTTATTAATGATATAGTTAATAATCTTGACAGTGATGGTCTTCTTTATGCCGATGACAAGAAAATCTATGCTCGCATTCGTACCCTGGCAGACTGTAAAAAACTTCAATTGTCCATTGACATGATATATAGATGGTGTGTTCAAAATAAATTGCCGTTAAATATCAGTAAGTGTAACATAATGACCTTTTCATTAAAACGACATACCATTGTGTATGATTACAAAATTAATAACATTACAGTGGACAGAGCTGAGACTTTTCGCGATTTGGGTGTATTATTTGACAGTAAACTATCTTTTGTTCCCCACATAAATGACCTTGTTGCCTCCTGTCATAGATCCCTAGGATTTATAATAAGACATTCTCGTGATTTTTTAAATTGTCATACACTAAAAATACTTTTTTATGCATTTGTAAGATCTAAATTGGAGTACGCTTCGGTTGTATGGTCTCCATATTATCAAGTGCACCTTAATCGCATTGAAAGGGTCCAACGACGTTTTCTAAAATATCTAAGTTTTAAAATTGATGGTCAGTATCCTGAAATCGGTATTCTAGAAGAAGCTCTATTGCAAAGGCACTCGTTTTGCTCCTTAGAAGATCGACGTACAGTTTCCCAACTTAAATTTCTTCACAACATCTTGCATAATAGAGTTGAATGCAGTGATATATTAGAAAACCTACAATTCCTCGTCCCTAGAACACGTCATTCCCACACTTTTTATGTACCAACCGCGCGTACCAATATCTGTAAATACTCCCCTATTTATCGATTGTGCAACACATACAATCTGCACCAAAATAGATTTGACATTTTTAGCTGTGGTTTATCCAGTATAAATCTAAATTAGCGTGTTAGTGTCTTTTTAGGCATAATTAATCCGTATCAATATAATAATTTAAGTCTAAATTGTTATCTCACATTTTTGAATTATTGTTATATTATTACCTATTTTATTTTAAACAGCCTATATACCCATTTGTTAATTGGTTCATTGTAACTGTGAAATGGTGTAAAATAAATAAAATAAATAAAATAAAATAAAATAAAAGCTAGAAAATATAAATAAATCTACGCGAAATAGGTTATAGGTTGGCAAGCATGTTGATACTCCCACAGTAGGTATGTAGAAAAATAATCAAATATATAAAATGATTAAAAATATACGTAAAAGAATAAAACTCTAGTTTCTTACTTGATTAACGTGAATAATGAATACAGGTTTATTTTATTTAAAAGCCGCAAAGTCAATTAAACCCACACAATTCCACATCAGCGAAACGAAATACCAGAGACAAGTTCAGTTAGTCATTAATTAAAAGAAACATAACAATCAGTTAACTCATAACTTTAGACAAATCACAGTTGTTAAGGACAATAAATCCAACCCCACGAAGGGACTAGGCTAATGGGGCGAAAAAAATTACCTGCGACCAGATGCGAGATGCAAACGAGATGCGAAAGAACTTTCTTGAAATACGTTTTAATATACATGTAAAAGTAGAAGTTAAAATATATTACGTAAACCGAAAAATACGTCCTATTTTTTATGCGAACAATTTAAAATTCGTACAGTTCATACTATTCTAAACAACAGTAATTATATAAGAAAATTTAATACTGGATGGCCGATTTAAACCTGACTGGCCTACATTAGAATGGCAACGTCTTAGAAATTTAACAAGTTTGACTAAATCAGCTGTTGGCTTTAAAATAATTATTTTATTTTATTTTAATAAAATAACACACAATGTTTTATCGACTTTTCATAGAAAAAAAGCTAATGAGACTAGATTCATGAAAAATCGTCAAACCAAGTACCTGCATAAGTCAAAATGTTATAGTTATTAATTAATTAGTGGCTTAGCCAATCAGAGAGCAGAAAGAAGTTACGTTACCATTACTAATAAAAACCAATCCAACACTGGGTTCTCTTTACTGGTAAAGTTTATGAGATAATATAATATAAGATGTGATCTAAATTTTAGCGACTGTTACCTATGAAAGATTTTTATTTTGAGTGTAGGCCTCGGTGCCAGTATCTCTGTACTGATTTGAGGTCATAAATAAATTTAAAAAAAAAAAGATATAGGCCAGAGATAGCTTTACTCTGTGACGAAATGTCTTCAAGTCAGTGATATAAAGAAAGCACTTAAACTAATCGAACTGTCACAGATAATTAATAAAAAGCTGATGTAGAGCTGGGCAAAAAAAAATTAATTAATAAAATTACGATAAAAAAAGGTTATTAGTACAGAAATTATTTAAGTCTCGATAACCGAACCAAAGACTATACATATGCATAATAATTAAAATTTGATTTTAGGTAATGATATGAACAAATTTCCAGCTAGATGCCGTAGCTAACTTTGGCTGTACTCTGACATGTACCAGCTCATGATAAAAAAAAATATTGATTATGAAAATATCATAGTATCGAATAAAAAGTGTACGAACTTAATTTTACCCGAGACAAAGCTAGTATCTAACGACGAAATGAACTTAAGGCACAAAGGAGGACGCGCATTGAATCGACTCGGCAAAGATCAGTCGGCAGTTTTTGCCCCTGCAAGTTCTTGCCGGGTCGAGTCGAACTAGCAAGTATCACGACCTAGCCCAGTCGATGAGTCCGACGCAGTGCGCGGGTCTAATTTAATTTCATGAATATTAAAAACTACCGACTGCTCTTTGTCGAGTCGACCGGTCCGAGTCGATTCAATGCGCGTCCTCCTTAAGGTAATTATTCCTGTCTCAAAACAACCTCTTTTTTAAAGAAATTACATAGTTCCCATATGGGAATAGTCAAAACCAAGTCGTTAGCTCGTAACTATGTTTGGTGGTTGTCACTAAATAAAGATATATAAAGGATATTATGTAAATACTGTTCTGAATCGTGTATTCGATTTCAGTCCAGTCTCGTACAGTGTCCTCTAATACCGTGGAAATTTTCAAATAACCCGCGGGAAAGGCTACATGTGGATTTCTTGGGACCCTTTTCGAATAAGACGTATTTGTGTGTAACAGATGCGTTTTCTAAATGGATAGAACTTTATCTTGCGTCTGGTACAACATCTAGTATAATTATAGATAAATTTTTAGTCTTTTTGCACGCTTCCGTTGGCCTACTTGCATAGGATCGGATAACGGATCACCTTTTTCTTCGGGTGAGTTTAAAACATTTTTCAGTAAACTTGGAATTGAGCACGAACCTACATCACCATTTAATCCGAGTAATAACGGTTATGCAGAAAACACGGTAAGGACAGTAAATTTTTGAAAAAGAAAGTTAGGAAAGAAAATCTGATTTTTGATTGCAAGAGTTTCTGTTCAACTATCGGAATACAGCACACTATTCAACCGGTGAAACCTCGGCTAAATTATTAATTATTAGGTCGCTGTATTAGAACACGATTTAATTTAATCAATCCCATGGTTTTAATAACACGAATGAAAGTATTTATGACATGTGTAATTAAAAAAGTAATAAAAGTTTAATAGTGCCAAATTGAAAACACGTTGGGGAGACGAAAAGTTAAGCTTAGTGTCGGGCAGTTAGTTATCTGTGAAGATTACCGTAAACCAAATCATTTTTGTGAACAAACGGTACGGTGAAAAGCAAGATTGGTGCTTATAAGTATTTAGTTCAAGTGGTTGACACTTCATTAATGCGAGAGCGCCATATTAATCAAATTAGCGAGTGCGAAGATATAAGTAGATAAACTAGGAAACTTAGAAGTTGGTGTAGCTGGTCGTATGATTGCGAATAAAAATAATGATTTAAATAAGGTTAGGCCTAGTATGACTTTGGCGGATAAAGACACAGGTAAACTAGACTCAGAGGTAATTACAAGTCCCCATCGTGCTAGAAGACCACCAGACCGTTTAAATTTAGAAGAGTAAATCGATAAATCTTTCCCGTTCCCACACATCATTTATAATAATTTTATTAGTGCGTGTTATATGATTTTTCCATTTTTCCACTATTACATTATTTTCTATGGCTTGGATGCATAAAACTTATTTTTGCATTATAATAGCGCTTACATTCAGACCGATATTGTCCAGATCTGATCCTTCAAACCAGAATTTGTCTTTGTTCTAACCATGCATTAAGTAATCTTTTTGACCAACTTGTATTTGAAATTTTTTCAATTAGCCCAGAATGATAGCTGGCGTTATCCCTGATAATAAGCGACGGTTCTTCCAAGTTTGGTAACAGTTTTTCTTCAAACCATTTCTCAAAGTTTTCACTATTTATGGAATCAGGATAATCACCAGATTTCAGGCCAGACTTGAATATCAAACTTGTATTATTCACAAATCCATTTTCTGAACCAGCATTTAGAATAATATACCGTAGACCCTCTGACGACATTTTTTAAAAACTATATGAAGAGCATCATCTTGTTAACTTTGCATAAAAGGGCCTTTACTGTATATCCAGGTTTCATCCAGAAAAACATGTTTTAAGGGAAATTTAAAATTTTTTTAAAAATTCTACTCGTTTTTGGGCTATAGGGGGTTTCTCTATTAAAAAACGTCTGTTTAATACGATACGTTTACGCTATTTCAATTTAAATTTTTTTAAACAATCCGCTAATGAACCAGTGGATATTTTAACACCATCAATGATTTTAAAGTTTTGTATGGAGGGAATGATAACGTATCCATCTGCTCTATACATCCCATAAATACGCTCTCTTATGGTATGTTCATTAATTTCGTGAAGTTGTCGACAGCGGGATAGCTACATTATTCTTAAAATCAACATCATTTACTATCCCATTTGCTTTCATTCGTTGGACTGTTGAACGCGAAACTCCCAAAGCATCAGAAACTCTCTAAAACTGATACGTATTTATAAAAACTTTGCCATATATTTTTCATCTTTATTATTTATGTTTTCAAAATTCCTACTTTCCTTTCTTTGAAATAATATTGATTAAAAATGTCACTGTCAAACATGACAATAAATCTTTTTGACTGGTAAAATTATACGACATTCATTATTGACGCAAATTTGCTGTCTTTCCTAGTTCACAAATGTAAGAATGTTAATTTTTTCGTTAATTCTGCAACTAACTCCATTCCAAAACCTGAGAATTTAGATTTTTATAATAATAACGTTCTGGAAAACATCGATGAGCCCTTTAATTTCAGAGTGTCAGCCGAAAATTAAATATTACAAATTATAGAAAGTATACGATCTAAGGCTGTTGGTAATGATAAAATCAATATAACCATGATTCTTCTCTGCTGTCTTTTTATAATAGCTTTTCTTACACACATTGTTAATGATTGCATTCTTAATTCCTACTTTCCTGTTCACTGGAAAAAAGCTCAGATAATCCCCCTTCCTAAAATTAATAATCCAACTGAATATGCACACTTGCGCTGCATAAGTATATTTCCCACTTTATCTAAAATACTAGAAAACATAATGGAAAACCAAATTAGGCCTTTTCTTAACCAATATAATATTTTACCTAAACAAGAGTCGGGCTTTAGGGCAAGTCACAGCTGTAAAACTGCTCTGGCCCATATAACTGATGACATTCTTAGGGTATCTGATAATAACAAGGTAATTATACTTATATCGCTTGATTTTAGCAAGCATTCGATTTGCTCAATCACCGGATTCTTTACTCTATCCTTCATTATGCGGGTTTCAGCGATTGTGCCCGAAACTTTATTCTCTCCTTTTTATCTGATCGTACCCAGCAAGTGGTTTACAATGAAGAGCATTTTGACTCTTTAAATGTAAACGTTGGCGTGCCACAGGGAAGCGTTTTGGGCCCGCTCTCATATATGATACATATGTCGTAGGCTGATAGTGAAATCCGTAATTTCATGAAAAGCCTAGTCATATCATGCTGCACGCTAAAAGGTATATTTACAACTGGTTTGTTCGTTGTTACCCAAAGCATTTTTTTCAATTTTTTTTAATTTAATTTAAATTTTATTTTTATAAAATAATATTAGTTGAAAAAATTGAAAAAAATGCTCTGGGGAACAACGAACAAACCAGTTGCAATATACATTTTAGCCACGCTTCATGATATGACTAGGCGTTTCATGAAATGACGGATTTCACTATCAGCCTACGACATATACATCCTATTTCTATATCATAAAATTAATTCATAAACTCTCACTTTTACTTGGATGACACTCAGCTATATTTCTCCTTTTTAGAGCAACACGCAGCAGAGGCACAAAATTGTATAAACTCTAACTTAGATCGATTTTATGAAGTAACTTCGGATCATTTATTTAAACATAATCCCAACAAGTCAACCGTAATAATTTTCGGTAATCATGCCCAGACCGACTTTATTAAAAATAATGGTAAGATTAAACTCAACAATGATACTCTAGGTAGCTTATTACGACACCTGCAAAAGTCTAGGACTAATACTTGATTGTTGACTTCGTTTTAAGGAACATGTTACATCGAAATTAAGAGCTGCCTACGGAATTTTAAAATTAATTTATAGTAAAAGATATTACCTTCTTAAGGAGTTCAGAAAGCTCCTATATGGTGCTCTCGTCCTGTCTCAATTTAACCACTGCATTGGCGTATATAATCCTTGTCTTGACGCGACGCGACGGATCGATACCGGATTCAGAATGTTCAAAACTCATGTCTCAGATTTATACATGGCATAACAAGAAGAAACCATATAACACCGTTTCTTGAGGCATCTAAATGGCTTAACATGTTTAACAGGCATAGATTGCATATGTCACTTTTTAGCTTCAAGATCATAACGCATAAAACACCACCTTACTTGTACGAAAAAATATATTTTAGAGCTGATGCTCATAACAGGAATCTGCGCAGTAGTTGTTTACTGACTGTACCAACACACCAAAAAAAAAAGTTTTGAAAGATCGTTTTCTTTTATTATTGCTTATATTCTTAATTCATTAAATAATATTAACTTTGGTTTATCCAACCCAGCGTTTAAAAGATCAGTAAAAATTTATTATATCCGTACGCAGTAGTTTCCTTCTAAGCGATACCATCCATGTGGATTATAAGTCACATTTACCTGCTCCCCTACCTCCTTCTCCCCTCCTTTTCCTTCCATAGAATCACATATCTTTAACGTTTCTTTCCATGCTTCGCACATTCGGAACATTAGATGTTTAGTACAGCACCAAAATATTGTAAATGCTAAATTACTTTAAGGCTTGAACATTATTCAGATCCTTGGACTGCTCTAAGGTCTGCCCACTAAGGCCTATTGTTTTACTCTCTTCCTTAACTAAATAACTAATCCTTTATGTAATTTACATTTGAGTAAACAATAAATGTATTATTATTATTATTATTATTATTATTATTATTATTATTATTATTATTATTATTATTATTATTAGCACTAGCTGTAACGTAACGGTCAGAGGTCATTGAACAGACTCTACATGTTTATTTGTTCCATTCATATTTTACTAAACTTGCACGAGGAGTGCATTAAAAAGCTTGCTTTTCGACATCGCTATTTTATATATCGAAATGTAGGGAAATACCCCTTAAAAGCTGAGGAAGGAAGAAGTTTTAATTTTTTCTTATTATTTAATTTAATCCAACAATAAAGTATTCACTTGTTTTGATTTTTTCTATCGAAAGTAAAGTTTTTTGTGTTTTAAAATTTAAAATTTCTTGAGGATATTGACAAGTGGTTGAAATTTTTGTAATTTTATTGGAAAGTTTATAATAAATATAATTGATTAGAAATTAAATGGATCATGATAAAATTTAATCTTGGTCAAGTACTATCTAAGTAGTATTTATATAGATTGTCTTTAGTGTATTATATTATAAACTTTTACATCATCCCATTAAGTTGAAAATGGATTTAAATTTATTTATTTTTTTTGTTGTAGCTATATTGGCCAGCTTCCAGTCTGAAGGTATGTTACTGTTAAATTAAATGCATAACAAATTTTTATTTTATTGTTACCCTTTATAGTAAATATACTGTTTAACAATAAATTTGCTAGGAGCTCACAGTTACAGACAGATATTACAACTTTGTGCAAGATCAAGAAACCTTCTTAAAATGTAACTTATTCTAAAAATAATATTATGTGGATTTGCTGATATACAATTTTTATTGAATTAGTTTTAACCCAACATGAAGGCCGACCAAATAAAATGCATGGTATTTTTCTTTGATCTTAATTACTTAATATTTTATATTGAACTTGAAAAGTTAAATTAATTTAAAACAAGTCATAATGTAAAAAAATAAAAGCTCTCGACTTGAAATAAGATACCTTCAAAGATCGAATATTCTTATGAGGAATTTCGGTCCCGTGCGGATATTGCATTTATAGCTAGTTATCGTCTAAGTATGGCCATCTACTTTAGGAAAGAGAAGTTATTTTTAATAATAAAAATATGTTTATATATTTATATTTGCTGACGGTGGCAGCCTAGCGTTCGCGCATCGCAAGCGGAAGGTACCTGGTTCGCTCCCAGGCAGGTTTGGCGGACTTATTTATTTCGCATGACTAGGCCACCGTACTTTACAGTATTGTATTATGCAACACACGCTGGCATTCTCAATGGCAAAAGAAACGGCAGCTCGGAGTTCGGAGCTCGGAGCTGTCGGGCTCCTCCGGTATCGATTTCGGACACAATTTTCCAATATCTCTGGTTCTAGTCTTGGTTGCTCGAGCATTTGGAGCCTTATTTAATCCAGTGCCTCGGATTGGCAGATTATGTGCTGTACAATTTTCCTATCTTGTCCACAGAGTCTGGAGACTAAATCTCCATTGTACAGTTGTATATGATGCAGGTCCTTCATATCAGCCCCGTGCCCTATCAGAATTCTCGTGTTGGTTCTCAGCAGGTTTCTGCTCATTAGAAGTAGCTGTCTCGCTAGTTTTGGGTCAGGGTCGTTGATGAATGATTTGCTATGGTTTAAGCCTTATTTGTTTTTATTAGATTTTGTGATCATTCTTTGTCCATCGTTTTGCGACACATCCGTCTATTCCTATATATTTTTATGGAAAAATCAAAAGAATTCCAAATAGACAACTATATCAAAATTAATAGTATTGACACACCGGAAATAATTAAAGATAAAAGTGTAAAAACAAAGTTGATGTTTTTAGCAAGAATGATATGATATTTCCCTGGGCGTAAGTTCCATTCAAAATCTTACCGCTCCCTTGCCTGGATCAAAAATTCCTGCGCCCCTCGGCTTAACGAGTAAAAACGATTACAGAATCATCACTAAAATTCATTTAATTGTATTATCTTTATACAAGCAGTTCCTTGTGTAGATTCAAGTTGCTTTATAGTTGAAGACACAAGTGAATGAAGGGCATATGTAACAGTTTTTTCAAAAATGACATTTTTCCATAAATGAAGGGCTGATGTTCCTAAAATTCGTTTAAGACGCCTTCCGTTACGATATATCAATAAATAAAGAAGTTGTCAGTGGATAAAGGACCCAAGTACAAGGGAATAATACTTTATTTATATAGATAAAGGACCTATGTACTAATAACACATGTACATAAGCCCCTCTTCCATTCGAGATGGACGAAACGATTCTTTAGAAGCGTTTCTGACTTTGTTATTCAAAATGACTGTAGAGTTTACACTCCTCATGGGACTACCTCAAGAAGTAAGGTTTTTCTAACTATACTTGTTTTAAGTACACATATTTAAAATCAAAGTGTCATTGTTTGAACTTTTAACACAGCAAAATGATCAATACTTTTTTCATTACAAATAATGTATTTTTTCTAATTTTGACATATAAAGTGACACTTTTTAAAACTGATTGACATTATGAAACGTCTTACTTTTTGTAACTAGTTGCATAAAGTAAAATTTTATGCAATTGGTGCCGAAAAATGTATTTCAAAAATAGTGACCAAAAGAATTATTCTATTTATTAAACTGTTATAATACAAGTTAAAAACATAAATTATAAATTAATTAATTATTATAAATATTGATAACACAATTATTGCAATTATTCAAATTAATTCCCGAAGACATATTTTTTTCATTGCTCGAACTTGCTGTTATTTGGGAAGCGACGCACATTGCATTAGATGTTTCACCAAATATTTCTTGCGCTATAAGTTTTTTATTATTCACGGAATTTTCAACATATCCCTCCGCAGCAGAACTAGATTTCCAACCTCCCTGCCTCTTTAATTTTAAAAGATCAGCGCCACTGTCTGCTAGGAAAGTGGCAGAGCTTCTTCTGAAGCAGTGGCCAGTATATAGAACAGGATTTGAAAGACCAAGAAATTGTGCAATAACTTTTGGCAGACTGCTAAATGTGTTAATTCCCACAGGATTTCTGGTACATTTTCCATTCGCATATTTTACAAAAAATCTGTTGTGTTTAAGAATCTGGGGACGCAACTTAATATATTTTCTTAATATTTCAACAAGATTCGTATTTTCAATGTCTCCAGTGGTAATTGCACACTGCCGTATAACTTTTGTTTTTGAAGGTGGGATATCAACACGAAAATGGCTTCCTTCGTCTATAACATTTTCAACTGGAAGAAAAGTTAATTCTGCTTTTCTGTATGCTCCTGCCATTCCAATTATCATTGCAACCTTAGCCATTAAGTATTCTTTGTCATCAGCTTCCAATAAAAATTTGGCAAAATCTTTTTTAATAAAAACTTTTGACTTTTTAGCACTGTACCCGTCCGCTTGCCTTTTAATATATGCTACCAAATTTGTATATTTTTTAATATCAATATTCCTTTTCAGATTTAGTTCAGACCTTAACATTGAGTAAAGTGTCCATAATGTGGAAACTTTTAGATCTTTCTTACCCTCGAAATATGCAAGTAAAACTTTCTCATTAACATGTTTAATTTTCTTCTCATCAAAACGTAACAAATTTTTCGTATGCCAAATCATAAACTGCCTTTGACTTTTTGGGAATTACTGATAATAGAGCATTGCCTGCTGCCTCTTCAATATCGCTTGGTAGCTCTTCAGAACTTGAATGACTCATTTTTTAAAAATAAAACTAAAAATATATCAATCTCGCTAAAAACCTTCCGTCTAGACTTTTTTACAAAATGTCAAACTGACAACTAACATGAAGTAACAGCAACAATAGCTATTTATGCCATCAGTTATATGTCAAAATTAGAAAAACTAAATTTATGTTTTCCAAATTTTTATCAATTATATTAAATTTTATTTTTTTATTACTTTCTTCAAAATTAGAAAAAATCTTGTATGCAATACGTTACGAAATGAAATTTTGTGTAACTTGTGAGTTTTTGCGAAACTCACTTCCTTCGTTCCGCAAAAATCTCACGCGTTACACAAAATTAGGCATTTCGTAACTGATGGCATAAATAGCTATTGTTATAGTGAATAAAAGACCTATTACACCAGGCAAATCTTAATTTTTGAGTGAAGTGTTTCCGAACATTTATTTTTAAGCGATAATCGATAGCTCTTTTGGTGTATAATGAAAATCCAAAAGTCTTAAAAAATCGCAAGCGAGCCAAAGTCGCCATATTGAAAAACATGGCCGCCAGCGCCTTTTCTTTAAACGATCATATTTCGGTCACCGTTACTCCGATTTTAAATTTCTTTTTTTTTATTTTGTTCGTCATATTAGGCACAATAATAAGTTACATAAGATTTAAAACGAAAAAATAATAAATACCGACTGAAAAAAATAAAAAATAATTTTTAAATTTTTTTTTATTAAAATTGTAGTAAGAGTAAACTAAAAGTAATGAAAAATGCAAAATGAAAGATGAACCATTATTACACCTTCAGTATGCGGTAAGTTAAGGGTTGTGTACATATTGCTATAGTTCTTGCAAAGTTATAGAAAGTTACATATCCAAATTGTCTTCTTCAATAACGCACGCATATTTACAGTCAATCCGATGACAGTTTTGGCACATAGCACTGCAGCGTCCAACTTCCGAGCACACGCATTTTTTTTGGCATCCATTTCTATATTTACAATAAATAAGACTTAAAAGTTCCGAAGGTGCTGGAGACTGCTGTGTAGTTACTGGAAACGTTTCGTTATTGCTCACCTTCCAACCAAATTCTTCTGGTGATAACTGATTTCCCAACCAGACTTGGATCTGTTGGTATAC
The DNA here is from genome assembly GCA_963969555.1 of Polydrusus pterygomalis. Lineage (NCBI taxonomy): Eukaryota > Metazoa > Arthropoda > Insecta > Coleoptera > Curculionidae > Polydrusus > Polydrusus pterygomalis. Next base: position 86,732,112 of record OZ018378.1, read on the forward strand.
CCTAAAATATAATGGTTGTTATTTAAAAAAAGTACTTATAAATAGACATTTCTTACCACAATATATGCTGATTTAGAGCCGCTTTTGTAGGTGGAAGAACAGCTAGATCAAATGATTTTTCCAATGTCTGTTTGGCAATATTATAGTTGTATAGTCTCAACCTTTCTTCGTTTATGCTACTAGTTCCATGTAAGTTGTACATTAACAATGTAAATTCGTGTCCAACTGTGAACAGCATTTCCTTATCGGTATCAATGTCATTAAATATTAACAATTTCTCATGCATCGATTTGTGTTTCTTTAAGACATTTAATGCTGCTGCTTTGCCTTTCTTAAAAAGATATGAGGTGGTATCACATCCACTAATGGCGTGTATAAACGGGAGATTATTAATAATAGGTAAACCCAAATCTTTGCAGACATCAACAACATGGAAGATTAAATCTTCGTCTTCGCGTCTAGTATTTTTAAAATACAGATTTGGCAAGTTTTTCCCGAAAACAAATGAGAGAACTATCAGGTCGGTGTCGTCTCCCACCACAACTATCGATGAATTGGTTTCAGTTTTCGCTAAATTTACAGCAGTACTCATATTAAGGTGGTCTGCGTCTCCACTTGCTTAAAATGTTAAAATATTTCTTTCTTTAAGACCAATTTTCAGTAACTGAATAAGGTGATATTTGTTTTTCTCGTGGGATAAGAAGTCTCCTTGCCCTACCGTTAGAACAAAAGATTTGTTAAAAACAACTTCTACAGGGATTTTCTTTTTTTTTCTTCGACGGTGTTCTTCATCTTTAGTGGATGGGATATCATAGTACCCATCAAAAACAACCCTAGTGTTTACTCCAAAATGTTTCAAAATGTAGGAAACATACAATTTGCTCGAAGGTAGCTAGCTTAGGCCATATCACCCGGTGTAAAAGCCATCCCCCATCGACGACATATAATAGTTCATGGGCTGGACAAATACAACTTTTTGGTTTCAACAGTTTGATTAAACTAGATTTGTTACCTTTTCTCATTAAACCGTTATTGAACAAGGACGGGGGCGAAGGTGCCAATTCATAACAAAAATAATTTTTAAGGTCTTGCTCAGATTTTTTTAAACAGATTATCCTATTAAATAACTGGTGTGAATCTAAAAGCATGGTGTCGTCGCGCAATTTTATACTTTTTGTTACAAGTGCTAATGGTCTCACTTTGTTTTTAGTTTTAAAGTGTATTTCCGAATTTTTTTTACTATTCATTGATTCAATTGACAATATTCCTGCTTGTCTTGCCATGTGACAGTTCACATTCTCCATAGCCACAACTCCAGTTAATATGCATGAAAGTTTGCCAAAATTATTGCTAAACGGATTGTGATTTTCCAGCCATTGTAAAATAATTTTCAAATCTTTGTTGTCTCGGGTGATTCTCGCGTCTCTAAGCTGAACATGTTGCTCGGACTGGCCAGACTGAACACCGCAAAACATCTCTAATGCATAACATACTTCAACGGTGTATGGCATCGTTATGGTCCACTTAGTTATCGAACTGTCCGGGACGCCTCTTCAATGAGTTAATCCCCCCGATGTCTTCATGGACCTCATAAGGTATTGTTCAATGCACATATCAGTCCACGTACCAGACCATAATTTGTCAGTAAGACGTATCGTAAAATAGCCAAAATTACAAAATTTCTCATATTCGCTTGGGGCCATTGTTTCTTGTAATCTTGTCATATTCTGGACATATAGGTGAGTTGACTTGGCATAATGTAAATGACCTGCAGCGTGAAAATAAGGCAACATCATTTTTACAGCTGTTAGATGCATTTTCCAATTTCCACAACGTTCGGCATTTAAAAAAAGTTTTATTATAGTCACCATTTCGTGATATTGTATCCATTGTATATTTAGTTATTTATTTATTTATTTACCTTAATACTGTTTGAGATTTCCAATTGTTCGCCTATATCGTCTCCCTTCTTTTTACTCGCAGTTATAATCGACTGCAATCCTTTTGCTCTCACATTAACCACTGTTTTTTCACTTAGTGGCTTCTTACCAAACATACAAATATTTATAGCTTCCATTGTCTGGTTATACAATTATTGTTACTAGATTTACAATAAAAAAAAGTTCGTTCTACCTTTTGCCACTAACCGAATATTGTCTAAAAAAACTAGTAAGTTTATTGACGAGTTTTTTGGATTTTGTATAAACAAAAAAACTGTCAAAATACGGCAATTTGAGGTTTTTACAGAAACAAAACAACGACGTTCAGCCGACACGTTAAACGTTTCAGAAGTCTCGAATAAAATCGTGTTTTCTCGTGGCGTAAAGCTCCATCTATTAACAGAGGCAAATGACGCCGCCAGATTAGCGTAAAGCAGACAACAACAGCAGTGTTGCCGATTTGTCAGTAATTACCGACATTTGCAATGACATGTGTCTTGCCAGATGTGGTCTCACGTACACGACAAGCAATTTCTTCGTTTATATTTGAGCTACAAAACCACATAAAATTTTAACCTTAAGCAAATTGTCTACTCTCTAACTTTTATATAGAGCTTTTTTTGCTACTTTTTATTGTTTATTATTTATTACAGTCAGCAACCACAATTTATATAAAAAAAATTAATAACAATTAGTTATTATTTTTTTCAGTCGTTATTTATTATTTTTTTGTTTTAAATCTTATATAACTTATTATTGTGCCTAATATAACGAACAAAATAAAAAAAAGAAATTTAAAATCGGAGTAACGGTGACCGAAATATGATCGTTTAAAGAAAATGCGCTGGCGGCCATGTTTTTCAAAATGGCGACTTTGGCTCGCTTGCGATTTTTTAGGACTTTTGGGTTTTCATTCTACACGAAAAGAGCTATCGATTACCGCTTAAAAATAAATGTTCGGAAACACTTCAGTTAAAGTGGTATAAATATAGAAATTTGCCTCGTGGACAGGGTGTCCCAAATTCGAGCCTCATCATGGGGATCTCGAAAACTATAAGAGATACAGCATCGGTTAAATTGTGGCAAAGTTGCGCAATTTCGTACTGAGCAATATCGCAAAAAAATATCTGACTTATCTTTTTTAGTTTTTGAAATTTTTGCAAAAAACTAAAATTTTGAGTTTTTGTTTTTTTAAATTGCTCTACTTATTTTATCCGCTACAGAAAAACAAGCACAACATTGTTAAGGCAACTTTTTACGCTCCATATTGTGACGTTTTTAGAATTTCGTTACAACGTTTCGTTTTTGTGGAACTATTATCAACTTTAATTTTTTAAATACGGACCTGCATTTTTTATTTTATTTTTTGGTAGCCCTTTAAGCCCTGAAATAAACCATGTACCACACTTAATAATATTTAGACGTTTTGATGTCATTATTACATCTTCAGGAATGTGATAATTATTTTTAAATACGGCCCTGGTGTTAGTTACTTAATCTTTTTACCACATACAACATGTAAATGGATCCGGAATTTTATACAAATAATTTACTATATTTAAGTTTTTATATAAATTGTAACAAAGTAAAAATAAAACCAAACAAAAGTTTGCTATGACAAGAACTTTTACTTGATTGTTTGGCTTAAGGTTGAATTCTTAACGTGATTTCATCTATTGCCAACCTATAACCTATTTGGCGTTGCTTTTTTTAGTTTATTATTTGATTAACTAACAATTAAATAAAATCAATATCGTCGGTACAATATTTAGGTAATAGATTACAAAAACATCAATTTATTTCATTGCTAATTTTAGGAGAATTGTATAGTGAAAGAAGAATGACATAATAATGTTAAAAAAAATCTTACCCGACATTTTTCGCTATAAAATTCTCCTAAAATATTTAATGAAATTCCTTGATATTTATTTAATATGTCAATTATTACCTATAAAATATGAAGACGATAATGATTGTATTTAAATTTTGTGTGAAAGCTAGAAAAATTAAATAAATATACGCGAAATAGGTTATTGGTTGGCAAGCATGTTAATACTTCCACCTTAATTATCTTGACAACTGCAGTCACCATTTATACTGAATATTTCAGCAAAATTATGTTTTCTGCTTTAGAAAAGCGCGACATGTTACGAGTTTATTATTCTTCCAATAGGAATTCACAAATTTCTTGTGACCGTTATTTACAGGACTATCCTGAACGCTTGCAGGCTCATTATAGTTATTTTGCTACGCTTGATACTAATTTAGCCCAGTATGGTAGTTTTAATAAACCAAGAGTCAAATATACACCAGGGCCGTATTTAAAAATAATTATCACATTCCTGAAGATGTAGTAATGACATCAAAACGTCTAAATATAATTAAGTGTGGTACATGGTTGAATTCAGGGCTTAAAGGGCTATCAAAAAATAAAATAAAAAATGCAGGTCCGTATTTAAAAAATTAAAGTTGATAATAGTTTCACAAAAACGAAACGTTGTAACGAAATTCTAAAAACGTCACAATATGAAGCGTTAAAAGTTGCCTTAACAATGTTGTGCTGGTTTTTCTGTAGCGGATAAAATAAGTCGAGCAATTTAAAAAAACAAAATTTTAGTATTTTGCAAAAATTTCAAAAACTAAAAAAGATAGCTCAGATATTATTTTGCGATATTGCTCAGTATGAAATTGCTCAACTTTGCCACAATTTGACCGATGCTGTATCTCTTATAGTTTTCGAGATCCCCATGATGAGGCTCGAATTTGGGACACCCTGTATATGTACTTTTTTTTCTTATTTTTATAAAAAATAATGACTAGTACTAATTTATGTTTTTACCGTTTTAATATTTAGTTAAATAATAGTTTATAAATTAATTTTGGTTTTTCTATGTAGCTCCCCAAAAAACTGCCAAACAATAAACTTTAAACTGAAATATCTCGGAAAAATGATTTTGCTTCATAGGCTCTTCATCCACTTGTGTCTTCAGTTTACCCTTGTAAAAAAGCCTGCCATAATATGTTGCTGTAAGATCATAATATAAACTTTGCATGTAGAACTGATTGTGTATTGATATAAATCGCATAATTTATTTAATTTATTTATTTATAACTACACATATTATTGCACTATGTTCTAAACACTAAATTAAATACGTCAGAACTTACACTAGTCAAAGTTAATGTGCATAAGCATCTTATAATTGATTAAATACCTGTGCTATACCTTAATAAAAAGACAAAATATCCAAACTGGTTTGAAAGTTTCTTACGGATTTTATGCATTATTTAAATTTTGCACATATTTTGAGTAGGATAAGCAGACGTGCATATCGGAGTGACTTATGCCATTGGCATCCCTATTCCCAGACCTAAATCATTTGGACTAAATCTTATATATTATCACACCGCGTTAAATAGAGAAGAACTATTGGATATAATTATTTTCTGTGCATCTATAATGAAAAATTAGGCATGATTTTTAAATTATTGCAAAGGGCTTGCCTTAAAAAATTACGATAATGTGTAGCTGCGCAAGGTTCCCATATTAAGAACATCCTATAATTAAATTAATAGCAGCTTTTTTTGTAGCTGTTGCCAAGCCGCCATTGCGTATTGTAAATGGAACCACTGCTGCGGATGGTGAATTTCCTTATATGGTATGTAATGTAGTAGTAGTAGTAACAAGATTTATTTAGCAATGTGCTACAATTTAACAAGTTATATAAAATATTTGAACTAATTTAACGATATCATCTGTAAAAAATTTTTATGAGTCACTATTTTGTTTTTTAAATAAATCATTTTTCAATCATTTTTTAAAATTTTTTAAAGAGGTCTGTGATTTAATTAAAATATTCAAGTTATTATATTCACTTAATCCTTTATAGAAAACCGATTTATATGACAAATGTTTTGATACCCTACCTAGACAAAAATCTTTATTATACCTGGTTGAATAGTTATGATTTTCAAAATTTTGAGTTATAAAATCTTTCAAATGAGAAGGCAGTAAGTTATGTTTTATTTTAAAAATAAAAGTACAAATTAAAAGAAATATTAAATCTTTAACATTTAACCACTGAAGTTTCTCTAACATTAAATTTATTTTCGTATATTTATCCACATTTAAAATTATACGCATAGCTTTATTTTGCAAAACTTGGAGTCTATTAAAGACCCCATCATTTGCTGTGTATAAAATAGTCGAATATAAAAAATGAGGTAAAATTATAGTGTTATAATTTGTTTTTCGTGAAAATAAACTCAAATTTTGACTAATTCTTTTTAAATAATTATTTTTTTTTTTCAATTTTAGATACCAGATTTTCAAAATGTAATTCAAATTTTAACTTAGAATCTAAAATTACTCCCAAATATTTAAAAGAGTCTATAATTTCTAATCTTTCATCATCAACAAAAATATTTATGTCTGTATTAATCACGCTATTTCCAATAACCATAAATGTTGTTTTAGAAACATTTAATTTTAATTTATTTACCTTTAACCAGTTTGATAAAGTTTTTAATTCAAAATTTAAAATGTCTATGCAATCAAGAATATTTTTACCCTTTATATATAATAAGGTATCATCAGCAAACATTTGAATAAAACTTTGTTTTAAAACATTTGGCATATCATTTATATAAAGAATAAATAATAATGGACCCAAAATGCTACCTTGTGGTACCCCAATATTATTATATTCCTTTTTAGTAAAAATAATATCAATTTTTGTTTTTTGCTGCCTATTACTTAAATAATTTTGAAACCATTTATAAACAACTCCCCCTTAATCCATACTGATATCATTTTTTTAATAATTTATCCCTATCAATTGTTTCGAATGCACGTTTAAAATCCAAAAATACTGCCAATACAACTTCATTTTTGACAACGCTTCGCTTCCAATTTTCAATTACAGACTGGATTGCCGTTTCTGTTGAATATCCTTTTCTAAATCCTCCTTGCATATTTACTAAAATTTTGTTTTCTTCAATAAATTCAAGTATCTGTTCATAAACTGTCATTACTAATAATTTTTCAATATCCCATAATATATTTATTGGCCTCATTTCACAGCTTTTTTTTGTATTTTTAATTTTTGGAACTGGTGTTATAATAGAACATTTTAGATCTTCAGGTATTTTTCATATTTTAGGCAGGTATTGATTAATCTTAATATAATTTCACCTGTGCTTGTAAAAGTTTCTTTCATTACTTTTTTTGATAAAATTTCACTATAAATTATTGTTTGATTTCAGTTTGTTAATTTTAAATTTTAATTCTTTTAATGAAACTTCTCGGAATTCTTCAATGATATTGGAACATGTAGCAATTTTAGGACATAATATTTCATTTCCAACCTCGATATCATCAACTATTTCTTTAATACTATTAACGTAATAATTATTCATATTTCCAGCAATACAATACGGATTTGTTTCTTTTCTGCCGTTAAATATCATTTCCTTTATTTTACTTCTTATAGTTGGCTTGACAAAATTCTTTAAAGTTTTCCACATTCTTTTTGGATCATATTTATTTCTATCTATTTTTTCATCATAATATTTTTCTTTTTCTTTTCTTAAGACACTGACACAACAGTTTCTTAATTTTTGTACTCCCCCCAATCATTAGAACTTTCGGTAATAATAAATTTTTTATACATATTGTCACGTTTTTTCTTCGCTTCCATAATAATTTTGTTAAACCATGGTGTCGGATGATTTCTATTGGTGACTATCTTTGTTACTACAATTTTGTTAATAGACTTTTCAACATAACATATTATATTGTCAAACAAAACATTTACATTTAAACTATTATAATTCCAGACACTTTATAATAGTTCATTTGACAATTTTTTTTAGTCAACATACTTCATAATTTTACTTTTATCTCTGTCTTCTAAAAACTTTTCAATATTTACATAAATCCAATCGTGATCACTAATTTTCGGCTCCTGTACAACAATGGTATTTAAACAATGGTCGTTTGATATTATTAAGTCAATAATTGTTTTAGATTTATTAGTTACTCTGGTGTAATCTGCTATCATTTGCTTCATACCATTTATATTGATTATTTGTTTAAATTTTTTACCATAAAAATCATTATTTATGAAATTTATATTAAAGTCTCCAATATGTATCACTGTGCCATTTTTTTCCCATGTCAAATTACATTGCATTTCAAAAAATGTAAGAAAATCCGTTATATTTCCACTAGGCGATCTGTAGTAAACACAAAGTTCGTAAAACTGTCTGTTAATTTTTAAATTTATATAAATATACCAATATTGATAGTCCACAGAAATGTCTTTAAAAGTATTGACTATAATTTTATAATATACATAAACTAAGAGTCCTCCCGTATGATTTGAATTTGAGTTGCAACGATACAAATTGTAATTGTTTATTTCTAATTCGTGACTATTTATTTCGTTTGTTACGTGAGTCTCTGATAAACACAATACCAACGGTTTTTTATTCATTACAAACTGCTTAATTTCGTCTCTAATTTTCAAAATTCCTTGTGTATTTAAATGGTAAATTTTGTTATGTTCTTCATCACGGTTTACTAACTTTTCTTTAATTACTATATTTTGTAATTGCTATTCTTCCATACTATAATTAATTTTTCTTTTAGCTTTGTCGATGTTTTGTTTAAATATTTCACAATTAAAATCAAAAGGTGAATGGTTTATAAAATACCCAGTATTATATTTTTCATTGAATTCATTGCAGTTTGGACAAATAATGTTTTCCTTGGAAATGGTGCTTTCATTGGCATTGTGCCCAGTGTTACCACATTTCATGCATACTTTTATTTTTGTGCAAGTTTTAGCTGAATGGTAATATCCTGAACAGTTATAACAACGAGCAATGTCAACATGTTCATAAACTGCACATACAGAAAAATCTATAAAAATAAATCCTTTTTCCATAATATTATTAAAATTTAGGCCATCTATTTCCAAAATTGCTAAATTTTTTTTTAATTGTAATTAGTTTTATTTTTGCATTTTTTATAAAACTATTCTTTTCTAATATACTTGTAATTAATTCGTCTTCACCCATTTCATCTTCAATTCCAACTATTTTTATTCTAGGTTTTTTTTCTTCTGAAACTACCAGTATATAATTTTTCCCTAAGTGATTTTCCGCTTATTTTTGAATTTTTTGAACTTCTTCCTTGCTGTTGCAAACTATCTTAATACCACCGTCTTTCAAATTATCGATTTTTGATATTTCGACATTAAGTTTGGCTGGATTGATGTGTTTTCTTACTTCCTGTCTAGTTTTCTTATTATCTTGTTTGATTGTCGGTTTAATATTTAAAACATTTTTAAATACTTTATTGATTTTCTCTTTTTCCTGGTGTTCATCGGTTACTTTAGATTTTGTTGTTACATGTGAATTAGCAGCTTTACTATAAGAAATACAATTAATTCTATTTTCGTTTTGACATTTTCCAGAAAGAAAAGCTATTTTTTCTTTTAGTAACAAATTTTTTTCCTCCAATTCTTTAATAATTATGTCTTTAGCGGTCAGAACTTCATCTTTAGTTTTGATTATTTCTATATAAAGTTTTTCATGTACGATATTTAGGTTAAAAACTTCATTAATTTTGACATCGTCTGTCACTGTTAATAGGAAAATTGAACTTTTTTCTTCTACGGACTCGGTTTCATTATTTTTAATATTTTTTTTATTTTTCTTTCTCGGTTGTTGACTCATTCAATGTATTATTTGTAATAATTCTTATTCTAAATACTTCTTTTGTAAAATTTATTTTCTTCTGACAAATTGACTATTTACTGTCAATGTACCTAACCTGTATGCATAATCATTTTCATCAGGAAGTGCATATTACACTTATCAACACGATTTTATTCATGGGTATGGGTAATAAGTTGTATATTATCCTGTATCAATTACAATTTTAGTATTTTTAAATTAGCTCGAGTCATTAAGCTTGAAAGTTACTAAACTTTTCAGTTCTATACTAAAACCATTTTTCTTATTATCTATGAGTATATAGATCTGCTTCGATCCCTTCGATACGATAGATGTTCCTTAATACCTATTGAACATGGAAAAACAAATACCTACAAAATTAGCTCATTTTTTCTTCAGTTTTTAGAACTATTTATGTACACTAAGTTAAATTATAATCTATTAAACAATATCTAACTTCTGAAACTTATCAAGGAATTAACATCAAAGCTCTGAGCGTTACAATGTTTAAATACATATGTTTCAAAGCTTGTAGTTTGCCAACAGTTTACATATTGTCTGTAGTCATTATTAAAATCAATCGTAGCTAAACCATTTTAAGGCTACATTTTTTTAGGTACAATTGATTGATGAGTTTGGAAACTTTATATGTGGAGGAGCAATAATAGGATCCGAGTGGATTTTAACAGCAGCTCATTGTGTTACTGATGATCAGATGTAAGTTATTTTTCTTTTAAAATACGTTTCATAAAATGTAGAGTACAATGTGTAAGAACCAGACCGTTTGCAAATTCGTCGTTATTAACAAAAATAAACTGTAGAAGTTGCAGGAAAGGTATTATAATATATATTATGACAAATAAGTTTCTAAAATAACAGTAAATCGGTAAAATTAATCCGAAATTTATAATATTAGACCGTTAGTTCTGTTTGAATTAAGACAAAGAGATTATGCGAACAAACCTGAACTCAGGATCAAAAATGTTTCATGATATTATGTAGATGTCATATCTTTAGAACCAATCTCTTGGTATTTTAATTTTTTTTATAATGCTTACCATGTTATAACATAAACTATGTTATTTAAAAAATTAAAATATATTTTAAATAGCACACCGTATAATCAAATTACTTATTTTCTATGTTGGTGTTAGAAAAATATTACTGATTACGCTGTAGTATCTAAGCTATACCTGTCAAATAATAACTTACTTACACCTAGGTTAGGTTAGGTTAGGTTAGAGTAGCAGACCTCTGGCATTGACCAAACAGTCACACGTAGTCCTGTAGGACCGTTGTGGTACCAGACGTGTTCCGCGGAACCTATCGGCATCAGCCTCCTCATGGTTAACGCGACGTGACCTAGATCGTAGAAGAATCTTGACAGCTCATTCAAACCAACCACTGCTGTTAATAAATTTTGTGAGTCGACCCAATTGCAGGCTGCTCACTTCCTCCAGATCATTAAAGAATGGTTCGCCCAGAGCATTGAACCTTTTTCTAGCGAGGCCGGGGCTTTCACACAAGAAATGCTGAATACTTTCCTCCTCTTCTTCATCTCTGCTACTTCTACAGAAGTCGTTAGTTGGTATTTGCATACGTTCAGCGTGTCTTTCGAACATTCAATGTCCAGTGACTACGGCAGTAATGTTTCTTAGGTCCTTCCGACTGTATTGTAATAGCACTGCGGTTTTCCTGTCGTCAAGTAGGGGCCACAATTGCCTGCAGATGCTAAAAGTTGCCAGCCCTGTCCATCTGCTTTGTGCAAGTTGTTTAGCTATTTGATCTATATCCTCTTTCCCTGATCCCAGTGGTCTAGCCACAGTATTCTCTGCTAGTCCAGCAGACCTGCATGCGCCCTCCCTGGCGAGCACATCAGCAGTCTCGTCGCCCTGTATTTTGCTGTATCCAGGAACCCAACACAGGATATTACATTATATATATATATATATACTTTGCCTTTGAAGTAACCCTTCGTGTGAAAATTTAATTTCTGACGAAAGTGATTCCCGATAAGCTGTTGCGTTCCTATGTCCTCGGTGGCGCAATTGGTAGCGCGTTGTACTAGATATACAGAGATTGTCGGTTCGATCCCGGCTCGAGGATCACTTTTTTCACAAATATAAATTATGTATTTAAGTACACTAAACTTTTCTTTATATACAGGGTGTCCCGCTTTTCACGAATACGCCCTGATACCTCAGTTATTAATAATGCGATTTTCTTCAAATTTTGGTGGTGATTGTATGTTAGAAAAATGAAGTATTTGGCATAGTGAACAGTTTTATGCATCATAGGTCTTGGGGGGTAAAAAAGGGTTGATTTTTTGAGAAAAGTATATTAGGGCTTATTTTAAATAATTTTTTTTATCAGATTTAGAATCAGCATCCCAAAAAACCCCTTTATTAATATTTTCAAAATCTCAAGAGCTGATTTTAGCAGTAACAAAATAATTTTTTAATTTGGCACTTTTTTTTTTAATAGGTTGTTAATTGCTAACTTTTTGGTTTTAATGTCCTAATCCTATTACGTTTTAAACGCCTCCATGTCATTTCGTTGAATTCAGTATCCTCGCAACTACTATGATTAAGTTTTTTTTTTCGATATTTTGATAAGAAATTACTCCCCAAACTTTAAGAAAAGTGAATTTACGTTTAAGAAGAATTGTTGAAAAGTGTATTGTTTTAGAAGGTAGTTATGTTGAAAATACAGAAATCTAAAATAATATAATTTGTAATTTTGATATCATAGTTTTAAATAAAGGAGTTATTAAAACAGTGCCAAATTAAAAAATAATTTTTTTACTGCTAAAATCAGCTCTTGAGATTTTGAAAATATTAATTAAGGGGTTTTTTGGGATGCTGATTCTAAATCTGATAGAAAAAATTATTTAAAATAGGCCCTAATATACTTTTCTCAAAAAATCAACTCTTTTTTACCCCCCAAGACCGCACGCCTATGATGCATAAAAGTGTTCACTATGCCAGATACTTTATTTTTCTAACATACAATCATAACCAAAATTTGAAAAAAATCGCATTATTAATAACTGAGATATCAGGGTGTATTCATGAAAAGCGGGACACACTGTATATATTACACCTATGTCCATCAACTAATATGTGTTATGTATTACTCTCTTTATATATTTCTGTCTTGTGTGAGTTTTGTTAGGTCTTTCCATTATATTTCCTTTTTGTTTCTTCTCTTATCAGTCTTCCCTTTTTGTGCTTTTCTGATACTCGCGTTCTATACACTATTTTTGTTATTTTATTTTCGTGCATACGACACACATGTCGAAATCATCTTAGTTGTCTCTTACTTGCTATATCATTTATTGTTTTCACTTTTAATTATTGTCTATATACGTTGTTCCGTTTTTTGCCTTTTTTCGTTTTCCCATCGATATTTTTTTAACAATATCTCATATATCCATCAATAGCATTTATTCTCGATCTATGATTTTTTGGGCATTGTTTCGCTACCATGGGTTATGATTGGCCGAACTAATCTGTTTACCACTTTTATGCACTTAAGCAATTCATTGATTATTTACGAACGCTCAACTTTTACTTATATTTAAGGCAATACAGAATCTTTTTCTAAGATAAACCATTCCAAAGCGTTAAAAAATCAATATCATTGAAGCAATTATTGAACTTCAACATATTGTATGCTTATCTAAATTTTTAAGCAAAACTCAGAAAAAACATGATATACAATGTCTACCATTTCAAAAAGGCTTCTTAAAAAATGAAAAACTGCCACTCCGATAACAAGCTTGCCAATTGCATTTCATACCTCCCACCCCACTGCTTAAAAAATAATATGTTTTACACAAGCTATGACAAGCAAGTTCTACAATCTTTAAATTTGATAATATAATTCAATTATATTTTAGTGCCTCAATTGTATATGGAACTAACAAAATGTACGATGATTTTCCCAATAACACTATTTACCGAAAAAATTATTTTCTACACCCCAAATTTTCTTATAACAGTGCAGGCGCTCTTATTTATGACGTTGGTATTTTGCAGGTAAGAAGTAACAGAGCAGTGGATTTCTAATGGACCTATAAACTTAACAAGTTCGATTTCTTTCAAAGGGTAACTTTTTGGAAATTTTTTTAAATTCCTTAAAGATCAAAACTCAATTAAACTCTAACTATATTTACAGTCCACGTGGGACAAGGTCACTGATCTCATTTCTATATAGACTGCTCTAGCAATATTCTATGTAGATAGAAGTACTACACCCTAATTACTCTATATGATCATCTGTCATATTTAGTAGGAGAGCCCGACCTGAAGAATCCACCATGGAAAGGTAGGGGGGTACACCTATACATAAAACATAAATTAAACTTGTGCCTTTTAAGGGAGTAATTATTATTTTTCTTAAATCTTGCCTATTTTCAAGAAAAATACAAAATAAAGTTCATAAAAAAATTATTTTTTGTGATCTTTAAATTTTTGTTTGTTACATCACTTTAAGGCATAAATAAGCTTTAATTAAATTGCTTAGTAATCGCGCTCCGCGAAAACGCATGTAGTGACAAATAAGTTATTTTTGATTTTTTAGGCGTTTTTTTATCAATAGCTTTAGTTATTTGACTATATTTCCTAAAATATTATTCATTGAGAGTTACTTTTGGTTCATAATATGCTCTAATCAGTCTAATCTTTAACAAACACTTTTGCATATCTGAATTTATTAATATGTTTTTTATTTGAGAAAAATCGATATTTTCAGAACGGAACAGAAAAAATGTTACAACAGCAAAATTTCAACATCTACATCGGGTCTGAAGAAAGGGCTGTAAAAATTGTTCTCTCGCTTGGAATTAATAGAAATCGAGCTGTCAAAACAATGTGAAAATGGGATATTTCGACTTCAGTTAACGAAGTAGTTTTAACCTTTTGAACTAAAATGTTGGACGCAGTAGATTATTTGGAATCTCTAATTTTTGGTTTGACCAAATACATGACCTAATATTGTTGATGTCTTTCCGAAATTTTGATATTAAAAAATGTCTTATTTTTCATAAATGGCGGTATTTATTGCGGCAAAATTACGAGTTTTTGTTTTATTTTTCTCGAAAATAGGCAAGATTAAAAAAAATAATTACCTTCTGATAAGGCACACGTTTAATTTATGTTTTATCATCAGTGTACTCTCCTACCTTTTTATGGTAGATTTTTCTGATGGGATCTTAGACTAATTGGTATTGATTATAAATATGGAAAGTGCAAAAATATATTTTTTTCAAAATGCTATAAAGTCATTTTGTTATTACAATTGGTGAAAAGATTTACTAGTAATGCAAACAAATATTATTACGAAAACCAACAAAATATATTACGATTTAAACAAATTTATAATAAATGCATGTACTGTTGAGTTCAGAAAGAAGTAGGACATCAATTGTGTGTTGTAAATCTACCCATAATCCCCCAAAAGTTCATAAAAAAGTGGGACAAGCTATTGACTGTGTTAAAATTATAACAGAATAAACTTTTTATTTATTGGGCTAGACTTAAACGTATCATATTTATAATTTTTATTACCATTTTTTTTCGTTTCATTAAAAAATAACAAGTCTAACTTAATTCAAATATTTTATTGTACACAATAATTAATTAAAAAAAGGAAATTACCGCTCCATTTTTTTGTAACAGCTCATTCAGTCTATTGGATATCGATAAGTATAGACCTCTCACAAAGTCAAGATCATCACTTAACTCGTTCCACGTTTCGTCAATAAATGAAACTAGTTCATTTCTGTGACTTTTTGAAGGCGACGGCGAAGATTCCACGTTATTTCTCTGGAACCAATTGTTGACCATACCCGCGCTGTGAACCGAACAGGTCTATTATCGTATTGAAAAATAAAGCTCTGATCAGGGAAATGTTGCGATACACAAGGCATCATAATATATTCCAAAATATTCTTGTAAGAGACTGCATTAAACCGTTCATTTACAATCCAACACACTCCAAGTCCATGATACCTCACCCATGCCCATGAATGTATATTCACCGAAGATCTCCTTGATCTTTCGGAATTACTGATAAAATTTTCAGTATATCTTTTATTGCAAGGTCTGTATACCCTGATATGCCCATTGAACCGATTGAACGTGGACTGGAAAACTTTTTCGTCAGTAAAGACTACTCTATTCCAGTCTGGCCGCAAAATATTATTTAAGGCAAAATTAACTATTTGTGTCTGTTTATGTTCTTCCCCTAATTTCATTTTTTTGGCGGCAACATAATTTTTTAAATGGGATTTTTTACCCTACGACAACCTGTCGGTCTTAAACCAGGAAAATGTGTTTGCTAAATAGCTGCTCGCATTATTTGAAAGGGATTTTCCTCCATGTATTGCATAAGCCATTGTTACGTTCTTGCGTTGCTTTTCTTGGTCTTTTAGGAGGCTTTTTCTTATCCAAAGTTCCATCCGCTTCCCATCTGTACTTAATATTTTCTACCGTTTTTTTTGCTACGTGCATTATAGCGGCAACGGCTCGTATAGGTATTCCGTCATTTAAAATTACAATTATTTGAGTCCTTTAAACATTGTCAAGCCTACGCAATATTTTTCGAATTAATAACTACTTGTAAAATATATATTTTTTTAAATTTAAAAAAACAGATATCACTGTCATGTCAGACTTTTGATGTTTTTTAAAAGACTGGTTTACATAGGATAAGAATCCGTGTCCTACTTCTTTCTGAACTCAACTGTACATTGTACAATATTGTATAGCACAATATTCAATATAATATATACACTCAAGTGATGGCATAACTACTCTTTCAATGAACAATAGTGTCCATATTACTGCCTTGCACAGACAGAAAGTTGTATGTGCAAAAGTTGCGTTTTTTAGTTTATAACAGATACTGCTACACTAGGCTTTGCTTTACTATCTAGCCAAGGTGTGAAAGTCGTATCTAAATAAGAAGAAGTGATTTTACATGTCACTTATTAGAAGTATCTGCACAAATATACCAGATTTCAGGTCAAATAGTTGTATTAATCCTTATCAAGACATATTGTCGTATCTGAATGAAATTACGACATTTTTACTTAGTATCGTAAAGTGGGTGGTTCCAATATTGACACATAATACAGTAGACAGATTGACACCTATTATACTTATTATAGGAATTGACTTGCTAAAACAAGAGGATTTTACAGAAAAATAATTTAGTCGTTTTTTATTGTGGGAATACTAAGATAAGAATTACTCAATTTCTTTTATCAATACCGCCATTTAAAACATATAAGTTTTTTGTTTAAGTAAATTCCAGACTGTATCCTAACATCTCGAAACTTTATTTGGCAGATACGACTTCTTATCTTTGCAGGGCAGAATACCGGACCAGTTCGTAAGTAATGAACTTAATATAGATATTTCTAGCTAGGAGAACAAATTCAATTTAGTAACATCACCAAACCAGTTCAGTTGGCAGCAGCCAATGCAACGGTTCCATTTCATATACAGGGTGTTTTGGCCGGTTGGGGAGTTAATGAAACTCAAGGTTATTCGCCGCCATATTTACAAAAAATTAACCGAACACTTCTGACTGATGAAGAATGCACAAAGAAAATTAACGATTACAGCCAAGTGGATAGCTTTAATTCCACCCACCACCTATGCACTGATGATTATTATGATGGGGAATGTTCTGTAAGTTCTTCTACCTTATTTCAATCAACGGTAAAATATTTCAATAGAAATAGTAATTTAATAGGTCACCATAGAATAACAGGTGTTGAAATGTTGAAAAAGGATGTTACCTTAAAAGCGGCGACAGCGTAAGAAAGCTAAGGAGCAAAATTAGATAATTTATTATAGGACGTTTATCGCTTATCATCTGTCTCCTTTTTTCAATTAAATGAAACGTTAACTAATGTTATTTAAGAGGTTGACGCAATTTATTTTTATTATAAAAATCTATGATTTTCTATTCTTCAGAGATGTTCGTTATACCTCAAAAAAGCCCTGCCTTCGGTAAAAAGTCGGCGAAATAGGGAAAACAGTCAGAGCTAGATTTGCAGTAGCTGAGGAACGATTCAGAAAAATTGTATATAGACTAGGTTAATTTATATTACCTCTAAATTTGTTTTCATAAATCTATCTAACCAACCGTCGTAGAACTTCCGACCCAAAAACTTGATTTCCTATAATTTTAGTTTTTTACAAGCACTTAGAAAGTGCTTCCGCTTAAGAAAATGATACCTAGAACTAATAGGTCACCTTAATATTAAAATGTCTTCTGCTGACAGTGTTAGTCTATTTCGAAGCCACTTCCAAAGCGAATATAGGAAAAAAATTAGCAAATAAGGCTTAATTATATTAATATATACATATTAATTATAATTTCCGTCCTCATAACTCGTTTAACTTTTAGGGTGATTCTGGAAGCCCACTGGTCATAAATGGTACACAATATGGAATAGTTTCTTGGTCGTATAAGCCATGTGGTATCGTTCCAGGAGCCTACAGCCGTATTACCAATCTTGAATACCGTAACTGGATAAAAAATGTTACTAATATTTAAATATATTTAACAAGTGATAATAAAATAGTTCTTCTGTTCTCTATTTTTTGGTACACTTTATAAAATTAATAAACCTTTTGGAATAACTTGATTTTTTGTATTGTCTGCAAAAGATTATAAGAAGAAATTGTTATGAAAACGTTATGTCAAAAGTGGCGGAAGTGGGAAAATGCTGCTTTAAAACAGGTACATGTGCCATTAAAATTATATATCTGGTGGCATTCAGAGGGCTGTTTATTGCTTCTTGCCGATAGTCACCTTTTTAAGTCGAAAAATTTTACACCTAACATAACTTTACCAATATACCAAACTTTAAAAGATTCTAAAAATAACGTAGGGTTGTACCACAATATTTGACGATTACAGCAAGAGCTAAAGACACATCAAACTTCAACTTAGTTGGCACAATAATAAAACCAACAGGCAAATATACCACGAACGGTAAAGACACCATTGAAACTCTTCTCCAAGTGCACTTTCCGGGGTCGAAGGTTAGACAACCGGAAACTCAACATCACGAAACGAACCTTGTGTACAGAGCCAAGAAAGCAGACTGGAAAACTGACATGTTTATATGGATTTTAAAGTAAAATAGCAAAAACTTATGACAAAATGGTGAAGTTAGATAAATTTAATATTCATGATTTCTACAATATGCAATTAGACAGTAGTATGAATTTTCAAGTTAAAAGAACAATAAATAGAATGATAATGAAATTGTTTTTTTTTATCGAGTCAAAATTGAGATAGTAAATATTCCCTGTCAAATTAAGCACTGGAATATTTGTTAGTCAAAAATAAATATCAGGTGAAATTAATATAATACTGCCCCTGATTGCAGCAATACTATATTCCAAAATTATGGAGTTTATAACAGGTTAAAGACAACTGTTATATGATAATTAATACGTATCTATGACGTATTAAAAAAAATAGTCGAAAAAGATATCAGTTGATATTTATATAATACTGCCCCTGATTGCAGCGATACTATATTCCAGAAGTATGGAATTTATAACAGGCGGAAGGCAACTGTTATACAAAAGGAAAGATAAACATAACGGGCGAAAGACAACCGTTAGTAATGGTGCACCAGACAATCACATCTTTTGGTGACCACGAAAGATAAAGATAATACTTTTACTATAGATAAATTGAATGGTAATAAATGAGAAAATGATGAATTTACACACGGTATTAAATTTGACTAGGCATGTTACGTTATTAATGCACTTCCGAATTTAAATAAAGAGAGAGAAAGAAAAAAAAAGAGAATGTCAAAATAGTGGTGACTCCTGACAGAGATAAATACAAAGAAATGGGGTGAGTTTTCACAGTTATTCAATTATGCTTCAGATTAGAACCAAAAGAAAACTCACCTGATTCCTCCTAAAAATTCAGTGGATCATCTCTGTCATTCATCAACCATGTCCTCGTGAGTCTGTCGACTTCCTTATTTATGCAGCAAACGGCTTTCCTCTGGATTTGGGCAACGCCATAGTTTATATATTATAACTCCAAGTAAAACACCAATTTAGTACATGTGCTAGAAAATAATAAAGCGACAGAATCCGAAAAAATATCTAATTTTAACTGCAAAAGAGAGATATACGGAGAAAGGTTGAGAACATGGTCTTTATTGATGTAAAAGCATTTTTAATTATTGTTTAATTTTTAGTTTAATATGGTTGTGAATAATATTTCATCGTCAATTTATTGAATAATCAATATCAGAAAGTAGTCATTTAACCTATAAATGTTCAAGATTCATTTTCGGAAGAATTTAAGTTTTTACTATAAAAATATCATTGTAATCACTTGAAGAAAGAGAATGCGATGCCTTTTAGATCATAAAACTATCCATACTTAAAAGGATGGTCGCAATAAATGTAAGTTTTAAAAGTGAAGTAGAATTAGGTTTTTATCAATAATTAATCATTCTAGAAAGAAATTTTAATATAAATTCGGAATTACACAAAACTTTATCTCGAAAACATACCTAGTCGATGGTCGACGGGCTAAGACAAGGCGCAACGGCAACGCATCGGTCTTCACTAGCTAAGCTTTGTCGACCCAAGATTTCACGGAAAAAGATTAAACTAAATTAACTGTACAGTTTCTGACTTTTATAGAATATCGCTATTCTTTATTATAGAAATCCTATAAATTAATAGTGGGAATCTAGTTTACACAAGGTTTGAAAAATCGATAATGGCTACGGTACGTAGCAATATCCATAAATGGCGCACTACTAGCATTCAGCTTACATAGGCAACCCTTAAAACAAAATCAAATACTTATATTTAATTTATTTAGGAGGAATATATTTTAATATTGATGCTCCTAATAAAACCCTGTAACCAGATAACTTTTATTTCATTACACTATTTAATTCGGTGTGCTGGACTTACACAGCACGCCATCTTTCAACGAATAGAAAAAATATTTACGATAATCCTGGCACATAGCACGTTTTATAGGTTGTTGGCGATGGCATTTAGTACTGTTTTCAAGTTCTAACACAATTTTTAAATTTTTGGCACTTAGCCCGGTTTTTATTTCAAGGCTTCAGTTGTTCTAAATATAATAATTAAAGGTGGGATTTAAAGGGGATTTCATCTAAAAAATGTGACTGCTGCTATTTCTTTTCAGTAAAAAAGTTGTATTATTAAATAATTCTAATTAAATACTTATATGTTATAGAAAATCTCATAATATATAAATATACGTGTAAATCATACTATTGAATAGATATTTATACTGATTAGGTTATTCATTAAAATATTTTTAAAAACATTAATCTTGTTGTTTCTTATCTTGAATTCTAATCACCTAACTAGGCATATATGATGCGGCTAAGGACGACCTATATCTCCTACTTTCTCTCTTAACGGTATATCTAACCACTTATCCATTGTATTTGTCTCTTTAATGGCATTTCTTCATTGTTAGGTTCGACAAACCTTCCCGATTCTAGTAGATCTTCGAAATCTTTAAGACCATTACCGTCTTAGGCTTCAATATTATTTCCAGTCTGCATTGGTTCTTCATCCACAATTTCATCTGAATCATTAACTTCCTTGTAGCTTTTTTTTCCACATCTGAGCATTTTTTAGAACCATGACAATTTGAGCATAAATTTGTGCATTTTAAACCATTTTTTCGGCAGCCACATTTTAAACTGTTACATCCAGTTTTACAGCTGCAGCAATAGTTTTGACCAATATTGCCGGAATTAATTCCTTTACTGTAAATTTGGGCATAATGCCACGTTGATGTTGCCTTCAGCCCCAATCTGTTGCTGTCAGTTCGTTACCCAGCCAAGTTTGAAGCTGATAATATGCCCTGTAATAATGTTGTTCTGCTGCACCTTCTGTGGGTGGAAGATTTGCCAATATGAAAGATGATTTAATTTTTTCCAATTGATATTTTCGGAATCTTAATTGATTTAGTTATCATTTTTACATTTATAAATAGATTTGATTAATAAAATTGTAATCCATTTTTTTCGATATCTTATTTTGTTTGCATCTTTTTTTTCTTAAATATTGGAATATTGACTGAGATTTTTCTACGACTATGTTTTTCTCTTTTAGTTTAATTAGCTGCTGGTACTGTTGTCACAGTAACAGATTTTTCAATTTCGGGGTACAAAATATTGTAGATGTCTTATTAAATATTAACTTTATTAACTTATTTGGTTGTTGATTATAGTAGTATATACGTTTTTTGAGTAATTAAACTATAAATTTTAATAAGTAGCTCAAAATTGTAAATAATGATTAAAAAAAAATTTCGTATTCGAGTTTTTTTCGTTTCTTTGCATTTTTTGAGAACATTTACCATAGTAATGTATATTTTTTTTTACACCATCAGAAAGTAGAGATTTCAACGAACAAAAAGCTCACAGACTTTTTTTAACAAGCAGATATTTTGACGTGAGAATTTTCGATTAAAAATTAGGGTGCTTTTTCGATATTAAGTTAGTTAAGAATATAAGTTAAAATAAGGTGAAAAAATTAATATTTTAAATCAAAAAAATTACAGTGTGTTTGGGACATAAAAAGGTAAGTTTTCACCAAATTTCGTGAAAAAACAATTTTTTTTTGTAAAAGATAAAAATAAAAAAGCAAAAACTTGGTTATTTGAATTTTTCACATAAATTTTGAGATTATGTAAAAAAGTGTAAATAGATCTTTTTATTACCTACAACTTTGCCATTTAACGTTTTTCCATAGGACTTGTAATTTTGCCGGAGATCGAGATAAATCGTTTTCTACCCTTAAGAACTCACCACTTTCCACTTCCCGAACTCGGATCACCCGTAAATTATTTTTCCTTTCATTTTTGTTATATTCTTCCTTTTCCAATGGGTTTCATCCTACTATTATTTTTTTTCACTTTTTACCATTTTCAAAGGCTTCAGTCTTGGTCTATTATCAATTTAAAACATAATATAAGGTTTTGTGAATAAGTAAATTTTAGATAAAAAATAAAGATGGCATATTTAGAAATTGCTTAACAATTACTAAACAGAATACCGGACCAGTTAGTAATTACAGAACTTAATATAGATATTTCTAGCTAGATGAACCAATTCCATTTAATAACAGCGCCAAAGAAGTTCAGTTGGCGGCAGCCAATGCAACGGTTCCATTTCATATACAGGGTATTTTGGCTGGATGGGGAGTTAATGAAACTCAAGGTGAATCGCCTCGATATTTACAAAAAATTAACCGAACACTTCTGACGGATGAAGAATGCACAAAGAAAATTAACGATTACAGCCAAGAGGATAGCTTTAATTCCACCCACAATATATGCAGTGATGATTACTACGATGGGGAATGTTTTGTAAGTTCTTCTATCTAATTTTAATTAAAGGGAAAAAATTGATTATTATAATAAATTTGCACTGTGATTGGTAATTATACAGGGTGTCCGGTAAGTATATGGCATACTCTCGGGAGCATATAGGGAATATAGGCTTTATGGATTTATCCTTCATTATATTGTAAGTAATTGCTGAATTGCCATTTAATGTCAACTCCGTCTAAACGTTTACAAAATATTTTGCTACGAAATAGGGTTGCTTTAGGATTAAGTGTACCAGAACACGAAACAGAAAATAATTCTGATAGTGATTTAGAAACTTTAGATAAGACTTTAACGCCAGAAATTCAAAACGAATTAGTTAATTTATTTGATAACTTAACCTTAAATAAAGAAACCATATTGGAAAATTTAAAATTCCATACGTCCCTCCTGCCAACTTTCTCAGGCAAACAGGACCATTTAGAAAGTTTTATTTTATCTATAAACGAATTTCATACTCTTTATTTTAATAATTCAAATGAACAAAAGACGGTAGTCCTAGCTGCCATTAAGTCAAAACTAGTTGATGATGCACGAAATTTCTTACTTTCTAGACCAGATTTAGATAACTGGCCTTCCATTAGAGACGCACTAAGACAAAAATTCGGTGACCCTATAACGTATATCATTCGCAATATTTAAAAATAAATAAAGGTGAAAATATTTTACAATTTGTTGATAGGTTAAAAACATTTGTACAAAGGATAATTTCTAAGGTACAGTGCGACGTTGCAGACAATAATTCCAAAGCACTTTTAATAAGTCAAACAGAAAGTACTTCAGTTTTAATTTTGACAGCAAATTCGCCTCAAACCTTAAAAACGATGCTCATGATACAACGCCCTGGCACACTTAATGACGCGCTTGCGCACGTTGTCAATTACAATATGGTTGAATCGCAAATCAACCTCGCGAACAGTTGTTCAACTTTGCAAAATCCTACGCAGAGACAACACAATAGCAATCATAATAACAGAATAATAAATAGACCTTTTAACACACAAGTACCGCAGTCAGCGATATCACCTTATTTTCCAAGTCAACGTATTTTTACACAACCCCGACCAATTCAAAGACATTTTCCAACTAATGCCCAAGTTTTCGGCAATCAAAATAGAAGTACTTTCCCACAAAATAGACCTACTTTTCAACAAAATAGAGCCCCTCAGCAAGAGGCGCCTATTCCAATGACTACTTCCACAATAGGACCTTCTCGCATTCAACAACAAAGACAACCCTCTACTAGATACCCAAACTTCTTCCGATCGACCGGACCCGCAAATTGGGTGTCCCAAGAGCTATATAATGATGAAGTACAAGAACCCTCAAATAACAACCCCTATTTAGAAATTCAACCCTTAGAATATGCCCCAGATCCAACACATGCTTTTTACCCCGAAGAACAGTATTACCCACAAGAACCCGACACACCAACTCCAAACTATTCAACCGAAAATTTTCCGAACCTAGCCTCGAATCAAAAATTAACTTGAACAATATAGCACAAAAAATTGAATTACCATACTTCTATCTTCCCCAAAAACATATGACAGTACTTATCGACTCTGGTGCTTCAGATTCCATTATAACTTCAAAAATTGCAGAATTATTTATTTATTTATTTATTTATTTATTTACATTACCTACCCTACAGGTTAAATAACCCAACTACAAGGCAGGACCATGAAAAAGTTTACACAAAAAATAAATATACTAAAAGTGAAGCTAAAAATACTAACAAAAGTAAGTTAGTCTATACGTAAACCTAAACTAATTAATTATTCGAATATAAGAAAAGTAACAGTAAAAAAAAGAAAAAGAGAGACTGAACATAGAAAATCATGTCACTGGACAAAAAATAATACCAGCCGCATAATCTCAGTTTAAAGTATTAATGCAGCACTAACCTCTTAACTGTACTGACCGAAGAACTGAAAAAATCTAAATCAAACCGCTTATTATATCTCTCACACATTTGAAAGACAGGAGAAAACTTTAAAATATTTGTCTTTGGATTAGGGAGGTAGAAAGTCATATTTTGTCGTGAATTCAATCGTGGCACATTAAAATTAAGCTTACCCAATATATTAATACAGTCGAGTTGATTGTTTAGTAATTTTATTCAAAAAAAATATATTTTTTGAACCTTTCGAGGTGACTGCCTGTAAACAGACGTATAAAGAAACCCAAAATTTAAAAATACCCTTACTTCAAGAACTAGGCATAGACCAAGATTTTAAATTACGAATTCTTAACTGGCACAACGATTTCGACGCACTTATAGGTACCAAAGACCTTAAAAATTTAAATGCCCTTATAAATTATGAAAACAAAACATTGACATTGAAAAACATTACCATACCTTTTTCGCTTGCTTATAATAAACCACTAAATCAACCTGTTAAAAACTTTAACAATAATTTTCTTATAATACCAGTAAATTACGAAAACGGTACTGCCATTTTGCCTTCTTTTACAATTAAAGATCATATTATCCCCGATTCCCTTATTACAGTGAATAAAGGCCTTTGCAAGATTCCCAATCCAACTCCTACCGTAAATGTCAACTTTCATCAAAGAATTAAAGTCATACCACAAGATCAGTTCGAACTACTCAACCCTTCGGCTACTACCCCAACCAAATTTAACCCTGAAAAGCAATTACGACTTGACCATCTGACCCCCCTCGAAAAATCCAAAATTTTACCACTATGTCATGAGTTTAAGAGCATTATGTACCATGAAGACTGCGGCCTGACATTTACAAGCCAGACCAAACACGTCATTTGAACAATTGACGACAGACCCGTTTATGTCAAATCATTTAGACACCCTCCTAGCATGAATCAAGAAATTCAGTCCCAAATTCAAAATTTGCTCGATAATAAAATTATTCGTCCTTCAATCTCTCCCTACTCTGCACCAGTATGAATAGTTCCAAAGAAACCCGATGCTTCCGGTAAACGCAAATTCCGCATGGTAATCGATTATAGGCGCCTTAATGACGTCACGATAGAAGAAAAATATCCCTTGCCTAGGATAGAAGAAATCCTGGATAACCTTGGAAAGTGCACATACTTTACTACCCTAGATTTAGCCCAAGGCTTCCACCAAATCGAAATGGACCCGAGTTCCATCGATAAAACTGCTTTTTCTGTGAATCACGGTCACTACGAGTATCTGCGCATGCCCTTCGGCCTTAAGGCGGCTCCCTCAACTTTCCAGAGAATGATGGACGAAATCCTGCGCGATTACCTCTACAAATTCTGCTTTGTCTACATGGATGACGTTGTCATATTCTCTAAGTCCTTGTCCGAACATATTGACCACATTCGACAAATATTTAAAAGGTTAAAAGAAGTAAACCTTAAAATCCAACCCGATAAATCCGAATTCTTGTGCAAAGAAGTTGCATTTTTAGGCCATATCGTAACTCCCGAAGGAATAAAACCCAATCCCTTAAAGATCGAAGCTATTCAAAGATACCCCATACCAAAGACACAAAAATAAATAAAAGCCTTTCTAGGACTTATAGGTTACTACCGCAGGTTTATAAAAAACTTCTCAAAGGTCACCTTCCCTATAACAAAATGTCTTCGAAAAAATAGTGAAAAAAGCATAGGAAACCAAGACTTCGTAGAAGCATTTTTAAAATGCAAAGAACTTATCAGCAATTCCCCTATTCTCCAATACCCAGACTTCAGTAAACCTTTTAAACTAACCACCGATGCCTCCAATATTGCTATTGGCAGCGTCTTATCACAAAACGACCACCCCATAGCTTACTATTCTCGCACTCTAAACTCTGCCGAGAAAACCTATTCCACTATAGAGAAAGAACTTCTTTCTATAGTTGACGCAACAAAACATTTTCGATGCTACCTCTATGGCGTCAAATTTTTAATAGAAACCGATCATAACCCCCTCGTATGGCTCTCAAAAATTAAAGAACCCAATTCCCGACTAATTCGCTGGAAATTAAAACTAGGAATTCAATTTCGAAATTAAATACAAAAAAGGCAAAGAAAACGTTGTAGCCGACGCCCTGTCAGGTATCGAACTTAACGCCAACGAAACAGAAGACACAAACCATAATGACGCCCAATCTAATGCCCCTAACGCCGACAACACAGTCGCTAACCTTGCTGAATTTGACCTCGCTGACTTTGTCCTTAATAAAAGATATAATGACGTACTAAAGGACGATATACCAACACAACAACCTGAAGAACAAATTACGCCATCTATAAACCCCAACGCAAACGATAACTCATCTGACGTCACAGTTCATTAAAACAATGATACCCAAGGCAAATTTCTACCCATCTCCGAACTACCCCTAAACCAAGCAACAAACCGCCTGGTGATAGACTATGGCGACGATTTTAAACACACATATACAAAACCATTCCAGAAAAATCATCATTTCGTACGAATTTCTAAAGAAAACCGCCAACAACACATTTTGAAAATACTTAAAGAAATAGTAAGACCTGACATAACCTTCACTGTTTATATCCCAAACCAAGAATTAAAAATCGAATTCTAAAGATTAATATCCAGTACTCTAAATACTACAGCAAAGCTCGTACTGTCTAACACTTATTTAATAGACGTGACCAATACAGAACAACAACTAGAAATAATTACAAACTACCACCAAACTAATCACAACGGCATAATCGAAACGTATAATAATATTAAACGAAAATACTACTGGCCAAAACTAAGAGACTCAATCACAAACCTCATTAATAAATGCGAAATATGCCTACAAAGTAAATATGAAAGACACCCCTACAAAATTGCCTACGAAGGCCCCCTACTTTCAGAAAAACCCTTTAAAACCATTCACATAGACATTAGTCAATTCTTGAATTGTCAATTTTTAACAGTCATAGACTCATTTTCAAAATACGCCCAAGCATATTTTATACCTGATAAAAACGCAGTTACCGTCTTAAACAAATTACACTATTTCTCCCATCATAATACCCCACAGAGAATCGTTGCAGACCAAGGTAAGGAGTTTCAGAATAACCTCTTTAAGGAATTCTGTCAGTTATTTGGTATAGAAGTTCACTATACAACTCCCGGTAATTCATCCTCAAACAGTCCCGTAGAAAGACTACACTCTACGCTACTTGAAAAACTAAGGATACTCAAATTAAAAAATCCCGACGAAACACCCCAAAACCTCTTAATATCTGCCATACTTATCTACAACCAAAGCATACATTCCACCACTGGACATTCCCCCTTCTCTATATTATATGGTCCATACCTTAACGAACCAAACGTAAATAATGACCTGACACTCTTCGATCAGTACAACGAAAAACGAAAAAATTAATTACAACCCTTTTATGAACATATTTATAAAACAACATATCAAAAACAACATTAAAATACCCAAAAACAAAATAAAAATACCGATGAACCCCCTACCGTACAAAATAACCAAACGATATACAAGAAAAATACCCTTAGAAACAAAATGAACCCCCAATATCTCCCTATAAAAGTGACAGCAGTAAATAAAAATAAAATAACAGGTATGTCAAAGAAAAAACCCATAACCACATATATTAGAAAAATTAAAAGAATCAGAAAAATTCCAAATTCTTTTCAGCCTCCCGATCCTGACCCTGCTACTTCAAGTGAACCCCGGCCAGGCCCTTCAAGTTTACAAACTCCCTAATAATGGATACTACGCAGAGGAAATATCCTCTTCCTTAATTATCAATCATTATCATACAACGTATATACCATTTAACATATCTAGTATTAAGTTTACATTAGGGCAATTATTAAGCAATGTTTTAATTTTAGAATCTATGGTGAACAGGCAAAACAATAACTTTACAAAAACACAAATTTTTCATGTATTTAAGGCATTAAATAACACTTTCGACACATATGCAAAGTTAAACATTTATGAAAACAATTTCAATAAACGCGGACTAATGCACTTTCTAGGAAGCGGTATTAAGTTTTTCACCGGCAACCTAGACAATAATGACCTAGAGACAATTACTCAGAATTTAGAAACACTCAAGCATAATCAACTAAACACCATGCGTAAGATTAACGACTTTAGTTCATTTGCAGGCAATATTATGAACAATTTCGAGGAAAATATAAAAACTATTAATGAAAACTCGAAAACCATTAAAACCGAACTTTCAAAATTAAACAACGAATTAAACATATTATTATCAATACAAGATCAATACATTCAAATAAACAATCTAAACCAGTACTTAGAAAAACTTTTACGAAATTTCTCTTTTGCACATTTGGAAACTCTAGATCTTGAAATTTTAAGCTTAAGTCAGATAGATGAAATTTGGCAATATCTAAATGTACATTATCCAAAAAATACCCTATGGTCCATTAAACATGTATCAGAACTTAGTCTTATTTGTAAAACCGGTCTTTTAATTCTCAACGAAATGGCAATTCTCGCAATTAAAATACCCATCTTTGATAAAGATGTTTGTAACCTAAAATTTGTATATCCTATACCGAACAACGAATCCAAAATATTAATAAGCCCCAGCAAGTACTATTGCAACGAACTATGGTACAAAAACTGCAAAGAAATTAACTCAAAATGATTGTGCTCCAATCCACTTGTCAACAGCTGTTTCTTAACCCAAAACTGTCAGTATGCCACTGTCCAAAACAACTACCAAGTACACGCCATGACCCACAAAAATTCTTTACTGTTTTGTACAAAAACTTCAGAAATAGCCTATGAAAACTGTTTTCAATTCAAAAAAGTAACCCTTCAAGACTGTTCCCTATTACAAGGTCAATGTGACGTCATCATCAACCATAACAAATATTCCTTAGCTATTAATAACATATCCACTACATATCCAGAGGCGATAATCCTTCAGCCGACAAATTTCACCGTAAACCTACAAATTAGGCACTTAAAAGACCCTATAAAAATTCATGAAGATCTTCTAGAGCCCGTTAGGCTCGAAAGCCTTACCCCGCAAAAACAAACACATTATTTTATTTTTTCGACAATTTGCATTGTCCTTATATGTATCCTGAGCATAGCTATATACCACTGGAGAAAGCACAAGTATTTAAAAACCATCCCCATAAAAACCCTTCAAAAAATTATCAACGAGGACGTTGAAAGGACTCAGGGTGGAGGAGTAATATCCATAGACCAGCACAATTGTAGCATAACTGCTGAATAAACAAACTACTTTATATAAAACCAATTAACATTAGAAATCATTAACATTAATATAGTGTAAAAGCAAACTGCTGTTCATATTAATCGTTCATCGTAGATTTAAGATATATGTATTTTTGTTAAAGCCCTTTTTGTAGAAATAAAACGTTTTTTAAAAGAGCTTTGTCGGTCTTGTGATTTAATTTACGTATTTAATTTTGGTTTGTAACTGTGAAGAAAGGTAACTTTTTTTACTTAATATATTTTATTATCAGCAATGGCTTTTCGGCGACCATTTGGAACTGCTGATCAAGGAGAGTTATCGGCTATCGAAAGCGAAGCAAGTCCGGAATTGAGAAACAAGGATACTTCAATGTCAACGTATCATTTTAAATATGTACGCCTGTTTAAAAAAAGAAAATCCCGAAAAGACTGATAATGCGCTAGTAACAAGAGTTAACGATTTAACAAAACTTGGGTTTACGACTATTTATAAAGTAATTAAATTGGGTACTGTAATCGACCATTCTATAAAGCGAAAACGAAGAAATCAAAAATTCAAGACGGTTGACAACGCTGCCAAGTATTTTATTCGACGAACTATTTACAGTTTTTACAAAGATAATATAGTGCCAACTTTAGAGCTAGTTCGTGATAAGCTAAGGGGTTACCCTGATTATAATTACCAATCTTTAGAAACACTGCGAGGTGTTTTATTGAGTTGTGGCTCGGCGTATTGTGGAACTACGACAGAAGTATTTGCGCAAAATAAAAGAGTACAGGGAATCAGATAAAAATATAGTTTATTTAGATGAAACATGGTTCGAAAAGCGATACGTTGAACTTTAAATACACCGTGTTTGAGGGGAACACGTGTTATTATTCTTCATGCCGGAGGTAAACATGGATTTGTGTCCAATGCGTTACTCTTGTCGGCAAATAATATTCCTCAATCTTCCGCCGATTATCATGAAGATATGACCGCGGATTTGTTTGAAAAATGGTTTGCTGAACAGCTTTTACCTAACATTCCTCCGAATTCAGTAATTGTTATGGACGTCATATCACTCGAGAATATTAAATAAAATACCTAACATTAGCACCAAGAAGAAATAAAGAGCAATAGTTTTTAGAGATATACTAATAAAACCTTTCATCCCCCTATAGGTCAGAGTCAACCCCCATATTTGTATGCGAAAATATGGGAGGGTTTTAAAACCAACTGAGTATGGACTCGGGAAATACCAGCGTTTAAAACCATAGCGATACGTGGTTAATAGGCTATCCAGCCCGAAACCACATATCACTGAACGCGGGGAGTTTAGTCGGTAGGCAGTTGCCCCCTCAGGGTAAATGTCAACCCGACACTACCTCTGTGCCTCCTCCGGTGGGGGCCCTTTGCTCTGGTTGTACCCGGAAAGTGGAGTACACAGGTGTAAGCAGATTCTCCTCGCTAGCCGCAAAAAAAGGACAGAGCCGAAATACCGAACCGAGTGGTCTGAAGGTTTATACGCCTAAGGCTCGGAAACCGCAGGAACACGGTGAGTTTTAGTCGTTAGGCGGCCCTCCCACAGGGGGTTGAATCCGACACTCCTCTGTTAGTATCACCACAGGGGGTCAGTCTTTTGAAGATTCTCATCGAAAAAAAAACAATTAAATTGTCACTGCATTTTGAATCAATATTGTTTGTTTAAAACGTGTTACGTATTAAAGTTGCTTTATTTATAATATTATTATCCTATTAACAAATTAAAACAATACCCTGCATTTTAATTATTTGTTTGGAACGCCTATGGTTAGGAGTTTTATACATTTTTATGTCATTAAATTGACCTGAGAAACACTATACCAAATCTTAAAAGATTCTGAAAATAACGTAGACAAGGTTGTACCAGACTGATTTTGTCGGGTGATTAATACACATATGGTAGGTTACTGTCAAAGGGTCTAGGAGATTTCGGCGCGGCCTATTCGGCGCCAAGAACAGTTCGGCGCTGGCCGATTCGGCGCCAAACCAGTTCGGCGCCTCTGGTTGCCCTATGCTTGAATATAGATTTAGATACTCAAAATTGTACTAAGCTCTGTCATGTTGAAACCACAAGTTAGGAGTTGTGTTTTGGTTTAATAATTGGGGTAATTGGTTCCTTAAAAAATCTGCATACATTTCTCCATTTAAGTGGCCTTCGAAGAAATGCTGGCCAATAACTCTATCCCCGACTATACCACTCCATACGTTAATTGATCAAGAATGTTGATTTGGCAGAGTTCTCATCCAGTGGGGATTTTCCGACGCTCAATAGTGCAATTTCTAATTATTCATATTTTAGTTTTTAGTTAATACCTTTGACTTAAGTACCCTAATTTGGGTTCAGATATTAGTCACTGCAATTCCGTTAATCTCTTTGTATTGACAATTATTAGTGTGCGGTATTTACCGTTAAGATACATTAAATCATATTATTTTAAAATTCCAGGATGAAATTAAGTTGAGAATATATTAGGTATTGTTATACTTACTTTAATTAGGGTCAGTGCAATTCCGTTCATTAAATCACAAGACCGACAAAGCTTCTTTTAAAAAACGTTTTATTTCTACATAAAGGGCTTTAACAAAAATGCATATATCTTAAATCTTCGATGAACGATTAATATGAACAGCAGTTTGCTTTTACACTATATTAATGTTAATTATTTCTAATGATAATTGGTTTTATATAAAGTAGTTTGTTTATTCAGCAGTTATGCAGCAATTGTGCTGGTCTATGGATATTACTCCTCCACCCTGAGTTCTTTCAACGTCCTCGTTGATAATTTTTTGAAGGGTTTTTATGGGGATGGTTTTTAAATACTTGTGCTTTCTCCAGTGGTATATAGCTATGCTTAGGATACACATAAGGACAATGCAAATTGTCGAAAAAATAAAATAATGTGTTTGTTTTTGCGGGGTAAGGCTTTCGAGCCTAACGGGCTCCAGAAGATCTTCATGAATTTTTGTAGGGTCGTCTAAGTGCCTAATTTGTAGGTTTAGGGTGAAATTTGTCGGCTGAAGGATTATCGCCTCTAGATATGTAGTGGATATGTTATTTATAGCTAAGGAATATTTGTTATGGTTGATGATGACGTCACATTAACCTTGTAATAGGGAACAGTTTTGAAGGGTTACTTTTTTTAATTGAAAACAGTCTTCATAGGCTATTTCCGAAGTTTTTGTACAAAACAGTAAAGAATTTTTGTGGGTCATGGCGTGTACTTGGTAGTTGTTTTGGACAGTAGCATACTGAAAGTTTTGGGTTATGAAACAGCTGTTGACAAGTGGATTGGAGCACACCCATTTTGAGTTAATTTCTTTGCAGTTTTTGTACCATAGTTCGTTGCAATAGTATTTGCTGGGGCTTATTAATATTTTGGGTTCGTTGTTCGGTATAGGATACACAAATTTTAGGTTACAAACATCTTTATCAAAGATGGGTATTTTAATTGCGAGAATTGCCATTTCGTTGAGAATTAAAAGACCGGTTTTACAAATAAGACTAAGTTCTGATACATGTTTAATGGACCATAGTGTTTTTTTTTGGATAATGTACATTTAGATATTGCCAAATTTCGTCTATCTGACTTAAGCTTAAAATTTCAAGATCTAGAGTTTCCAAATGTGCAAAAGAGAAAATTCGTTAAAGTTTTTCTAAGTACTGGTTTAGATTGTTTATTTGAATGTATTGATCTTGTATTGATAATAATATGTTTAATTCGTTGTTTAATTTTGAAAGTTCGGTTTTAATGATTTTCGAGTTTTCATTAATAGTTTTTATATTTTCCTCGAAATTGTTCATAATATTGCCTGCAAATGAACTAAAGTCGTTAATCTTACGCATGGTGTTTAGTTGATTATGCTTGAGTGTTTCTAAATTCTGAGTAATTGTCTCTAGGTCATTACTGTCTAGGTTGCCCGTGACAAACTTAATACCGCTTCCTAGAAAGTTCATTAGCCCGCGTTTCTTGCGATTGTTTTTATAAATGTTCAACTTTGCATATGTGTCGAAAGTGTTATTTAATGCCTTAAATACATGAAAAATTTGTGTTTTTCTAAAGTTATTGTTTTGCCTGTTCGCCATAGATTTTAAAATTAAAACATTGCTTAATAGATGCCCTAATGTAAACTTAATACTAGATATGTTAAATGGTATATACGTTGTATGATAATGATTGATAATTAAGGAAGAGGATATTTCCTCTGCGTAGTATCCATTATTAGGGAGTTTGTAAACTTGAAGGGCCTGGCCGGGGTTCACTTGAAGTAGCAGGATCAGGATCGGGAGGCTGAAAAGAATTTGGAATTTGTCTGATTCTTTTAATTTTTCTAATATGTGTGGTTATGGGTTTTTTTTTTACATACCTGTTATTTTATTTTTAGTTACTGCTGTTACTTTTATAGGAAGATATTGGGGGTTCATTTTGTTTCTAAGGGTATTTTTCTTGTATATCGTTGGGTTATTTTCTACGGTAGGGGGTTCATCGGTATTTTTATTTTGTTTTTGGGTATTTTGATGTTGTTTTTGATATGTTGTTTTATAAATATGTTCATAAAAGGGTTGTAATACATTTTTTCGTTTTTCGTTGTACTGATCGAAGAGTGTCAGGTCATTATTTAAGTTTGGATCGTTAAGGTATGGGCCATATAATATAGAGAAGGGGGAATGTCCAGTGGTGGAATGTATACTTTGGTTGTAGATAAGTATGGCAGATATTAAGAGGTTTTGGGGTGTTTCGTCGGGATTTTTAAATTTGAGTATCCTTAGTTTTTTAAGTAGTGTAAAGTGTAGTCTTTCTACGGGACTGTTTGAGGATGAATTACCGGGAGTTGTATAGTGAACTTCTATACCGAATAACTGACAGAATTCTTTAAAGAGGTTATTCTGAAACTCCTTACCTTGGTCTGCAACGATTCTCTGTGGGGTATTATGATGGGAGAAATAGTGCCTTAATTTGTTTAAGACGGTAACTGCGTTTTCATCAGGTATGAAATATGCTTGGGCGTATTTTGAAAATGAGTCTATGACTGTTAAAAATTGACAATTCAAGAATTGACTAATGTCTATGTGAATGGTTTTAAAGGGTTTTTCTGAAAGTAGGGGGCCTTCGTAGGCAATTTTGTAGGGGTGTCTTTCATATTTACTTTGTAGGCATATTTCGCATTTATTAATGAGGTTTGTGATTGAGTCTCTTAGTTTTGGCCAGTAGTATTTTTGTTTAATATTATTATACGTTTCGATTATGCCGTTGTGATTAGTTTGGTGGTAGTTTGTAATTATTTCTAGTTGTTGTTCTGTATTGGTCACGTCTATTAAATAAGTGTTAGATAGTACGAGCTTTGATGTAGTATTTAGAGTACTGGATATTAATCTTTGGAATTCGATTTTTAATTCTTGGTTTGGGATATAAACAGTGAAGGTTATGTCAGGACTTACTATTTCTTTAGGTATTTTCAAAATGTGTTGTTGACGGTTTTCTTTAGAAATTCGTACGAAATGATGATTTTTCTGGAATGGTTTTGTATAGGTGTGTTTAAAATCGTCGCAATAGTCTATCAACAGGCGATTTGTTGCTTGGTTTAGGGGTAGTTCGGAGATGGGTAGAAATTTGCCTTGGGTATCATTGTTTGAATGAACTGTGACGTCAGATGAGTTATCGTTTGCGTTGGGGTTTACAAATGGCGTAATTTGTTCTTCAGGTTGTTGTGTTGATATATCTTCGTTTAGTTCGTCATTATATCTTTCACTAAGGACAAAGTCAGCGAGGTCAAAGTCAGCAAGGTTAGCGACTGTGTTGTCGGCGTTAGGGGAATTTGATTGGGCGTCATTTTGGTTTGTGTCTTCTGTTTCGTTGGCGTTAAGTTCGATACGTGACAGGGCGTCGGCTACAACGTTTTCTTTGCCTTTTTTGTATTTAATTTCGAAATTGAATTTTTCTAGTTTTAGTTTCTAGCGAATTAGTCGGGAATTGGGTTCTTTAATTTTTGAGAGCCATACGAGGGGGTTATGATCGGTTTCTATTAAAAATTTGACGCCATACAGGTAGCATCGAAAATGTTTTGTTGCGTCAACTATAGAAATAAGTTCTTTCTCTATAGTGGAATAGTTTTTCTCGGCAGAGTTTAGAGTCCGAGAATAGTAAGCTATGGGGTGGTCGTTTTGTGATAAGACGCTGCCAATAGCAATATTGGAGGCATCGGTGGTTAGTTTAAAGGGTTTACTGAAGTTTGGGTATTGGAGAATAGGGGAATTGCTGATGAGTAATTTGCATTTTAAAAATGCTTCTACGAAGTCTTGGTTTCTTATGCTTTTTTCACTATTTTTTCGAAGACATTTTGTTATAGGGAAGGTAACCTTTGAGAAGTTTTTTATAAACCTGCGGCAGTAACCTATAAGTCCTAAAAAGGCTTTTATTTCTTTTTGTGTCTTTGGTATGGGGTATCTTTGAATAGCTTGGATCTTTAAGGGATTGGGTTTTATTCCTTCGGGAGTTACGATATGGCCTAGAAATGCAACTTCTTTGCACAAAAATTCGGATTTATCGGGTTGGATTTTAAGGTTTACTTCTTTTAACCTTTTAAATATTTGTCGAATGTGGTCAATATGTTCGGACAAGGAATATGACAACGTCATCCATGTAGACAAGGCAGAATTTGTAGAGGTAATCGCGCAGGATTTTGTCCATCATTCTCTGGAAAGTTGAGGGAGCCGCCTTAAGGCCGAAGAGCATGCGCAGATACTCGTAGTGACAGTGATTCACAGGAAAACCGTTTTCTCGATGGAATTCGGGTCCATTTCGATTTGGTGGAAGCCTTGGGCTAAATCTAGGGTAGTAAAGTATGTGCACTTTCCAAGGTTATCCAGGATTTCTTCTATCCTAGGCAAGGGATATTCTTCTTCTATCGTGACGTCATTAAGGCGCCTATAATCGATTACCATGCGGAATTTGCGTTTCCCGGAAGCATCGGGTTTCTTTGGAACTATCCATACTGGTGCAGAATAGGGAGAGATTGAAGGACGAATAATTTTATTATCGAGCAACTTTTGAATTTGGGACTGAATTTCTTGATTCATGCTAGGAGGGTGTCTAAAAGATTTGACATAAACGGGTCTGTCGTCAATTGTTCGAATGACGTGTTTGGTCTGGCTTGTAAATGTCAAGTCGCAGTCTTCATGGTACATAATGTTCTTAAACTCATGATATAGTGGTAAAATTTTAGATTTCTCGAGGGGGGTCAGATGATCAAGTCGTAATTGCTTTTCAGGGTTAAATTTGGTTGGGGTAGTAGCCGAAGGGTTGAGTAGTTCGAACTGATCTTCTGGTATGACTTTAATTCTTTGATGAAAGTTGACATTTACGGTAGGAGTTGGATTGGGAATCTTGCAAAGGCCTTTATTCACTGTAATAAGGGAATCGGGGATAGTATGTAATGTAAAATAAGTATGTAAAATGTATGTATTGTAAAATAAGGCAAAATGGCAGTACCGTTTTCGTAATTTACTGATATTATAAGAAAATTATTGTTAAAGTTTTTAACAGGTTGATTTAGTGGTTTATTATAAGCAAGCGAAAAAGGTATCGTAATGTTTTTTAATGTCAATGTTTTGTTTTAATAATTTATAAGGGCATTTAAATTTTAAAGGTCTTTGGTACCTATAAGTGCGTCGAAGTCGTTGTGCCAGTTAAGAATTCGTAATTTAAAATCTTGTTCTATGCCTAGTTCTTGAAGTAAGGGTATTTTTAAATTTTGGGTTTCTTTATACGTCTGTTTACAAACAGTCACCTCGAAAGGTTCAAAAAATATATTTTTTGGGAATAATTCTGCAATTTTTTGAGTTATAATGGAATCTGAAGCACCAGAGTCAATAAGTACTGTTATATATTTTTGGGGAAGATAGAAGTATGGTAATTTAATTTTTTGTGCTTTATTGTTTAAGTTAATTTTTGATTCGAGGCTAGGTTCGGAAAATTTTCGTCAGTATTGTCAATAGTATGTTCAAGGTCAAAATTTTCGGTTGAATAGTTTGGTGTTGGTGTGTCGGGTTCTTGTGGGTAATACTGTTCTTCGGGGTAAAAAGCATGTGTTGGATCTGGGGCATATTCTAAGGGTTGAATTTCTGAATAGGGGTTGTTATTTGAGGGTTCTTGTACTTCAACATTATATAGCTATTGGGACACCTAATTTGCGGGTCCGGTCGATCGGAAGAAGTTTGGTTATCTAGTAGAGGGTTGTCTTTGTTGTTGAATGCGAGAAGGTCCTATTGTGGAAGTAGTCATTGGAATAGGCGCCTCTTGCCGAGGGGCTCTATTTTGTTGGAAAGCAGGTCTATTTTGTGGGAAAGTAGGTCTATTTTGATAGCCAAAAACTTGGGCATTAGTTGGAAAATGTCTTTGAATTGGTCGGGGTTGTGTAAAAATGGGTTGACTTGGAAAATAAGGTGGTATCGCTGACTGCGAAACTTGTGTGTTAAAAGGTCTATTTATTATTCTGTTATTATGATTGCTTTTGTGTTGTCTCTGTGTAGGATTTTGCAAAGTTGAACAACTGTTCGCGAGGTTGACTTGCGATTCAACCATATTGTAATTGACAACGTGCGCAAGCGCGTCATTAAGTGTGCTAGGGCGTTGTATCATGAGCATCGTTTTTAAGGTTTGAGGCGAATTTGCTGTCAAAATTAAAACTGAAATACATTCTATTTGACTTAATAAAAGTGCTTTGGAATTATTGTCTGCAACTTCGCACTGTACCTTAGAAATGATCCTTTGTATAAATGTTTTTAAGCTATCAACAAATTGTAAAATATTTTCACCTTTATTTATTTTTAAATATTGCGAATGATATACGTTATAGGGTCACCGAATTTTTGTCTTAGAGCGTCTCTAATGTAAAGGCCAGTTATCTAAATCTGGTCTAGAAAGTAAGAAATTTCGTGCATCATCAACTAGTTTTGACTTAATAGCAGCTAGGACTACCGTCTTTTATTCATTTGAATTATTAAAATAAAGTGTATGAAATTCGTTTATAGATAAAATAAAACTTTCTAAATGGTCCTGTTTGCCTGAGAGAGTTGGCAGGAGGGACGTATGGAATTTTAAATTTTCCATTATGGTTTCTTTATTTAAGGTTAAGTTATCAAATAAATTAACTAATTCGTTTTGAATTTCTGGCGTTAAAGTCTTATCTATAGTTTCTAAATCACTATCAGAATTATTTTCTGTTTCGTGTTCTGGGACACTTAATCCTAAAGCAACCCTATTTCGTAGCAAAATATTTTGTAAACGTTTAGACGGAGTTGACATTAAATGGCAATTCAGCAATTACTTACAATATTATCAAGGATGAATCCATAAAGCCTATATTGCAGTAGTACACATTCACAGATATCCTTGTAAGAGTGTAGCTGGAGAGTTCAAATATCTGGGCGTCGATCTGTGTCGGAGAGGAACACTAACTGGGTCAACAGGTTACTAGCAACACGGCAGCCGATTATTTTCACCAATTCTTCCTTCAACACACACTTCTGGAATTCGCACTGAGTTTTTTGGCTACACAGTTTTTTGGATATTCCGGAAGGTCTTTAGTTCAAATAATGCACAAAGATTTAAAAATCACTCTCGTACAACGGGAACCGATAAAGGACGAGATTGCACTATCCTGTTCGCAGCGCCAATTAAATCACAAGACCGACAAAGCTCCTTTTAAAAAACGTTTTATTTCTACAAAAAGGGCTTTAACAAAAATGCATATATCTTAAATCTACGATAGAAGATTAATATGAACAGCAGTTTGCTTTTACACTATATTAATGTTAATGATTTCTAATGTTAATTGGTTTTATATAAAGTAATTTGTTTATTCAGCAGTTATGCTGCAATTGTGCTGGTCTATGGATATTACTCGTTAATCCCTTTGGGTACGGTACTTTCGGTTCAGGTATTAGTTCATTGCTTCAGGTGCTTTGTATTGGTGATTATAAAAAGGAATAATTTTCAAAAAATATATTCTTTTCCGAAAGTGAAAAATGGCAGATAACACGGTTAAGAGCAAGCGTAACAAGCCGAAGTTTATTGACAATGGTTTTTTATAAGTCTCTGACAAATTTAGCAGTGACCAGCAGACTCTGTTCTATAGATGTGAACAAAAAGGTCGATGTAAGGCCAGAATTCACGTGAGGAATGAAAATATTGTGAAAACTTTAAATCTGCACTCCCACGAACCAACACCAGCCAAGGTTGAAGTAGATGCTGTCAAAACTCATTTAAAGAGCCCAAGAAACTCAGGAACAAACTGCCCAAGATATTATTGAGTGTATCACCTGTAATTTGAGCCAGGCTGCCCAAGCGTCTATGCCAAGACACAGAGCGTTAAGAATATTGGCAAGGAGGCAACGCAATCAAGTTAATGCTCCACCACCCGCTCCAGCATCTTTGGTTAATTTGGTTATTCCAGAGCACTATCAAACCATTAACAGCAACATCAAGGAACCTTATTTTTGGCAGTGAGCAAAATATCAGATATTTGGAGCAATCGCGGACAA
Source organism: Polydrusus pterygomalis (assembly GCA_963969555.1). Lineage (NCBI taxonomy): Eukaryota > Metazoa > Arthropoda > Insecta > Coleoptera > Curculionidae > Polydrusus > Polydrusus pterygomalis. The sequence continues at coordinate 86,773,010 of OZ018378.1, forward strand.
TCTACGTAGATGGTACTTTTAAGTCTACCCCACCCTTGTTCTCACAAGTTTATATCGTCTTGGCAGAGGTCTATGGAGCTGTCATTCCTATTCTGTATGCTCTGCTTCCAAACCAAAGGAGGCAAACATATGACTCATTTTTAAGACTGGTAACTGGAATTGCTCCGAACATGCTGCCATCAAGAATAATGTGCGATTTTGAAATAGCCGCATTTGGTGCTCTACAACAACAGTTTCCAGAGGCAACAATTTGCGGATGTTTTTTTTATTTATTCCAAAATCTCCAGAGACATATAGCTCAGTTGGGACCTAGAGCAAGGTAAAACAACGAGCCCGATTTTGCATTACATGCAAAGATAATTTTGAGTCTTGCCTACGTTCCAATTCCAAACCTAGATGAGGCAGTTGATCAACGTTCAGCACAGCTGCCAAACGAATTGCAGGACCTACTTAATTATTTTGAGGATAATTATATTGGAAGGCCCGGAAGAAGACTCAATGCAAGACGCCCTCCCCTATTTGCAGTTGCTATGTGGAATCTTTACCAAAGAGTTCTAGATGGGGTTGACCGAACCAACAATCACGCGGAAGCTGCCAATAGAACGATTCAAAATGAATTGATGATGGACCATCCAACAATATGGCGCTTCATTGAATGTCTTAAGAAAATTCAAAATTGCCGTGATCTATTTTTAAATCAAATTATTGCAGGTCATGAACCTCCTGCAAAACTAAAAAAATATTAGCTTGCTGATGAGAGAATCTTGCGACTCGTCATAAATTTTGATAATCCAAATATATTAGACTATTTACGCGGGGTATCATACAACTTTGAGATACAACATAACTAGCATTTTTTATGTCTAGATTTAAGTAGTATTAGTGATTTAAAAATTTTTAGTTAAGATTATATACATATTCTTAAATGAACTGATTTTATGTTTGATTTTTAATGGAAATAAAACTATTTACTAAAGATTTAACTGTTTCAAAAAAATTACCTTGTCGGACTTCCATTGTCTTTATTTTGTTACTTAACACAACGTTTCGGTTAGTTAGTATCTCTAACCGTTTTCAAGTGTAAACTAAATTATAATTCTAAGGCTACTGTCTTAAATACTATCCATGTGCAATGAAGCTTGATGACTACGCCTACGTGCTTATTGGAGTGTGAAGTTTGAGCTGTTGGTTTTGGACAAGAAGTGGCTTCCAGATATTGGGGATATCTATACTTGGTTTACTGAATATATGTGTATTTTGATTCATAAAAGCTGCTTCCTTGAATTTTCGTTTTTTCCAGTGCTGTTCCGTGTCCAAAACCCTGGCTTCTGACCACTGTATATTATGTTGGTTAGTCCATACATGTTCCGCTATACCTGATCTCGAAGTTTCACCTCTTTGAGTATGTTTCAGGTGTTCTTTAACTCGTACGGGAAGAGGTCTTTTTGTTTCTCCAATGTACGATTCGCCACACTCGCAAGGGATTTGATAGATACAATTTTTTGTGTTTTCATTACTGGGGGGTTTTACTTTTGTAAGAAGGCTTCTGAGCGTATTTCCGGATTTAAAGGCTGTTTTGATATTATAGTTTTTGGTTATTCTTCTAATCTTTTCAGAAATCCCCTTGACATAAGGTATTGTAAGAAATGTTTGCTCCTCTCTAGCTTCTGTATTAGTTTTTACTTCGCGATTTTTAAATTACCTGCTACCAGCTAACCTGTACATGGAATGGTTCGAGTCACACGCTATTGACACTGCCAAGATTAAACCTAAACTTTGGCTTAGATATGTTGATGATACCTTTATTATCTGGACAGACAGCAACGAAGAGCTGATACGGTTTTTGGAACATATTAATAGTATAAGACAATCCATTAAATTTACCATGGAAACAGAAAAACATTCCACTCTACCTTTTCTCGATGTTCTCGTCAAACGAAGTGCTGATAACATAAAAACTTCAGTATACAGAAAACCCACTCACACCGGGCAATACCTTAATCACGGATCGAATCATTCAAACTCCATAAAACAGGGCATAATTCAAACACTTTATCACAGAGCATCTAACATTTGCAACAATCCGGAAGACCTAAATATTGAAATTTCAAACATCAAAAGAGATTTAAAACAAAATGGTTACCCTGAAACGTTTGTAACTAATACCATCTCAAAATTTAAAAATCGCGAAGTAAAAACTAATACAGAAGCTAGAGAGGAGCAAACATTTCTTACAATACCTTATGTCAAGGGGATTTCTGAAAAGATTAGAAGAATAACCAAAAACTATAATATCAAAACAGCCTTTAAATCCGGAAATACGCTCAGAAGCCTTCTTACAAAAGTAAAACCCCCCAGTAATGAAAACACAAAAAATTGTATCTATCAAATCCCTTGCGAGTGTGGCGAATCGTACATTGGAGAAACAAAAAGACCTCTTCCCGTACGAGTTAAAGAACACCTGAAACATACTCAAAGAGGTGAAACTTCGAGATCAGGTATAGCGGAACATGTATGGACTAACCAACATAATATACAGTGGTCAGAAGCCAGGGTTTTGGACACGGAACAGCACTGGAAAAAACGAAAATTCAAGGAAGCAGCTTTTATGAATCAAAATACACATATATTCAGTAAACCAAGTATAGATATCCCCAATATCTGGAAGCCACTTCTTGTCCAAAACCAACAGCTCAAACTTCACACTCCAATAAGCACGTAGGCGGAGTCATCAAGCTTCATTGCACATGGATAGTATTTAAGACAGTAGCCTTAGAATTATAATTTAGTTTACACTTGAAAACGGTTAGAGATACTAACTAACCGAAACGTTGTGTTAAGTAACAAAATAAAGACAATGGAAGTCCGACAAGGTAATTTTTTTGATATTACTTCATTGTCTACCACCTTCAAACAAACATTTAACTGTTTGTCTTATAATACCATTATATACAAATTTTTCGGGCCGAACTGGGTCGGCGCAGAATTTAGCTGCGCCGAATAGGTCGCGCCTAAAAGTCCCATTCCCACTGTCAAAGGATACTTTACTTTTAAACAATTTTCATATTTTTTGTCCAACCCTGTATGGGGTTTGACTTGATGCCATTCTAAGTTCACCCGATCTGCAACAAGTGTCAGGAACCTGAATATATTTTTTTTATGAAACTTTAAACAGGTATTTTCTCTTGCTTTTTACAATATGGAAATAGAGTTTTATCAAGCAAGAAGCTCTGCACAAATTAACCTGACAACGATTTTTGCCTAAAAATATTTATTAACAGAGCCTAAATTACCATTTGCAACTCGTTATTAGACTAAGATTGCTAGAATCCTGGGGTATTGGGCGATTAAATTTTTTAATCATTTACCTCTAAACATCCGAGGTCTACCCATAAATATTTTTAAGAATAGGGTAAAGGATCTACTAACTAAGAATGTGTTTTATTCTTTTGAGGAATATTTTAATCACGTATTTTGAATTGTTACACATGCTTTTAATTACTTCTCATTAATATGTTACTGAAAAATATTTTAATTGTATACTTTGATCTGTTGTCATTGTTATAAGAAATTACTATTTTTAATCTGTTGTGTCTCTCTTAGGGACGTATTTTAACTCGATGTTGTGTCATTATATAGTTTTAGTGTACTTTATTTACTGACGAGTGTAAACATATCTGTGTAATTAACATGAAATAAATTGATTGATTGATTGATTGATAGAACAAGCTATGGCCTAGTCCTATGTCCGCGAGGAAGAAAACATTTAGGCTTTTAAAAATAAGTCTAATATTAATAATAAAAATATCTCAGCAGTCTCAACAGACAAGACCGTAAAGAAATAGTTCACCAAACAACCCATTTAACATCAACCAACAATTATTTACAGACCACAACCTCTATTATTTAGAAAACAGCAAATTTTAATTAAAATTTCAGGCTTAATAATAATAATTTCCAACATAATAACGTAATTCCTGACTTCCATAATCAACCTCAACATAATTTTAATAGATCCCAAATAGTAAAGCAACCTCGTTCCAAACCATTCAACCAAAATAATAATCAGCATATCAACTCGCGTAATACACAAGAATCAAAGAAATACAACTTTTGGTAGATTTGTAAGTCCCGATTCAGATTTCCATTTTATTTCCCCTGTTTCTATTACTTCTTTTATTCCTTTTCTTATGTCTTCCCTTTTTGTTCTTTCCTGATACTCGCATTTCATACAATCTTTTTGTTATTCTATTTTCTGGCATACGACACACATGTTCGAATCATCTTACCTGTCTTTTACTTACTATATACTTTTTTCATCGTTTTGGACGTCCAACTTAATAGACTTTTTATCAATAACTAAAAATATTTATTATAATAATCTTGCACGAGGAGTAAATTGCAAAGGTTGTTTTCGACATTGCTATTATACTACTTTAAATTTAAGGAAATATATATAGTTGAGGGTGATGTTTTAATTTTTCGTATATATTTCTGTGTACTTTCTAATTAAAAGTTTCTTAATAATATTTTCCTACAAGCGTGAACGATTTGCCATTTATCCGCTCGCATTTTATTTTGAAAATATCCACTTTTGTGCGAAAAAAATATATATCCGTTTTACGCATTGTTCGGGTAACGGCAGTTGCGGGCAGAAAAATATCTCTTTCCGTAGGTATTTGTTAGGATAATAACTATTACAAGTGGTGGGGATTTTTGGTATCTAATACGCATAATTGATTAGAAAATTAAAAGGATCATGATAAAAAATATAATCTTGCTCAAGTACTGCTTAAGTAATATTTAAATAGATTGTCTTTCGTGTTATATAATTGTTTTTGTATCATCCCATTATATTGAAAATGGATATAAGTTTAATTATTTTTATCGTTTTGGCTATATTTGCTAGCTTCCAGTCTAAAGGTATGTTATTATTTAAATTAAATGTATTTACGTGCCAGCATAACCAATTTTTATTTTCTCTTTACCTTTAGGGTGCATATTTTTTTTAACGATAAATTAGCTATGAGCTTACGGATAGACATTATAGCTGTTTGCAGGACTAAAAAACCTACTTAAAGTCTTATTTAGTCTTAAAATAGCATGGGGCATTTGACATACAATTTTTATTAAATTAAATTTAGTCTAATGTAATGGCTTTCGACAGAAATGTATAGTGTTTTTAGCTTTTTCTTTATTAAATTAACATTTTACTTTCACATTTTATCTTTAACATTAAGTCAAGTAAGTTTAAAGCACGTAATAATGTAAAAGCATTTGACTTTAACTGCCAATAGTCCGATTAATTTGTACCAAACCCCACGAAATGAATACGTTTTTAAACAATCAACTGACTAGCTAAAAAAATAATTTAAATCTCTGTTCATAGACACCCTATTATGTTACCTAACCGAGCGGAACTAAAATTCGCATTAAGCTACTTTATAGAAATAAACGGTCAAATATTCTTAAAAGAAATTACGGTCGCAGATATTGCAGATATAACCAATTATTATCATCTAAGTACGACACCGTACTTTAGGGTGGATAAGTTATTTTTAATAATTGACAAGTGGTTAAGTATTTAAATTATTAAGTAAAGCAATTATAAAAAATGCTTAACGAAATACTGAGAAAAACGCGTTATTCTTTATAAAAATCCACATACTCTTCATACAACGGTTTAATACTATATGTGACAGTAACGCGCTTTCCCATTGTAAGACAACGAAAATTGCTAGAGCTTTAGTAATAATATCACGGTAATTTAGCCAATGGGAAATAGGAGACATTGCTATCATAAAACGGTTTATAAGCCATTACTTCTCTGAATATTCACAGTGATTATCAAGTTCTATTGGGGGGCGTAATATGGTTTTATATACTGTATTAGTTCCGACTGACAGTTGTAATGAAACTTGACATTATTCATAATAATATTTGCTTGCTACGGTTAATAAAGCATATACTTACCACTAAAAATCAGTACTTTAGTTTTCAAAAATTTAAATAGCTTCTAGTGTGATGTTGTTCTTGTCGTTTAATATTTTATATGATTTTTTATTATGCAACATGGTTTACTGAGATGGTACAATTTGTACATAGATTATAAAGTCCAATACTAATGAGGGGTTGTGCGAAATAAGAATATTCTGTTGCTAACACGTTCGCGGACAGACCTGCTATAGCCGTCATGAGTGCTGTGACACGCCTGCTATAGCAGGCATTCTCTACTGTGCCGAACTGTCCCCAGCAGGCCTGAAATACGTGTTATTCATATGACAGACTTTAACGTGTGTCCCAGTAGACAGAGGAAAACTTTCTTTTGATAGTGTATGAATGCGAGATGTCTCGCAGAGTAATGAAATGGGTAGGCGCTTTAAAATGCACGTGTCTTCACGCAGTTTGCGCGCGAATTCAGTATGTTTAGTGGTTTATTTATATGATTTTGCGCGACGTGTAGCTGTGCATGTGTAGATTGACGATATTTTTTACTTGTTTTTGGTATTTAAGTAGATTTTCTGTTTCGACCACCATAGTCGCATAATCCGTCCTATAAGACTTTTTTATTGTGCCGTGGGACAGAACTGCAATAACCGTCGTCTGGTTTTTGTCAAAAATTATGCAACAAAAATTTTTCTTTTACACAATTCGTCACATTTGAACAATAATAAACACGATTCTGTAAAAAAACTAATGGTTTTTTGACGTCTTTCGAATTCCTACTGTCCGCGAATGTGTTTTAAATTGACATGCAAAGTTTAAGAAAAAATTAAATGTAAAGTAAAAATAAATTAATTGAAACAGGTACGATCAATAAAATTCAAATTTAGACAGGACAGCTAAAAGACTTCGAATAACGATGTGACCTGCGCAACAAATACGTTAAAACTAATAATACGACGCACGGCGATTGCCGATCGCTAATAGCCCCCACCAACGTCTTAAGGATTATAGGTTCTAACGGATACAATTCGTTTTTGGGGACGCTGTTCTGCTTTCTTAATTATAGAGAAAGCGCTTTACTGGAAACAAAATGCGTCGCATTGAGAAGATACAATTTATTTCTTAACAAAATTGCTGTATTAAAAGTAGGTAGTTCATTTTTCAACAAGACTGTGATGCTAATGGAAATGATTACTAAAGTCAATTCACCCAGTAAACATGCAAGATGGCCGACATGTCATATGACAAAAGTCATATTCCAGCTAAATAAAATAAATTTTTGCATTTTCAATGACTTATGTCATATGACATGTTGGCCATCTTGGAGGTTTACTGGCTGAATAGACTTTACCAATAAAATTACTATTCTAGTAAATCTGGAATTTATATAGCACTAAGGCGGGTTTGATACACTAGTAATTTATTTAATATGGGTTAATACAAAATCGGCTATTAATACAAACTACAAACAGAAAACCTGTTGTATAAGATCATTTTCACCACCGGTCCTGACCTTACAATCACGAGAGCTGTTACACAACTATGAAGTGGATCAACGCAAGATATAGAGAAAAAAAATACAAATGCAAAAAAATATTTATAATTGTCGCCGAAAAGTTCTGTACCAAAATTAATTCAAAAATTTCATGGTATAGTGAAAGCGTGTTCTTCTACAATGATCAGAGGTAAAGCTTTTTTATTAATAAATTATATCGTTAATATTATTATGTTTTTTTTTATACAAAACAAACATTCGTATATTTTGTCAAATGGAAATATTGTATATGAATGGTACATTTTCATACTGTACCAAATATTTCTGTATTATTTACTACACATGGCCTACAGAATGCACATTACATACCATTAATATATTATTTGTTTAAAGATAAAACAACAGCCACATACCAAAATCTGTCATTTCTGATAAAATTTTTAAATCTTTAGAAGTATTTGTAGATTTTGAAAAAGTAATTCAATTCGCATTGCTAAGTACTTTTCCACAAGTAAAAATTAGTAGTTGTCGTTTTTATTTATACCAAAATTTATATAAAAAATTAAATCGCTTGACATATATTTGACTCCGAAAGAATTAAAGGTCTGTTTCTCATTTCATTTAATGAGCAATGAGAGACTTAATATATACGCTGATGAACTTTTGCAGGTGATTATTACAGAAGAAACCCAATTTTCAACGACATAAAGGGCAAACATAAATATATTAAATAAAAGTACTACAAATTGGCGAGTCTTTCCATTCTAGGTTTAATTCTTCTTTTTATGCGAGGCATTTGTCTATATAACTATTCATTTTTACAAAAAATTTAAGAGAATTAACACACCGGCAAAACTTAAAAACAAAAATGTAATAGCGAAGTTTATAGAAAGAATGTAACAGATTTGCCAATCTAGATACATATCTAGGTTAGATTTTGTAAAAACCGTATGATACTATTCCTGTAATAGCGATAAGTTATTTTAAGGTTTCATTTTCTATTTGATGTAATACGTAATTATAATATGTGATGATTAAACAGTTTCTTGAAACATTTTTGTGATAGCATTTTTTACTATCAATCCTAAATTAATATAATAATATTAAACTATTGTACCCTGTAAAATATAGAAGAATTATTGAATATAATTAATTTCCACACTCATCAACAAAGAATTAATCAGGCAAGCTTTTTAAAGCACAAAGGGTTTGCCTTAAAAAAATACGACAATATGTAGCTGTGCAATGTTCCCATATTGAGCACATTCCATAATTAAAATTAATAGCAACTTTTTTTGAAGCTGTTGCCAAGCCGCCTTTGCGTATTGTAAATGGAACCACTGCTGCAGAAGGTGAATTTCCTTATATGGTATGTATCTTCTTCGGAAAGTGCATAGTACACTAATTTTATCAACGCGGTATTGTCCACAGATGGGGGTAATAAGTTGTATATTATACAGTATTTATGAATTAGCTTGAGTTATTAAGCCATCTTGCTTAAATGTTATTAATCTTTGCGGTTCTACTCTTAACCATTTTTGATATCCAAGGGCGTATATATGTGCTAGAGAATAAAGGGGGTAATGGGGGTAAATAACTCCCGCCCCTGGGATCATAAAAACACCTTTCTTCGTGAGTATTCTTCTGTTATATTAATAAAACTTTAAAAAATATATTGATTTTTTTTTGCTTTATCCCACCTCTAGAAAGAAAATTTACGCCCTTGTTCATATCTATGATTATATAGATCTGCTCCGATTCCTTCGGTAGTAAGATATCTTTCAAAATAAATTTTAAAAAACTCAGAATTACTTTGTCTTTATTTCGTTACTTTATGCAACGTTTTGGTTATCTCTAACCGTTTTCAAGAGTAAAATTGTTACACTTGAAAACGTTGTGTTTAGTATCTAAATAAAGACAATGTAATCCGACAAAGTAATTCTTTTATTAATACTACATTGTTTACCACCTTCAGACAAACACATAAAAAACTAATATACTTATTAAAACTTATTGAACATGGAAACACAAGTACCTACAAAATTAGCTCATTTTTGCTTCCGTTTTTAGAACTATTTATATGCAAATTAAATTATAATCTATTTGACAAAATCTAACATCTGAAACTTATTAAGAAATCAACATCAAAGCTCCTGGCGTTACAAATTGTAAATACTTTTTCAAGGTACTCCAATTTTTTAAGGCTTAGAATTGGCCAGGTCTCAGTTTTCGTATTGTCTATAGTAATTATTAAAATCAATCGTAGCTTCACAGACTTTATTTTTGTTTAGGTACAACTGCACGATGACTTTGGAGACTTTATATGTGGAGGAGCAATAATAGGAGCAGAGTGGATTTTAACAGCAGGTCATTGTGTTCAAGATGGTCAGATGTAAGTTATTTTACGTTTAAAAAACATATTTGATGATGCTTTAGAATCAAAATGTCGGTGATTTTAATTATTGCTTATGTTACGCGCCATGTATATTACGTGTTTTTAATAGTACATTATGATATTAGGAGAATAATACATAAAGTATCTCATTCTCCGAATATCATATACTATTTTTTTCTTCAAACGTGCATCATATTATTCGAGATAAAACATTAAAAGAAAACGAAATTTTTAGTGAAGATAACAAGATTGAATTTTTAACTTATTTTACTGTATATTCCCTTTTTGGTATCGTTATCATGGATACGTACTTGTTTGGCATCTATCAAAACAAATATTTAAAATTGGGTGTCGCGTCAGTTGAAACCGAAAAAATCTACAGAAAATGAGTTTGGAAGTGCCTGATGATCCTCCCGAGGTAGTAGAGGCAGCTGGAATAGCTATTCAAAACTTGCTGCCGACGAACTCTGGTGCAGTATGTGAAGCTGCCTTTGTCAAGTTCAACAAATGGTGCACTGGAAAAAAAAGTAATGCAATATTCTGAAAACGTTTTATTGGCATATTTTACCGAAATTGCACTGAAAATGAAGAGTTTTAGTTTGTGGGCTCATTATTCAATGATAAGGTCCATGTTAAATTTTAAGCATAATGTAAACATTGAAAAATACAACAATTTGCGTGCTTTTTTAAAAAGCAATGAGAAGGTTATAAGCCAAAGAAATTGAGAGTCTTGTCAAGGGAACAGTTTAGTAAATTTTTGTCTGACGCCCCAGATGAAAAGTATTTGGCGGTAAAGGTAATAAAATTACATTTTGTTTATTTCACATTGTGCTAACCAACCCTTAATTTTTTAGGTAGTTTTGATATTTGGAATATCTGGGGCATGTCGTTGCGACGAGTTAGTGAATATGACAGTTGATGATATGGGTTCTTTGCTGCTAATAAAAATTCCCAACACTAAAACTAATAAGACTATACCTTTCAATGTCCTGGGGGATAAATATTTACGCAAATGTAGAAACTACGTTAATTTGCGTCCTGCCGATTTTAAGGAACAACGTTTTTTTTTTGAAATATCAAAATGGGAAATGTTATAAAGCTGTTATGGGTATCCATTAAACTGGTAGTGGAGCAAAAGATGTGACATTGTATCTGAAGATTCCAAATTGGAATGAATATACAGGGCATTGTTTAAGACGAACTTCCGCAACAATGCTTGTTGATAGTGGGGGGGATATTACTATGCTGAAAAGGCATGGGGGTTGGAAATCTGATGCAGTTGCCGTAGGGTACATTGAAGATTCTGTGCAAAGTAAAACCAAAATTGCTAAGAGAATTCTTCAACCTAGCTCTGCGGAAAATCTCGAACAACCTCCATTTAATGGACCCTCTAATGGATTTTTAAAAGCAGTTCATCCTGGAAAAATTGTTATAAGCAGTACTGATATGGCAAGAAGTGGAGGATTCTTAAATTATACAAATCTTCACAATTGTACTTTTACTATAAATATTACCAAAAATAGTATATTATTTAACGAGCGTATATTATTATAATGTAGGCTATATTACACGAGATTTTAAAACACGAGCCGAATGCTCGTGTTTAAAGAATCCAAGTGTTCTCTTCTTCCGAATATTCAGTATTCAAAAAATTAGAAAATGCATTCAGAGCAACAATTTTTACACTTCAGATTGCATTTTCAGGAAAGCGCGTACTTTTCCATAGGGTTCAATATTTACATTATGTTTTAAAAAAAGGGTACTTTTTATCATGGAATAATATGTCCACAAAGTGCTTGACTTGTATTTTTTTGACAATTCTTTAAAATATACTAGCACGGTATCTTCAGAAAACAACAGCAACAGAAAAATGTGACAGAAAAACTTAAAAAATTGAGGAAAAAAATGATTTGTTTCCTTGTCAATCGCTTCGGTTGCTATGGTATTAATAACATACACGCCTGCTTAAACTAGATCTGGTGTGTTTTTACATTAATCGGGAACTTTCCAATTTTTTTTTTCAATAATATAATTTAGGCCTAAAAAAAATATTCCCCAATTATTACTCCTTAAAAATGAGTAATAACTTGGTAAAAATTCTTTTAAGTTTCGCGCGTGTCAAAAGCATTTTAAACAACCTTTTAAGCGCGCCAAGCCCGATGACATCAGGAAGTATGACTTTTCCGTCATCCGTCATCCTGATCGGTGGCCGAGCTACCGAGTTGGCATTTGGATTGCCGTGTGTTATTGTTATTGTATTGCTATTGTATTGTTGTTTTAAGGTGAAATTCTCAACGTCGTTCAATTCGTTGCCAACCTATAACCTATTTCGTGGATGTCACACACGCATTATACTTCTTGATGTTACGACCTGTTTTTACCCGTTTGGGATAATTTGAATTTTGGGGCATTTTTAAATCTTGCTAGCGGTCTTTTGGGACGAAATATGTAGTTTTTTTTGCTGCCATATGTTTTGTGACAATGACAATGCTTATGATTTATAGAATTTTTTTCCCATTTAAAATTTTTGTCAAGTTCCCTATTCCGGTAATTATGTTTTGTTGGGACCGTGGATTATGAAATCTCATAATCCACGGTTGTTGATTATGAGTAACTATGGTAATATGAACCACATCATATGTATCTACTAACAAACACATTATGCTTCTATTATTAAATAGTCGTAGATAAATAATAAATACCACTGTAAATAACAATAATCGTTGTGTATTGTGTAAATGTTCGTTTATTAAAACTGATAAATTATAATAAATTTAAATTTCGTGGCTAAATGAGCAATGCTCAAAGCTAAAAGAAAATAAATAAAACGAAAAAAAAATGTATAGTACTATAATGAATTTATATGCCTAGGAGCATAAGTCATATAAGTCATATAAATGACATTTAATGTCATTGAGAAACGTCACATAAGTTATCACTTATATGACGTTTGAAGAAAAACTATATTATAAGTTACAATATATTTTAAATAACACACCGATAAAATTTATTATTTTCTATAATGAAGTTGGAAAAATAACACTTATCATACTAATATTAACCTACTTATACTTATGTCATTCAACCGATATGTGTAGTTGAATTATGTATTTTCCTCTTCACATTTTTCTGTCTTGTGTGAGTTTTTTTAGGTTTTTCCATTTTATTTCCCCTTTTTCTTTTTCTTTTTCTTTTTCTTTTTCTTTTTCTTTTTCTTTTTCTTTTTCTTTTTCTTTTTCTTTTTCTTTTTCTTTTTCTTTTTCTTTTTCTTTTTCTTTTTCTTTTTCTTTTTCTTTTTCTTTTTCTTTTTCTTTTTCTTTTTCTTTTTCTTTTTCTTTTTCTTTTTCTTTTTCTTTTTCTTTTTCTTTTTCTTTTTCTTTTTCTTTTTCTTTTTCTTTTTCTTCTCTTATACTTTTTCCTTGGTCTTCCCTTTTTGTGCTTTCCTGATACTCGCGTTTCATACACACTTTTTCTTATTATATTTTCTGGCATGCAACACACATCTTAACTGTCTTTTACTCGCTATCTGTATATTACGATCTATGATTTTTTTGTTAGGCCAAACTACTATGTTTTCTACTGTTAATGTACTTAAGCAGCCCATTTATTATTTACGAACGTTAAACTAATATTTAAAGGAATACAAATTCTTTTTTTTAAAGTAAACCATTCCAATGATATAAAAAATTAATATCATGGAAGCAATAATTGAACTACAGCATATTATACGCGTATCTAATATTTTAAGCAATACTCAGAAACAACATAATATAAATTTAAAAAAGGCAGTTTGAAATTTAAAAAAACTGCAACTTGATAACAACCTTACCTTACTAATTTCATCCCATACACTACTATACCTACACTGCTTAAGAAATAATATTTTTTACAAAAGCTATTCAAAGCATAGTTCTACAATCTTTAAATTTAATAATATAATGTAATTTTATTTTAGTGCCTCCATTGTATATGGAACAAACAAATTGTACAATTACTGGGACGCATTTCCCAATACCACTATCTTCGTAAAAAATTATTTTCAACACCCCAAATTTTCTCATACCAGTGTAAACATTCCTATTTATGACGTTGGTATTTTGCAGGTAAGAAGAAACAGAACATATATATTTTATAGTAAAACACTTATAGCTTTTTAATGTTTCATTTAATATAGAATTGCTCTACATATGTTTCGCCTTTCTAGGGCTTTTTCAAGAGTTCTTATGATACTAAAGTTAAATTCTAAGTTTACAAATTTATATTTTTCTACCACTATTGTAAAATATTGAAAAGAATAATTTAAGTTACCTGGGAGCTATTCTTATTGTTTATTGGGCCTATCATTGGGAATTCCGGGGTTAGTCGACAAAATACACCTATCTAGAATTGGGGTATTTTGGAACATTTGTTGTTCATTAGTGGTCAGGGTTTTATTATTACGTAAGGATTTCTTTATTTCTAATTGTTCTAAAAGGTCCAATCTTTTACCTTTATTTTCAGCATGGATCAATTGTAAACTTTTTGGACCTTTTAGAACAATTAGAAATAAAGAAATCCTTACATAACAATAAAACCCTGACCACTAATGAACAACAAATGTTCCAAAATACCCCAATTCTAGATAGGTGTATTTTGTCGACTAACCCCGGAATTCCCAATGATAGGCCCAATAAACAATAAGAATAGCTCCCAGGTAACTTAAATTATCCTTTTCAATATTTTACAATAGTGGTAGAAAAATATAAATTTGTAAACTTAGAATTTAACTTTAGTATCATAAGTACTCTTGAAAAAGCCCTAGAAAGGCGAAACATATGTAGAGCAATTCTATATTAAATGAAACATTAAAAAGCTATAAGTGTTTTACTATAAAATATATATATATATATATTAAAAATGTTTCACAAGGAACCAACTGCTGAATCAGTACAGTGTAGAAACAGAACAGTTGAGTTGGAAAAAATATAAATATTGGGCCTCTCCACTAAAATATAGTTATTCCAGGAATTGTTTACAATTATAATATCTAATAGACCTATATGGTCATTAATCCCGACAGGTTCAAGTTTTATTAAAGTGTAATTATTTGTAAAATTGTTGAAATTCTTTAAACATCCAGACTCAGTCAAACAAACAACATTTAAAGTACCTATATTATTATGTGGGACTAGGTCACTTATCTTATTTCCACATAGCCAACTCTAGCAATATCCTATGTAGAACCTACCCTAAATTACTCTACATGGTCAGCTGTCGTATTGGTATTGATTATAATTATTGAAGGTGTTAAAATATATATATTTTTTTTTAATTCTATAAAGTAATTTTTTATTGCAATAAGTCAAGATGTTTACTAGTAATGCAAACAAATATTATTACTAATACCAATAAAAAAGTATTAAAACTATACTTAAAAAAATTCTAATGACGTTGTAAAAATTATTGTACATAATTATTATGACCACAAAATTACTATATTCTAAGTGCATATCACCATCAGCACTCTAAAACAATCGGCGCTGGCGCTATGCATGTACAATATTATACAGCACAGTATTAAATATACATTCAGGTGATTGCATAATAATTACTCTTTCAATGAACAGCAGTGTCGATAATACTGCCCTGCAAAGACAGGAAGTCGTATCTGCAAAAATGGCGTTAACCAGTTTATAACAGATATGGCTACATTAGGCTTTGCTTCACTATCTAGACAAGACAAGGTGTGAACGCGGTATCTTTATCGGAATAAGTGATTTTACATGTTATTTATTTGTCGTATCTACAAAAATGTATCAGATACCCGATCAAATAGTTGTATTGATCCTTAATAAGACATATTGTTATATCTGAATATAAATATGGTAATTACGACATTATGACTTGGTATCGTAAAGTGGGCGGTTCCAATATTGACACATAGGACAGTCGACAACTTGGCACCTAAAGGAATTGACTTGTTTAAATAAAAGGAGTTTACAGCAAAATTACTTAGTCCGGGTATGCTTATACACATCTTAGTATAGGAATACTAAGACAAGAATCCTTAAATTTCCTTTATCAATTTAAAACATATAAGGTTTCTTGTATAAGTAAATTCCAGATAAAAAATAAAGATGGCATATTTAGAAATTGCTTAATAATCACTCAACAGAATACCGGACCAGTTAGTAATTACAGAACCTAATATAGATATTTCTAGTTAGATGAACCAATTCCATTTAATAACAGCGCCAAAGAAGTTCGGTTGGCAGCAGCCAATGCAACGGTTCCATTTCATATACAGGGTATTTTGGCTGGTTGGGGAGTTAATAAAACTGGTTATGAATCGCCTCCATATTTACAAAAAATTAACCGAACACTTCTGACGGATGAAGAATGCACAAAGAAAATTAACGATTACAGCCAAAAGGATAGCTTTATTTCCACCCACAATATATGCAGTGATGATTACTACGATGGGCAATGTTCTGTAAGTTCCTATAACTTATTTTAATTAAAGGAAAAATTGATTATTACAATAAATTTCCACTGTGATGGGTAATTATACAGGGTGTCCGGTAAGTATATGGCATACTCGCGGGAGCGTATAGGGAAGTTATTTGATTAGTTATTGTGTTCGAATAGCTTATGTTAATAAACTTGATTATTAAATAAATTTCGAATCAATGCTTAAACGTGATATACAAAAACCTTATTTTTTTCGAAAAAAGCCAATTCCATCGTGACAAATGTAAAGTACCTTATTTAAATAAAAATAACTAAAGTATTTACAAAATCAGTTTTTAGTTCAGTAAATTGACACCTGTCAAAATTTTGGCCCAACGAGTGTGGTGGCAAGTCCGTTCCTGACTTCCCTGACGATATACGGTTTTATAAGACTCTATTGCCTGTCTATAAAATACTAAAATTGCAATAAATTATGTGTCGGTTCAAAAGTTAGAGCCGAAAAGGTAAGTCGCTGGTACCTCTTTGGTGGCCCTGTATCTCCATTAAGTGGCACTTTAGGTTGTTTTTTTTATATGACAAAGTAGAGTTATTTTGACCTCTCCTATACGCTTCCAAGAGTATGCCATATACTTACCGGACACCCTGGATACAATACATGACATGACATGAATCGGTCATTGAAAATAAATCGGGAATTTAATATTTTACCATAGAATAACTGGTTAATGGTTAATTTTTTATTGAAAAATGATTTTACCTTAAAATCTGTCACAGTGTAAGGAAGCCAAAGAGCAAAAACCAGATAATTTATTATATGAAGTTTATGGATCCGTCTTCTTTTTCCCATTAAACCAAACAGTGGAGTTAAATTGTGCATTAGATGAATTTCTCTTTATTCCTAAGTTTCTTTCCATAAATCTATCTAACCCACCGTTGTAGAACTTTTAACCCAAAAACTTTATTTTCTATAATTTTAGTCTTTGACATGCGCTTTGAAGGTGCTTCTGCTTAAGAAAATGATACCTAAAACTAGAAGGTCGCCTAAACATTAAAATGTCTTGTGCTGACAGTGTCAGTGTATTCCGAACCCACTCTCAGAGCGAATATAGAACAAAAAATTAGCAAATAAGGCTTTAAAAAATATTTTTTATATCAATTATAATTTTCGTCCTCATAATTCGTTCAACTTTTAGGGAGATTCTGGAAGCCCACTAGTCATAAATGGTACTCAATATGGAATAGTTTCTTGGTCGTATAAGCCATGTGGTATCGTTCCAGGAGCCTACAGCCGTATTACCAATCCTGAATACCGTAACTGGATAAAAAATGTTACTAATATTTAAATATATTTAACAAGTGATACCTAATACAATATAATAATATCTTCTGTTCTCTATTTTTTGGTATACTTTATAAAATTAATAAACCTTTTGGAATAACCTTATTTTATGTATTGTCTGCAACAGATTTTTAGAAGAAATTGGATGCACTAATCCTGGTTAGTAAGAGTACAAAAATGACATATCCCTAAATCTTTATTCTAGCAGTTAATCAATCCAACGATATGTCAAAAGTAGCGGCAGTTGGTAAACACTGCTTTAAAACTGGTACATGTACCTTAAAAATTATATATCTGGCGACATTTGGCTTATTGCTTTTTACCGACGGTCACCTTTTTAGGGCAGAAAATAATTTTACAGTTGTACTAAACCCTTAAAGATTCTGAAAATAACGTAGACAAGGTTTTACCACAATATTCGAAGATTACAGCAAGAGTGACGGATTTTGTCAGGTGATTAATATACTTAGGATAGGTCACTGTCAAAGGGTATTTTACTTTTAAACCATTTTCATATTTTTTGTCCAACCCTTTATTAGCCCAGTACGTGTGGGTTTTTTGAATGCAAAAGGTGGTGTAGTAGCGATTTTTTAGTATGTTGTTAGGCTTGGGGCCCTAATGAAAAATCCAAGTTTGCGACCTCGAGGCGCATGCGCTCGAGCCGCCATCTTGGATTTTAGGTACAAAAATTTGATTTTTTGACAATAACTCAAAAACGGTGGCTTTTACGACAAAAGATATTCTAAGTTAAAGAGGACAAAATTTAGTACATTTACAAAATTTTTTGTAGCACACATATGTTAGGAGTTACAGCTCCGTGAAGTTGCACTATTTGAAAAAAAAATGCGGAACCTTCATTTTGGTTGAGTTTTATTTTATTATTCGTATTATATATCATTATTGTTTTACATAAGTATAAAAAAACTATGCACTTGAATATTATTTTCAACATGAACATAGTTGAAACATTTAAACATGTAAAACTAAATTTATAGAGAATCGCATAATGAAAGTTATATCGACTTAAATTTATGAATGTTTGATCTTTGTAAGGGAGAATTCAGATCTTTTTTTCGAACATATCAGAGAACACTCACGCGACATAAGAAATAAAACAAATTTAAAGAATACAAAGTATAATTTCAGCTTCATTCAAAGAAATGTAAAATTTGATTTAATAGAAATTTACAATAAAACTCCTCGGAAAATAAGGGAATTAAATGGCAAATCCTTCAAAATAAAAATAAAATCGGTACTTATTAGAAAGACCTATTACACTGTCAATGAATATTTTGACGATGATATGGCATGGCAGTAAGTTATTTCCTCTACTACTAAACATTGCTGCTTACTGATTGCTAGGGGATTGACACTCCTTGTCTTGCTTTTGTTTTGTCTATTTTATTCTTTTTTCATGTGTGTATTGTATAATATGTTTGTCTTTGCAAGGTGTGAAATTGTATTTTAGGAATTTAAAAATTTTTAAACTTTACATTTATCACTATCTACATTTATTGACATGTCCTACGCCCTTGGGCTTTCATTCTTAAATTCTATGTTTTTGTTTTTTACTGGAGGACCAATAAAGATTTTTGATTTTGATTTATTATCATTTACCAGTATTATACTTTTCGTAAACAAAGTTAAAGGCGAAAAGTATATTGCATTATCTTTTTAAATAGTAAATTATGATTTAATAATTTTCATTATTATAATTTTTTTGACATGCGCCATGCTCAGTTACCGAAGATCGTGTTCTCAAAATGCGCGTATATGCGCGATTACCTCGTAACTCACTCGATTTTAAAAGTGTCTTTACACCTCTTTCCTTTACAACGACAACGTCACTTTCACTTAAAGTTTTCTCACAAATAAAGCACAAATCAACTTGGAAATTTTCTATTATAATAGCGTAACCTTCTGCCAGCTAGATATGACACATGACACACTGACGCATACAGACTCAATGCACGGAAGGTTATTAATTTATGACTCTCTCTCAATAGAGTCTCTTTAAAAATTATTTCAATATGATTTGTATTTGTTTAAATTATTTATATTCTTTCACAAAATTTTCTGGAGGAAGACTTTTAGTTTTTTCTTACTTTTCTATAGTTTTAACTCCACTTTAAGCATGGACTACTTCTTCAAATTATTTATTTTAGTTATTAACAGCCAATTTTATTTTTTTTTTTTTTTCAAATAGTGTAAATTCACGGAGCTGTAACTTCTAACATAGGTGTGCTAACCACCGCTTTCCACAAAAATGTAGGTAATTTTGTCCTCTTTAACTTTGTATAGAATATATTTTATCGTAAAAGCCACCGTTTTTGAGTTATTGTCAAAAAATCAAATTTTTGTACCTAAAATCCAAGATGGCGGCTCGAGCGCATGCGCCTCGAGGTCGAAAACTTCATTAGGGCCCCAAGCCTAACAACATCTAAAAAATCGCTACTACAACACCTTTTGCATTCAAACACCCCTTTTTGATACCCACGTACTGAGCTATATGGGGTTTGACTTGATGCCATTCTAAGTTCACCCGATCTGCAACAAGTGTCAGGAACATGAATATATTTTTTTTATGAATATTTAAATATGTATTTTCTCTTGCCTTTTACAATATGGAAATAGAGTTTTATCAAGTAAGTAGCTCCACCGGCGTAGCTAGGGGGGGGGGGGGGGGCATCGGGGCATTTGCCCCCCCAAGAGCCATAAAAAAAAAGGAATTATCAACAATATTTAAATTTAATTTTTTTGCCCTTTTAAATTTAACGTAGGTAGGCTTACTTTGAGAAACAACGCGTCTGTTTTGGTCATCACATCCCCGTCGTCTTGTTTTATGTGACATTCGCGGATCTGGTGTCTGGTGGTGTAAATTTCCTTTTCTCTCTTTTATTTACGTAAATAAGACAAACTAAGATATAAACATCGTAGGAAAACCTAGGTAATTACGTTTGGTTGTGGTTTGTTTGTAGAACTTCTAGATTATTTCAGTTGCGGATTGTACTTAGACGATTACGTAACAATTATATATAATAGAAAAATTTAGCAAAATTTGGGCGTGGTCCAAAAAAATTTTCGCCTGCTTTACACCTCTATGCAACTATATGCCCCCCCCCCCCCCAAGACAATATCCTAGCTACGCCACTGAGTAGCTCTGCTCTCATTAACCTTACAACGATATTTGCCTAAAAATATTTATTAACCATGCTTAAATTACCATTTGCAATTCGTTATTAGACTAAGATTGCTAGAACAAGCTATGTCCTAGTCCTATCTCCGGTACCGCAAACTATCAGGAATGACTTATTTACATTTCTAAAACTAAAAGAAAACGGCCGTTGCATTTGAAATGCTACAACATCAAGAAGTAAGTCATGAGGAACAGTGTCAAAAGCCTTTGCTAGGTCGAGAAAAGCTGCTAGACACTTTTTACCCTTATCAAGATTATTTGTAATATTTCTTGTGACTTTAAGTATAGCATCAGAAGTGCTAATGCCATTGAGGAATCCGAATTGGTTTTTGGACAGAATGTTGTTAACGGAGAGAAAATGAAATAGTCTTTCTTTTAGGCATTTTTCAAATATTTTAGCAAAATTTGTGATAACACTAATTGGCCGAAAATTTGTAATTTTTGTTCTATCACCGGTTTTGTAGATAGGGGTAACGACAAAAATGTTGAAACAGTCAGGAACAAATCCGGATTGGAATATAAGATTTATTATATTAATTAGTGGATTAATTATATGTTGGTGAAATTGTTTTATGGTTTTAGTTTGTATTCCGTCATAGCCAGGCGAACAGTCGTTTTCGAGTGAATTGATGTGTTTAATAATTTCATTTTTGTCAACAGGTTTTAGAAACACTGAGCTTAACGATCTATATTTTATTTGAGAAACAACATTGAGAGGCTTTATTTTACTAGCCATTGTTTTACCTATAATAATAAAAAAATTATTGCAGTATTCAGCCATTTGTTTTTTGTTTACAAATTGTTTATCATTGTCATGTGTGATTTCCAAGTTATAAGTATATTATTCTTTTTCATTAACAAGGATTTTTTTGGATCTCTGCCAGTTTTATTGGGGTTAAGGAAACTTTTAGCTTCAGTTAATTTATATGCAAACGGACATTTTTCCAAAAGTTTGGAAACTGTATACATCAAGCAGTTTCGACAATCCTGGCGAAAGATCATCATTTCTTTTTCTTTAACTCCGAAGCATTTTTTGATAGCCGCTCTAGTCCCATATCCTAGATCAATCTCTTGGGCTTTTTTAAGGTTGCAATATAAACCATTATTGTCTTTTTTAAAAACATCTATTTTGAAACTAGGAGTAAAAACGTAGGTACCTACTTAAAATTTTTAAGTTCGAAATTATCTGCTCATTATTGCAGTATTCAGCCATTTGTTTTTTGTTTACAAATTGTTTATCAATGCCATGTGTGATTTCCAAGTTATAAGTATATTATTCTTTATTTTCATTAACCGCATCCGAAATTATTCGGTAAATTTTTTTAAAATCATGTTGGTCCAGTGTGTATTTATTTTAGTTTTATAATAGTTAAGTTTTTGTTTTTGAACGATATTATTTAAATTACTTTTATAGTTCGTGTAAAAAACTTTATTTTCTAAACTATTTTTACTTAAGAGCAGCTTTTTTAGTTTATCGCGCTTTTTAATTGCTAAAATAAGACCCGTGGTAATCCATAGTTTAAGCTTCCTGTGCTCCGTATAGTAAACGGTTCTATGAGCTGACGCTTTTTTCACAAACACGCTAATTCTGTTAATAAAATATTGTGTTGCAATATCAGAGTTATTTGCTTCCAAAACCTACCTCCCCTCTCTCTTGATCAGATCCTCAAACATTTGATTATTAAATATTGAGATTACCTTAGACATTTGCTTACTTTTATTTTGTATATTTTTACATGAAAAATTAATCAATATTGGGTAATGGTCACTTACATCATTTTGAAGTATAAATGAGCTTTGCTGAGATGAAGCTGCGTTAAAACCGTTTTTAAAAAAAATATGATCCAGACAAGAGCTGCTGGTCGCTGTAACGCTTGTAGGACCGTTAATGGTGCTGTAAAATCCATAGAAGTTCAGAAGCGAAATATATTGGTTAACCACTATATCTTCTTTATTAGAAATATTTATATTCATATCACCAATCAAAAGCTCAATCTGTTTTCTACTTTTATCGGCATAATAATCATGTAGGTCATTAAAAAATAATTGTACATTAGTGGAAGGTGGTCTATATCCACAAAGAATTTCATAATTAATGTTAAGAATATTAAAATTAATCCGATACAAGGTTACCCTTGACTCACCAAGAGTCAGACCTATGACCGAGGCATCTATACTTTTTTTTATATACACAACAGTGCCATCATTCTTATTGTAGTTAGCATAATTATAGTAAACAATAAAGTTATTTATATTATAAAGATTAATATTCTCAATAGACCAGCTTTCAGTTAATACAATAATATCACACTATTTAAGATCATACTAGGTTTCAAGAAATAGAAGTAAACCGTCAAAGTTCTTATGTATGCTCCGTATATTAAGATGTAGAACGTTTAACATCCCATCACTTGAATTGATTAAAGTTTTAACCTTATTACAGTCAGTTGTACCCTGTAACTCATCCAACAAATCCAATTGTTCTCCAATTTCAACTTCTGATATATGTTAGTCGCCATAGGGACCACCATAATAGTTTATCTTACTTCGTAATACTTATAGATGATATTTATGTATTGGACAATCAGGATTACGGGCCTCATGGCCAACATCAAGTTTTTGGTTATATTTGGTAGTTGCTTTAATACAATTAACGCATCTCTTATCACTGGTCTATGGGCAGCTGAGGTGTTCTGCACAATAACCGCAAATTTCTGTCTTGTTTTTACATAGGGTATTTTTGTGGTAATGTTCTTGGCACTTAAAGCATCTCTGTATAGAGATATCTTCATAAACCAGGCAACTATTCCATTCATTAAACAGCATTTTACCGTTAAGCATTTTGTGGAACAATGTAGGGGATGCTTCTCCAAGTATTGTATAAGTATTATTATGTTTATTTTCTTTTAGATAAGTGATAGTCAGGTTATCACTATCACTGGTATAACCATTTTGTTCACAAATGCATGTTTCTAAGTCGTTAATGCTCAGGTTACAGGGTGTCTAGCAAAAATCGAAAACAAAATTCCCGACTAATTCCCGGTTTTTCCCGGTCGGTTTTTGAAAATTTCCCGGCTGGGTTTTCCTAAATTAACTACACTTTCATTGTTAAATTTTAAAACAATAAATTTGAAAAACACATGGCTTAAGCACAACCAAATAATATAGTTACGTTTTTAATTTTACGATTTCTTGTTCTAAACTTTTTGTGATTGTTCGACAATTTTTTTCTTTTTAGTTTCCTGTTCTTCTGCTTGCTTTTGAAGCTTCATTTTTTCTGCTTTTTTCAAGTCGCTCTCAACCTCTTTTGCCTTTTAATCTTTTTGTGCTGTGTTGTACCTTGAATAGGCATTTCTCATGGAAAGTATCATGGATTTTGTAATGTCCATAGTTTGAACTCCTCCAATTTTTGTAGTGAATCGTACACTAATCTTTGGCATATAAATGACTCTTCTTTTAAATTTTCCACCAAAATCTCCTTATTAACAGAAAATCCCCTTTCTGCTGTGGCATTTCCATGAGAAATTGTTAGAAGTTGCACCACGTTTTTTAAACTGTCATTTGTGATGGTTTCCATCCAAAAGTCATCTACTCTGTTACCTCTGGAATAATTTTTCATTTTATTTATCATAGTCTGATCAGTAAGAATGTCTCTAAATGCTCTATGTGCTTCTTCCAATTTAGTCGCATTGCACCTGTTTGAATTTAACAAAATTTCAAATGCTTTGGACATCAGTTGCAAGGATTTTTTTGAATCTCTGCCAGTTTTATTGGGGTTAAGGAAACTTCTAGCTTCAGTTAATTTATATGCTAACGGATATTTTTCCAAAAGTTTGGAAACTGTATACATCAAGCAGTTTCGACAATCCTGGCGAAAGATCATTTCTTTTTCTTTTTTAACTCTGAAGCATTTTTTGGTAGCCGCTCTAGTCCCATATCCTAGATCAATCTCTTGGGCTTTTTTAAGGTTGCAATATAAACCATTCTTGTCTTTTTTAAAAACATCTATTTTGAAACTAGGAGTAAATAAGTAGGTAACTACTTAAAATTTTTAAGTTCGAAATTACCTGCTCATTCAAAATTCCCGGCTTAAACTTGATTTTCCCGTCGAATCCCCGGTTTTTCCGGCTTCGTAAAATCCCCGTTTTTTTCCCGGATTTGCCAGTTTTTCCGGCTCCTAGACACCCTGGGTTACCACAATATCCAACAATTTTAAATCTTGGTTGTCTCATTATAGTAACTTGAATTTCATAATCAGGTAAGTTTTTTTCTGCTTCCAATTAAAAGAAATTAAGGTCCTTTGCATTTTGACATTTCATAATCATAGTGCCGTTTCTGGTTGGCCTAATACTTTTAATACCAATTTTCAAATTTGATGGTATAACCTTTTTCTGTAGATCTTCCTTAGTTATCTCCGCATTTTGAGATTTTTTGGGTATAATTATTAATATGCTATTAATGTTATTAATGAGTGTTTGTTCATTAGCGGATTTACTTATTGCACTTGTTTGCGTTATGCTACTATAGGAGCGCATATTGTTTGTAGTTTGTTGCTCTAAATTTTTAATTTTATTTTTCAGTAATTCTATGATTTCATCCTTACTATCAATAATATCTATTTTATCTCTTATAGTTTGATTAAGTAATTCAAGTGTATCAAATTTAATACACTTATGAGCAAAGAATCTCATGATTCTCCCATTCCGAAGTTCTAGTACCTACTTTAATCTCAGAGGCTGTAACATTGCTACATTTTGTACATTTAGAAGTACACCCATCACATGCGAAAATTTTTGTATTAGTAGATTTTTTTTCTTTACATTCATCACATTCCATATTAGTCTAGTTATCCTTTATACTATCTGTATATCAAAACTATACCTTGCCATATTCCCATTAGGCATCTGGCAACACTTCTTCTCTGTTGACCTTCAATTGACCTCAAAACTCGTGAAATAAGTTTGTTTACTAATATATAGGCCTTTCTTTTGCCTTCACTTTTACCATTAAACAATGTTTTAATCCGCCACAGTAGACACTAAAAGTTTTGTATTTAACATTCTTCGCTAGCTATCTTACTTTAGCAAATAATCGACCGTTTCCATACATAAAACCAACCCTGTATACAGGGTGTCCCATAACTTATGGGCCGTAGAGTAACTGGAGATACTAGACATCAAACTAAGCCGATTAAGTCATATAAGTTTTTTCGGATTGTTACTCGTTCTAGAAATACGAAAGTAAAAGTTTACTCTCGAAAATAAGCCATAATTTTAAAACCGTTTAATGAATTGAATTGAAAGTTGGCAGTATTATGTTTTTATGAGCAAGAAATAGGAATTTGTAGAAATTTTTAGGTTTCACACTAGAGGGCGCTAGTTGCATACACTGGGCTTCATAAATCTATGATTTTTTTTCTTACCTGTGATATTAGGTGTTTTTCAATTAAAGTTTCTCAAAGAAGGGCATTTTCTGAGTCAAGAAGGTGTACTTGATTGATCTTAATATCTTTAACGGTTTTCGAGATATTTCCCTTTAAACATCCCAAAGCATAAAAAAACA
This sequence comes from Polydrusus pterygomalis, assembly GCA_963969555.1. Taxonomy (NCBI): domain Eukaryota; kingdom Metazoa; phylum Arthropoda; class Insecta; order Coleoptera; family Curculionidae; genus Polydrusus; species Polydrusus pterygomalis. The sequence continues at coordinate 86,799,393 of OZ018378.1, forward strand.
TAGCACATAATTAAATTAATATTTTAATTATCACAACGCAATAAATTCGAAACAGTGGAACGAAAACAAGAAGCTCACTTTAGTAAATGTTGAAAGTGACCACCGTTGACCTCAATACACTTTATTAAACTTTTAACTAAATAAATAATAATAATAATAAACTTTTACTTTCAACACCCTGTATCTCTAGAACGAGTAACAATCCGAAAAAACTTATATGACTTAATCGGCTTAGTTTGATGTCTAGTATCTCCAGTTACTCTACGGCCCATAAGTTATGGGACACCCTGTATACAGTGAAGACCTAAAGTCCGCCCCCCCCTCTAACTTCTAAACCGTTCGGTATATTTTAATGAAATTTTGAACGATAATATTTGAGCAAGTCTTGCACTTTTTGACATACCAATGACAGCTTTAAATGTCAAGATGACAGCTGGGACCGCTTTTGGAATATTTTTTTAAACGGAACACCCTGTATATTTTTACATTTTTAAATTCCACATAAAATTATAATTATTTTTTATTAAATGCATTATTAGTCTATACTTCAAAGTTTCCGAGATATTGACTCTCGAAAAGTGACATTTTTGAAATTTGACAGCTTATAACCTTCTAACAGTACGTCTTAGAGCAAAACGGCTTACATGTCCCTATCTTCAATTTTTATTAAACCAAAAAAATCAAGTTCCAGTTAAACCGGAACAACTATATTTCCTCCTTTCGAGTTACATCCGGTTTAACCGGAAGTTGATTTTTTTGGGAAGATAATAAAAATTGAAGTTAGGGATATGTAAGCCGTTTTGCTCTAAGACGTACCGTTAGAAGGTTATAAGCTGTCAAAGTTCAAAAATGTCACTTTTCGAGAGTCAATATCTCGGAAAGTATGAAGCATAGACCAATAATGCATTTAATAAAAAATAATTATAATTTTATGTGGAATTTAAAAATGTAAAAATATACAGGGTGTTTCATTTAAAAAAATATTCTAAAAGCGGACCCAGCTGTCATCTTGACATTTAAAGCTGTCATTGACAAGACTTGCTCAAATATTATGGTTCAAAATTTCATTAAAATATACCGAACGGTTTAGAAGTTAGAGGGGGGGGGGACTTTAGGTCCTCACTGTATATGTCAATTTAAGTAGTTATTATTTTTGGTACAATATGGACAATTTCTAATACATTTAGTAGATTCTAAAATTAAATGGATCATGATAAAAAATAATCTTGCTCAAGTACTTCCTGAATAGTATTTAAATAGATGGTCTTTAGTGTAATATATTATATATTATAAACGTTTGCATCAACTCATTAAATTGAAAATGTATACCAATTCAATTCTTTTTATCGTTATAGTTATATTTGTCAGCATCCAGTCTGAAGGTATGTTACTGTTCAAATTAAATGCCATGTGCAAGCATAACAAATTTTTATTGTCTCTTTACCCCTCATAGTGCAAATTATCTAGAAGAATAATTTTGCTATGAGCTTACGGACAGACATTAAGACTTTGTGCAGGACCAAAAAACCTCTTAAGAATGTTACTTGTTTTTAAAATAATGTTGGCCTTTTGACATGCAATTTTTATTAATTTATTTTATATTAACGTGAAGGCGACCGAAAAAATGTATAGAATTTTTAGCTTTTCTTAAGTATTCAACATTTCATATTTAACATTAAGTCAAGTAAATTTAAAACACATAACAGGTCAAATATTCTTACAACTAGTTATTATCATCTAAAGACGACCCCGTACTTTAGGAAGGGTAAGTTTTTTTAACAGCGGACACAATGGTTATTTATTAATATTTGCGGACCCAATAGTTAAGGAGCTAGCGTGCAAAAAACGCCATAGTTGGCTGCCCGTCAGTCGAGTTTGAAAAAACGTTGCCATTACTCCACTGAACACCCTGGTGCTTGAAGTTTTGCTTTTAACCATCAACTTTAAGATTTATTGGCAATAATGACATAGGGCGATTGGCCATAGTGAGGAGCCCGTCAGTCAGGTTGAAAATTAAGTAGAAATCACAAACGACTGACATTTTCCTCGAATATTTTCAATTTGGCCATACTTTGAAAATTTTCTGATTTTGGACTTTTTTACAATGGCTCAATAATGCTGTTCCAAATGGACTTAAAAGTAAAACAATGTATGACGATGATGTTTGATGACCTAAAAAACGTTTTAATACATAACTATCACCTATTTACCCCTTCCTCCACACCTCTGCTACCCTCCACCCCTATTCATTCGTTGAATTTATGTTATATTATATTGGATTCAGTAATAAAAAAATATAGAATTTTTGCCACAAAAAGATACGATAACCAATTTCAGCAGTAAGAAATGAATAATTACTGAAGAAAATCGAAAATTAAATGGTTATTATTTATTGAATGAAATTGTTGGCATATTTGGGTTGAGCAAGCTGGGTTGTGTTAGTAACATTTCAATTTCAATATAGAAAAAAACAGATATTTAATTGTTGATTATATTGTAACTATTATTTTTACCTAATATAATCATTATATATTATATAAAGTCAGTGGAGTAATGGCAACATGTTTTCAAACTCGACTGACGGGCAGCCAACTATGGCGTTTTTTGCACGCTAGCTCCTTAACTACAATATAGTCATTCGTTTTCAGTTTTTGGAGTTGTTTGTTGTATCTTTCAATTTTCAAAATATTTTTTAACATTAAACTTCTGTTTAATGACAAGTGCCCAGAATCGGGATTTACTTTTTTTAAAACTACACCTTTTGTAAAAGCAGAAATTTTAGGAGTTGTTAAATATCATGGTGATTGGTGTTTCCGAAAGAATTTTAAATGTTTAGTGAAGGTGGTGACCATCGGTCCTGACATTAAAATCACGAAAGCTGATTTAGTAAAAAGTCATGAAGTAGATCAACGCAAGATATTAAAACGCTCCAGACCCGGGATCATTTTTCGAGTAAAAATTTCCACAAATTTTCTTAAGAGTAAAATAAAGTAAATAATATTTTTAGGTTCAGTAATATATACAGAGGAAACATCGTTTGTTCGAGTGAAAAATATACTAGCTAGCTACACTGAAGCACGATATTTCTTGTATCTAATGATGGCTTATTAAAACAACTTGGGGCCTGATATATAGCATCAACTTCCTTGAAGTTATTCTTCCTTCGTATGGTTCTTTAAACAGGATTTTAGCTTATCAACACATTATTTTATGGCCATGTTTCCAGGTATGGTCAGGTGCGCCTTACTTCTCAGCCTCACCTTTTGGAACATTGTTTCTGTGTCCTTTAATCCTTATTTTAAGTAGTCTTAGTATCTTACCATTATGGGATTGGCCACACTCGCAGGGGATCCGGTAGACAAAGTTTCTCCCATTTTTTTGACTTGTGGGTTTTGTTTTCGTCAGGTAGCTTCTTCAGGTGTGTTTCGAGCTGAATGCTGTATTGATGTTGTTTTTAGTGTTGGGATCACTCGAGTGAAAAATAACCTATCATCCCGTTTTTTCAATAACCTGAATCATCCGGTTATCATCGGTTATAATTCGAGTGACTAAAATTCGGTTTCGCATACCAATCACTCATTGCGGCTAGCCACTACGGCGACTACACCGAGTGGTTCCGGTTATTGGCGTTCACTGTTATTCATAAATTCATAACTCGTATTGTAGGTGAGCAGCATTTATGTTAGATATTATTGAAATACCGCATTACGGGTTGCCTCTGTAGGACTTATTATTTAGATCGTGGGCGTTCGGCGACGACAAAAATATTGAATTCTTGCTTCAACTAGGGTGGCCCATCTTATGCAACCTAGGAAAAATTGAGCTGCCACCCCTCAAAATGGTTCCATTTGATGAAAAAACATCCCCATTAAAATTTCATTTTGATCGGATACCAGGAAGTGGTGCCGCCTGCAACGTTAATTCTGATAAAAATTAAAAATCAATTATTACCTAATTTTGCAAATATGTTGTATTTGTAAAGGCGAAATGTATGACAAAACAATATTTACAAATTAAATGTTTGGTCATTCCCTTCCCCAGACCGGTTTCGCCTTATCACGGCTCATCAGTGAAACTAGGATCTGACGAAAGGAACGACCGAAGAGAATATATCAGGAGTTTTCTATCCCAATGGATTATTGGTGCTAAAAGATCATATTATCCTTTAAAAGTTGCTTTTAATTTTGCAGCCCTTTCTTTTCTCCTTCGTTGAAGAGTTGTTCTACTTATAGACAGAGACGAAACATCATGTCCTAGTGCTTCTGCTACTGCGGTCAAAATACGAACTCCATCTCTATCGCTTATCCTACAGGCATCAAGTGCAGCTACTATTTTTGGTGTAACAATGTTAGTTGTTCCGTAAAATTTTCTTCTTTTTGGCTGTGCTGGACTAGGCTCTTCTAGGGCTAGCGCTACTTCCTCTTGGGACTCTAGCTTCCCTTCTATTTTACTCCCAATTTCAATGGAAGAACTGCTTCCCGAGGATGAAAATGTCACGGTTTCCATTAGTTGAGATTTTTCTTGAAGACTTCGTTGAAATCATTCCGACAGTTTTTTGTGCTTTTCTTCACCTACTTTTTCTCGAGCAGCTAGCTGGTAGTCGATGCCATACATAAGCCCCGGGCGGCCTTTTTGCTTCTGACTGGTTAAAAACTGTTTGTCCTCTTCAATTGTTATTAGCTCAAGCGCGTTTGCATGGGATATATCAAATAAATCGTCCATCTTTTTCACAAATGTTTGTTCTTTTTGTTTTGCGCTTTCGCTCTATTTCTTAGCTGACTTCTGTAACGCTCTCCACTCGGCGTAAAGTTTTTCCAGTTTTTCAATACAGTGGCTTTCTTTTCGTATTGGTATGCGAGCTTTGTCCCAAAAAATAGAAGCTTCTTTAATAGTTAGCGCGGCACTATCACGTAAACTTAGTTTCACTTCACGCATGGTAAAGAATAAAACATGCAAAACTTGTTTATTGGAAGGCAACTTATTACCAATAATTTGAGGTGTATAATGTCCAATTAAGAACACGATACTATCTTTCCGTTAATTTCGATTCCCAGACATTATCACGATTGTTTTTTAATTTCTCAAAGAAAATACACAGATAAACTTAATTTACTTAAGGTCTGTTGCATACTAACATAAGTAAAAAATTATTAATAGGGGATTACTGGCAAAGCCGCTAGAAATACACAAAAATTCCAAGAAAACAGCTACCTGGGTCAGGAATATTTTTATTTTTAGAAGTGACCAAATTAGTAATAAATATTTTAGTTACAGGCAACAAAACAGTCTGACACCAATCTACCCCGCAATAGCTAATAAAATGAGGATTATTTAAAAAAAAATTGTATGTACCAGGTAAATAATATTTTAACCTGCTGGCGGCAGGTGTTCCTGTTGTCGGATTGAATTGAATTTTTGGTGGTTTTATTTTTTAATATAAAGGAACATTTTCACAGGGTGGCCCGGTAAAAATCTTCAAAACTTTCTTTCACCCCTATGGAGATGGGCCACCCTAAACACCCATGTAAACATTCACATTCGAATTCGTTTGAAAAACCGACGAGTGAGAAAATAGTTTTTAAAATAAAATCATTTGAACTCTCTGTAGTCAGTTATTCCCAATACAAATGCTGTAGATAAACGATGAACCGAAAATATTAAAAGTAGTATTCCAGTCAAAAACCGGTTACCATCCGGTTTTTCAAATCACTTGAATTCTGGGTAGTCGGTTATTAAAATAAGTCGGTTGTTCCTAACATTATTGTATCGTTGTCCTAGTCTTCTTATTCTCTTAGATACATGTTTGACGTACGGAATATTGAGTGTTTGTTGTGCCTATTTTTCTACTTTATGAGCGTTTGGCTTGTTCCTATGATTTTTCAATATTTTGTCAACTTATGAAAAATGGCCCTCGGTTAAACTTCCTAAATTTTGCAAAATGTAGAGAATATCGTTCCGATCAAAAGTATCCATTGCATCATATTATGGTTAAATATAAATATATTAATGGTATACATACAGGGTGTTCCAAATAATTAAAGTGTTCTAACACTGTATTTTGAAAATAAGAACTATATAAATGGAACAAACAAGCAAAGTTTTATTAGAAATAATGAATTCTATTCAAAAATTATAAGTTTAACGGAAATTTGTAGAATCAGTTTTGACGCAAAATTAAAATTAACTTGACTTAGTGAAATACTTTTAAATATGAGTGATCAGGCTAGAGCTCAGGAAACGCTTAATTTCAGAGGCGATATCATAAATAACTGGAAGCTGTTGAAACAAAAGTTCGACCTTTACATTATTCCTTGCGAGTGGAATAAACTCAAAATCAGACAATTTAAACTTGCAGTCATGTTAAATCCACAGAGAGCTGATGGTATTGGAATAGACAATACTTGCCGTATATACCGAGTATGCCGAAGGCGAAAATGAAAAAGTTGACAGTCATTTTGCAAAAATTCGAAACGCACAACAACTAAAATTTTTGTTTATGAACTAAATTCTTTAAGTGTGAACAACCGCAAAGTGAATCTATTGAGCAGTCTATTACCGTCCTACGACATTTGGCTTTAACATGCGATTTTGAAGAAAAAGAGACATTAATTTGAGATAGAATTTTCCTGAAAATTATAGACTCGCGGATTTAGGAAAAGCTTTTACAATATTCAGATCTTGAAATTAATCCAAAGCAATTAACACCTGTCGTTCAAAAAAGGCCAGTGTAGTTACTCAAAAGGAAATATCAAAAGATACCGTTACTGTGAGTGAAATTCAAAGAAGCCGATTTAGTGATTATGATAATAGTGCAAGTGCAATACATACTGGAAGATACAAACCAGGTTTGCCAACCTACAGACGTCAGGGACACTACTTGGAAACGTCATATCCAGGAAATAATTAGAAATTAATGTCATAAATAAACTTTCCAACAAGACGTGACATCCACGTTGATAAATATATTTTTTTTATTGATACCCTATTTCGCTTATTTAAAGTACGCCTCAGCGTGTTTAAATCCCACTTTCAAAAACGCGCGTGTTTTAAAGTTACCATGGCAATATCAACAACCCGTGAAACGTGAAGTCTAAATATGTCAACTTTTTAATTATTGATTTGACAGAATTACCTTTTAACGTCAAATAATAGTTATTTACATTACTAGATGCGAAAGTTAATTTTTTGGTGTGAGGAGGTTTTTGAATTGCCGAGGCAAAGCCGAGGTGATTTAATACCTCCGACCACCAAAAAAGGCTTTCAAATCGTGTAATGTATTAAATTTTTTCTACTACTGTTCTCTGATGAATATATTATTAAGAAATAAACTTTGATTTTATTCAAATTAAAATGATAAAATAAATTTTTTTTTCACATATAAAATAATCCATGACAACTAGTTATTTGAGTATTGTTGACAACTAGTTATTTGAGTACTGTCAGAGTCTGTCAGTTCGATTTTTTTTGTCCTGGCACCGAAAGTATTACTTTCGTAGCTAGCAACCTACTTTCGTAGCTAGCAACGGATAATATTCAGGTAAGTGTAACATTTATTTTCGTTTTCCTTCGTGTTGCTAGGGCCCGAAAGTTAATTTATTTATACAGTAGTAGAAAATAGTAGTTTTCCTATTCAGTGCGCAAAGTTATGTTTTCCCGCACGCGAAAGCAGTTAGACGAACGACGCGAAGCGGAGTTCGGATAAGCTTTAAATGCGGGAAAACTACTTTGCGCACGTGTTAGGAACAATATTTTTTCTACGAGTGAAATAACTATATATTTTTTTAATTTTAAATTTTTATTGACATCAAATACTTGTTTTTTTTTAACTTGAACAAAATTAGAGGAAAATATAATAAAGCAGATTTCAAAAAAATTTTGACCCGCACGGCACAATACTTCGGTATAGTTTATAAGGCAACACATAAACCACCTGTCAACTTTGTCTTGTTACAATATTTTTGCATAAATATCTAAAAAAATAATAAAATAGAAGAAAAAAACGCGTCTATAATATGGTAATTTTGCTTTAAAATAAGTGTGCGGGAAAAAAAATTTACCGCACAGTGTGCGGGAAAGTGCTACTTTGCGTATGCAAAAGTGTGCGCAAAGTAGATTCTTTGCGGTCACTCGTAGAAAAAATATTTTTTTAAGCAATACACAACCAATATGTCAACGGTGACAACAATGAATCTTATGTGACAGATTGGAAGTTATTTTTTGTTCTCCTCATTTTCATGACAACGACAGGTATATCCCATCACGAATTCGACCATTTATTTCACTTACTTACTAAGTTATTATTTCCATTTTTTGTAATATAAATACCAATAAGTGTACCAATAAAAAAAATAATGTAAAGTATTCGTGGATAACTGGTCTTTAAAACACTTGCTCTATTTCAGGCACTCCGGCTGCGCTGTCGTGCTTGCAAAATCGCGCGTGTTTTAAAGACCTTAATATCCACTTATACTTTAATATACTATTTATTTAATTAATGGCTTGCCACAAAAAAAATCTCAGTTTTTGGCTCTCCATTCGCGTCGTAAGAGTTTCAAAACTTTATCAAGCAGTACGACATTATAATTTTCACCACTTGCCCCCAGTATCCTAACTCTAATTGAAAAAAAGCAATTCGAAATTTAAAAAGCTTGTTGACTAAATGTCTAGATGGTGGTGATCCATTTTTTGCCATATTGGACTACAACATGACTCCAAAACAAAATTTATCTGCACCCTGTGACCTGCTTATGTGTAGAAAGCTAAGAGCTACAATTCCAGTAAGTCAAAGAGTCCTGAAATCGAAGTTTTTAATACGCGGAATCAAAAAAAATTGACTCTTCTTTAAGAAAGGCAGAAGGAACTTACGGAACTCCAGCCAAACCTGTTTTGATTCAAGAGAAGTGTCGATAATGGAGACCTACCATTATAATAAATAAATCAGGATCCGATGATCATTGTTAAGTCTGGGGATCCCCAGTACCAAAGAAAGAGGCATCACATTAGACACATACCTCACAAATCATTACCAATGTTCCAACCAGACACTATTGTGAACTACTCCGAAGCTTATAGTCAATAATGAAAATTCTTTCCATACCCGAAGCGGTCGTGCGGTTAGAGCCCTAGATAGGTTAATTATGTAAATTTTTAAAACATCTGTTTTTTATATTATTACAAGAGGCGTGTCTTGTATGTATTTCTACTTAATTATTTCTGGATTAATACATATGGCAACATTTTATAAAAGGGTACTAGAATGTGGATTAACGCAATCACAAGCGACTGCATTGTGCTTTTGTAACCTTAATTACCGTTAGTAAATCATTTATCTATTTAAAACTACTGTGTTGTTGTTACGTCCTAGTCACTAATAAACAGTAATACATCACATTGACCTGTATGCGTAGGTTACCATTGTACTGAAGTTTGGATGGTGTTGCAATTTTTTTTTACGTTGACATCTAGTAAAGGTTTCGTTGTTTTCTTTATAGAATTTATGAATTTTATGAATTTGTCATCGTTTCCATTCCAAATAATATAGGTATCATCCATATAACTTGGCCAAATTTTTAGTTTCATCTTTCCTTGTTCTATTACTTTAGATTTAAACCATTACATGTAAGTAAATATTGGCGATTATTGGCGCGGGAGATGAGCTCATCGGTATCAAAGTTCTTACGTATTTTGTTATGCCTTATTTCCGTTTTGCTGAGTATACGCATATCGAAGTGATCCATGCTTTTGGCCACCTCAATCCCCAGACCTAAATAATTTGGACTCTCACCTTAAAAACCTTATAAAAATCTTACCTATTCCACCCCGTGTTAGATAGAGAAGAATTATTAGATCTCCGCATCAATAAGGAATTAACTCGGCATGCTTTTTAAAGTGCCAAGGGTATGCCTTAACACAGTACGACAATGTGTAGCTGTTGATTCCATAATTAAAATTAATAGGAACTATTTTGTAGCTGCAGCCAAGTCGCCCTTGCGTATTGTAAATGGAACCACGGCTGCAGAAGGTGAATTTCCCTATATGGTATGTATAACTTTCTTCTTTGAACAGTGCATCGCGGACTTATCAACACTGTTTTCTTCATGGGTATGAAGTTGTATATTATACTATATCAATTACACTCTTAACAGTTTTGAATTAGCTCGAGTTATTAAGCCATCTAGCTTAAAACTTATTAAATTTTGCGGTTCTATTCTCAAACCACTTATAAAATCTATGGTTACCTATATAGATTTGCTCCGATTTCTTCGGCATTAAGATTTCTTTTAAAAAAGACAAAACCTCACATATACATTTATTTTCCTATTGATACGAAACATGCACGTTAGCATCAAAATATGGAAAAAATAAAAGATCTAGAGAGTTTACATATTGTCTGTAGTCTTTTTAAAAATTAATAGTAGCTTAACCTTTTTAAAAATGCAATTTGTTTAGGTACAACTGCGTCTGAATGATGGAATATTTGAATGTGGAGGAGCAATAATAGGATCAGAGTGGATTTTAACAGCAGCTCATTGTGTTGGAAAAAATGCAAAGTAAGTTATTTTATTTTTAAAAAACTTTTCGTGTAAGTCAAAGTGCAATGTGTAAGAACACAATGTTAAGTTAAGTTATTATAGTAGATATTATGACAAATAACATTCTAAAATAATAGTGAATCGGTAAAATTAAACGGCAATTTACAATCCTAGACCGTCAGTTCTGTCAGTTTAATAATATTATGTCGATGTCGTCGCTTTAGAACCAAACTGTTTGTGCTTTTCATTTTTTTTTATAATGCGGCCGATGTATATTATGTTGTTCTAAACTCTATGTAAACGTTAAAATATATTTTAAATAACTGACCGTATGATTAAATTAATTATTTTGTATATTGACGTTTAAAAAATAACACTTATCACAATGCTTAAACCTATGCCTTTCAACCGATATGCGTAAGACGGATGGGTGGAGTTAAGTTATGTCTTTCTCTCTCCATACTTTTCTGTCTTGTGTGAGTTTTTTTTAGGTTTTTCCATTCTATTCCCCATTTTTCTGTTTCTTCTTTTATACCCTTTCTTAGGTCTTTTTTTCATTTTTGTGATTTTCAGATACTCGCAAACTCTTTGTTATTTTATTTTCTGGCATACCACATTCAACCTAGTCTTCTTAGCTGTCTTTTACTTACTATCTTTATATTTATTTATGCTGTTAGATGGTCAGATAATGACAGCTTACTAATATACGAAAATGGGTATACCAACCCTGTTGTTTTTAGATTTTTCTTAAGTGTTACAACTAAAATCAGTAAAATGAGTTATTATGTGAAAATAAAAAATATTTAATATGTTTTCGAAAAACCTGTATTGAGAATTCTTATAAAAATTCGAAGTGTTATAAGCTTCAATAAAAAATATAGAGGGTAAAAAAATATAATATAATATATATGTGTTTTTACAATTTCGCTCTAATTTTTTTTCTTCTTGGCATAATAAATAAATCTCAGACACTTCTTATAGTAGTACAATCATATTTATATGTACTTAAGCAATTCACTGATTATTTACGAAAGCAAAACTTTTACTAATTCAAGCAATATATATTTTTTCTCTAAGATAAACCATTCCATTGCTTTTAAAAATCAACATCATGAAAATAATTATTGAACTTCAACATATACGCTTATCTAAAATTTTACTCAGGAACATCAGAATATTCAAGAAAATTGAAAAAATCGTTTATAATTCTTAAAGAGACCTAGTACAGTTTATAATTAAAAAAAAAACAAAGTCTCGGTCTCGAAACTGGATAAAAACATAAAGGGTTACACGTGTTTCGCCCTTTCAGGCATCATCAGACGTGGCGGTACTAAATTTAAAAAAATCTAAAGCCAAACAAACCCGAACAAACCTCTTTACACAGGGTGTTTCATTATGGGTGGCCACCGGCCATATCTCGGAAACTACTAGGCATAGAAACTTGAAAAAAAAATTATGATTAAAGCGGTCATAAGATAAATCTGGAAATTACTTTTAAGTTCCTCATTTCGCCGCAAAGGCAATTGAATTTTTTTTTTAATTCTAAATTTCTTCGAAAATTCCCATATTAAGGTATAACTCTGATTACATCATCGAAAAGCTTCGACAATTCTGCATCATTTTGGTTTAAGGCTCATTGGCGTACCGACCTTGATAAGAGTGGGGGAAGCTATTGAATGTGTAAACATTAAAATCGCTGTAACTTCTAAACGACTTATCCGATTTTACTAAATTTAAGCTTGTTTGGAAGTATCTTCAATCGCCTTATCCAACAGTACACGATAGTGTTTAATAAAATTGCTAGAGGGCGCAATTTGTAATAATAACAGTTTTTCGATTTTATCCCGAAAATTCAAATCATACGGTATAACTATGACATCATAATCGAAAAGTAGATAAAATTTGCAGAAAAATATGTGAAGTTCGATATCTATGTTCGTTTCAGAGTTATTGCCAAAACAATATTTTTTAATACAAATTGCGCCCTCTAGCAATTTTATTAGAAACTATCATGTACCATTAGATACGACAATTATTAAAGGTTCTTCCAAACAAGCTTAAATTTAGTAAAATCGAATAAGTCGTTTAGGAGTTACAGCGATTTTAATGTTTACACTTTCACTTGATAAGAGTGGGAAAAGCTATTGAAAGTGTAAACAATAAAATCGCTGTAACTTCTAAACGACTTATCTGAGTTTACTAAATTTAAGCTTGTTTGGAAGAACCTTCAATTGTCGTATCTAATGATACACGATAGTTTCTAATAAAATTGCTAGAGGGCGCAATTTGTATTAAAAATTAATGTTTTGGCAATAACTCTGAAACGAACAAAGATATCGAACTGCGGTCATCACATCTTTGCTTGCAAATTTCATCGACTTTCCGATTATGATGTCATAGTTATACCGTATGGTTTGAATTTTTGGGATAAAATCGAAAAAACTGTTATTGTTACAAATTGCACCCTCTAGCAATTTTATTAAACACTATCGTGTACTGTTGGATACGGCGATTGAAGTTACTTACCTTTCCCTTCCAAACAAGCTTAAATTTAGTAAAATCGGATGTCGTTTAGAAGTTACAGCGATTTTAATGTTTACACATTTAATAGCTTTCCCCACTCTTATCAAGGTCGGTACGCCAATGAGCCTTAAACCAAAATGATGCAGAATTGTCTATGCTTTTCGATTATGTAATCAGAGTTATACCTTAATATGGGAATTTTCGGAGAAATTTAGAATTTAAAAAAAGAAATTTCAATTGTGCCCCCTTGAGGCGAAATGAGGAACTTAAAAGTAATTTCCAGAATTTTCTTATGACCGCTTTAATCATAATTTTTTTTTCCAAGTTTCTATGCCTATATAGTAGATTCCGAGATATGGCCGGTGGCCACCCTTAATGAAACACTTTGTATGTTATTATATAGTTTCAAGACCGAGACTTTGTGTCTTTTTTAATTATAAAATATAATATTCCAGGTTTATCTTTTAAAAAAAGCTCCTAAAAATTATGAAAAAATTGCCCCTCTGATAACAAGTTTGAAAATTTCATCCCATACGTCCCACCACTACACTGCCCTAAAAATAATATGTTTTACAAAAGCTATGACAAGCATAGTTCTACAAACTTTAAATTTATTAATATAATTCAATTATATTTTAGCTTCTCCATTGTATATGGAACAAACAAATTGTACAATCGCAATGACGGTTTTCCCAATACCACTATCTACGTAAAAAATTGGTTTCGACACCCCAAATTTGCTAATGTCATTGAAGACATTCCTATTTACGACGTTGCTGTTTTGCAGGTAAGAAGAAACAGAGCAGTAGAGTTGGAAAAATATAAATACTGGACCTCTGGAGGGTTTGCCATATTATAATAATTTACGTTCACGGCATAGTACAATGCCGCTAAAATGCCATGAGTTTTTAAAATAAACAGCTGAATTAGTCCTCAGTGAGCGCCAGGTTTAGCAACTTATTGTACCGTAATTAAAATGGATAAACTAATATTAAATTTATAATAGCAAATGACGATAAATGAAATGTTTGTTATTGGAAAAGGGAGAGTTAATAAAAAACCGTTTTTTTTTCTACAAACCAAGAAAATTAAATCTATATAACCTGGCACGTAAGCTTGCTACGGTCCACTACTGAACTGGGAATCTTTAGGAAGAAACCAGTATCAGCTGTTAATGTCACATGTGGTTGTCAACTATCAAAACGCTTTGTTTTTATAACACGATGATTTTATATGGAAAAATATACTAAGAATTTCATGATTCTAAGATGAGAGGTTTAAGCTGGGCGTTGATAAATCAGTCAGTCACTCAGTCACTTTACAATTTTGTTTGCCAAACATTTCCAATTGCATCATAAAAAGTCTAAATAATTATATGCTGTACATAAATAATTATAGTTTAACAAAGAGAGACAGAAAAAAAGTTGTTAAAATGAAAATTCCATAATAGTTTATTATTTTTTGACCTGCTAATAAACCGCATAATATCCATACCACTATTTACTATCCACTCCATCTGCCTCTCTATCTTTTACTTAAAAACGAAATAATCGTTAATCTGGGAAAGAGCGAGACGACTTTCCACATTGACAATAAATATACGTAGAAATACACTTGTTACCGGCCATAATTAACAAGTACGGGCGGCGTGCGTCGCGTCTCTCTGTTGTCCGTTTAATCCTTTCACAATCGATAGGACGATTAAAATAAATTAAAATTATTCAAGTGCAACCCAATCCACGCACCGGTCCGATAAATAGGCAAAGTATTTGGCAACAATGCTTTTATTTACCCGCAAAAGGTCGTGTCGTTAGTGGCGGCATCAATACGATTTATTTTTGATAAACTTATTGTTTCATCTATGAATCTGACGTGGCAGATGGAGGAAAACTGCTTAAAATACATACAAGCTTGACATTAAATAGTTTGACCTACTCCACTAAAATAGAGTCCTTAAGGCAAGTGTTCACAATACTACTTTCCAATTGATGGATGGATTGATTTCACATGTTATTTATTTGTTACATCTGCAAAAATTTACGAGATACAAGGAGGGCAGAATACCGGACTGGTTCATAATTACAAAACTTAATATAGATATTTCTAGCTAGAACAACCAATTCCATTTAGTGATAGCGCCAAAACAGTTCTACTGCCAGTAGCCAATGCAACGGTCCCATTCCATATACAGGGTGTTTTGGCTGGATGGGGAGCTAATAAAACTTTTGGGTATTCGCCGCCATATTTACAAAAAATTAACCGAACACTTCTAACGGATGAAGAATGCACAAAGAAACTGGACGATTACGGCCAAGAGGAGAGCTTTAATTCAACTCACCATATATGCAGTGATGATTACTACGACGGGGGATGTACCGTAAGTTCTTTTACCTTATTTCAGTTAACGGTAAAAAATTAAATTGAAATTTGAAAATATGTAGGCAGGGGTAGTTTATATTTTCGATTTTTCCTCCAAATAAAATCGCAAAACATTTTGTAATACGGGTTTTAATTTTTTTATGTTACACCATTCACGAAACTGAGTGTACACTTTCTCGTATTGCAGTTTTGATTTAGCGGGAAAAAGATTTGATACAACGGTCTTCGCCACATCCATCATTTCTTGAGGTGTGTCACTATCGCTATCAGACATTTTGGTACTGGACAAACTTGAGCAATATATTGTCAATTTCTTGACACGGAACACGAAAAAAGATATATTTGACAATTAATAAATTTTAAGAATTGCAGGTTTTTATGGTAATTAGAACAGATTTAAAAAAAAATACCTTAAAAGATATGAATTTTAAATTTTTGTTCTAAATGCGATAAATAGTTAATGAAAATAGTCTAATATCTAAGTATATAATTGATAAAATAGTTAATAGTTGTACAAAAATGTTTTTTTGTATTTCGCGCAAAAGTAATTTTATGGCACATTTGATTGAATTTTTAACCTCTACCTAACGGTCTGGGTAGAAATTGACAATCTCACGTGCCATTAAAAAAACATCTATTTTGCGCAATTAATACAAAAATAACTATTTCGTATTAATAACTCGTTTAACTTTTAGGGAGATTCTGGAAGCCCACTGGTCATAAATGGTATTCAATATGGAATAGCTTCTTGGTCGTATAGGCCATGTGGTATAGTTCCATTAGCCTACAGCCGCATTACCAATCCTGAATATCGCAACTGGATACAAAATGTTACTAATATTTAAAGTATTATAACAAGTAATAATAAAATATGTCTTTTGATTTTCATTTTTTGGTATACTTTATAAAATTAATAAACCTTATGCAATACTACTAATTTTGTGCACTGTATGCTACATATTATTACAAGAAATTGGATTCACTGATCCTGGTTACAAAGAGACAATCCAACGATATGTCAAAAATGTCGCGAAAAATGCTGCTTTAAAATTGGTACATGCGCCATTATAACCTGAAGGCATTTAACGAGTAGCTTAATGCTTTTTGTCGACAGCCACCTTTTTATGTCACGTGGTTTAGATTTGCTAATCGTATTTGGACGTCGGCGTGGAACTAATAAATCTGTTGAATCAATTTTTATATTTATTAAATTTTCCCAGATCTAAATCGTGATTTGCAACATTAATGCGTTTATGATAACATGTTATTTCATGATTATTGTCGGGATCTACACATATTTCAATTGGAAAACCCACCAACACCAACGCACATAAGAGTATTCGTGTTAGGAAATAGATTGAATTAGGTTTCTTTTGCTAGAGAATGGAGCTACATTTTTATTGGATATAGAAAAAAGAAAAGCACAAAGTCTTTCTCCACAATTTTTATTCGAAAAAACTAGGCGAACCTAGAATATTTCATTATAAATCAAATCGACATGTTTCGAGTGTAGAAACACTCATCATCAGGAAAACGAAGTAAATGGTACAATGCTGATGTTGTTAGCAGTAGAGAAAATAACAAGTAAGGCTAAGCCGTAGGTTATTCTCAGCGATAGTGATTCTTCACAATTTGCTCCTGAGCCAGTGCAGGAAAGAAGATTGACCTTGGGAGGTGACCAAAAGGATGCTGAACCGCTGCGCACTTTGATAATAGAGTTAAAAACTGAAATAAAAGCCTTAAAAGGAGAAGTTTCTGACATGAAACATTCTATGCAGTTTCTAAATGCCATTTATGAAGGGCAGAGACAAACAAATAAAGTTGTGGGAGAAATGATAGATGAAGTTAAAAAGGAAAATGTCAAACTGCGTGCAGATATGACCACTTTACAGAACAAAATATTAGAATTGGAGGCAAACAAGAATGGGAAATGTTTGGTCGTTAATGGCGCCTATGATAACGGGGATGGTGACAGTGTAATAAAAAATAAAACCCTTGCACTTGTTAAGTATGTCAACGATAAACTTACTGACAACTGCATTGAAAATCTTAGGATTATAAAACCAAAGAACAAGGCCCCTATGGTTAATATATCATTTAATCAGAGAAGCTTGGTTATATCTACTCTTCAAAAAAGAAAAGAAAAGGGCAATTTGGATACAGTTATGTGTGGGATAAGTACCAATAAACAAAGAATTTTTATTAATGAGCAGCTAAACAAGGACACGTATTTGCTACTAAAGGAATCAATGCAGTGCAAGCAAAAGGGTTATAAATATGTCTGGAGTGGTAATGGATCTGTTTAAATAAGAAAAAGTGATAATGACCATGCTATCAAAATAGCGAACAGCGATCATCATAAAGAAATACTAATGAGTATCCAGGATTAAAGAAAAAACTATTGACATAGTGTTTGATAATAAAAAAATATACAATGGCAGGTAACAGTAAAAAATTTAAGTTTGGCAATCTTAATGATCCTTGGTGCCGCATTGCGCGGATGTCAGTCATATAGTACGGGCAAATGCGTTTGATGTACTGTGTATAACAGAAAGTTGGTTAAAACCCGAAATTCCGTCCTCGTTGATAGAAATACAGGGCTATAAATTAATAAGCAAAGATCGGATTGACAGAGTTGGGGTGGGGTTGCAATTTACATCCGCAGTGAATATAACGTAAATAATTATTCTTTATCAACCTGTGATGGTGGTTTGCTTGAAGGATTGTGGATAAACTTAGTGATAAAAAAAGTAACGGTTTTTATAGGCATTGTTTATCGACCTCCCACATACTCTGTTGTGGAGACTGTTACTCAGTTTAATGCTATATTGGCCGAGGTTGCTACAGCTTTTGATTGTGTAATAATTACAGGTGATGTGAATGTTAATATGTTGAACCCAGGAAACTCTGTAAGGGAACGTTTTAATTCTTTCGGCGACAGCCACACTATTAGATCCCATTTTTATTAATAATCCGGAGATGGTTCAACAACAGGGTGTTATAAATACTGATTTTATCTCTGATCATAGTCTCGTGTTTTGTACACTATCATTGACATCATCTGGGTCTGCTCAGAAAATGTATACATATAGGTGTTTTAAACACTTTAACGAACAAGCTTTCATTGAGGATATGCGCCGGGTAAGTTGGGATGATATTTATTATATGAACAATATAGATAATAAAATTACCTTTTTAACTGAGAATTTACTAAACATATTTAACACTCACGCACCTATACGGACCGTTCGTTTGAGTAGGGCTCCGGCACCATGGCTTACGGATGCGCTAAAGGCAATTTTGAAAGAACGCGATAAGGCTTTTCGTAAATACAAAAAAAAATAAAACGGTGGAAAGTTGGAATAACTACAAACAATTACGTAATTTCGCATTTTAGCATCTGTAAGACGTGAGAAGGCAGCCTATTTAAAGTTCGTTAACTTGCAGGATGCTGCAACTCTGTGGAAACGGCTTAAGGTTGTCGATATACTCTCCAAACCAAGACCCGAGTTGCCTGACATTTTGCAAAACCCCAATAGTCTTAATGACCACTTTCTTTCTGCCTTTTCTAATTCAAACGCCGATGCAGAGCTTATTGAATATTTTCAATCAAATACATACAGTAATGCTCAACTAGTGTTTCACTTACCCTCTTCAGAGGAAATTAATGCAGTAATTTATAGACTGAAGTCTAATGCTGCTGGTTTGGATGAGATATCATTAATTATGCTAAAATTAGGTTTACCTATATTACTTAATCACTATACACATATAGTAAATATTTGTCTAGAGCAGGGTTATTTTCCCGAAGTTTGGAAAACGGCAATGGTATGTCCAATACCTAAAGTAAATTCCCCGGCAACGTTAAATGACGTAAGACCAATAAGTATCTTACCGGTACTAAGCAAGGTTCTTGAAAGGGTTGTGTACCAACAACTTCTTACTTTTGTAACTGAAAATGGGATAATACCGGCTCACCAGTTTGGATTTCGCCCTGGCCACGGTACGACGACAGCTCTTTTGCATATTAATGATATTATTATTGGGAACCTGGATAGGGGGATGGCAACGCTCTTAACACTGCTTGACCATTCGAAAGTGTTTGATTGCGTGGACCATACCCTTATGCTTGCAAAGCTGCATTACTTTGGATTGTCAAATCAAGCAATCTCCTTTTTTAAAAATTACCCGGAGGGTAGACGGCAACTTGTAAGATCGCGCTCAGAAGTGTCAGACATCGGTAATGTGGCGTCTGGGGTACCACAGGGCTCCATCTTGGGACCCCTTCTCTTTATTTTGTATACTTTCGATATCGGTAAAATACCATCATTTTCCAAAGTCCACACTTATGCCGATGATACACAGCTTGTCTGCACTTTTCATCCGTCAAATTATAACGATATTGAAGCAAACATTAACACAGACTTGCAGCGAATTTCTGAATATAGCAGTAAACATAACCTTAGATTAAATGCTCAAAAGACACAGGTTTTACTTTTTGCACCTGAAGGGTGTTATGACTTTTTGAAACAGTATATCAATGTACAATGTAATGGGGAGCGTCCTCACTTTACGGATACTGCCAAAAATTTAGGGGTGCTGTTTGATGACAAATTAAGTTTTAGTAGACATATATCAAACTTACGTAAAAAGACTTACATGGTGTTAAAAATACTATATGCAAATAAACATATTCTTAACTTTACAGTGCGTAAAAAGTTATGTGAAGCCTATATATTGTCTATGATTTTATATTGTATTATCTTATATTATTCTTGTTTAACTCAAGAGGACAAGCAGCATCTACAAATAATGCAGAATAATTGCTGCAGATTTATATTTAATTTAAAAAAATATGATCATATTTCGCTAAAAATATGTGAACTCAATTGGTTGAATATGGCCAATATATTTCAACTTTTATTATTGACATTTGTATACAAATTATTAAAAACATCAACACCTATGTACTTAAGATCTGAGTTAGTTTTTCGAAAGGATATTCACAATGTTTCAGTTCGATCAAATACACTCACGATGCCCCAACATAAAAAAAACTATTTTTCAGCGAGGATTTACCTACAACGCGGTAAAATATTTTAATATTTTTAATAATTACTTCACTTGCCCCTCTTTAATGTTGTTTCGTAATAGAATAAGAAACGAACTTCTGGAGAAGCAGGCAAATCCTAACGCTGAGGGCTAGTTTATGTGATTTTGATTTTCATTGACAGTTTCAATACCTATCTCCCTAAATCTAGAACTGCTGTTTTTTTACTAGAGCGTATTGTAGTGCACATTATGTGTGCCAACGGTGCATATTTATTACTATTATGGCTCATTTTATTATTATTATTTTTATTATATAATTTGTGACTCACTATATTTACTATACAGGGTGTTATTTAAGTACGTGGCCAAACTCCAAGGGGTGCTTCTTTAAGTGATTTTAAGAAGAAAAGTTCATATAAACATGGGTACGAAAATGCATAGTTTTTACGATACAGGGTGTCAAACTTTTAAGAAAAAATTGGATGTTCGTAAATATCTCAATACTCTTTTATTCGATTTTGTTGAAATTTGGCAATTCTGTTTGTAATAACAAGAGGATAATGTAGCCTCAAATATATTAAAATTATTAAGTCCAGTGGCGTCACGGAAGACAGTCTAACTAATATTTTTGACAAAAAAAATGCGCGCCACTGACTTTTTTTAAAATTATGTATTTTTCTAGAATTAAGCAACTACAAATACAACTCTTTTATCTCTTGAGTTTTTTTCATATCTGGCTTTGTTTTCGAGAAAAAAAATAAAAACCACTTGATTGCTTGTCCCCGGGAAAATAAGCGTAAAAAATTTAAACTACTTACCAAACTATTAAGCAATTAAAATTACACGAGTCCTCTTTTGAAATTTTTTTGCACAGAATAAAACTGGGTTCGATAAAAGAAATAAACATAAACAACTGCCTAACGGTATTTATTACTGCGATGTTTACTTATGTATTTAACAGAAAATAAGACGAAACCTATAATAGTTGCTGAAAATGCCCTCCTTCAACTTCAATGCAAGCATTGGCTTGTCTTAACATTGATTTCCGAACTTGTCGAAATATTCGCGGCGTATGTCTTATCTGATCACATGAATCCCGTATCCTTTGGGTTAGTTCTTCTTTAGTGTTGACTGGAGTTTTGTAAACGAGAGACTTTAAATGCCCCCAAAGGAAAAAATCTAAAGGATTTAAATCCGGTGATCTGGGTGGCCATGCCTGTGGACCTGCGCGACCTATCCAATTTTCTCCATAAGTTGCATCAAGAAATTGTCTTGCTACTATGCTAAAGTGGGGTGGAGCCCCATCGTGCATAAACCACATTGCTCTTCTTACTACCAGTGGGACATATTGTAAAAGTCCAGGTAAAATAAATTCCAAAAAATTACGATACTCTTGACCATTTAATCTCGGGGGTAAAAAATGAGGTCCAATGAGAAAATCACCTACAATACCAACCCAAACATTCACGGAAAACTGGTGTTGATAATTAGTTTCTGTAACCGCATGGGGATTTTCTTCTGCCCAGACATGATTATTATGAAAGTTCATAATGGAATTTCGGGAAAAACACGCTTCATCGGTAAACAAAATACACGATAGAAATCTCGGAGATGCTACACGTTGTTGCAAAAGCCAAGTACAATAAACAACTCGTTGGAGATAATCGGCAGGTAATAACGCTTGAACACGTTATATGTGATAAGGATACAGTTGATTTTCCCTTAAAATCTGCCATACAGTAAAGTGGGAAATGTTTAATTGTTCTGCAATTTTGCGTGTACTTGTATCAGGGCTACGTTCAACTTCATGTAGAACTGCTTCCTCCATCTCCACTGTTCTTATTGTGGCAGGTCTCCCAATTACAGCAGTCGACCTTTGAAAGGTGCCTGATTCGCAGAGCCTTTCATGTATTCTCACAAATGTTTTTCTATTTGGTACAATACGATGTGGATATATTTCTTGATAAATGCGCACAGCCTCTGTGGAATTGCCTTGGGCCATTCCATAAACAAAATGCATATCGGCCATTTCTGAGTTGGTAAATTGGACAATTTTACAATAATTAATAATTTTATAATCTTAAAACTGTTAAAAACACTTCAAATAATTACTTGTCACTCTTTTAAGTTATGACATTTATGTAAAAATCAAATTAGCTTATTTTTCCGAGGACAAGCAATCAAGTGGTTTTTATTTTTTTTCTCGAAAACAAAGCCAGATATGAAAAAAACTCAAGAGATAAAAGAGTTGTATTTGTAGTTGCTTAATTCTAAAAAAATACATAATTTAAAAAAGAGTCAGTGGCGCGCATTTTTTTTGTCAAAAATATTAGTTAGACTGTCTTCCGTGACGCCACTGGACTTAATAATTTTAATATATTTGAGGCTACATTATCCTCTTGTTATTACAAACAGAATTGCCAAATTTCAACAAAATCGAATAAAAGAGTATTGAGATATTTACGAACATCCAATTTTTTCTTAAAAGTTTGACACCCTGTATCGTAAAAACTATGCATTTTTGTACCCATGTTTATATAAACTTTTCTTCTTAAAATCACTTAAAGAAGCACCCCTTGGAGTTTGGCCCCGTATTTAAATAACACCCTGTATATTATATTGTCGGATTACGCAATAATAATTATTTATTTTGTTTAAAAAGGGTTAATGTTGAGTAGCTGATATTTATCAGCTAGACTTCGCCCTTTAAGAATTGTAATTTATAATTTATATTCTTAATAAAGACTATTATTATTATTATTATTATTATTATTATTTTCGTGTTTTTTCATGTCCAATATCCCTTAAAATTTGTCTGCTTTAAAAATGCTATCACTTGTAAGCAACAGACGTTATTAGAGCAAGGATATAACGCGTGAATATTTTTTCTTTGCGAAAACCACCTTGATATTTATAAGGCAGTCAAGTAATGCCACAAAACCGAGAATGACTTTTTAATTAATTTTATGCCCGTCTGAACTTGTTACCACGACCGTCTGCCGATGTTTAATTTTTTAAATCGATTATTTCAACGATTGCAAAATATTTGGATAAAAAAATGTCTTGGTATTTTGTAAGGAAATCAGGGCCATTATTTTTTTCTTTTCAATCCTATCTGTTACAAAACAGCGACCACTTCACGCAGCAGACGCGGGTATTTTGACCTAATTGGGTAGTAATTTTTTCGTGCACATTATTCTGGTATTAATTCGGCATTCGTAATTTTTATTTTTTACTTTTTTTAATTTCGTACCTGGTGAAGGCGACCACATCGAGCAAGCAGACGGGCGGTTTATATTTAACTTTGGGCTATATACCAAACCTTTGGTATCTTATAAGGCAGGTGATTTTACTCCCAGCTCTCGGTCTATAACTTTAAGTCAAATAAAATTATTCTGTTATTATTTAAAAAAATATCCACTATAATTCCCTGCTGGTTACCCACAGCGAAATATTTTTCGATAAAATTCATGTGTTGACATGATGACTTGTTAAAAACCCTTTTTGATTGGTTGAAAAGTACTGGTGTAAAATTTTTACTGAACAAAAATGGTTTAATTGTTATTTCGTAGATGTTGTCACAAC
Source organism: Polydrusus pterygomalis (assembly GCA_963969555.1). Classification (NCBI taxonomy): domain Eukaryota; kingdom Metazoa; phylum Arthropoda; class Insecta; order Coleoptera; family Curculionidae; genus Polydrusus; species Polydrusus pterygomalis. Next base: position 86,823,464 of record OZ018378.1, read on the forward strand.
AACAAAATATTGTGTGTTTTAAATTCTGACATTAGTAAAATGTATTATTTTTAGATGATATAATATATATTATATTATATTATTAATTTTAAATAATGTGAACCTAATACATCAAGGAGAAGTAAAAACATAACATGAAATAAAAATAATTACTTAAAATATTTGTTGCTAATCATATTTTCAGCTATCCACAGTATATTCGTATTTATATCATAATCCTATTTCACGTCCCAAATTGCATCATAGTAAATGTTTATTAAAATTAGCTATTCGAAAGGGCTTTTCAGACTATGTACAAATATAAGTCGAAATAAAAAAAAAGAAGATATGACAACATGGTCCAACTAGTAAATTTATTGAACGAGTTCTGAAATTTGTAGTTCGTCGTTATCATGGTGAAAACAAAATCAGCTGTTACTTAACCTGTTCTATTCCCTGATCTTTGGTTTGAACTTACTTATACAAATGAAGATGATTAATACTAAGCAGATATTTTTAACGCATGTGATTACTATAATATCAGAAATTTTCAGATTCCTACAAATACAGACAAAGTGACTTAATATTTTAATTATAATGTACATTCAAACCTTCCAATAATTTTTATCCCCGAAATAAAAGCATAATTTTTAATGGATAGAGGAAGTGGAAAAAGCATTATAAACTCAAACCTTGCATTACAACTTTATCCCCAATTTATTTTTAACGAATATATTTCATTACAAGCGGCACACGCAACCTCAGTGCATAACGAAGTTATGGACATAACTACATTTCCTTCAATTTAAATAAACTGTAATCATAAATTTAATTTATTTAATTTTTCAGATAAATTTAAGGGTTTACTAGGTACCAATTATTGCATTTTTGATACAGATAGATGCAAAAATTAATTTTAAAAAATCAATTTTACCAATTTCAAAATTATATTTGCTTTCGTACAATCAAAATAAAAATGTAATTCATAATATAAAACCCACGCAAACAAAACAACAGTCAACTAAAATACTAATTCCACCAAGGGCCTCACAAAAAATTAGTATTAAGTACCAATAAAAGCAAATAATTTTAGAACCTTTTGTTATTGAATTAGTAGAAGAAACAGAAATTAAGTTTGTTGAAAAAATGGAAACCGGTATTAAGTTGACAATATTTTGACAATTAACAAAAACAAAATTTAAGGTTAAGTTATTGTAACTCTGAGGAATATAAAGCCAGCCGTGATTTCTGTTACGAATACCGAGATATATTCTATTAATGGTACACCTTTAACATTGACAAACCAGAAAAAACATAAAATTAATTTGATAAACGAATGCCCAATTTTTTATTACCTAAAGTTTAAACGCAAGTAAATAAAATGCTTAATGACGGTATAATTCAAAACTTTAATTCACCTTGGTCAAGCGCCATTTGGGCACAAAAAAGTTAGATGCCTCAGGAAAACGCAAATGGAGAATAGTATGCGATTTTAGAAAACCTAATAATGTCACAGTAGATGATAAATTTAATCTACCAAATATAAACGACATTTCAGACACACTAAAAAAAGCCCAGTACTTTACAAAGATTGATTTAGCAAACTGTTTTCACCAAATCAAAATAAACCACGAGCCCTTACAGAGCCTTTTCGACAGATTTAGGTTATATTCAGCACAAAAGAATGCATTTTGGTTTAAAGAACGCTCTCGCAACGTTTCAGAGCGGCATGTGTTTTTTTTAGAATAAAATTTGCTTAAGGTACGGTTTCCTAGGACTGTAGGTTGCGGAGGACGGAACCGATAGCGGAGCGGAAACCCAGTATCGGTTGACGAAATCGGTCGCGGAGGTGGAGTCCTAGCATTGCAGTTTTAAAGATTTCCGCAGTAGTTCGTCGAAGTTTTGTGGCCATGGAGGACACATTAAAAAGAAAAACTTGTATCCTACTCCTGCTTAAAAAAGAAGCAGAAGAAGAAAATTGCGCCCTTCGTTTACTTAAGTATCGCAAAAGACGAAAAGTAGACGAACTTTTTTTTGTTCTTCTGTTTTTAAAAAGAAGACAAGAAGGCGCATTTAAATTGTGATCTTTGTAACCCTTAAGCTTACGATTTTACAATGCTGGATATTGTTTAACTAAATTTATAAAAGTTTCTTCTTCAACACACGACAATTTTTGATTGCTTATTTTTATTAAAATTCCGTTCCGCTCTCGGTTGAAATCAAGTATCGACTGAATAGAACCGACTACTGAAACCAACAAAAGTCAACGGACCGGACCGACTCTAGGAATCCGCCTTCATTTAAAAACGCACAACTGATTTCAGCGAACTTCGGTGGCGGTCGGTTTCGGCCGACCGACAGTCCTAGGAAACCGTACCTTTATACCTAGATGACATCATAATTTTGTCAAAATCCCTACAAGAACACATTCAAAGACTAAAATCTATATTCGAACGTTTTAGACAATCAAATTTTAAGATTAAGTTAGATAAATCACAATTTTTAAAGAAAAAAGTCGGTTATCTTGGGCATCAAACTACTAACGACGAAGTAAAACCTAACCAACAAAAAATTGACTCAGTCAACCCTATTCATGGATCACAAAAACAAATAAAATTATTATTATTATTAGGATTAGCCAGTTATTATAGGCGATTTAAAAACTTTTGACAAAATATCCAAACCGTGAACTATTTAATTTTAAGAAATAGTTCATGCTTAAAGTTGTGTTGAAAGTATGTGAAAGAAAGAAAAAACTAAAAGTCTTTCTCCACAAAATTTAATTGAATAAAAAATTCTTTATGGGTCTCTACATGTTTCGAACGTAGAAACGTTCATCATAAGAAGACAGAAAATTTATTTAATGCTGATGGTTTTAGCAGAAGAGAAAATGGTGTATTAATGGAGCTTTTATGGAATTAAAAAATTGATGTGTAGAAGTGACATAAATATATAAGTGACATATAAAAACATACTGAGGATATGAAAAAGTCTGTAAAAGGGATCTAAACCAACGAAATAAACTAAGGAAGAAGAAAAAACCTTTCTAAAAGAAGGGGTCGAAGGTTATTTTTAAATTTAAATAAAATATTTTTTTAGTATGCCTATAAGGATTAAAATTAGTCATAGTATTACGAAGATATCACAACCTGTAAAAATAAAAATTGACATTAAAATCAAAAAGTGAAGAAGTAGAAAATGTTTAGAACATTTTTTGAATAAAAAGTAAGTACTTACAAAATACTATCCAATAAGTGTTTTGTGGGGTACTGAGGGTTAAAGCCCAGTAACCCCACAAGTGGTTAATTTAAAACCAATGTAATTAATTAACAAATCACTCGTATTTTTAGAAGATAAAGTTCAAATAGTTGTTTGCGTCCACGTGTTGAGACAAAAGAGAATGAGAGATGAATTGATTGACAGTTATAATGACAGATAGTATGGCGGTAAAATTTAAATTAAGTAAATGAAAAAGAGAAAATTATTGTTCATAGAGGGACAGCTTAATTAAGGTTGGGTAGATATAACACTACAAACCAATAACCTAGAATAAACAATAAAATTTAAAAGCTAAGAAGCGAAAAAAAAATTTTATGTAAGAGAAAAATAATTTGGGTGGTTGAAGAATAGGTGTGTCCTGATTTTTTTTGTGTGTGGTGACATCTGTAGATGAAAAGATTAAATGGTACTATATACAAGTATACATGTCACAGTGTGAAAAATTGGTATTCTGCAATATATGTTCTGCCATCTATGAATGGGAAAAAGAGTGTGAATGTTTTTACTTTTGGTTGGTAATAAATATTAGTTTTGTGATGTATATGTCGTAGGCTAATGGAAGTTTTAGTCAAATGGCATTTGTCTAGGCAAATGCTATATGCCACCGTCTAAAAGGTATATCGGCAACCGGTTTGTTCGTTGTTGCCCAGAGCATTTTAAAAAAAAAATAAATTAAAAGAAAAATGCTCTGGGTAACAACGAACAAACCGGTTTCCGATATACCTTTTAGACGGTGGCAAATAGCATTTCTCCAGGCAAAAGCCATTTGCCTAAAACTACCATTAGCCTACGATATATTATATATGAAAAGAGTGGTGATAGGTAAATGGATTTTATAGTCATATAAAGTAAGAGAAGAAAATTTACTAAATTGTTTTTTTTGGAAATTGTGGTTGTCAAAAAGGGACAAAGAACAATAGAGAATGAGAAGAGAAAAAACAAAAATTATATTTTTACATTTAATCATTGAAGTTGAAAGCATTAAAAAATGAGAGCAACTGTGTTGTATTTGATCGTTGAGACAAAGGAAGTTGTTGTTGTTTAACGTTTTAGTAATTTCAAGAATTGCTAATAGGTCTAGTTTGTTTCCTTTGTTGCAAAAGTGTAAAAATTTTGTATGAGAATCAGAATTAAAAATATGATTATTTGAAAAGATATGTCTAGAAAAATTAGATTTTATCTTTGAAGGGGAAATATTTTGATTGTTAATCGTCTCTATCTCTTTACAGTGTTCTTTAATGCGGGTTGAAAAATTGCATCCTGTTTGGCCAATATATGTCGCTGTACAATCCTCAGTTGAGCAGCGGAAACTGTAAACTCCAGATTGTTTTAAGATAGTTGATAATAATTTGGTGGTGCCCAAGGCGAATAAAGGTAACTGTTTGGTTATTCTGTATAAACCTCAATACGTTAAAAAATTAACTTACTTCGTCTCATCTGACGATTTCACTTTATTACTATACAACCCTACAGAGAATTTTTTTCAATTTTTTAAGAATACTTTAAAAAAAACTAATAACACCCTAAATTTTTTCAACAATAATAAATTTAAACTTACCCATATAAACACTTCAACATCTTAGCTTCAAATCCATTTAACTAAAACCACTATTTTCATATAAACATCACAAAAGTAATCTTTATTATAGTTGTAAAAACTTTCACACTCTTTTTCCCATTCATAGATGGCAGAACATATATTGCAGAATACCAATTTTTCTTCCTGTGACATGTATACAGTACCAATTAATCTTTTTATCTACAGATGTCACCACACACAAAAAAATTTAGGACACCTATTCTTCAACCACCTAAATTATTTTTCTTCCACATAAAAATGTTTCTTTCGCTTCTTAGTTTTTAAGTTTTATTGTTTATTCTAGGTTATTGGTTTGTAGTATTATATCTACCCAACCGTAGTTGAGCTTTCCCTCAATGAACAATAATTTTCTCTCTTTCTACTTAATTTAAATTTTATTGCCATACTATCTGTCTTTATAGCTGTCAATCAATTCATCTCTCATTCACTTTTGTCTCAACACGTGGACGTGAACAACCATTTAAATTTTATCTTCTAAAAATCTGAGTGATTTCTTAGTTAATTACATTGGTTTTAAATTAACCAATTGTGGGGTTACTGGGCTTTAACCCTCTGTACCCCACAAAACACTTATTGAATAGTATTTTGTAAGTACTTACTTTTTATTCAAAAAATGTTCAAAACATTTTCTACTGCTTCACTCTTTGATTTTTATTTTATTTTTACAGATTGTGATATCTTCGTAATACTATGACTAATTTTACCCTTATAATGTCTTACCAAAAAATATTTTATTAAAATTTTAAATAACCCCACCTCTTTAAAAGGGTTTTTCTTCTTTCCCAGTTTATTTGGTTGGTTTAGACCCCTTTTACTGACTTTTTCACATACTCGGTATGTTTTAACTTTTCACAATTTTTTCTCATGTTATGTCACTTCTACACATCAATTTTTTAATTCCATAAAAGTTCCATTAAGATTCTACATCATCTTCTCTTCTGCTAAAACCATTAGCATTAAATAAATTTTCTGTCACCTGATGATGGACGTTTCTACGTTCGAAACATGTAGAGACCTATAATGCATTTCTTATTCTATTAAATTTTGTGGAGGAAGCTTTTTAGTTTTTTCTTTCTTTCCCATGAACTATTTGTTTATACATGTAAGGGGAAAAGTCGCTACAGCTATACAGCTAATTTAATCTGGAAAGCCTTGATCCCGATTACGTAAGTCAAACCTTAAAGATATTGAAAATTCGCTACCAACAAAATTAAATATAAACAATGTTAATAATATAATTCAAGATATTCAATTAATTCCATCCGAAAAAAATAAATTATTGTTTCTACTTTCAATTTTTGTATATATTTTATACTTTGTTCTGTTTTCTTTTTTTTGTTTTCCCAACAATTTTTCCAAAAAATCCCGGGGGCATGTAGGGCATTTATTCTCGATCTTTTGGTAAAGTTTACGTTTCGCTACGCATATGATACTAGGTTGCCCAATAAATATACGAAATTGGGTATACCAACTTTGTTGTTTGTTAGACTTCCTTAAGTGCTACAATTAAAGTAAATAAAATCACCGATGTGAAAATAAAAAATATTTAATATGTTTTCATAAAACCGTGTATTGAGTTTTCTTATAAAAATTGATAAGTTTTAACAAAAAATAAAGATGGTAAAAATATTTTGTTGTTGAAGTGTTTTAGGATATGTCTACTTAAGCAAATCATTGATTATTTACGATCGCTAAACTTAAAGGAATACAGATTATTTTTCTAATTGAAGCTTTTAAAAATTAATATCATGAAAACAATAATTGTTGACCTTTAATAATAATAAATAAAAAATTTTAATCGGTGCAGACAAACTTTTTTTTTTAATTGAAAAACTTTTTTAAATTTTAAAAAACTTTGTCTGCTCGCCGATTAAAAGTTTTCATTTATATTTAATACAGACATTAAAAACTACCAAAAATTTAAAAATATAAAATTTAATAATAATATAGGTAATAATATAGGTGTTGTATGCTTTTTTAGGATCTTAGCAAAACTTAGAAAGAACATAATTACAAGCATCATTGTTCTACAATCTTATAGAGTTCTGCGGGCAAACGTTCACAATACTAATTTCTATTGAACCTATATATCCATTAGATATTAAATCCGACAGGTTCAATTTTTTTCAAAAGTCAATTCCTTATAATCAAAACTTATAGTCAAACTCTAACTATATTTAAAGTATACGCGGGACTAGGTAACTTTTCTTATTTCCACATAAACTGCTCTGGCCGTTCTCTATGTAGTCATGTGTAGTATTGGTATTGATTATAAATATTGAAAGTGCTAAAATATATTTTTTTCAAAATTTAATGAGGACATTGTTTAATTGCAATTAATCAAGATGATTACAATTAATGAAAATAAATATTATTACGAAGACCAACAAAAATATAACAATTTAAACAGTGTTTAATAATTACCTAATTTGTTCCTAATGAGAAATTAGTCCTAGTATTAAAATAATATTTATAAAATTTCTAATGAAGTGATAATTACAAAAATATACATAATATGACGACAAAATTACTAAATGGTAGTCAGTGACATATCATCGCTCTCTCAAAGGACATAAGCGGGTGCTATGCATGTACAGTATAGTATAATTTATCCAAAGCCAGTGTGATGACATTCCAATCATTCCATACTGCATACAAACGGAGGTAAACAGTCTCAAAGAGACCGACCTCACAACCAGGGTTGTCAGATCTTTCTTCTTTAATTCTTTAAGTTTTTTTATTTAAAATGTTTCTTTTATATCAGTATTCAATTGTTAGTCAGTAACTTTCTTTAAAAGCTAGTTTGCAAATATACTTTAAACCGAGGAGTTTTGAGTGTGACAGAAAAAATAACAAGCCATTCATTGTTATAATAATACATTCTTTAGTCCTTAAGAAACAATATAACTGAAATCAAGACAAAAACTGTTTTCAGTGTTTAAAAACAACTAATTAACAAACCCTTGTTTCTCGTATATACTTACATTGTGCTTACAAATCCAAAAATTTTGAAGAGTTGGCAACAGCAAGGGATACAAGCGCCAGTTAAAGCGGTTCGTATAAGCCGAAGCGGTACGCAGCCCGTCTAACGATCGATTCTGTCAGACAGAGATAGGCCAGTGACCGCCGATGGCGTGGAAGAGACGAAGATAAAATATACGTCATTTGGAATTTGTGGACGGGCTGGACAATGGTCCCAGAATGGAGTTTAGGTAAAAAAATTAAAGCATTTTGTGAGCAGTGTCGTGCCTTGTCAGGTTTATTTTTCTGATTTTAGTTTTGTGTATAGAATTTTTGAGTTACCTTATATTTATTATTTTAATATAATATTATTATATATACAGTGGGTTTATAAAGTAGTGTAGTATGTACAAACACCTAATGTAAAACAAACTTATAAGTGTGTATACGCATTTTAATTATTTGTTTGGGACGCCTATGGTTAGGAAATTCCTACAGTTTAATGTCATTAAATTGACCTAAGAAACAATATACAGCTCAATATTAAATAAATCCACATTCATATCCACATTGCATAAATTACTCTTTCAATAATATTTCCTTGGAAAGAAACGAAGTCGTATTTGCAAAAATTGAGTTTTTTAGTTTATTACTTACTATACTGGTACATTAGGCTTTGCTTTACTATATTTAGAAGGTCTGAAAGTTGTATTTTTATAGAAAAAAGTGATTTTACATGTTATTTATTTGTCGCATCTGCAGAAATATATTAGATATCAGGCCAATATTGACACATAGGACAAGAACAGTAGATAGATTGACACCTAAAGGAATTCACAAGGTAAGAAACGCCAAATTACCAGACATTTCGGCAAGTCGATTACCCTTCCCGCAAGACAAATTTTTAATGAGTTTATATCTAATTTAGACAAATTAATACAATATTTTACCTAGCAATCAATTTGGCTTCAGAGCTTATTTTAACACAACGACATTTCTATGTAAACTTAAAGATGATATTTTAGAAAATTGGGATTTAAATTTTGTTACTTACTGTATTGTTTTTTTAGATCTGGCCAAGGCTTTTGATTCTCTAAATCATGCAAAATTGAAAATTATAGGATTTAGTAAACACAGTTGTGAATGGTTTGCTAATTAATTTTTCTACCACGGTATCTAAAATACTATTTCACACATTGATTACAGTAGCTAACGTTTGTCTTTAAACAACGATGACTGAAGTACAATGCATTCCTATAGGATTTACTTTTTTTCTATAAGAAATGTGTTGGCCGCCATTTATTTTGGGCATCGGCATTAAATTATATTATATTAACGAATTGTCAGTGCCGATACAAGCGTTGTATGAACAGTATGATCAACACATTTAAGAAGGTTCATTACAAATTAATTTGTACAGTTTATGAATTTCCTCTTTATTGAAGTAAAAATTATGGACTCTGATATAGATATACGACACGTACTCCACCAGATATTACGGATGGAGCAAAAACAGCAAGTGCGTTTTTATTACTTCAAAAGTCGAAGGGAATTTATGAATGTACATACGATAAATTTATGAATTTGCGCAGTAAAAACAATATTTAATCCTTTTCTGAAAATGTTATACTCGCATACCTATCAGAATCAGCGAAAAATATTAAATCTAAAATTAAAAATACTCTGAACATTAAAAATAATATTAAAATCGGTAAATATCCAAAAGTTCATGCCTACTTAAAACGCAAGAATAAAGGACGATGCAAACAATTCTCGTGTATTGGAGAACAAACACATTTTTAAGTTTATAAATAAGGCGATTGACAAAAATTATTTATTAACTAAAGCAATATAACTATTTGGAATTGGAAAATGCTAGTTAAAATAGGTGCAGATTTGTTAATGTTATAACAACACGGGAGTCTTCAACGGTAGCTGAAATTTACGTAAAAAATTCCCTTAATAAAAAGAATGATATTTTTTCTAATAGACATTTATCAAAAACTACAAACGTTAAATTTGTTAATCTGACAAACTGTAATAATGGTTACCATTTTTATAAAGAAGAAAATTAAATATTTCAACTTAAATATGTATTTGCATTATTTATGGTCATAGAAAGAGTAGAGTAAGTAACACGTGCATGAATACTTTTCCCTTCGGTTTGGGCCGCAAACACCACATTCCTGTATAAAAGTTTACGTCACGCATTTAATACACGATATACTATACAGGGTTCCCCATTTAAAACGAAACAGGCTAAATATCTGGTTCCACGTTAATTTAAAAAAAAAACGCTCGGACCCGTCCATTTTTATTTCGACGGGGACATCTTTTGCGTATATTGTCAATATTGTTACTTCAAGCCCCTAGGAGGGAGGGAGGGGGGGGTGAAATCTAAATCTTAAATGGATACCCCTATTTTATATAATTTCTTTGGATTCTCCATAAAATTCTGAACATTTTTTAATAAAAGCATTATTAGTCTATACTAAACAGTTTCCGAGATATTGACTCTTGAAAAATGAGATTTTTGAACTGACGCTGTCAGCGTCTAGCTTTCTAACTGTACGTCTTAGAGTAAAACGGCTAACATGTCCCTGTCTTCAATTTTTATTATCTTTCTAATAGTGTCAACTTCCGGTTAAACCGGAAGTACTATATTCCTTACAAGCGGGTTAACCGGAAGTTGACACTATTGGAAAGATAATAAAAATCGAAGATAGGGACATGTAAGCTGTTTTGCTCTAAGACGTACAGTTAGAAAGCTAGACGCTGTCTAAGTTCAAAAATATCATTTTTCAAGAGTCAATATCTCGGAAACTGTTTAGTATAGACTAATAAATGCTTTTATTAAAAAATGTTCAGAATTTTATGCAGAATCCAAAAAAATTATATAAAATAGGGGTATCCATTTAAGATTTAGATCTTACCCCCCGTCCCTCCTTGTAGCTTGAAGTAACAAAATTGACAATATACGCAAAAGATGTCCCCCTCGAAATAAAAATCGACTGGTCCGAGCGTTTTTTTTTAAATTAACGTGGAACCAGATATTTAGCATGTTTCGTTTTAAATGGGGAACCCTGTATAATGGGTTCTGACACTAGTTCTCAGTGAGGGTAATACGAGAAAATGTGGTTCTCACGGCTTCCAGCCTCAGCGTAATGTGGTCGTTGCCTTGATGCCGCTGTTCCTTTATTTTGGTGAATGATATCGTTTTGGCGTAGTTAATGGTTTTTTTTAGCGACGCCATAGAAATCGCTGTGCTCCTGGCGAAGTCTGTCTCGTCGGTTGTTGATCGTCTAACTGGGGGGGGTGTTTTTCCGTTAACACCAGCATTTTCATGGGTGCGAAGCATTGTTCACTCTCCGTACTAAACCTCGTCCTCTTGTTGGGTAGCCAGATGAGGCAAAATTAAAGTTAGAAGTAGTAGGGCGCCAGATGGTAAGGACGTATAGAGGAAATAAGACAACACTTCGCGGGTCAGTAGTTTAGTATAAGTTCCAGTTCTAGTACAATCTAAAATTTCAAAAGAAAAAACAAACTTTAAGGAATCTCCCGCATAATTTGCATAAATTAAAATAAATTTTTAAAGGGTTTATTTACCTAAAGCAGGTATTATGCCAGCAATCTCAAAAAATGGATCTTACATTAGGCACCACAGTGACTTTAAAGGAGTAAATTAAAACTGTGTAAAATATTTTTAATATAATATATTATTTATATTAAGGCATGGTCGACTCGAAAAATAAGGAATAACAAAAAATGTAGTGTTTTAGAATACACGTAAAACGGATCAAACATGCGGGAATAGCGTGACAGATCACCCAAGTAGCACAAAATAAGTACAAAGGAAATACTTTCTTACAATATAATACTTAACTGGCACGACAAGTGTATTTAAAAGGTTTAAAAGTTTTAGTTTCTGAGATACAGAAATCCTTCTAAAATTTTCAAACGCCGTTTTTATCCCCTTAGGGGTTGATTTTTAAAAAATCCTTTCTTAATGAATGTCTACAATATAGGAAGAGAACCTCCCCGAAATTTTGTGATTAGAGGTTTGGACTGGGCGATGATGAATCAGTCAGTAAGTCACTTTACAATTGTATAATGCAAAGAAGTAGTCCATTCTCCAAGAGACCCGTTTCTATTACCAAATAAAAACTAAAAAGAGGAGAGGAGAGGGTAATAATGAGGAGTGATTTTTCAAATTGTTTATTGGCTTACAAGAGGTATGTGGATGATATATGCATTGTTTGGAGCGGAAGCGATGATCAATTAAAACAATTTTTTGGTTTTGTCAACAATTTACATCCTACAATAAGTTTTACTCTTGAATTAGAGACAGAAGGCAAATTACCCTTCCTGGATCTCCTTTTAACCAGGAATAATAACAAAATTGATTTTGAAGTCTATTGAAAACCCACATCAACAAATAATATTATCCAGTTCACTTCAAACTCACCTTATTCGCATAAATTTTCGGCGTTCAACTCGTTCTTTTATAGATTGTTTAAACTGCCTTTATCAAAAGTTGCCTTTAATAAAGAACTCGGAATAATAAAACAAATAGCTGTAAATATTGGATTTCCTATAAAACTAATTAATAAACTTTATTATAAATTTTTAAACAAATATAGAATGTCTTATAACATTTTACACTCGAATACAAAGGTTGAGAGCAATAAGTATACATCCTTGACTTTTTTTGGAGCCATTTCTCAACATTTAAGTAAGTTTTTTAAACCTCACAACGTATCAATAGCGTTCAAAACCATCAACACTCTTAAACAGAATATAGTCAAAACAAAAGATAGGATCGACCCACTTTCCAAATCCGGTGTTTACTCTTTACATTGTGGTGACTGTTCGGCTGTTTAAGTCGGACAATCAAGACGAAAAATATCAACCAGAGTCCGGAAACATCTTAGTTTTGTAGATAAATATCAAAACACCGATATAACAAACACAAAGTCGGCATTCGCAAACCATTTATTGGAATCAGGACACCAATTTTCAGTACCTGAAAATATAAACATCATTCATGAATGCCATAAGAGCAAAAAGTTGGATTTATTGGAGAAACTCGAGATTACAAAAGCAAAAAAGAGCCCTGTCCTTACCTGTGTTAACGACGTTTTCAATTTTGAACCCTATTTTATTTTTAATAATATAAACGATTAATACTTAAATATACTTAACCACATATTTTTCCCGCCTTTTTTCATGTAAATAATACAACGACTTTGACTGACAGCTCTTCTTCTTTTTTAATTTTGAATCAGGACATTAGAATGTGGGCTATTATCTGTTCTTACTGAGTTACCACCAAGTCCCTGGCCCTACCGTAAACTGTTTGGTTATTGTTACTTTCTTTTTAATTGTAATGTTGAGGTGTGTAATTATTTATTAACTTTTAATTTCGTGTTTTAATGTTAGGTAAGAAAAAAATTTAGGGGGTCTTTCTATTTAATGTTATGTTTTAAAAAACTTTCTAGGTCTGATGATGCCCATATAGGGCGAAACATGTCACCTTTTTAAATAAATAGTGATTGACGAGACGACGACTTTGCGTTTTTAGTTTTAATTTGGTAATTGTATAATGGATTAAAAAATATATATTAAACTAAACTTGCATTAAAAAGGCTGCTTTTCGACATTGCCATTTTATTATAATATATCTAAATATAAAAAATATGTCACAAACAGTTGAGGAAGATGTTTTAATATATTTTCTAATTTTTTTATTAATCCAACTATCTAAAAATAAAACAAAATATAAACAGTAATTACAAAATACACTGATGCCGTACGTATGTCTTTTGTAATAACTGTTTATGTTTTGTTTTATTTTAATTTAGTGCCGTATGACCTGTAATGTTTTGTCTTGACTGTCCAGTTGACCAAATTTTTTAAACCTGCTAGCCCTGATGATGGCTTTTAACCGAACCTCATAGGTAGTAGAATATCTATTTTTTTATAATAAAAATGTCAAGGACGTACTTGACCTTTCATTCAGTTCATAATGACCCTTCTGGAAAGTAGATAATATTTTGTAATATTTACAAGTGGTTGGGATTTTTGGTACTTTATGGAAAATTTCTCATACGTAAAAGAGATTAGGGAATTAAATAGGGCATGATAAAATATAATCTCGCTCAAGTACTACCTAAGAACTATTTAAATAGGTTGTCTTTTAGTGTTATATATTATATTTTATAAACTTTTGCATCATCCCATTAAATTGAAAATGGACATAAATTTAATTATTTTTCTCGGGATAGCTATATTTGCCAGCTTCCAGTCTGAAGGTATGTTACCGTTTAAATTAAATGCATTTATAAGTCAGCATAACAAACTTTTATTTTCTTTATGCCCTTTACATATTCTGTTCAACAATAAATTTTCTATGAACTTAAAGATATATATTACAACTTTCTGCAGCATCAAAAAACCTTCCTAAAATTATACTTATTTTTAAATTAATATGGGGTTTGGAACATTCAATTTGTATTGATTTTTTTTTTAGTTTAACGTGAAGGCGAGAGAAAAAAAGTAGAGTATTTTTGGCTGTTTTTTTATTATTTAACAATTTATATTTCACATTATGTCAAGTAACACATAAAAAATTAATAAAAAAAATCACCCGACTGTAACTACTAATCGTTAGATACATTTGTACCAAACCTCACGAAATGAATACATTCTTAAAAAATCAACAGCTGAAAAATCATTTAAAGGTCTTTTGATATACACCCTGTGTTGAAGAGCGAAACTAATATTCGTATTAAGGTACCTTATAGTAATAAAAGGTCAAATATTCTTAGAAGAAATTATTGCAGATGTAATTAATTATTATCATCTAAAGTACGAGCTTGTACTTCAGGAAGAATAAGTTTTTTTTAACAGTGGATACAATGTTTCGTTATTAATATTTGCGGACTTCCGTGTAGTCACTAGTTTTCAGTTTTTGGAGTTAAATAATAATAATAATAATAATAATAATAAAGACTTTTATTAGCATAAAATATGTACATAGCTGAGAAAAGAAAAGAAATTGACCAAACTCAGAGTGGCGAAGTCTAGCTAACAGGGCTACTCCAACTCAACCACTAAACTGAGAAGGTAGTCGTCTTGAAATATATTAATATAAAAAATAAATAACTAATATTATAATGCATAGCAGCGGATGTATTGGTCTGATAAATATGACATTTATTATAAACTAATGGTAAAACTAAATTAAACGATAAAATGGGAAACGATTCCGTCCCCGTAAGCGCGGTCCCGGGCAGCAAAAGTGGTGAAACAATTAATGTATTACTGCTTATTGAACAGGTACGCATGAAGCTTAAACTTAAACTTATTAATATTATACAACTTAAATTCGTTTGGAATTGAGTTATAAAATTTTATAGCATTATAAGTGAAACTTCTTTGAAATAATGATGTTTTATATTGGGGTATGGTAAAACTGTTCTTGTATCTGATATTTCTTTTGTGAATGTTGTCCCTGGAAACGAACTTATTTTTAAGTTTTTTTGATGTATTCTCCATGGTAAGAACTTTATGAATAAAATTACCCAGATGAAAATTACATCTATTTCTCATATTAAGCCATTTGCACTCATTTATTTTATTTATTTATTTATTTATTTATTTATTTATTGATAGTATCAACAACTTAAAAAGTTAATTATAGATACATAACCTATTTCTAAAAACTTATACCTAAGCTATAATACTAATTCAATTAGCATTACAATTACAGTAATTGCCTAAGCAGTTCATTCCTTAATTTTAATTTGAATTTTTCACAGTTTACATTATATATGTCAATGTCTCCACAATATTTATTAAAATAGGAGCACAGTCTTATAAGTGGTGAGTTTTTGTATAAATTTGTCCTTGGTGCAGGAACATAAAATATATGTGCGGATCTAGTATTGACTAAACCTATTCTAAATGGAAGCTGTCCTAAGAACTCTTTATTATCTATTTTGTCTGTAATTATTTTATATAGGAAAATAATTCCTGCTTCTAGACGCAATAGTCGTAGAGAAGGGAAATTAAACAAATTACACAAGAGCCTTTGATCTGTACCTCTTGGCGGATAAACTGAAAATGACTTATAGTACAAAAATTTTAAAAATTTACGCTGAACAGATTCCAAGAGAGTAATCTTATTGGCATACTGAGGATCCCAAATAGTGCATGCATACTGAAGTTTTGTAACTACCAGGGATTTATACAAAGTTATTATGGCGTTGACATTTTTAAAGTATTTACAAGTTCTTATAATAAATCCTAGCATTTTTAAAGCACTGGCAGTAATATTATCAATATGCCTAACTTAGGATCAAAATAGACACCAAGATCTCTGTGAAAATCCGTTCTCTTTAGAGGCACATTATCAATGCAGTAATTAAAATTAATATTTTGAGTTCTACATGTAAAGGACATTATCGCACATTTACCTACATTTATATTTAAATTATGTTCTCTACACCAACGCACAACTAAATTCAAATCGTTTTGTAGGGTCCTTGCATCACGTTCATCCACAATAGTATGAAATAACTTATAATCATCGGCAAAAATAAGACCTTTGGTGAAATGAACGCTCACTCCAATTTTATTGATAACTAGTAAGAACAGAAGTGGTCCAAGATTTGAACCCTGGGGCACCCCTGATGTGGGTGAATATATTTTTGAAGTGTAGCCCTTAAGTTCAACGAATAATGATCTTTTATGCAAATATGATGATAATAATGAGATAATGTTTTCGTCCACTGAGAAGTCTTGAAGAGCTGTAATTATCTCGCCAAAGTCCACCTTGTCAAATGCTTTTTCCAAATCGTTGAAAATAACATCAACTTGTTGGCCGTTTTTAAAAGAATTATGAATGAATTGTGTAAAATTTATTAAGTTAGTTATAGTTGAGCGCTGGGGTAAAAATCCATGTTGCTGGTCCGAAATTATGTGTTTAACATCGTTATATATTCTATTACAAATAATTAATTCTAAAACCTTTGAGCAAGCTGAAACAAGACTAACAGATCTATAGTTTTTAATGTCATTCCTATCACCACACTTAAATATCGGAATAACCTTACTTTCTTTCCATTTTGTGGGATATATTCCTTTTTTCAGACAGAGGTTAAAAATATGTTTTAGCGGCTTTACAAAAGAATCAACACAACCTTTAAGAACATATGCAGGTAAATTATCTGTTGCTACGGACCTGTTGACTTTTAATTTTTTAATTGCTTCCCTAATTTCGACCTCGGTAATTTCTTCAAAAGCAAAACTGCAAAAGGTGTTAAAATTATTGGTGTAAGGTTGATTGTTATTATTATAAACAGAACTAAAATATTCAGCAAAAGCATTTGCAACACTTTGAGCCCCGTTAATCTCGTTTTGATTGATAACCATATTATCAGGAATGTCGGAATTATTTTTCTGATGTCTTATAAACTGCCAAAATGCTATAGGATTTGATTTGATTTCATTCTGCACCCTTTCCTGGTACAAAACATATGCAGTTGTGCTTTGGGTTT
The DNA here is from genome assembly GCA_963969555.1 of Polydrusus pterygomalis. Lineage (NCBI taxonomy): Eukaryota > Metazoa > Arthropoda > Insecta > Coleoptera > Curculionidae > Polydrusus > Polydrusus pterygomalis. The sequence continues at coordinate 86,840,843 of OZ018378.1, forward strand.
TTACCAATTGCCGATACTCTTTATACCTTAACTCCCATTTTTGTTGACCAGTTTTTCTAAATTTTTTCCTAAACCTATCTTTCTTTTTAATATTCTTAATAATCTCATAATTATACCAAACTGGGTATTTTCTTTTAGAATGTCTGGTTAAGGGAATGCAAACATCAAATATCGTATAAAGATTACTATAAAACTTATTTACTGCTACATTAACATTATTTTGGTTAAATACTTCGGACCAATCAACATCTATTAACTCTGAATATAATACTTCAAAATTACCCTTCTTAAAGTTATATTGAATTTTATCATTAAAGTGATTTCGCGACTGACTGTTACCTACATCTAATTCCAATTCAACACGCAAAGAGGGATGATGGTTGTCTTCTGGTAAAAGTGGCATGCTGTCTTTACTAACATGTATCATAGAAAAATTACTAATTACTAGATCTAACGTGCGGTCTTGACTATTTTTAACTGAACTAAATTGAGAGTATGCATTAAAGTCCAGAAAATTATTTAAATGCCTTAGTCGATCACTACCTCCTATTGAATTGATATTGTACTCGGGAATATTAAAATCACCGACCATAACACACTTTTTGCTAAATAATTTCTCTTCACAGTTTTCATAAAAAGCGTTTAATTGATCTAAATTGTTCCCAGGAGGTATATACACTACAATGATACAAAATGTCCCCATACTTCCAGATATTTGAACACAAATAGCATCCATAGTTGGATCATCAAACAAATCTATTTGTCTTGCCTTTATATGTTTAGCCACCGCTAGGAAAACACCTCCACCTTGAGATTTACCGGTAACCAATGCATTTCGATCTTTCCGAAATAAATTAAAATTTTCGCAAAATTCACTTGTAAAAACAGACGGATTTAACCAGGTTTCCGTGGCAGCGATAAAATCATAATCTGATACATGTATTGATGCTTTAAGTTCTGCCAGTTTGCTTTTTATTCCCCTCATATTTTGGTAATATATAGTGTACTGATGATTAGTATCCGATGTGCCATAGGAAGAAGAGCCCAAACCATCCGCCGTTGACTCATCAAAGCTAATGTCTTCGGTAGTAGCCCTGGTTGTTTCTAAAACTACCGTTGTAGCTTCTTCGAAAAAACCTTTTTATAACAACATCTTTGGGCCAATTGGCGCTATCTAGTACTTCTGCAAATCTGCCTTGAGGGACATCTACCTTAAAACTAGCATAATCTGTTGACCTGGTATTTAATTTCTGAACATTGTACTCCATCCCAATAAATTTAGTACTTAGGTAATTTTGAACATCATTATTGGTCATAGTAACATCAAGATTTCCTATGTATATTGGTTTGGTATTATTTTCGGGCTTTCCTGCAACTAGTATAGTATTGTTGGTTCTATCACGGTTGGGTTGTGAGTTCTGTGTAATCAAAGGCTTGGTTTTCAATGTAGTACAGGTATCTTCCTTATCCTTTGATATAATTTTATTTACCTCCTTATTGCCATACTCTTTAAAGCTTTTTTTTAGATGTTCAATTTCCTGTTGCAAAAGTATGATTTTATCTTCATGATCCCGTAATTTTTTTAACAAAATTTCTGAATGTGTACAGTTTTCTCTATTGCCCTGATCCAAACCACTTCTCATATCGTCCTTGATTTCTTTATTTAGGTCAATAAGACTTTGAACTCCTAGTTTTTGAGCCTCTATTTCATCCTGAACTTCCTGCATTTTGAGTTTGTGGAATTCCATTCCGTCTTGAATATTCTTAAAGTTTTTCCCACAATCTAAAAACCCTTTTTCGATGTTAGTTTTGATGCTACTTTTCAAACCATTAATCAGATCATTTGTTTTATCACAAGTTGGCTTCAGAGGGGAAATTTCAGATATTATGTTAGTGATGGATTTGGTATTGCTTTCCACCAATTTAAATGCCTTTTCAATTTTATTATCATTCCTAGAGCATAGTGATTTTATGTCTTCAATATTGGCAAGGATAATTTTCATATCAGCATTTGCAATTCCTGTTTTTTGTTTAACACAATCCTTGCAGTTGTATCTAACACAAGGTGACCTATTTTTTACGGTTACTCCCTTCTGTTCTGAGGCTGACAATGAGGAGCAGTTAACACAAAGGTATGTGTTACAAGTATCACATTTGGCGTGAAAATAACTACCTACTTCCTCCGCATCACATGTTCTGCATTTAGTCATTTTTGCAAATCCTTATTCAGCTGGACTAGAAGTCACAATTTAATGGTCTTCCTATTAAATGCAAAATATCAAATTCTTATTTTGCTGGACTAGATTTATATCAAGATAAGCTGCTTTAGTTTACATGCAAAAAATACAGTGTTTATTATTTTTGTTGGGCTATTGTTTGCACTTAAATGTAAGCTATTTAAGAATCCACAACACTTTAACTTGTAATATTAATCCAGCTGGTAGTATGCAGAGTAATACATAACTAGTGAAAAAACCAAAATTTTCTATCAACTATGACCACTGAAAAATCGAGTAGAAAGCAGAGCCAATAACACTCACACTCAATAATATAATAAAAAAAAAAAAAAAAAAAAAAAAAAAAATGGGTTATATGCTCGCGTTTTCTTATTCCGTAAATCAGTCTACAACAGGAATTTTGCATTTTTTGTATTCTATTCTTTTCAATTTCATGTAAACAAGGCATATAAATGAAGTCGCAGTAGGAGTAGTGTGACAGAACTAGACTGTCGCAGAGCATTCTTTTAAGTTTTTGATCGAGGATATGTCTATTATTGTAAATTAATTTTAAGGAATAAAATCCTTTTTTATTAATATTTTTTACGTGTTCTTTGAAGCGCAGCTCCTCATCCAAAACAATACCAAGATTTTTCGCTGAATGTACATAAGGAAGATGAACGCCGTTTAGAGAAATGTTCACATTATTTTTTACAGTGTCACGATTACCTTTGTTTGCAAAGCACAAAATTTTGGATTTTTCCGAATTTAATTTAAGGTTATGAGTATTAGATAGGGAAATAATGGTTTCCAAGTCAAAATTCATTTGCTGGATAGCATCCAAGTAGTTTGTTGGGAAGAAGCTCAGGTGAAGTTGAGTATCGTCCGCGTAAGCGTCTGACTGACAGAATAGCGTAGAAGTTATTATCTCTGCTGTATAAATAATGAATAATAGTGGAGATAGAATGGAGCCTTGCGGAACCCCTGAAAGAATGTCAATCGGATTGGAGTGTATGTTGTCAACAACGACTTTTTGAGCACGGTTGGTTAAAAAAGATGATATTAGTTTAACAGAATCCACGTCAAACCCATAATAATGTAATTTAGAGGACAAAAGCCTATGATCAAGTGTATCGAAAGCTTTGGAGAAATCCAACAAGATCAACAGGCTGGCCTGGCCTTTATCATAGGCGGTCATAATATCATCTATAACTGAACTTAATGCTGTGGCCGTACTGAAATTTTTTCGAAAACCACATTGGTTGTCAGGAAGAAGTTGTATGTGCAAAAGTGAACACAATACAAGAGCCTAAAGTCATATTATCGTATGAATGTAAGTATGTTAGTTACTTTTTGACTTACTATCGTACAGTGGGTGGTTCCAGTATTGACCCATAAGACAGTAGATAGATTCATACCTTAAGAAATTGACGAGGATAGGAAAGCCAGATTACCAGAGGTGATTCCGAAAAATCGATTACTCTTTTTGCCAGACAAATTTTTAATTGTTTCATCTTTTTACTTACTAAAATAAGAGTACTTTACAGCTAAAGTCTTAGTATGCTTATATACATTTTGGTATGGACATACGAAGATAAGAAGTCGTATCTAACAATAATTAATTTTTTTTCATGAATACCGCTATTTAAAATGATTACTTAAAATGATTTTTCATATATTTAATTTCACAAATAATTTTTTTTATTCCACTATTTATACCTATAGGTTTTCTTGTATAAGTATATCCTAGACTTGGGTACTAAAATAGAAGAGTATCGCAAAAAAAATAGAGATAGCAGATCATTATCTAGAAATTGTCTGATATCTCAAAACTTCGTTTTTGCAGATACGACCTTCTGTCTTTTTAGGTCAGAATACCGCACCAGTCCATAATAAAATTGCAGAACTTAATATAAATATTTCTAGCTAGAGGAACCAATTCCATTTAATGACAATGCCAAGACAGTTCGCTTGGCAGCAGCTAATGAAACGGTTCCATTCCATATACAGGGTGTTTTGGCTGGATGGGGCCTTAATAAAACTTATGGTGATTCGTCGCCATATTTACAAAAAATTAACCGAACACTTCTAACGGACGAAGAATGCACAAAGAAAATTAACGATTACAGCCGAACGGAGAGCTTTAATTCAACTCACCATATATGCAGTGATGATTACTACGATGGGGAATGTTCTGTAAGTTTTTCTAACTTATTTTAGTTTACGGTAAAAAAAATGTAATGTCACGGTGTATGGAGGCTAACGAGCAAAACGAGTTAAATTATTATAAGAAATTGTTGGCGTCTATCTCGTTTTTCCATTGTGGAATTAAATTGTGCACCAAACCTAACCAAAAAGTTACCTAGTATGATTTAAGATATCGGCGCAATTTATTTTATACTAAAAATTAAAAGATTTTTTATTATCCAGAGATGTTCGTTATAAACTTGAAAAAGCTGTGTATTTGTTTAAAAGTCGGTACAGTAGGGAACAGAACAGAAGCAGTCAGTACTAAATTAGCAGTAGCCGGGGAAAGATTTAGGAATATTGAATGTAGACTAAGGTGAATCTCTTTCCTCCTAAATTTTTCTTCCATCAATCCATCTAACCAACCGTCGTGGAACTTCCGATCCAAAAACTTAATTTCCTATATTTCGGTTCTTTATAAGAACTTATAAAGTGCGTCTTCCTCTAATGAAAAGGATACCCAGAATTAATAGGTTTCCTAAATAGTAAAATGGCTTATGGTTGCAGTGTGAGTTTATTCCGAAGTCACTCCCAGAGCGAATGAAAATATAGAAAATATCATCAACATTCAGCAACAACCTATAGTAGACTTGAAAATAGTTTCTTTATGAATACCTTCTTATCATAAAATATCCACGGTTACAAAGATAAAAGGTGATCCAGGTAAAAATTTATTATGGAAAATTGGCGATGATTTGAAAATGGTTAATAGGGTATGAATCAAATTTTGTGTAGTAATGTTTTTAAGAACACGAAAGACAATTTCAAAATAAGTTTTAAGCTACCTGCAAGTTGACCGTAGCTACTTGGTAAATTTTTGCATATATTTTTTGTCTCTCATATTTCTGCGCGCGTCACCTTCAAAATTGAAAAAGAGGTATTTTATAAATAAAAACTTTAGCTCGATATTTCAGTTAGTTTTTGAGATATTTACGATTAAATACTAGGTGGGTAGAATAGAGTGGGAAGGCAACCAAGCAAAACAATGGAGACAATCTATTCGATCTTCACAGACGGTTCAAAAACGGAGGCCGGAGTAATAGCCGGTATCTTCACCGAGAGCATGCAAATAGTCTTATATCGACTAAATCAAGTCACTTTGTATTGGGTTCCTGGACATTGCAATATAGATCTCAAAGGGGCTGCAGATGCGCTCGCCAGGGAAGACGCAGGCAAACTAGCAGAGACTCGTGTGGCTGGACTACTGGGACCGGTCAAAGAAAAGGTACATCGGATAGCTTAACAACTTGCGCAAGGCAGATATATAGAGCTATCAACCTGCAGCATCTCCAAGCAATTGTTGCCCCTACTTGATAACAGAAAAATCGCAGCGTTATTATACCACAGTCGGAAAGACCTAAGAAATAACACTGTCGCAGTCACCGGACACCGCTAGAAACGCCGAAGGTATGCAAATAACTGCTAACGACTTTTTCAAAAGTTGCAAAGATAAGGAAGAGGAGGAATGTATTCAACATTTCTTGTGTGAATGTCCTGGTATCGCGAAAAGAAGGTTTATTGCGTTAGGCGAACTATTCTTTAATAATCTGGAGGAAGTAGGCAACTTACAACTTGGCTGACTCACTAAGTTTATTTACAGTAGTGGCTGATTTGAACGAGCTTCTATGTTCAACGCAGCCCCGGATCTATGGGGGGGGGGGGGGGGGGGGGCAAGCCGTGGCCTATGCCCTGGACGGCAAGTTCAAAGGGCGGTCAAATGCACACTTTACAGACGAATGGACAACTCATCTTTTACTTAACTTTAAACACGGAATAAATAATAGTACAAGTACAGAAATTTCATGGCCATATCAACTCGACCGATAGCCAGAGCGCGGCGTGAGACGTGCTGCACGAACATTTCTATTGTTTCTTTAAATCATATATAGGTATTTTTGTAACATGGATAATCCTGTTCATGATATAATTTGTTCTTTACACGAAACGCCATTTTAGAGACTTAGAGATGATGACAGGAGAGATGTAATAAATAAAGGTCTCCCTACTCCACCTCTTAATGTTTTAAAACGTGATCATAAACAAGGACATAATTTTTCGCGATCATTTAATACTCAATGGTAAAATAGTCACAAGACTTACAAGTGGCTTTGTGGGAGTTATTTTAATCAAGGGTTATTTTGTTCGTTGCGTGGTGTGGTCTAAATTTTCTTTTCTCTCTTTTTATTTACGTAAATAAGACAAAGTAAGATATTATGATAATCATAGGAAAAATTAGGTACTATATCAGGTAATTCCGTTTGGTTGTAGGTTGTAGGACTTCTAGGTTATTTCAGTCGTGGTCGCGTACGTATATAGGCGATTACGATTATAGATAATAGAAAAATTATACGTATATTTTAAAGGTTTTAAGGTGGCTTTTGGGTTTTTTAAATTATTTATTGTTTCAGTAATAATAAATGTTTCAAAAAAATTATATTAATTATTATTGTTGTAATTTTTTTTCGTTTAAGTGATAAAGCAATAATTTATTAACATTAAATTATTGACCAAAATTTGGGTGTGGTCCAAAACACTGTTCGCCTGCGGCGCAAATAGAGCTTTACGCCTCTATCATGCATGTTGCCTACCCGCATAAATCTGCTAGCTAAAATTATATAGATAATAAAGGGGGAAAAAATATAAGTGGGTGGGGGAGGCATTTTTCAGTTTTTGCCCCGCCTTAAAAAAATTGAAGATCCGGGGCTGGTTCAACGTCGCGCTAACCATTAGAAAGCTGATGCGGATAGGTTTCGGGGAATACATAGGTTAGGTTAGGTTAAAAGTGAGTGGGTTACAGCTAACCCTCCACTGCGACCATGCGATCTATTGTGGCTCACACCTTATTTATATTTCCCCCAATAGGCCTAACTTTTTGATGAAGTTAATGATGGTATTGGGAGAGACATTTTTCATGTCGTCCGGCAGCAGAGTCGTCTCACCGAATAGAGCGAATCTGATTCTTCCTGCTGCGGGGCAGGCGCACAATACGTGTTCTGCTGTTTCTGCATCTTCCATGCAGAGCCGGCATTCATCAGTTAGGGCTAATCCAATTTTATACATATGGTGTCGCAACCTGCAGTGGCCGGTGTACAATCCTACCAGTGCTTTAAGACATGATCTGTTGAGCACAAGTAGTTTGTCAGTTAGTTGTTGATTTATATGGCTGTATATAAATGCTTTAGAGTGTGTTAGACCTGGTAGATTTAACCAGTGTCTTTCCCATTTGCTTTTTGCTTCGGCTATTATTGTTTTCCTGGCCGTAGCATGAGATATACCCATTACCGGCTCTGGTCCTGTGAATTTCTGTGCTGCCCCTCTCTTAGCGAGCTTGTCGGCAGCCTCATTACCCTCCAGGCCCATGTGTCCCGGTATCCACACTAGGGTTATTCTGTTATTCAGACTTAGTTCGGATAGTTTTTCGTGACAGCTCCACACTGTTTTTGCGGTACAACATCTCGATTCAAGAGCTTTTAATGCAGCTTGACTGTCGGAGAATATCTTGATTGATTTGTGTGCATACCGTCGGTCTATCAGCAGTCTTGCACACATTTCAATTGCATGGACCTCTGCTTGAAATATGGTTGTCATAGTTCCCAGGCTGACAGTTATTTCTATCTTTGGGTTTTTGCCATATATTCCGGCTCCAATACCTTCTTTAGTTTTGGAGCCGTCTGTAAATATTCCAAATTCCGCCTTTAGCAAGTCAGCAGTGTTCTTGACCCATTCCTCCCTTCTTGGGTGGATGATTTTATAAGGCGGTTCGTTAATGGACTTTCTTGCCATTATGTCAGAGGGCATATTTAACATGCCAAAGGCTAGCGTGCCTTCCAACATGCTAGTGCTCTCCATGACGCATGACTGCGGCTTATTAGTAGCTGCTTGATATAGTCTGTAGGTGGCCCATTTAGCTTCCTTCTTCAGATATATATGAAGTGGTATAAGTCCTAACAGGACCTCGAATACATAGGACTACATGAGACTGATTGGACCTTGCCAGAAGTCTACCACTTTAACCTAACCTAACTAGATTGCCAGAAATATTTTCATTGAAAACATTATTTATTGAAAATTTACTGCAAATATTTTATAATAGCTCAATAAGCATAAGTGACCTATTTCCGAGTTTACTATCTCTTGTTGCTATACGACCCTTTAATTACACCCTATATAATATGAAATACTAATAAATTATAAAATATAACTAGCATCTATAAAAATGTGAGTAAAACTCCTATTTCGGCAGAGTTGTTGTGTACTAATTCTTATTCAAATAAGACTAAAGAAAATTATTTTTGATTTAAATTATAATTTTTGTGCTAATTACTCGTTTAACTTTTAGGGTGATTCTGGAAGTCCACTGGTCATAAATGGAACTCAATATGGAATAGTTTCTTGGTCGTATAAGCCATGTGGTATCGTTCCAGGAGCCTACAGCCGTATTACCAATCCTGAATACCGTAACTGGATAAAAAATATTACTAATATTTAAAGTAATTTTAAGTGATAATAAAATATGTTTTCTGTTCTCCATTTTTGGGCAAACTTTATAAATTAATAAACCATATAAAATAACCTTATTTTATGTATTATCTGCAACAGATTATCGCAAGAAATTGGATCTACTGATTCTGGTTACAAAGAAAAGAAAAAATTACATATTCCTAATTCTTTAATCTAGCAGCTAGTCAATCCAACGATATATACCGTGCGAGTAAAAATTATTTGCATCTATGAGGGCTTGGATTAAAAAACGTAGGGCTTGGTTTAGATCATAATGATATAGGGACGATATATCTAACCAAATCTAGGTTAAAATTTTGTCAAGTTCATATTATGACATGATATGCCAAACTAATGAGTAATAAAATAAGTAGACAAATACAAATTTATTTTTGTTCTTAACAAAATTAACAAAGTAAGAATATACAGAAAGAAAACGAAAAATAATTACATTGCTTAATAACTGCTTCTTACGAATAGTCCTGCATGTTCCATAAGATCTTCCCACTTCTTGGGACAGGCGTCTTATACAATTTGTTGGCGTATTTTGCATTATTTCACGAACGTTTGCAACAAGTCCTTCTGTTCTTACAGATGGTCTTCTTGCTCCTTTTTTGTGTTGTATAGAACCTGTTTCCCTAAACACAGCCACGGTTCTTTTCAGGCAATGATAAAAATACCCAGCAATAAAAACAACGTTAGGAAAATGTTGGTGAAAATCGTCCATGCACAAACCCGGATTGTATTGCCACTCACCATTTACTCTAACCCCGTTTCGAAAATACGCTTCAACCATGAATGTTTTGTGCTGTTCCGTAAAGCCCATTGTGTGAATTGTTCAAGAAATTGGAAAAATTAGGGATGAAGCAAATTACTTGTAACGACCGTTAAAGATGACGGAATAACTGATTGATTGTTAATTCAGGTAGTTAGCCTGTATATACACCAACAGGTATTGACCTCTACGGCTAAGCATTACGTCCTTAGATGCACGGCCCTCTTTGATGAAAATAATTTTTGCTCGCACGGTATAATACCTAGAGGAAATTAACGGGTGGTTTAATATTATTTACAGACAGCAGCCTTTTTAAATCATGTGGTTTGAATTCGCTAATCCTGTTTAGACGTCGCGCGTCGGCGTCGAATTAATAAATCTAAAGAAACTATTTCTATATTTATTAAATTGGGCCCGATCTAATTAGCGGTTTACGACTTTAATGCGTTTATGATAACATATTATCTCGTGACTAGTGTCGGGATCTAGAAATATTTAAATTGAAATACCCACCCATGCTAGTGCACATAGATAGCAGTATTCGTGTTAGAAAAATGGACAAAATTATTACTTTTACAAGAGAATACAAGAAAAATGCTATTGGAAAATAAATTAGCGCTATTTTACAACAATTTCTCAAATAATGCAACTTCGTAGTTAAATTTAGCTACAGATACTCAATTTATTGATAACGGATAGAAACTGTCTGTTGTTTTTTACAAGGCAATTATTGGCAGCTCTCCAGTTTCTCTTAAAATTGGCTTTCAAAATGACTTTACGAAAGTCAGAAGGATTTTCTTTGTGGTCTTCTGGCCATTTTGTCATTTCTATTAGTCTTGCTTCAAAAAACCTCTAACTTTCAATAATTTTCTTATCCTGAAATAATTTCTTAATAATATTAAATTATTCTTTTAAGTTTTCGTAAGTTCCTAAAGCAAAACATAATGACGTTTTCCGGTAATCTGTATAGTATTTATACTTTGTAAGCCAATCTTACAGAATATACACCTACAAATTATGTGCATATTTAAATCAAATTGTGGAAAGATGTCCAAATATTCTCTTCGGAATTTCTTAGAAGAAAATCCCTGCTTTCTATCCATATATCATTTATATCCGAGCAAAGGACTAAAAGAATCACTTTAATAAAAAAAATGTGTACCACTAATTACCAATATATTTTTAACTACAAATATTATCGTTTCTTGTTCTTCTGTAATGTTATTCGTAGATGTTAAATACGCTCCCAAACAATCACTATTCATTACACAATTTGCCAAAAATAGAACCATGCACTACTACACAACTAAGTTTAAACTGATATAGGACAAAACGAAAAAGGATAGTAAGTTTATAATGTACACTTTACGATTGAGGCTACGACGGATTTTGTGATGTAAACTTTTGTCCTGATTTCTAGCATAAAAACTGCTATGTGCCACATCTTAGACCCGGACAGACATTGCATTGATATAAATGATTTTTAGACAAAACTAAATAATTTCTGTTAATATCACTGATCACAAAAATACTTTCATTTCATGAGATTTTGTTTACTCCAATTAAATTAAACCGTGCGAGCAAAAATTATTTGCATCAAAGAGGGTCTTGCATCTGAGGACATAATGCTTAGCCGTAAATGTTAATACCTGTTGGGTGTCAGTAACTACCTGAATTAACAATAAATCAGTTATCCCGTCATCTTTGACAGTCGTTACAAGTAATTTGATTCATCGCTAATTTTTCCAATTTCTTGAACAATTCATACAATGGACTTTACGGAACAGCACAAAACATTTATGGTTGAAGCGTATTTTCGAAATGGGGTTAGAGTAAATGGTGAGTGGCAATACAATCCGTGTTTGTGCATGGACGATTTTCACGAACATTTTTCTAACGTTGCTTTTATTGCTGGGGATTTTTTTTCATTGCCTAAAAAGAACCGTGGCTGTGTTTAGGGAAACAGGTTCTATACAACACAAAAAAGGAGCAGGAAGACCATCTGTAAGAACAGAAGAACTTGTTGCAAACGTTCATGAAATAATGCAAAATACGCCAACAAATTGTATAAGACGCCTGTCCCAAGAAGTGGGAAGATCTTATGGAACATGCAGGACTAAAACTTAAGAAGCAGCTAAATTTATTTCCTTATAAAGTGCAAGCATTCCAAGAAATAAAAGCCGCAGATTTTGAAAGAAGCAGGAATTACTCGAAAATATGAAGAGACGTGTGAATTCATGCTTGGAGCATGTCGGTTGCCAATTTCATCAATTTATGTAATTATTTTTTTTTCTTTCTTTATATTGTTACTTTGTTGATTTTGTAAACAACAAAAATAAATTTGGATTTGTCTACTTATTTTATTACTCATTAATTTGGCATATCATGTCATAATATGAATTTGACAAAATTGTAACCTATATTTGGTTAAATATATCGTCCCCATATCATTGTGATCTAAACCAATCCCTACGTTTTTTAATTCAAGCCCTCTTAGATACACGGTAATTCGGTAATAGGACTATCAACGCCAAAATAGTACATGAGGCGAACATTCCCTTGGTTATTGTATTCGCCGTAGCCATAACCAAGCTGTGTAGTCTAGTTACGTTATTGTAAAATGACATTTTACCACACTTAGCCCAGTGGCTATGTCCAAAATAAAACCTTGAATTAAAAATAAAAATTTGCAATCATACGGGAAGGTATAGTCTAAATCCAGATTTTCGGCCACACACTTCCTCTTCGACCACCATCTTGAATTTGGGGACCAATTTCGTTTTTGTTAAATAACTCGCCCCTTTTTAACTTTTAACTAATCATGATCGTAACAGATCTTTTAGAATCTTTCAATTTAACAATTTTTTGTCGAATATCGATATATTGCGTTTTAAACCCAAAAAAAGTTTAAATAATTGAATTATTTTATTTTCTCTTGTTTATTTTAAATTCTAGCGCATTTAAAAACATAAACTATCTTATGGGAAATGAAATTCTAGATAATTTTGTTCCTAACCGTTTTTCCTCCAGGATTAATAATATTTTTGGTCTTACGTCTGAGGTAAAGAAAAATAGGGGTGTAAAAAAGTTATTTCACAAATTTTATTATTTATTTCAAAAGTGTATTTACATTTTTCTTCTTTTTGCCGACGGTCCTGCCAAGTTGACACTCGGTTTGATCTTCTTTCAAGATTTTTTTCTTCAAGGGTGAAAGTGTTAACTGTTGATTTTCCAGGAATATCTATATTATATTCCTGAAAATCGATCATCATCAATCATCAAATAGCTCACGTAGTGTCTTGTCATTCTCGTATGTCTCTCCGCTGTAGTTTTTGGCATAAAATAAAACATTTAAGTCCTGATTTTCGACATTCTCCACAATTTTCCACAACTTGTTTTGCATTTACAAGAAATCGTCTCCAGCAATGATTCCGGCGCATATGCATGTACGTCCTATATATTGTAGGGTAAAAATAAGGGTTTTCACCCCTATTTTATCTTAACCCTATAATTGTATATTTAATGTTATTTTTAATGTTGAGTTGAGTCCTTGTGGCTCCACTCAGCGACATAACTGTAATAATTCATAGCAATATAGGAATTCTCAAAATTGTTATTTTAAATATAAATGGTTTTAATTGTATCCAAGTAAATTACAGAGGTATTATTTTAAAATTATTACATGTGCATCTATCAGTGTTATATTTAATAAATTTGTATGAGTATATAAACACCGAAAAGAAAATAAAAATAAACGGTGTTGCAGGTTCAACATTTTTGCAACTTTTGACATTGAATTTACATGACTTCATGTATAGAGTGCTTCGAAAATAAAATAAACGTATTTTAGGAGCAGATTTTTTCCAAAAATGTCATGCAAAAATGATCCACGGACATTTTAATTTTTCTTTTCTATTTTAACAAAAACATTGTTTCATTGTCTGTTTTCATCATATAAAAAATACCTAATTAAATTTGCGAGTTGCCCAGAAGGATCAGCCTTGGATGGGCGGCCCACGGAAAGTTAAAACACATCTTCAAGAGTGAACTCCCCATCTGTCAAAAAAAAAAATTATTCGATCAATGCGTTCTACCAGTACTTACATACGGCGCGGAAACACTCACCCTAACGATGACATCCGCGAAAAAACTAAAAGTTGCACAACTCAGAATGGAAAGGTCAATGACTGGATTAAGTTTGAGAGACCACGTCACAAACCAGGACCTGCGGAGAAAAACCGGCGTAAAGGACATCATTGAACGAATAACCACGTTGAAATGGAATTGGGCAGGACATGTGGCCAGAATGAGCGGCGACGATCTGAAAAGAATCGCAAACAACTGGATACAAGCAGGTCAAAATAGAATCATGTGGCAAGCCATTAGGGAGGCCTATGTCCAGCAGTGGACGTTTTAAGGGCTGGTTGATGATGATGATGAATTAAATTTCGCAAATTAGCAAAAAGGAGGATTGCATCATAGGGAATTTCGTCTGTTTTAAAAATTAAAAATGTGGGTTTACCTGAAGGAAGATCCTTGATCGACGGCGAGGCCTAAGACCACCGTTGACAGGCTTGCATTCGGAAGAAATAATACGGGACATAAAAATTTCGGGATACCCGATCGGCGATCGCCTTAAAGGGATCGTTGAGGGACTTGATGCCGTATGTGATGAATATAATATTCGCGAAAATATTATAATAAGGGACGAGTTAGTTGTAGTAAAGGACGAAAAAAAGCGCTCAATTCTTAAAAGATATATGAAAATGAATGGCTCAATTTTTAAAAGATATATTACAATTTTGAAAGTTATTTTTTTAAAGTAAAATATAGACTGGAAACAATGTTTATGTACTATGGTTAATTATAATAGACAATAAGACAAGTGTTAGTGTGTAAGAATAGAATTAGAAGTATTTTGATTAGGTGATTGTTGTGATTTAGGTTAAGGAAAAAATCTTATTTGTAATTTGGTTTAGTGAAAAAAAAATTAAAATATTGGTACCATATTTTTTTTTTCCTCACGCCGGAGGTGTAGGGTAAAAAATAAGGGTTTTCATCCCTATTTTACCTTAACCCTATAATTGTATATTTAATGTTATTTTTAATGTTTTATTATTTGTTATCGTTATAATCACATTTTATCATTGATACTGGGTATAATCCATACGCATGGTATTTATTATTAAACATACATTAGAATAATAAGCAATACATTTAGAGTTGAAGGTCTAGTTCAAGTTAGGTTTAGTATTTATAGAAAGACTGATTAGATATAGGATATCATTAGATTATTATCATTATTATCATAATAGTCTTAATAGTCATAGAGACTATATATATACCAAAAATGTAGTGCTTAATTTAACATACATTTTTATACAAATTCTCTAAGTTCTCAATTCACAAGTAAACCCGATAGTTTCAGTACAAAATCTACAAGTAAATATCAATGAGTCACTTAGAGAGATCGCGCTAGAATGTGACATTAGTAAGTCTGCGGTAGGTAAAATTTTAAATAAATATAAATACCACTCATATTAATTAGTACCTGTATCCAAATGATAATGAAAAGAGACTTGAGTAGGTATTGTGATTATATCGATTTTGTTATGAGTTTCTATTAAAAATGAGGTCTTTGATGTACCTCCTGCTATACGGAATAAACTAGAGAACGAAGTGAGAGCAGCCATTCATAAAACTACACCACGACAGTTGAGGAAATGTTGTAAGATCTACAATAGAAAAAGTACGGCTTTGTCCGCAGCAAGAGGTCTATTCGAATATCTGGAACCTTAAAGATATATACACAATAATATGTAAATAGTTATAATAGCTTATTCATAGCTAAATAAATAAATTTCAAAAAAAAATTAGGTCAAAAACTGACATATGCTTGTATTAAGACTTTTAAATAGATTAAAAAGAAAGTAGGTATGGTATTAAAATAATTGTAATAAAATCCTCTTTTTTCTCAACCCGACGAGTCACCATGTTGCTGTTTAAAAAAAAATGAGTTATACTACTTTCGAGATCAAATTATACATAGCAGATAGCATTGGACCAGAAATAATAAAATTGTATTTTTCTTAAGATTAAAGAATTGAAATAAGTGATTTAAAGGTATTGATAGCCCTCTAGACAAAAAAAAATTCATTTGGAAAGAAATATTTTACTGGGTGACAAAAAGTGACAAGTGATACATCGTTATATTTAGAGTGTCATACATATACAATGTAAAAATGTTGTTTTGCGTATTAAAAATTGATGCAGTAAACCAAAGACATTCTGAACTAAATTTACCAGGGTAAGAACATCCGGACCTGGACTGAGCTATTGAAATCTGGCCATTAATTATGAGAATATCCTAATTTTACTATGAACCAACAATTTTTCTATTGGTGTTGACAAAGTTTTATTATCTCAATAGATGGACAACTGGTGTCCAAATTGCACAACTAGATATTATTATAAAAAAAATATGTATGTCCTTAACTTGGTATAAAGAATTTCAAAAAGCAAAGTATTTCAAATAGGGTAAAGTATATTTTAGATAGGTATCAAAAATATTTAAGACATGGTAGTCCCATATGATTTATTTTGTCTCGGGCTTTTTGAGGAAATTTTTCTAAACTACATTTGACAAATTTCGAAAAAATATTTGGCTTAATGAAATTAAATTGATAAATTTGAAATGTAAAGGGTTAATTTAAAGTATAATTGACCCTCTATAACAGGCATAGCTATAAACACTATATTTGTCCTCTGCAGTCACCAGATTTCTCTAGATTGGTACGTACGATTAACCCAAGATATACAGGGTGGCCCTTTAGTGTGGCAAAGTACAATAGCTCCGTTACTATTTCAAATACATTAAAAATATTAATACAAAAGTTGAAGGGCAGTAAGTGACTTATAACGTAAAATTATTTTTAACTCTATAGGGTGGCTCAAAAAAGCGGAACAAGAAAAAATGTACTTTTTTTAAATGGAACACCCTGTATATTTTTTCATTTTTAAATTCTACATAGAATTATAATTATTTTTTATTAAATACATTATAAGTCTATACTTTATAGTTTCCGAGATATTGACTCTTGAAAAGTGACATTTTTGAACTTTGACAGCTTCTAACTTTCTAACAGTACGTCTTAGAGCAAAACGGCTTACATGTCTCTATCTTCAATTTTTATTATCTTCCCAAAAAAATCAACTTCCAGTTAAACCGGAACAACTATATTTCCTGCTTTCGAGTAACATCCGGTTTAACCGGAAGTTGATTTTTTTGGGAAGATAATAAAAATTAAAGATAGGGACATGTAAGCCGTTTTGCTCTAAGACGTACTGTTAGAAAGCTAGAAGCTGTCAAAGTTCAAAAATGTCACTTTTCAAGAGTCAATATCTCGGAAACTATAAAGTATAGACTAATAATGTATTTAATAAAAAATAATTATAATTTTATGTGGAATTTAAAAATGAAAAAATATACAGGGTATTCCATTTGAAAAAAGTACATTTTTTATTGTTCCGCTTTTTTGAGCCACCCTATAGAGTTAAAAATAATTTTACGTTATAAGTCACTTACTGCCCTTCAACTTTTGTATTAATATTTTTAATGTATTTGAAATAGTAACGGAGCTATTGTACTTTGCCACACTAAAGGGCCACCCTGTATTAATAAAAATATCAGCAATTTTTGTTAAGTAATACATTTTAAAAATTCTTTTTTGGTTTTGGAATATGCACAAAAGCAGTAAAATTACTTCTATTTAACAATTATTTTCTAAAAATCAAATTTACAAACTTTATTATAAGTGTATTTTATAACATTTGCAACTTAAGATAACTAGTGATACCATATAAATTAAAGCAACACAACAGCAAAATATAATAATATTTCAGTTACTTTTAAGTTAACACTATTGGTACTTTAAATATTAGTAACATTCTTGATCCAGTTCCGGTATTCCGGATTGGTTATGCGGGTGTAGGCGCCTGGAACAGCACCACATGGGTAAAGGTGCCATGAAGCTATTCCATATACGGTACTATTTATGACCAATGGACTTCCAGCATCTCCCTAAAAATTTGAGCTATTTGGACAAGCAATAAAATATGCTGACGAGGCTGCTCAACTACAAATGTCAAATCTAAATCGTTACCTTAAAAGTTTTATTGTATAAATATTTTCAACCGATAAAAATAGCATAAGTCACTGTTATCAGCTGTTTAATAAAACAAAAATTGACTGCCTTAATGTCAAAGTTTCCTTGTATGAAACACTATCGGATCTGTACTACCTATAAACAAAAGTTAATTACAAACGTTTTTTGTATTAACTGTTATGTTTTGAATGTATATTATTATCATCACGTCTAAAGGGTGTTTTTCTTGACCAAGTACCAATTTTCTTTTTATTAATGAGCCACCCTATGCATTTTTTTATTTTTGAATTAATAATAATAAAATTAATATATATAAATATAAGCAGTATTCCAATTAACAGTAGCAATAAAATTGAATATCCCCTGTAATAAATTTTTGAAGATACTTAATAGTTATTTATGTATCGAGGTAATTATAAGTGTCTTAATTACCGAGGGCAAAGTTTACTTTCCGAGGGACAGCAATTGACCGAGGTAATTGAGACTCTTATAATTCCCGTGAAACATAGATAATTTTACTTCTGACCAATTTAAATTTTTGGTCATTTTTAAACTGGAATAAATGTTTCAATTTATTACCTTTCCGGTATATTTGAATCAGGTGCCGTCGATAATAGTTTCGGTTGCTGCCAGGTTGTTGCTATGTTACTTGTTTATAAACAGACGTTTGTTATCAATCGCTGTTTTTGCGTTAAAATAGTACATTATATACTTAGGTTGAGAAGTGAGCTATTATATAGCGAGCGCTTTTATATACTGAGGCGCGAAGCGCCGAGGGATATAATGTGCGAGGTATATAATAGCCTTCTCAACTGCGGTATATATAGAATTTTTTCTACTACTAACAATAAAATCTTACATATTTTAATTCGTTTAAATCTTTGTTACCCATTTTCACCTAATTTTTTAAAAAATTTGAAAATCAAGTCACTTAGGATTTTACTTGTCAAATGCGATCTTCTGTCAGTATGTAGAAAATATTCGGGTTAGATAATAATATAAAGTTAAAATTATAAAATGTCTGAAATTGAAAGGTAAGAATTGGAAATTTGTACCCCACCCGAGCTTAGAGAGGCGGCAAATAGAGCACAGTGCGATCTGTTACCAGAGAAATCTAAGAAACTATACTTGAATGCATACGCGCAATTAATGGACTGGTGTGTAAGAAAAAAAGCTGGTAAAATATCAGAAAATGTGTTATTAGCATATTTTCAGGAAAAAGCCGATAACAAAAAAGTGTCCACATTGTGGGCACACTATTCTATGCTTAAGTCGACTCTTTCAATAAAAGACAATATCGACATTTCGAAATTTTTTAAACTGACAGCATTTTTAAAACAAAAAAAAACGTTCCTATAAACCCAAAAAATCATCGGTATTTACGAAGGAAGAAATTGACAAATTTATAATTAAAGCTCCTGATGTTGAATATCTATCAAAAAAGATACTTTTTCTTTTTCCTATTTTGTTTAATTTTGGTAAAAATTATATTTATTGTAGGCCATTATGGTAATTGGAGTGGCAGGTGCCTGCAGAACCGATGAATTATGTAGTATGGTATTAGATAATGTAGTTATCCAGAAGGATATAATTATAATAACAATTCTAAAATCCAAAAACGGAACATCCAGAAAGTTTGTTGTTGTGGAGCCGCAATGGGTTGAAGTTGTTTAAAAATATCTAGCTAACAGGCCACCGGATATACAAAAACTTTTTATACTATACCGTAAAGGTAAACATATTAAACAAAATATAGGACACAACACGATTGCTAAAGTATCCAATGTAGTGGCTCAATATTTAAACTTACCACATCCCGAGACCTATACTGGCCACTCTTTAAGACGCAGCTCTGCAACCCTTCTGGCAGAAAATGGGGGAGACTTATTATCCCTAAAAAGGCATGGTGGGTGGAAATCAGCTACTGTGGCTGAAGATTATATTGAGGAATCAATAGCAGATAAGAGGAGAATTGCTAACATAGTGCAAAAACCCACCTTATTTAATAAAGATTTAAATACACCTTCAACCTCTCATGCACATCGGGACAGTGTCGTAGGCCAATTTGAAGCATCTGATGATCTGGTGCTAGATCACAATGAATACAATACAACTGGGGAGGCAACATCTGTTCACAACACCGAACTAAATGTACCAGTTGCTATGATGCAATCCATAAATACCAGAAATGCAGGTATACACATGACTTGCCACAATTGTACAATAAATTACAATTTTAAATAATTATATTTATGAACTTTAGTTATTAACCGTTTACTGATCTCCAGAGTTGGTATTTATTTGATTTGGGTTATGTTTTTTTGAGTGTTTTTTCATGTATTTAAAAGTAAAAGGAACACCACGAATTTGGTTGATTTTTCATTACACATAAATAAAATATTTCAAGCGAAAATTGCAATTTTATTATAAATAAATTAGGTTTGTGTTTATTACCATTCCTGAAAGTATCTTCCCAATAAAATTATAATAAAAAGTCCTATTTTATTGATAATTTAATCCTGTTTTCCAGAATTTCTTTGTTTAAAATGGTCAAAAAAGGCTCAAAATCAATAATATGTTAAAGAAACGATGGGTTAAGTTATAAAATTGTCTGCAACAACCTCATTGAACAGCTGTTTTTCATTATTGACCTAGGAAATTTTTTATTATTATTATTAACCTAGGTGAAGAAATGTTACTTCTCGATAAAGGAATGAAGTAAATAATGACGATTTCTCAAGTAAGTAGTAGAAAATAGTACATTATATACTTAGGTTGAGAAGTGAGCTATTATATAGCGAGCGCTTTTATATACTGAGGCGCGAAGCGCCGAGGGATATAATGTGCGAGGTATATAATAGCCTTCTCAACTGCGGTATATATAGAATTTTTTCTACTACTAACAATTAAATATTACATATTTTAATTCGTTTAAATCTTTGTTACCCATTTTCACCTAATTTTTTTAAAAATTTGAAAATCAAGTCACTTAGGATTTTACTTGTCAAATGCGATCTTCTGTCAGTATGTAGAAAATATTCGGGTTAGATAATAATATAAAGTTAAAATTATAAAATGTCTGAAATTGAGAGTGAAGAATTAGAAATTTGTACCCCACCCGAGCTTAGAGAGGCGGCAAATAGCGCACAGTGCGATCTGTTACCAGAGAAATCTAAGAAACTATACTTGAATGCATACGCACAATTAATGGACTGGTGTGTAAGAAAAAAAGCTGGTCACAGAACCATTCCTGAAAGTATCTTCCCAATAAAATTATAATAAAAAGTCCTATTTTATTGATAATTTAATCCTGTTTTCCAGAATTTCTTTGTTTAAAATGGTCAAAAAAGGCTCAAAATCAATAATATATTAAAGAAACGGTGAGTTTAGTTATAAAATTGTCTGCAACAACCTCATTGAACAGCTGTTTTTCATTATTGACCTAGGAAATTTTTTATTATTATTATTAACCTAGGTGAAGAAATGTTACTTCTCGATAAAGGAATGAAGTAAACTAGACTGGGTACATATCGCTAATCGTCAGCCGAGAGTGCATCTAATATTAGTACTAAAAAGATTTACAAAAATTTACAATAAAAAAATACTTTTCTTTTCTTTTTTTCTATTTACTATTGCTTTTTTTGCCTCACCTTCCTGCGGAACGTGAAGGGAAAACATATCGCCAAATTGTCATTATAACAACTGACCAAAACTACACAATGGTGCCAAATTTCCGTTTTCTCGTATAGATAGGTAGTTTTCTGAGACGGCGCCGTATAGGTGCTCTTTAAACTCGCACACCTTTGTGCAATGTGGGATATACTTTCCATATTTGCTCTATAAAAATATGTAAGTATTCAATCGATTAAAACATAAGCAAAAAATTATTCTTACATGGAAGCTATCAATTATCAGCTAATAAATTTGTAGAAATATTATTGTGCCGAGCCAATACGTCCCTTATTATCGCTTTTAAAATAGAAATCAATATAACCTTTTATCTGGACCATAGAAAAAGGCAACTTTTTTATTTGAAGAGGTTCTATCTAAGCTTTATCAGTTTCGAGATATTGGCTAATATATGAAAACCACTTTTAATTCCATATCTCAAAAACTATAAGACCTACAAAAAATGTCTAAGAACTTAAAGTAAAGATCTCTTAAGGATGCTACTTATTAGTTATATACATTGTTGCCGTATCTCGTTCAGTTTCCGAGGAAAATGGTCTTTTATGGATTTCATAGCATTTTCCTGAGCATATACATGGAAAAAATGCCGAAATTTAAAATTCGCAAATATGTCAATTTTTCGGTACATTTCCATCAAAAATAACGTAAAACCCGAAAATGGCGAAGAAAATATGATAATTAACAATTCTATGAATTTTTAAAAAAATATCCAGAAAACTCGGATTTTTTTGTCGGTTTTCAAAGTTTCCTCAATACGTCCCTTATTACGGCCTTTGAAACAAAAGTTAATATAACGTTTTATCTGGACAATAAAAAAAGGCAACTTTTTATTTGAAGAGTTTCTATCTAAGTTCTATCAGTTTCGAGATATTGGCAAATACATGAAAACCACTTTTAATTCCATATCTCAAAAACTATAAGACCTACAAAAAATTTCTAAGAACTTAAAGTGAAGATCTCATAAAGATGCTACTTATTAGTTATATACATTGTTGCTTTTTTTGCCTCACCTTCCTGTGGAACGTGAAGGGGAAACATATCGCCAAATTGTCATTATAACAACTGACAAAAACTAAAAAATAAAAATAACGGGTGCAAAATTTCCGTTTTCTTGTATAGATAGGTAGTTTTTGAAGACGGCATCGTATAGTGCTCGATGTCCCGTTTCCAATTCCGTCTCGCTCGATTCGCTACGACTTTTCGTTAGGAAAATATATGATATTTAATATTATGATATTGATATTAACATTGAACCCATCAGCACCGGCTTTTTTTAAAATTGCACAGCAAACGTATCAATGTGAAATATACTTTCCAAGTTTGTTCTATAAAAATATGTATTCAATCGATTTAAACATAAGTAAAGAAACTATTCTTACATTGATAGCTGATAAATTAGTTTAAAAGCTTATTTTGCCGAGCCCTTCCGGCACGGCACTGTTCCAATTCGTTTATTTTATTTCATACTTTTTACAAAACCATTTGTTAGCAACCTTTAATAATTGCCTAAAGGATTATCCAAACCGAATGTCGATCGGATGGACCCAATTCGACTTATTAACGATTCAATAGGTACCTGTTTAGTCCCATATTTAACTTTGAAAAAATTTAAAAAATTATTTCCAAACTTTCGATCGCGCTCACAAACAATAGAGGTCTGTAGCCTACGGTCGTCTACGCGTCGAAAAAGTTTAAATCGAAAAAACTAATTTTTGTGGCCTGTACCGAATGACAACGAGACTCCGATAATTATCAACTTTAAAAATTAATAACTTTTTTCCCGTACACCCTGTATATTCAAAATTTTTACACATTGTACCCCCACGATTCCTCTCTAAACTGAAAAAGTTTCAATCGTCCCACTCTTACCGTTTCCGAGAAAAGAAATCGCAAATGTGAAAATGTCGAAACTGACGACGACAACTTATTTTAAATGTAGCCGCCGTATATAATACTAGACTGGGTACATATCGCTAATCGTCAGCCGAGAGTGCATCTAATATTAGTACTAAAAAAATTATTTTCTTTTCGTTTTCTCTATTTACTATTGCTTTTTTTACCTCACCTTCCTGCGGAACGTGAAGGGGAAACATATCGCCAAATTGTCATTATAACAACTAACAAAAAATAAAAAATAAAAAAACGGATGCAAAATTTCCGGTTTCTCGTATAGATAGGTAGTTTTTGAAGACGGCATCGTATATTGCTCGACGTCCTATTTCCATTGCCGTCTCGCTCGATTCGCTACGACTTTTTATTACTGAAATATATGTTATTTAATATTATGATATTGATATGGACATTTATAGGTGCTTTTAAACTCGCACACCTTTGTGCAATGTGGGATATACTTTTCATATTTCATTATCACATTATCAGCTAATAAATTTGTGGAAATATTATTGTGCCGAGCCCTTCGGGCACGGCACTGCTCGAGTTCGTTCATTTAATTTTATACTTTTGACAAAACCATTTGTTAGCAAGCCCTAACTGTTAAGCACTTCGATTCGTGTTCAATAAAATATGTGTAATTTCTTCACAACTCAGGTCGCAATAAAAATATAAGTATGTGTAATTTTTTACTGCTCAAGTTCGTTTTTTTCGTACTGATGATTGACCCTGTAAGAATCTGAAATTCAATCATATTTGTGATTATTTTGGTAAATAAGAAAGTTTTATACGACAGCTACCATTTTGACAGGTAAAAGTCAAGTTTTTTAAAGCTTTTTTTGTATCTGAGGGTATAGCTGTAAGAGTCCAAAATTTAAAAAAATTTCAGAGGTAACAAAGTTCTACACAACAGCTGTCAAATTTTGACAGGTAAGCGTCAATTTTTTTTTAACCTTTTTCATAGCGAGGGCTATAGCTGTAAGAATCCTAAGTTGAAAAAATTTTCAGTTAATAAATAACAAAGTTTTATACGACAGCTGTAAGATTTTGACAGTTAAGTGTCAATTTTTTTTTTAGCTTTTTCGTAACGAGGATTATAGCTGTAAGAATCCTAAATTGAAAATTTTTTCAGTTCCTAAATAACAAAGTTCTATACGACAGCTGTTATTTTGACAGTTAATTTTCAATTTAGGATTAAAACGGTATAATTCTACATATACTATAATATATAACATTTCGATCAAAAGTTGTTTTTCGTACGAAAAACAATGATAACCGTAAAAGAATCGTTTCTTAAATAGTAATTCTTACTTTTTTATAATTTGCACCCTTTTTATTACCGGTAGGTATAGAAAAATATATTTGAAAAAAAGTAGTATTTAAGATGACCTAAGCTAATCTCCAAACCAAAAGTGTGTTAGACGCACCCAATTCGATTTATTAACGATCCAACATGACTCTACATTGATTTTTAAAAAAATCAAAAAATTGACTTTCCAACTTTCGATCGCGTTCGCAAACAACAGTGTTTTGTAGCCCAACATCGTCTACATGCCAAAAAAGTTTAAATCGATTAAAATGATTTTTGCCACCTGTATCGCGCTACAACGAAAAAAAAACATATTTTTCAACTTTGACTTAAATAACTTTTTTCCGGTACACCCTGTATATTGGAAATTGTTCCCAGAACGTGCCCCTACTATTCCTCTCTACGTCCAGAAATTTTTTATCGTTTTGCTCTAACCGTTTCCGAGAAAAAAATTCGCGAATATCGAAATATCGAACAGCCTCCCACCACGTGGCGATGCATTTTCAATGTCGGAACGTCATCTTTAAAATCGAGATTACAACTATTTCTGAAACATTTTGGCAAATATTTTGGTCAATAAAATTAGAAGAAGGTTCAAGGTAGATATTCCATCCGATTTAAAATCTGGAAATCTTCTTATTAGTCTAGCAAGTCAAGCTCAAAACACCAATTTTTCGCCATTTTTGACAGCCGGTTTTTTAGAATTAATTTACTTACATTAACCAAAGCAGTCAAAGCACTCTAGTCAAAATTGAATGGTATTAGAATTTGCAAATTTTGCTTGTTTCCGCACTCAAAAACTCGATTTTTCTTAAACTTACGAATATATTTTAATAAGTTTGGATATGTAGAGGTGTTGAGAATAAATCAGCGCGTCTTTTGGGAAAAAATAAAACGGTTTTGTTAAAAATTGAATAAGCTAGTCGATATAGTAAAACGTCGGATAAAAATATCTCTTGATAAAAAAAAAAATAAATTATAAATTAATTTTTTTGAGCCACAAATGATGTTTTTTCAGAGCGCGTTTACTATGCAAACTTAAGCTTGTTTATCGGTTGATATGGTGGATCAAGAAAAAATTCAAAAAGTTATATTTATAGACACTTGCAGAAGTATTTAACAAACCAGTGCGACGCCAACAGAAATTACTGGAAAAAATTCATAGGCTGTCGTTTTTTCCGTATTAAAGATAAAGAAACGAAAAATATCTTTAAAATACAATTTGAAGAGCTCTATTCGCTAAAGTATACAACGTTTCGATCAAAAGTCGTTTTTCGTACGAAAAAAAATAAAAACTGCGAAAAAACCACGCTTTCCAGTTTCTTACAATTTTTGATCATTTGCATTCCAGTTAGGTATAGAACGATATATTGGAAAAAGGTAGTTTTTAAAATAGCCTAAACGATTATCAAAACCGAATGTTGATCGGATGCACCCAATTCGACTTATTAGCGATCCAAGAGGTACCATTTTTGATCAATTTTCAACTTTAGAAAAATCAAAAAAATTATTTCCAAACTTTCGATCGCGCTCACAAACAATAGGGTTCTGTAGCTCACGGTCGTCTACGCGTCGAAAAAGTTTAAATCAAAAAAACTCATTTTTACGAACTGTATCGAATCCCAACGAGAATCCGATAATTATCGACTTTAAAAATTAATAACTTTTTTCCGGCACACCCTGTATATTCGAAATTTTCACACAACGTACCTCCACTATTCCTCTCTAAACTGAAAAAGTTTCAATCGTCCCACTCTTACCGTTTCCGAGAAAAGAAATCGCAAATGTGAAAATGTCGAAACTGACGACGACAATTTATTTAAAATGTAGCCGCCGTATATAATACTAGACTGGGTACATATCGCTAATCGTCAGCCGAGAGTGCATCTAATATTAGTACTAAAAAGATTTACAAAAATTTACAATAAAAAAATACTTTTCTTTTCTTTTTTTCTATTTACTATTGCTTTTTTTGCCTCACCTTCCTGCGGAACGTGAAGGGAAAACATATCGCCAATTTGTCATTATAACAACTGACTAAAACTACACAATGGTGCAAAATTTCCGTTTTCTCGTATAGATAGGTAGTTTTCTGAGACGGCGCCGTATAGGTGCTCTTTAAACTCGCACACCTTTGTGCAATGTGGGATATACTTTCCATATTTGCTCTATAAAAATATGTAAGTATTCAATCGATTAAAACATAAGCAAAAAATTATTCTTACATGGAAGCTATCAATTATCAGCTAATAAATTTGTAGAAATATTATTGTGCCGAGCCAATACGTCCCTTATTATCGCTTTTAGAATAGAAATCAATATAACCTTTTATCTGGACCATAGAAAAAGGCAACTTTTTTATTTGAAGAGGTTCTATCTAAGCTTTATCAGTTTCGAGATATTGGCTAATATATGAAAACCACTTTTAATTCCATATCTCAAAAACTATAAGACCTACAAAAAATTTCTAAGAACTTAAAGTAAAGATCTCTTAAGGATACTACTTATTAGTTATATACATTGTTGCCGTATCTCTTTCAGTTTCCGAGGAAAATGGTCTTTTATGGATTTCATAGCATTTTCCTTGAGCATATACATGGAAAAAATGCCAAAATTTAAAATTCGCAAATATGTCAATTTTTCGGTACATTTCCATCAAAAATAACGTAAAACCCGAAAATAGCGAAGAAAATATGATAATTAACAATTCTATGAATTTTTAAAAAAATATCCAGAAAACTCGGATTTTTTTGTCGGTTTTCAAAGTTTCCTCAATACGTCCCTTATTACGGCCTTTGGAACAAAAATTAATATAACGTTTTATCTGGACAATAGAAAAAGGCAACTTTTTTATTTGAAGAGTTTCTATCTAAGTTCTATCAGTTTCGAGATATTGGCAAATACATGAAAACCACTTTTAATTCCATATCTCAAAAACTATAAGACGTACAAAAAATTTCTAAGAACTTAAAGTAAAGATCTCTTAAGGATGCTACTTATTAGTTATATACATTGTTGCCGTATCTCTTTCAGTTTCCGAGGAAAATGGTATTTTATGGATTTCATAGCATTTTCCTAAGCATATATATATACATGGAAAAAATGCCAAAATTTAAAATTCGCAAATAAGTCAATTTTTCGGTACATTTCCATCAAAAATAACGTAAAACCCGAAAATAGCGAAGAAAATATGATAAATAACAATTCTATGAATAAAAAAAAAAAATCCAGAAAACTCGGATTTTTTGGTCAGTTTTCACAGTTTCCTCAATATGTCCCTTATTACGGCCTTTGGAACAAAAATTAATATAACGTTTTATCTGGACAATAGAAAAAGGCAACTTTTTTCTTTAAAGAGTTTCTATCTAAGTTCTATCAGTTTCGAGATATTGGCAAATACATGAAAACCACTTTTAATTCCATATCTCAAAAACTATAAAACCTACAAAAAATTTCTTAGAACTTAAAGTGAAGATCTCATAAAGATGCTACTTATTAGTTATATACATTGTTGCTTTTTTTGCCTCACCTTCCTGCGGAACGTGAAGGGGAAACATATCGCCAAATTGTCATTATAACAACTGACAAGAACTAAAAAATAAAAATAACGGGTGCAAAATTTCCGTTTTCTCGTATAGATAGGTAGTTTTCGGAGACGACGCCGTATAGTGCTCGACGTCCCGTTTCCAATGCCGCCTCGCTCGATTCGCTACGACTTTTCGTTACGGAGATATATGATATTTAATATTATGATATTGATATTTATAGGTGCTCTTTAAACTCGCAATGTGGGATATACTTTCCATATTTGCTCTATAAAAATATACATTAAAGCTATCAATTATCAGCTAATAAATTTGTAGAAATATTATTGTGCCGAGCCCTTCGGGCACGGCACTGTTCTAGTTCGTTCGTTTAATAATACGACAGCTGTTACTTTGACAGGTAAGTGTCATTTTTTTTTAGCTTTTTCGTAGCAAGGGTTATAGCTGTAAAAATCTTAAATTAAAAAAAAATTCAGTACCTAAATAACAACGTTTTATACGACAGCTGTCAAATTTTGAAAAGTAATTGTCAATTATTTTTTAGCTTTTTTGTAGCGAGGGTTATAGCTGTAATAATCCTAAATTTAAAAAATTTTCAGTACCAAAATAACAAAGTTCTATACGACAGCTGTCAAATTATGACAGGCGGGTGTACATTTTTTAAATCTTTTTTCATATAGAGGATTATAGCTGTACAAATCCGAAATTTAAAAATTTTTCAGTGATTAAATAACAAAGTTCCATACGACAGCTGTCAAATTTTGACAGGTAAGTGTCAATTTTTTTAAAGTTTTTTCGTAACGAGGATTATAGCTGTAAGAATCCCAAATTGAAAAAATTTTCAGTACCTAAATAACAAAGTTCCATACGACAGCTGTCAAATTTTGACAGGTAAGTGTCAATTTTTTTTTAGCTTTTTCGTAGCGAGAGTTATAGCTGTAAGAGTCCGAAATTATAAAATTATCAGGTCCCTAAATAACAAAGTTCTATACGATAGCTGTCAAATTTTGACAGGTAAGTGTCAATTTTTTTTTTAGATTTTTTGTAACGAGGGTTATAGCTGTAAGAATCCTAAATTTAAAAATTTGTCAGTACCTAAATGACACAGTTTTATACGATAGCTGTCAAATTTTGACAGGTAAGTGTCAATTTTTTTTTAGATTTTTTGTAACGAGGGTTATAGCTGTAAGAATCCTAAATTAAAAAATTTCTCAGTTCCTAAATAACAAAGTTCTATACGACAGCTGTCATTTTGACAGGTAAATATCAATTTTTTTTAAGCTTTTCTTGTATCTAGGATTATAGCTGTAAGAATCCGAAATTTAAAAAAAATTCAGTACCTAAATAACAAAGTTCTATACTACAGCTGTCAGATTTTGACAGGTAAGTGTAATTTTTTTTTAGCTTTTTCGTATAGATTATTATAGCTGTAAGAATCCAAAATTTAAAAAATTTTCAGTACCTAAATAACGACATTAAAAAAAAAAACTTTAAAAAAAAGAAAAAAAACAGTGGGGTTTGAACCCTCGACCTTCGTCTCCAAAATCAACAGCCTCTACTACTACACTACCGAAGCTTAGAGAGTGATTTGTGGTAAATAGGATATTAATGACGTATTCGATATTACATAGAACGTTGAGTATTGAAGACACACACAAATAATACACTTTTTTCAATTATTTTTGGTCAACCGCAAAGAAAAAGGTCCAAGACAGGTGTTTCATACATTAAATACTGTCCAAATATTATAAAAACTATAAAAACTGAAGTTAATATGCCTCCTGCAAGCCATTTTTATTATTACAAGTACGGGATAAATGCGATATTTTCCCCCTTATTTTTGGTCAAACGAAAAAGATAAAGGTTCAAGGTAGGTATTTCCCACAAAAGACGTAGTCTAAATGGTCTTATTCCTCTAAAAAATCAATTTGGAAATCGCATTTTTCACCTATTTTTGACAGATGGTATAAAAGTTAAAGTTCAGGAAGACGCACGTGGTAAAACCATGGCCAACTTTTTCTAAATCGAATGGTGTTAGAATTTGAAAATTGTGCCTGTTTCCGCACCCAAAAAAGCAACTTTGCTCAAATTTGCGAATATATTTTGATAAGTTTGGACATGCAGGAATATTGAGAAGTAATCAGCGCATATTTTGAGAAAAAAATAAAACGGTTTTGTTAAAAATTGAATAAGCTACAGTCGATATAGTAAAACCTCTGGTGAAGGAACCTATAAAAAAATCATAAATTAATTTTTTTGAGCCACAAAATATGTTTTCCCAAAGATCGCTTATAATACAAATTAAAGCTTCTTTATCCGTTGATATAGTGTACCAAGAAAAAATTCAAAATGTTATATATTATAGACACTTGCAGAATTATTTAAGCAAACCAGTGCAACGCCAACAGAAATTACGGGAAAAAGTTCATAAGCTGCCGTTTTTTCCGTATTAAAGATAAAAAAACCAAAAAATATCTCTTAAATACAATTTGACGGCTCTATCCGCTAAAGTATACAACGTTTCAATCAAAAATCGTTTTCCGTACGAAAAAAAATAAACGGAATAAAAACGGAGAAAAAAAATCACGCCTTACACTGTGGTTTCCAGTTTCTTACCATTTTCGGCAATTTCCATTCCAGTTAGGTATAGAACGATATATTGGAAAAAGGTAGATTTTGAGATGGCCTAACCGATTATCCAAACCGCATGTCGATTGGATGCACCCAATTCGACTTATTAGCGATCCAAGAGGTACCATTTTCGACCAAATTTTGACTTTGAAAAAATCAAAAAAATTACTTCCAAACTTTCGATCGCGCTCACAAACAATAGGGTTCTGTAGCCGACGGTCGTCTACGCGTCGAAAAAGTTTAAATCGAAAAAACTAATTTTTGTGGCCTGTATTGAATGCCAACGAGATCCCGATATTTCTCGACTTTAAAAATTAATAACTTTTTTCCGGCACACCCTGTATATTCGAAATTTTTACACAACGTACCCCCACTATTCCTCTCTAAACCCAAAAAGTTTCAATCGTCCCACTCTAACCGTTTCTGAGAAAAAAAATCGCAAATGTGAAAATGTCGAAAGAGACGACGACGGCGGCGGCGGCGACAACATACATACATTTTTTTCACCGAAGCGCCGTATAACATATCGCGGTGCAGCGCGATATGTAACTAGACTGGGTACATATCGCTAATCGTCAGCCGAGAGTGCATCTAATATTAGTACTAAAAAAATAATTTTCTTTTCCATTTCTCTATTTACTATTGCTTTTTATACCTCACCTTCCTGCGGAACGTGAAGGAGAAACATATCGCCAAATTGTCATTATAATAACAACAGACAAAAACTAAAAAATAAAAAAACGGGTGCAAAATTTGCGGTTTCTCGTATAGATAGGTAGTTTTTGGAGACGGCATCGTATAGTGGTCGACGTCCTATTTCTAATGCCGTCTCGCTCGATTCGCTACGACTTTTCGTTACTGAAATATATGATATTAACTATTCTTACATAGATAGCTGATAAATTGGTGAAAGTTTTATTGTGCCGAGCCCTTTGGGCACGGCACTGTTGGAGTTCATTCGTTTCATTTTATATTTTTGACAAAACCATTTGTTAGCAAGCTCTAATTTTGAAACATTTCAATTCGTGTTAAAAAATAAGTTTAGTTTCTTCACAAACCTAGTTGATTTTTTTCGTACCGAGGATTGTCGCTGTAAGAATCCAAAATTTAAAAGACTTTCAGTACCTACCTACCTAAATAACGAAATATTAAAAAAATAAAATGACGCGCCTGGAATTGAACCCGGGATCATCGTGACCAAAAGTCGTAATCTAATATATACCACTAGGCCACCGACCACTTTGAAAACAATATAGAATATTATTGCCTTATAAAAGATAAAGAAACAAAAAAAAAACTTTTTATTGTAGTTTTTTTTATGATCCAAAGTAGTATTTGAGATGACCTAAACGAATATCCAAATCAAAAATATGTGGGACGAACCCAATTCGATTTATTAACGATCCAACATGTCCCTACATTGATTTTAAAAAAATCAAAAAATTGACTTCCCAACATCCGATTACCTTGGTAAACAATAGGCTTCTGTAGCCGACGGTCGTCTACGCGTCGAAAAAATTTAAATCGAGAAAACTTATTTTTACGACCTGTGTCGAATTTCAACGAGAATCCGATATTTTTCGAGTTTGGGGTTTAATAACTTTTTTTCGGCACACCCTGTATATTCGAAATGTTTACACAACGTACCCCTACTATTCCTATCAAAACCCTAAAAGTTTCAATCGTCCCACTCTAACCGTTTCCGAGAAAAAAAAATCGCAACTGTGAAAATGTCTTACATAGACGAAATTGTTCAAGAGCTGATCGGGGTTTTCGAGATTCCGCGCGGAAGAGACGTATATAATACTAGACTGGGTACATATCGCTAATCGTCAGCCGAGAGTGCATCTAATATTAGTACTAAAAAAATAATTTTCTATTCCTTTTCTCTATTTACTATTGCTTTTTATACCTCACCTTCCTGCGGAACGTGAAGGAGAAACATATCGCCAAATTGTCATTATAACAACTGACAAAAACTAAAAAATAAAAAAACGGGTGCAAAATTTCCTGTTTCTCGTATAGATAGGTAGTTTTTGGAGACGGCATCGTATAGTAGTCGACGTCCTATTTCCAATGCCGTCCCGCTCGATTCGCTACGACTTTTCGTTACTGAAATATATGATATTAACTATTCTTACATAGATAGCTGATAAATTGGTGAAAATTTTATTGTGCCGAGCCCTTTGGGCACATTTATACGACTTTCAGTACCTACCTACCTAAATAACGAAATATTAAAAAAATAAAAAGACGCGCCTGGAATTGAACCCGGGATCATCGTGACCAAAAGTCGTAATCTAATATATACCACTAGGCCACCGACCACTTTAAAAACAATATAGAATATTATTGCCTTATTAAAGATAAAGAAACCAAAAAATACTTTTTATTGTAGTTTTTTTTTATGATCCAAAGTAGTATTTGAGATGACCTAAACGAATCTCCAAATCAAAAATATGTGGGACGCACCCAATTCGATTTATTAACGATCCAACATGTCCCTACATTGATTTAAAAAAAATCAAAAAATTTACTTCCCAACATCCGATTACGTTGGTAAACAATAGGCTTCTTTAGCCGACGGTCGTCTACGCGTCGAAAAAATTTAAATCGAGAAAACTTATTTTTACGACCTGTATCGAATTTCAACGAGAAACCGATATTTTTTGACTTTGGGGGTTTAACAACTTTTTTTCGGCACACCCTGTATATTCGAAATTTTCACACAACGTACCCCCACTATTCCTCTCTAAACCCAAAAAGTTTCAATCGTCCCACTCTAACCGTTTCCGAGAAAAAAAATCGCAAATGTGAAAATGTCTTACAAAGACGAAATTGTTCAAGAGCCGATCGGGGTTTTCGAGATTCCGCGCGGAAGAGACGTATATAATACTAGACTGGGTACATATCGCTAATCGTCAGCCGAGAGTGCATCCAATATTAGTACTAAAAAAATAATTTTCTTTTCCTTTCCTCTATTTACTATTGCTTTATATACCTCACCTTCCTGCGGAACGTGAAGGAGAAACATATCGCCAAATTGTCATTATAACAACTGACAAAAACTAAAAAATAAAAAAACGGGTGCAAAATTTCCGGTTTCTCGTATAGATAGGTAGTTTTTGGAGACGGCATCGTATAGTGGTCGACGTCCTATTTTCAATCCCGTCTCGCTCGATTCGCTACGACTTTTCGTTACTGAAATATATGATATTAACTATTCTTACATAGATAGCTGATAAATTGGTGAAAATTTTATTGTGCCGAGCCCTTTGGGCAAGGCACTGTTGGAGTTCATTCGTTTCATTTTATACTTTTGACAAAACCATTTGTTAGCAACCTCTAATTTTGAAACATTTCAATTCGTGTTAAAAAATAAATTTAGTTTCTTCACAAACCTAGTTGATTTTTTTCGTACCGAGGATTGTCGCTGTAAGAATCCAAAATTTAAAAGACTTTCAGTACCTACCTACCTAAATAACGAAATATTAAAAAAATAAAATGACGCGCCTGGAATTGAACCCGGGATCATCGTGACCAAAAGTCGTAATCTAATATATACTACTAGGCCACCGACCACTTTGAAAACAATATAGAATATTATTGCCTTATTAAAGATAAAGAAACAAAAAAAAACTTTTTATTGTAGTTTTTTTTATGATCCAAAGTAGTATTTGAGATGACCTAAACGAATATCCAAATCAAAAATATGTGGAACGAACCCAATTCGATTTATTAACGATCCAACATGTCCCTACATTGATTTAAAAAAAAATCAAAAAATTGACTTCCCAACATCCGATTACCTTGGTAAACAATAGGCTTCTGTAGCCGACGGTCGTCTACGCGTCGAAAAAATTTAAATCGAGAAAACTTATTTTTACGACCTGTGTCGAATTTCAACGAGAATCCGATATTTTTCGAGTTTGGGGTTTAATAACTTTTTTTCGGCACACCCTGTATATTCGAAATTTTTACACAACGTACCCCTACTATTCCTATTTAAACTCTAAAAGTTTCAATCGTCCCACTCTAACCGTTTCCGAGAAAAAAAAAATCGCAACTGTGAAAATGTCTTACATAGACGAAATTGTTCAAGAGCTGATCGGGGTTTTCGAGATTCCGCGCTGAAGAGACGTATATAATACTAGACTGGGTACATATCGCTAATCGTCAGCCGAGAGTGCATCTAATATTACTACTAAAAAGATTTACAATAAAAAAATACTTTTCTTTTCTTTTTTTCTATTTACTATTGCTTTTTTTGCCTCACCTTCCTGCGGAACGTGAAGGAAAAACATATCGCCAAATTGTCATTATAACAACTGACTAAAACTACACAATGGTGCAAAATTTCCGTTTTCTCGTATAGGTAGGTAGTTTTCTGAGACGGCGCCGTATAGGTGCTCTTTAAACTCGCACACCTTTGTGCAATGTGGGATATACTTTTCATATTTGCTCTATAAAAATTTATAAGTATTCAATCGATTAAAACATAACCAAAAAATTATTCTTACATGGAAGCTATCAATTATCAGCTAATAAATTTGTAGAAATATTATTGTGCCGAGCCCTTCGGGCACGGCACTGTTCTAGTTCGTTCGTTTAATTATACGAGAGCTGTCACTTTGACAGGTAAGTGTCCTTTTTTTTAGCTTTTTCGTAGCGAGGGTTATAGCTGTAAGAAATCGAAATTAAAAAATTTTCAGGTACCTAAATAAGAATGTTTTATACGATAGCTGTCAAATTTTGACAGGTAGGAGTCAGTTTTTTTTATCCTTTTCGTAGCGAGGGTTATCGCTGTAAAAATCCTAAAGTGAAAAATTTTTCAGATCCTAAATAACAAAGTTCTATACGACAGCTGTCATTTTGACAGGTAAATGTCCATTTTTTTTAAGCTTTTCTTGTATCTAGAATTAAAGCTGTAAGAATCCAAAATTTTAAAAAAATTCAGTAGTTAAATAACAAAGTTCTATACGACAGCTGTCAAATTTTGACAGGTAAGTTAAAAATTTTTTTTTAGATTTTTCGTAGCGAGATTTGTAGCTGTAAGAATCCTAAATGAAAAATTTTTCAGTTCCTAAATAACAAAGTTATATACGACAGCTGTCATTTTGACAGGTAAATTGCAAGTTTTTTTTAAGCTTTTCTTGTATCTAGGATTATAGCTGTAAGAATTCGAAATTTAAAAAAAATTCAGTACCTAAATAACAAAGTTCTATACGACAGCTGTCAGATTTTGACAGGTAAGTGTCAATTTTTTTTTAGCTTTTTCGTAGCGACGGTTATAGCTGTAAGAATCCCAAATTTTAAAAAAATTCAGTACCTAGATAACAAAGTTCTATACGACAGCTGTCAAATTATATATACTTAAATAGTAATTCTTGTTTTATAATTTGCTACCATTTCTATGCTGTTTAGGTATAGAACAATATATTTGAAAAAAGTAGTATTTAAGATGACCTAAACGATTATCCAAACCAAAATTATATCGGACGCACCCAATTCGATTTATTAACGATCCAATATGACCCTACATTAATTTTAAAAAAATCAAAAAAATTACTTCCCAACTTTCGATCGCGTTCGCAAACAACAGTGTTTTGTAGCCCAACGTCGTCTACATGTCGAAAAAGTTTAAATCGATTAAAATGATTTTTGCCACCTGTATCGCCCTACAACGAAAAAAAACATATTTTTTAACTTTGACTTTAATAACTTTTTTCCGGTACACCCTGTATATTTGAAATTGTTCCCAGAACGTGCCCCGACTATTCCTCTCTACGTCCAGAAAGTTTGAATTGTTTTGCTCTAACCGTTTCCGAAAAAAAAATTCGCGAATATCGAAATGTCGAATAACCTTCTACCACGTGGCGACGGATAATCAATGTCGAAACGCCATCTTTAAAATCGAGATTACAACCATTTCTGAAATATTTTGAGCAAATATTTTGGTCAGTAAAATTAGAAGAAGGTTCAAGGTAGATATTCCACCCGATTTAAAATCTGGAAATGTTCTTATTATTCTAGCAAGTCACGCTGAAAACACCCATTTTTCGCCATTTTTGACAGCCGGATTTTTAGAATTAATTTAATTTAGATACATAAATATCAAGGCACTCTTAGTCAAAAGTGAATGGTGTTAGAATTTGTAAAGTTTGCCTGTTTCCGCACCCAAAAAAGCGACTTTTCTCAATTTTGCGAATATATTTTAATGATTTTGAATATGTAGAGGTGTTGCGAAGTAATCAGCGCATTTTTTGAGAAAAAAATAAAACGGTTTTGTTAAAAATTGAATAAGCTACAGTCGATATAGTAAAAAAAAAGCTGCCGTTTTTTCCGTATTAAAGATAAAGAAACCAAAAAATATCTCTTAAATACAATTTGACGAGCTCTATCCGCTAAAGTTTACAACGTTTCGATCAAAAGTCGTTTTCAGTACGAAAAAAAATAAAAACCGTGAAAAAATCAGGCCTAACTTTATGATTTCCACTTTCTTACAATTTTCGGCAATTTCCATTCCAGTTAGGTATAGAACGATATATTGGAAAAAGGTAGTTTTTGAGATGGCCTAACCGATTATCCAAACCGCATGTCGATCGAATGCACCCAATTAAACTTATTAGCGATCCAAGAGGTACCATTTTGGACCAAATTTTGACTTTTAAAAAATTTAAAAAATTATTTCCAAACTTTCGATCGCGCTCACAAACAATAGGGTTCTGTAGCCCACGGTCGCCTACGCGTCGAAAAAGTTTAAATCGAAAAAACTAATTTTTGTGGCCTGTATCGAATTTCAACGAGATCCCGATATTTCTCGACTTTGACGTTTAATAACTTTTTTCCGGCACACCCTGTATATTCCAAATTTTTACACAACGTACCCCCACTATTTCTCTGTAAACCCAAAAAGTTTCAATCGTCCCACTCTAACCGTTTCCGAGAAAAATAATCGCAAATGTGAAAATGTCGAAAGTGACGACGCCGACAACATACGCACATTATTTTTACCGAAGCGCCTATATAGGCGGAGTATCAAGAGCAGTCAGGATTGTCGTGATTTCGCGCCGAAGCGCCGTATAACATATCGCGTGTTTGCGCGATATGTAACTAGACTGGGTACATATCGCTAATCGTCAGCCGAGAGTGCATCTAATATTAGTACTAAAAAAATAATTTTCTTTTCCTTTTCTCTATTTACTATTGCTTTATATACCTCACCTTCCTGCGGAACGTGAAGGAGAAACATATCGCCAAGTTGTCATTATAACAACTGACAAAAACTAAAAAATAAAAAAACGGGTGCAAAATTTCCGGTTTCTCGTATAGATAGGTAGTTTTTGGAGACGGCATCGTATAGTGGTCGACGTCCTATTTTCAATGCCGTCTCGCTCGATTCGCTACGACTTTTCGTTACTGAAATATATGATATTAACTATTCTTACATAGATAGCTGATAAATTGGTGAAAATTTTATTGTGCCGAGCCCTTTGGGCACGGCACTGTTGGAGTTCATTCGTTTCATTTTATACTTTTGACAAAACCATTTGTTAGCAACCTCTAATTTTGAAACATTTCAATTCGTGTTAAAAAATAAATTTAGTTTCTTCACAAACCTAGTTGATTTTTTTCGTACCGAGGATTGTCGCTGTAAGAATCCAAAATTTAAAAGACTTTCAGTACCTACCTACCTAAATAACGAAATATTAAAAAAATAAAATGACGCGCCTGGAATTGAACCCGGGATCATCGTGACCAAAAGTCGTAATCTAATATATACCACTAGGCCACCGACCACTTTGAAAACAATATAGAATATTATTGCCTTATTAAAGATAAAAAAACAAAAAAAAACTTTTTATTGTAGTTTTTTTTATGATCCAAAGTAGTATTTGAGATGACCTAAACGAATATCCAAATCTAAAATATGTGGGACGAACCCAATTCGATTTATTAACGATCCAACATGTCCCTACATTGATTTAAAAAAAAATCAAAAAATTGACTTCCCAACATCCGATTACCTTGGTAAACAATAGGCTTCTGTAGTCGACGGTCGTCTACGCGTCGAAAAAATTTAAATCGAGAAAACTTATTTTTACGACCTGTGTCGAATTTCAACGAGAATCCGATATTTTTCGAGTTTGCGGTTTAATAACTTTTTTTCGGCACACCCTGTATATTCGAAATTTTCACACAACGTACCCCCACTATTCCTCTCTAAACCCTAAAAGTTTCAATCGTCCCACTCTAACCGTTTCCGAGAAAAAAAAATCGCAACTGTGAAAATGTCTTACATAGACGAAATTGTTCAAGAGCTGATCGGGGTTTTCGAGATTCCGCGCTGAAGAGACGTATATAATACTAGACTGGGTACATATCGCTAATCGTCAGCCGAGAGTGCATCTAATATTAGTACTAAAAAGATTTACAAAAATTTACAATAAAAAAATACTTTTCTTTTCTTTTTTTCTATTTACTATTGCTTTTTTTGCCTCACCTTCCTGCGGAACGTGAAGGAGAAACATATCGCCAAATTGTCATTATAACAACTGACAAAAACTAAAAAATTAAAAAACGGGTGCAAAATTTCCGCTTTCTCGTATAGATAGGTAGTTTTTGGAGACGGCATCGTATAGTGGTCGACGTCCTATTTCCAATGCCGTCTCGCTCGATTCGCTACGACTTTTCGTTACTGAAATATATGATATTAACTATTCTTACATAGATAGCTGATAAATTGGTGAACATTTTATTGTGCCGAGCCCTTTGGGCACGGCACTGTTGGAGTTCGTTCGTTTCATTTTATACTTTTGACAAAACCATTTGTTAGCAACCTCTAATTTTGAAACATTTCAATTCGTGATAAAAAATATATTTAGTTTCTTCACAAACCTAGTTGATTCTTTTCGTACCGAGGATTGTCGCTGTACGAATCCAAAATTTAAAAGACTTTCAGTACCTACCTACCTAAATAACGAAATATTAAAAAAATAAAAAGACGCTCCTGGAATTGAACCCGGGATCATCGTGACCTAAAGTCGTAATCTAATATATACCACTAGGCCACCGACCACTTTAAAAACAATATAGAATATTATTGCCTTATTAAAGATAAAGAAACCAAAAAATACTTTTTATTGTAGTTTTTTTATGATCCAAAGTAGTATTTGAGATGACCTAAACGAATCTCCAAATCAAAAATATGTGGGACGCACCCAATTCGATTTATTAACGATCCAACATGTCCCTACATTGATTTTAAAAAAATCAAAAAATTGACTTCCCAACATCCGATTACGTTGGTAAACAATAGGCTTCTGTAGCCGACGGTCGTCTACGCGTCGAAAAAATTTAAATCGAGAAAACCTATTTTTACGACTTGTATCGAATTTCAACGAGAAACCGATATTTTTTGACTTTGGGGTTTAACAACTTTTTTTCGGCACACCCTGTATATTCGAAATTTTCACACAACATACCCCCACTATTCCTCTCTAAACCCAAAAAGTTTCAATCGTCCCACTCTAACCGTTTCCGAGAAAAAAAATCGCAAACGTGAAAATGTCTTACATAGACGAAATTATTCAAGAGCCGATCGGGGTTTTCGAGATTCCGCGCGGAAGAGACGTATATAATACTAGACTGGGTACATATCGCTAATCGTCAGCCGAGAGTGCATCTAATATTAGTACTAAAAAAAAATTTACAATAAAAAAATACTTTTCTTTTCTTTCTCTCTATTTACTATTGCTTTTTTTGCCTCACCTTCCTGCGGAACGTGAAGGAGAAACATATCGCCAAATTGTCATTACAACAACTGACCAAAACCAGAAAATGGTGCAAAATTTCCATTTTTTCGTATAGATAGGTAGTTTTTGGAGACGGCATCGTATAGTGGCCGACGTCCTATTTCCAATGCCGTCTCGCTCGATTCGCTACGACCTTTCGTTGCGGAAATATATGATATTTATTATTATGATATTGACATTTATAGGTGCTTTTTAAACTCACACACCTTTGTGCAATGTGGGATATACGTTCCATATTTGCTCTATAAAAATATACATTAAAGCTATCAATTATCAGCTAATAAATTTGTAGAAATAATATTGTGCCGAGCCCTTCGGGCACGGCACTGTTCTAGTTCGTTCGTTTAATAATACGACAGCTGTTACTTTGACAGGTAATTGTCATTTTTTTTTAGCTTTTTCGTAGCAAGGGTTGTAGCTGTAAAAATCTTAAATTAAAAAAAAATTCAGTACCTAAATAACAAAGTTTTATACGACAGCTGTCAAATTTTGAAAGGTAATTGTCAATTATTTTTTAGCTTTTTTGTAGCGAGAGTTATAGCTGTAATATTCCTAAATTAAAAATTTTTTCAGTACCAAAATAACAAAGTTCTATACGACAGCTGTCAAATTATGACAGGCGGGTGTAAATTTTTTAAATCTTTTTTCATATAGAGGATTATAGCTGTACAAATCCGAAATTTAAAAATTTTTCAGTGATTAAATAACAAAGTTCCATACGACAGCTGTCAAATTTTGACAGGTAAGTGTCAATTTTTTAAAAGTTTTTTCGTAACGAGGATTATAGCTGTAAGAATCCCAAATTGAAAAAATTTTCAGTACCTAAATAACAAAGTTCTATACGATAGCTGTCAAATTTTGACAGTTAAGTGTCAATTTTTTTTTAGCTTTTTCGTAGCGAGAGTTATAGCTGTAAGAGTCCGAAATTATAAAATTATCAGGTCCCTAAATAACAAAGTTCTATACGATAGCTGTCAAATTTTGACAGGTAAGTGTCAATTTTTTTTTAGATTTTTTGTAACGAGGGTTATAGCTGTAAGAATCCTAAATTTAAAAATTTGTCAGTACCTAAATGACACAGTTTTATACGATAGCTGTCAAATTTTGACAGGTAAGTGTCAATTTTTTTTTTAGATTTTTTGTAACGAGGGTTATAGCTGTAAGAATACTAAATTAAAAAATTTCTCAGTTCCTAAATAACAAAGTTCTATACGACAGCTGTCATTTTGACAGGCAAATATCAAGTTTTTTTTAAGCTTTTCTTGTATCTAGGATTATAGCTGTAAGAATCCGAAATTTAAAAA
Source organism: Polydrusus pterygomalis (assembly GCA_963969555.1). NCBI lineage: Eukaryota > Metazoa > Arthropoda > Insecta > Coleoptera > Curculionidae > Polydrusus > Polydrusus pterygomalis. The sequence goes on from OZ018378.1 coordinate 86,882,930, forward strand.
AATTTCAGTACCTAAATAACAAAGTTCTTTACTACAGCTGTCAGATTTTGACAGGTAAGTGTAATTTTTTTTTAGCTTTTTCGTATAGATTATTATAGCTGTAAGAATCCAAAATTTAAAAAATTTTCCGTACCTAAATAACGACATTAAAAAAAAAAGAAAAAAAAAGAAAAAAAAACACTGGGGTTTGAACCCACGACCTTCGTCTCCAAAATCAACAGCCTCTACTACTACGCTATCGAAGCTTTGAGAGTGATTTGTGGTAAATAGGATATTAATGACGTATTCGATATTACATAGAACGTTGAGTATTGAAGATACACACAAATAATACACTTTTTTCAATTATTTTTGGTCAACCGCAAAGAAAAAGGTCCAAGACAGGTGTTTCATACATTAAATACTCCCCAAATATTATAAAAACTAAAAAATTGAAGTTAATATGCCTCCTGCAAGCCATTTTTATTATTACAAGTACGGGATAAATGCGATATTTTCCCCCTTATTTTTGGTCAAACGAAAAAGATAAAGGTTCAAGGTAGGTATTTCCCACTAAAGACGTAATCTAAATGGTCTTATTCCTCTAAAAAATCAATTTGGAAATCGCATTTTTCACCTATTTTTGACAGATGGTATAAAAGTTAAAGTTCAGGAAAACGTACGTGGTAAAACCATGGCCAACTTTTTCTAAATCGAATGGTGTTAGAATTTGAAAATTGTGCCTGTTTCCGCACCCAAAAAAGCAACTTTGCTAGAATTTGCGAATATATTTTGATAAGTTTGGACATGCAGGAATATTGAGAAGTAATTAGCGCATATTTTGAGAAAAAAATAAAACGGTTTTGTTAAAAATTGAATAAGCTACAGTCGATATAGTAAAACCTCTGGTGAAGGAACCTATAAAAAAATCATAAATTAATTTTTTTGAGCCACAAAATATGTTTTCCTAAAGATCGCTTATAATACAAATTAAAGCTTCTTTATCCGTTGATATAGTGTACCAAGAAAAATTTCAAAATGTTATATATTATAGACACTTGCAGAATTATTTAAGCAAACCAGTGCAACGCCAACAGAAATTACGGGAAAAAGTTCATAAGCTGCCGTTTTTTCTGTATTAAAGATAAAAAAACGAAAAAATATCTCTTAAATACAATTTGACGGCTCTATCCGCTAAAGTATACAACGTTTCAATCAAAAATCGTTTTCCGTACGAAAAAAAATAAACGGAATAAAAACGGAGAAAAAAATCACGCCTTACACTGTGGTTTCCAGTTTCTTACCATTTTCGGCAATTTCCATTCCAGTTAGGTATAGAACAATATATTGGAAAAAGGTAGATTTTGAGATGGCCTAACCGATTATCCAAACCGCATGTCGATTGGATGCACCCAATTCGATTTATTAACGATCCAATATGACCCTACATTGATTTTAAAAAAATCAAAAAAATTACTTCCCAACTTTCGATCGCGTTCGCAAACAACAGTGTTTTGTAGCCTAACGTCGTCTACATGTCGAAAAAGTTTAAATCGATTAAAATGATTTTTGCCACCTGTATCGCCCTACAACGAAAAAAAAACATATTTTTTAACTTTGACTTTAATAACTTTTTTCCGGTACACCCTGTATATTTGAAATTGTTCCCAGAACGTGCCCCGACTATTCCTCTCTACGTCCAGAAAGTTTGAATTGTTTTGCTCTAACCGTTTCCGAAAAAAAAAATCGCGAATATCGAAATGTCGAATAACCTTCTACCACGTGGCGACGGATAATCAATGTCGAAACGCCATCTTTAAAATCGAGATTACAACCATTTCTGAAACATTTTGGGCAAATATTTTGGTCAGTAAAATTAGAAGAAGGTTCAAGGTAGATATTCCACCCGATTTAAAATCTGGAAATGTTCTTATTATTCTAGCAAGTCACGCTGAAAACACCCATTTTTCGCCATTTTTGACAGCCGGATTTTTAGAATTAATTTAATTTAGATACATCAATATCAAGGCACTCTTAGTCAAAAGTGAATGATGTTAGAATTTGTAAAGATTGCCTGTTTCCGCACCCAAAAAAGCGACTTTTCTCAATTTTGCGAATATATTTTAATGATTTTGAATATGTAGAGGTGTTGCGAAGTAATCAGCGCATTTTTTGAGAAAAAAATAAAACGGTTTTGTTAAAAATTGAATAAGCTACAGTCGATATAGTAAAAAAAAAGCGGCCGTTTTTTCCGTATTAAAGATAAAGAAACGAAAAAATATCTCTTAAATACAATTTGACGAGCTCTATCCGCTAAAGTTTACAACGTTTCGATCAAAAGTCGTTTTCAGTACGAAAAAAAATAAAAACCGTGAAAAAATCAGGCCTAACTTTATGATTTCCACTTTCTTACAATTTTCGGCAATTTCCATTCCAGTTAGGTATAGAACGATATATTGGAAAAAGGTAGTTTTTGAGATGGCCTAACCGATTATCCAAACCGCATGTCGATCGAATGCACCCAATTCAACTTATTAGCGATCCAAGAGGTACCATTTTGGACCAAATTTTGACTTTTAAAAAATAAAAAAAATTATTTCCAAACTTTCGATCGCGCTCACAAACAATAGGGTTCTGTAGCCCACGGTCGCCTACGCGTCGAAAAAGTTTAAATCGAAAAAACTAATTTTTGTGGCCTGTATCGAATTTCAACGAGATCCCGATATTTCTCGACTTTGACGTTTAATAACTTTTTTCCGGCACACCCTGTATATTCGAAATTTTTACACAACGTACCCCCACTATTCCTCTCTAAACTGAAAAAGTTTCAATCGTCCCACTCTAACAGTTTCCGAGAAAAAAAATCGCAAATGTGAAAATGTCGAAAGCCACGCCGACAACATACATACATTATTTTCACCGAAGCGCCTATATAGGCGGAGTATCAAGAGCAGTCAGGATTGTCGTGATTTCGCGCCGAAGCGCCGTATAACATATCGCGTGTTTGCGCGATATGTAACTAGACTGGGTACATATCGCTAATCGTCAGCCGAGAGTGCATCTAATATTAGTACTAAAAAAATAATTTTCTTTTTCTTTTCTCTATTTACTATTGCTTTTTATACCTCACCTTCCTGCGGAACGTGAAGGAGAAACATATCGCCAAATTGTCATTATAACAACTGACAAAAACTTAAAAATTAAAAAACGGGTGCAAAATTTCCGGTTTCTCGTATAGATAGGTAGTTTTTGGAGACGGCATCGTATAGTGGTCGACGTCCTATTTCCAATGCCGTCTCGCTCGATTCGCTACGACTTTTCGTTACTGAAATATATGATATTAACTATTCTTACATAGATAGCTGATAAATTGGTGAAAATTTTATTGTGCCGAGCCCTTTGGGCACGGCACTGTTGGAGTTCGTTCGTTTCATTTTATACTTTTGACAAAACCATTTGTTAGCAACCTCTAATTTTGAAACATTTCAATTCGTGATAAAAAATAAATTTAGTTTCTTCACAAACCTAGTTGATTTTTTTCGTACCGAGGATTGTCGCTGTAAGAATCCAAAATTTAAAAGACTTTCAGTACCTACCTACCTAAATAACGAAATATTAAAAAAATTAAAAGACGCGCCTGGAATTGAACCCGGGATCATCGTGACCAAAAGTCGTAATCTAATATATACCACTAGGCCACCGACCACTTTAAAAACAATATAGAATATTATTGCCTTATTAAAGATAGAGAAACAAAAAAAATACTTTTTATTGTAGTTTTTTTTTATGATCCAAAGTAGTATTTGAGATGACCTAAACGAATCTCCAAATCAAAAAATTGTGGGACGCACCCAATTCGATTTATTAACGATCCAACATGTCCCTACATTGATTTTTAAAAAATCAAAAAATTGACTTCCCAACATCCGATTACGTTGGTAAACAATAGGCTTCTGTAGCCGACGGTCGTCTACGCGTCGAAAAAATTTAAATCGAGAAAACTTATTTTTACGACCTGTATCGAATTTCAACGAGAAACCGATATTTTTTGACTTTGGGGTTTAACAACTTTTTTTCGGCACACCCTGTATATTCGAAATTTTCACACAACGTACCCCCACTATTCCTCTCTAAACCCAAAAAGTTTCAATCGTCCCACTCTAACCGTTTCCGAGAAAAAAAATCGCAAATGTGAAAATGTCTTACATAGACGAAATTGATCAAGAGCGGATCGTTGTTTTCGAGATTCCGCGCGGTAGAGACGTATATAATACTAGACTGGGTACATATCGCTAATCGTCAGCCGAGAGTGCATCTAATATTAGTACTAAAAAGATTTACAAAAATTTACAATAAAAAAATACTTTTCTTTTCTTTTTTTCTATTTACTATTGCTTTTTTTGCCTCACCTTCCTGCGGAACGTGAAGGGAAAACATATCGCCAAATTGTCATTATAACAACTGACCAAAACTACACAATGGTGCAAAATTTCCGTTTTCTCGTATAGATAGGTAGTTTTCTGAGACGGCGCCGTTTAGGTGCTCTTTAAACTCGCACACCTTTGTGCAATGTGGGATATACTTTCCATATTTGCTCTATAAAAATATGTAAGTATTCAATCGATTAAAACATAAGCAAAAAATTATTCTTACATGGAAGCTATCAATTATCAGCTAATAAATTTGTAGAAATATTATTGTGCCGAGCCAATACGTCCCTTATTATCGCTTTTAGAATAGAAATCAATATAACCTTTTATCTGGACCATAGAAAAAGGCAACTTTTTTATTTGAAGAGGTTCTATCTAAGCTTTATCAGTTTCGAGATATTGGCTAATATATACCACTTTTAATTCCATATCTCAAAAACTATAAGACCTACAAAAAATTTCTAAGAACTTAAAGTAAAGATCTCTTAAGGATGCTACTTATTAGTTATATACATTGTTGCCGTATCTCTTTCAGTTTCCGAGGAAAATGGTCTTTTATGGATTTCATAGCATTTTCCTGAGCATATACATGGAAAAAATGCCAAAATTTAAAATTCGCAAATAAGTCAATTTTTCGGTACATTTCCATCAAAAATAACGTAAAACCCGAAAATAGCGAAGAAAATATGATAATTAACAATTCTATGAATTTTTACAAAAATATCCAGAAAACTCGGATTTTTTTGTCGGTTTTCAAAGTTTCCTCAATACGTCCCTTATTACGGCCTTTGGAACAAAAGTTAATATAACCTTTTATCTGGACCATAGAAAAAGGCAACTTTTTTATTTGAAGAGGTTCTATCTAAGCTTTATCAGTTTCGAGATATTGGCTAATATATGAAAACCACTTTTAATTCCATACCTCAAAAACTATAAGACCTACAAAAAATTTCTAAGAACTTAAAGTAAAGATCTCTTAAGGATGCTACTTATTAGTTATATACATTGTTGCCGTATCTCTTTCAGTTTCCGAGGAAAATGGTCTTTTATGGATTTCATAGCATTTTCCTGAGATGGAAAAAATGCCAAAATTTAAAATTCGCAAATATGTCAATTTTTCGGTACATTTCCATCAAAAATAACGTAAAACCCGAAAATAGCGAAGAAAATATGATAATTAACAATTCTATGAATTAAAAAAAAAATATCCAGAAAACTCGGATTTTTTTGTCGGTTTTCAAAGTTTCCTCAATACGTCCCTTATTACGGCCTTTAAAACAAAAGTTAATATAACGTTTTATCTGGACAATAGAAAAAGGCAACTTTTTTATTTGAAGAGTTTCTATCTAAGTTCTATCAGTTTCGAGATATTGGCAAATACATGAAAACCACTTTTAATTCCATATCTCAAAAACTATAAGACGTACAAAAAATTTCTGAGAACTTAAAGTAAAGATCTCTTAAGGATGCTACTTATTAGTTATATACATTGTTGCCGTATCTCTTTCAGTTTCCGAGGAAAATGGTCTTTTATGGATTTCATAGCATTTTCCTGAGCATATATACATGGAAAAAATGCCAAAATTTAAAATTTGCAAATAAGTCAATTTTTCGGTACATTTCCATCAAAAATAACGTAAAACCCGAAAATAGCGAAGAAAATATGATAAATAACAATTCTATGAATTTTTTAAAAAAATCCAGAAAACTCGGATTTTTTGGTCGGTTTTCACAGTTTCCTCAATACGTCCCTTATTACGGCCTTTGGAACAAAAGTTGATATAACGTTTTATCTGGACAATAGAAAAAGGCAACTTTTTTATTTAAAGAGTTTCTATCTAAGTTCTATCAGTTTCGAGATATTGGCAAATACATGAAAACCACTTTTAATTCCATATCTCAAAAACTATAAGACCTACAAAAAATTTCTAAGAACTTAAAGTGAAGATCTCATAAAGATGATACTTATTAGTTATATACATTGTTGCTTTTTTTGCCTCACCTTCCTGCGGAACGCTGCCAAATTGTCATTATAACAACTGACAAAAACTAAAAAATAAAAATAACGGGTGCAAAATTTCCGTTTTCTTGTATAGATAGGTAGTTTTTGAAGACGGCATCGTATATTGATCGATGTCCCGTTTCCAATTCCGTCTCGCTCGATTCGCTACGACTTTTCGTTACAATATATGATATTTAATATTATGATATTGATATTAACATTGAACCCATCAGCACCGGCTTTTTTTAAAATTGCACAGCAAACGTATCAATGTGGAATATACTTTCCAAGTTTGTTCTATAAAAATATGTATTCAATCGATTTAAACATAAGTAAAGAAACTATTCTTACATTGATAGCTGATAAATTAGTTTAAAAGCTTATTTTGCCGAGCCCTTCCGGCACGGCACTGTTCCAATTCGTTTATTTTATTTCATACTTTTTACAAAACCATTTGTTAGCAACCTTTAATAATTGCCTAAAGGATTATCCAAACCGAATGTCGATCGGATGGACCCAATTCGACTTATTAACGATTCAATAGGTACCTGTTTAGTCCCATATTTAACTTTGAAAAAATTTAAAAAATTATTTCCAAACTTTCGATTGCGATCACAAACAATAGGGGTCTGTAGCCTACGGTCGTCTACGCGTCGAAAAAGTTTAAATCGAAAAAACTAATTTTTGTGGCCTGTACCGAATGACAACGAGACTCCGATAATTATCAACTTTAAAAATTAATAACTTTTTTCCCGTACACCCTGTATATTCAAAATGTTTACACATTGTACCCCCACTATTCCTCTCTAAACTGAAAAAGTTTCAATTGTCCCACTCTTACCGTTTCCGAGAAAAGAAATCGCAAATGTGAAAATGTCGAAACTGACGACGACAACTTATTTTAAATGTAGCCGCCGTATATAATACTAGACTGGGTACATATCGCTAATCGTCAGCCGAGATTGCATCTAATATTAGTACTAAAAAAATAATTTTCTTTTCCTTTTCTCTATTTACTATTGCTTTTTATACCTCACCTTCCTGCGGAACGTGAAGGAGAAACATATCGCCAAATTGCCATTATAACAACTGACAAAAACTAAAAAATAAAAAAACGGGTGCAAAATTTCCTGTTTCTCGTATAGAAAGGTAGTTTTTAAAGACGGCATCGTATAGTGGTCGACGTTATATTTCCAATGCCGTCTCGCTCGATTCGCTACGACTTTTCGTTACTGAAATATATTATACTAGACTGGGTACATATCGCTAATCGTCAGCCGAGGGTGCATCTAATATTAGTACTAAAAAAATAATTTTCTTTTCCTTTTCTCTATTTACTATTGCTTTTTATACCTCACCTTCCTGCGGAACGTGAAGGAGAAACATATCGCCAAATTGTCATTATAACAACTGACAAAAACTAAAAAATAAAAAAACGGGTGCAAAATTTCCGGTTTTTCGTATAGATAGGTAGTTTTTGGAGAGGACATCGTATAGTGGTCGACGTCCTATTTCCAATGCCGTCTCGCTCGATTCGCTACGACTTTTCGTTACTGAAATATATGATATTAACTATTCTTACATAGATAGCTGATAAATTGGTGAAAATTTTATTGTGCCGAGCCCTTTGGGCACGGCACTGTTGGAGTTCGTTCGTTTAATTTTATACTTTTGACAAAACCATTTGTTAGCAACCTCTAATTTTGAAACATTTCAATTCGTGATAAAAAAAATAAATTTTGTTTCTTCACAACCCAAGTTGGTATTTTTCGTACCGAGGATTGTCGCTGTAAGAATCCGAAATTTAAAAAACTTTCAGTACCTACCTACCTAAATAACGAAATATTAAAAAAATAAAAAGACGCGCCTGGAATTGAACCCGGGATCATCGTGACCAAAAGTCGTAATCTAATATATATACCACTAGGCCATCGACCACTTTAAAAACAATATAGAATATTATTGCCTTATTAAAGATAAAGAAACAAAAAAAATACTTTTTATTGTAGTTTTTTTTATGATCCAAAGTAGTATTTGAGATGACCTAAACGAATCTCCAAACCAAAAATATGTGGGACGCACGCAATTCGATTTATTAACAATCCAACATGCTCCTACATTGATTTAAAAAAAAATCAAAAAATTGACTTCCCAACTTCCGATCGCCTTGGCAAACAATAGGCTTCTGTAGCCGACGGTCGTCTACGCGCCGAAAAAGTTTAAATCGAGAAAACTTGTTTTTACGACCTGTATCGAATTTCAACGAGAATCCGATATTTTTCGAGTTTAGGGTTTAATAACTTTTTTTCGGCACACCCTGTATATTCGAAATCTTCACACAACGTACCCCCACTATTCCTATCTAAACCCTAAAAGTTTTAATCGTCCCACTCTAACCGTTTCCGAGAAAAAGAAATCGCAACTGTGAAAATATCTTACATAGACGAAATTGTTCAAGAGCCGATCGGGGTTTTCGAGATTCCGCGCGGAAGAGACGTATATAATACTAGACTGGGTACATATCGCTAATCGTCAGCCGAGAGTGCATCTAATATTAGTACTAAAAAGATTTACAAAAATTTACAATAAAAAAATACTTTTCTTTTCTTTTTTTCTATTTACTATTGCTTTTTTTGCCTCACCTTCCTGCGGAACGTGAAGGGAAAACATATCGCCAAATTGTCATTATAACAACTGACCAAAACTACACAATGGTGCAAAATTTCCGTTTTCTCGTATAGATAGGTAGTTTTCTGAGACGGCGCCGTATAGGTGCTCTTTAAACTCGCACACCTTTGTGCAATGTGGGATATACTTTCCATATTTGCTCTATAAAAATATGTAAGTATTCAATCGATTAAAACATAAGCAAAAAATTATTCTTACATGGAAGCTATCAATTATCAGCTAATAAATTTGTAGAAATATTATTGTGCCGAGCCAATACGTCCCTTATTATCGCTTTTAGAATAGAAATCAATATAACCTTTTATCTGGACCATAGAAAAAGGCAACTTTTTTATTTGAAGAGGTTCTATCTAAGCTTTATCAGTTTCGAGATATTGGCTAATATATGAAAACCACTTTTAATTCCATATCTCAAAAACTATAAGACCTACAAAAAATTTCTAAGAACTTAAAGTAAAGATCTCTTAAGGATGCTACTTATTAGTTATATACATTGTTGCCGTATCTCTTTCAGTTTCCGAGGAAAATGGTCTTTTATGGATTTCATAGCATTTTCCTGAGATGGAAAAAATGCCAAAATTTAAAATTCGCAAATATGTCAATTTTTCGGTACATTTCCATCAAGAATAACGTAAAACCCGAAAATAGCGAAGAAAATATGATAATTAACAATTCTATGAATTTTTAAAAAAATATCCAGAAAAATCGGATTTTTTTGTCGGTTTTCACAGTTTCCTCAATACGTCCCTTATTACGGCCTTTGGAACAAAAGTTAATATAACGTTTTATCTGGACAATAGAAAAAGGCAACTTTTTTATTTGAAGAGTTTCTATCTAAGTTCTATCAGTTTCGAGATATTGGCAAATACATGAAAACCACTTTTAATTCCATATCTCAAAAACTATAAGACGTACAAAAAATTTCTCAGAACTTAAAGTAAAGATCTCTTAAGGATGCTACTTATTAGTTATATACATTGTTGCCGTATCTCTTTCAGTTTCCGAAGAAAATGGTCTTTTATGGATTTCATAGCATTTTCCTGAGCATACATGGAAAAAATGCCAAAATTTAAAATTCGCAAATAAGTCAATTTTTCGGTACATTTCCATCAAAAATAACGTAAAACCCGAAAATAGCGAAGAAAATATAATAAATAACAATTCTATGAATTTTAAAAAAAAAAACAGAAAACTCGGATTTTTTGGTCGGTTTTCACAGTTTCCTCAATACGTCCCTTATTACGGCCTTTGGAACAAAAGTTAATATAACGTTTTATCTGGAAAATAGAAAAAGGCAACTTTTTTATTTAAAGAGTTTCTATCTAGGTTCTATCAGTTTCGAGATATTGGCAAATACATGAAAACAACTTTTAATTCCATATCTCAAAAACTATAAGACCTACAAAAAATGTCTAAGAACTTAAAGTGAAGATCTCATAAAGATGCTACTTATTAGTTATATACATTGTTGCTTTTTTTGCCTCACCTTCCTGCGGAACGTGAAGGGGAAACATATCGCCAAATTGTCATTATAACAACTGACAAAAACTAAAAAATAAAAATAACGGGTGCAAAATTTCCGTTTTCTTGTATAGATAGGTAGTTTTTGAAGACGGCATCGTATAGTGCTCGATGTCCCGTTTCCAATTCCGTCTCGCTCGATTCGCTACGACTTTTCGTTACGAAAATATATGATATTTAATATTATGATATTGATATTAACATTGAACCCATCAGCACCGGCTTTTTTTTAAATTGCACAGCAAACGTATCAATGTGGAATATACTTTCCAAGTTTGTTCTATAAACATATATATTCAATCGATTTAAACATAAGTAAAGAAACTATTCTTACATTGATAGCTGATAAATTAGTTTAAAAGCTTATTTTGCCGAGCCCTTCCGGCACGGCACTGTTCCAATTCGTTTATTTTATTTCATACTTTTTACAAAACCATTTGTTAGCAACCTTTAATAATTGCCTAAAGGATTATCCAAACCGAATGTCGATCGGATGGACCCAATTCGACTTATTAACGATTCAATAGGTACCTGTTTAGTCCCATATTTAACTTTGAAAAAATTAAAAAAATTATTTCCAAACTTTCGATCGCGCTCACAAACAATAGGGGTCTGTAGCCTACGATCGTCTACGCGTCGAAAAAGTTTAAATCGAAAAAACTAATTTTTGTGGCCTGTACCGAATGACAACGAGACTCCGATAATTATCAACTTTAAAAATTAATAACTTTTTTCCCGTACACCCTGTATATTCAAAAATTTTACACATTGTACCCCCACTATTCCTCTCTAAACTGGAAAAGTTTCAATCGTCCCACTCTTACCGTTTCCGAGAAAAGAAATCGCAAATGTGAAAATGTCAAAACTGACGACGACAACTTATTTTAAATGTAGCCGCCGTATATAATACTAGACTGGGTACATATCGCTAATCGTTAGCCGAGAGTGCATCTATTATTAGTACTAAAAATTTGTATTTAAAAAAAATTTTTCTTAGCTTCTTTTTTCTATGTTTTCTATTGCTTTTTTTGCCTCACCTTCCTGCGGAACGTGAAGGGGAAACATATCGCCAAATTGACATTATAACAACTGACAAAATTATTTATATAATACTATTGCTTTTTATACCTCACCTTCCTGCGGAACGTGAAGGAGAAACATATCGCCAAATTGTCATTATAACAACTGACAAAAACTAAAAAATAAAAAACGGGAGCAAAATTTCCGGTTTCTCGTATAGATAGGTCGTTTTTGGAGACGGCATCGTATAGTGGTCGACGTCCTATTTCCAATGCCGTCTCGCTCGATTCGCTACGACTTTTCGTTACTAAAATATATCGTCGGTCAAATGCCAAAACCACGAATGTGCAAATTTGATGTTTTGAGAAAAACGCGTTTTAAACATTGAAGACATTGCTAAAAATAGAGATTTCATTTTGTGGTACTTAACAACTGGAAAGTTTTATTTTTGTAAAACTTTAAATAATATGTCGGTTAAAAAGTTTAAATTTTTGTAATATTTTTCAAAAAAATGCACATTCGTGTTTTTGGTTTTGTAAAATAAGTAAAAAAAAATTATTCGTGCAAATAAAAAAGTACACATTTTGAAGGGAAAATGTTTAATGCATTTTTTAATACCCTGAAAATGATCAAAATACAAAAAAAAAACATCATTCTAACAAACAAAATTATTTGGAATGAATTGGTAACTTAAAAATATAATAAGACACAAAGAAAAAACTTAGAAAAATGGAAAATAAAAGTTAAACGTTATTATAAAAAACAAAAATATTTGGAATAATGGTAACTTAAAACTAAATAGAACAGCAAAAAACTTCTTTTAAAAAGGAAAGAGTTTATTAATCTTGGTCGCTGCCAGTCTCTGAGTTTTCATCTATATCCGGCTCAGGTAGGTTATCCCTGATGTCACGGCTTGTTTTTAAAGATTTATAAAAATTATGATAAGCCCTAGGAATCGTTAGGTCTTCACACATTTTTTGTAAATCTTTTTTCTTTGCTTCACTAATAGGTAGTTCAGATGCATAAGCTTTGTTTATTATTAAAGCTGTTATGGGACGACCACGGCTTTTCGTTTTGCGGCAGTCTATCTCAGCAAAATCTCCAGAAAAATCAGTTTTGTAATAGAGTTTTGATGGCTGCTCTTTTAAATAGCGAAGCCAGCAAATTCTTCTCCAGGGAATGTTAAAACTAAGAGAAATGCTGGAAAAGGCTTTGAAGTCAAAAAAGTCATCAAACAACATGTTTTTTACATTAAAAGGTTCCGGTGATACACGAGCATCTCTTATTAATTGTGCCCAGCCATCAGGTGTATACACTGGTACATACTTTGCCTTCCGTTCAACTTTGGAGTGAATGGAGTCACACTCCATTTCACTGTGACCAGTTTCAAAAAAACGGTGATCAATAACCTTTAAGGACTGATGATTGCTAAGGAGTTCCATACACATAGAAGCAAATATAGAATTCTTTTGCATCGGTTCTGGAACCACAAAGCTTAGTATAGCATGCTAGTTTTATCTGGCAAAGAACAACAAAATGTAGTAATACCTGTAAGCAATTTTACAAGACCCACACATGCTCGCACACAACCCCATTATTATTATTATTACTATTATTAGTATACCTTGTTAATATGTTTAATTTCACTTACTTTTTGAATCCAATTTCCTACTCAGCTCCAATATTTTTTGCGTACGAGAACTCATCTTATACTCATAAAAGTCATAAACAATTTCACCAATCTTATAAATTTTAAATGCCGAAAACACGAATGTGGCACATTCACTATTTTGGATATCACAAACTCACTCAACCTGCAATGCCAAAAACACAGCTGTGGTACATTCGTGCCTTTGGTATTGAAACAACTGCTAAATTCCCACTTTCGCAAATTAGACATCGGGCGTAGAGGTAGGTTAGACTCGCGATACACATTCGTGACTTGGGCATTGGAAGCTTTCAAGGTTAACACGTCTGCTAAAGCACTTAGGCGAAAAATGCCAAATTTGCACATTCGTGGTTTTGGCGTTGTACCGACGATATGATATTAACTATTCTTACATAGATAGCTGATAAATTGGTGAAAATTTTATTGTGCCGAGCCCTTTGGGCACGGCACTGTTGGAGTTCGTTCGTTTCATTTTATACTTTTGACAAAACCATTTGTTAGCAACCTCTAATTTTGAAACATTTCAATTCATGATAAAAAATAAATTTAGTTTCTTCACAAACCTAGTTGATTTTTTTCGTACCAAGGATTGTCGCTGTAAGATTCCAAGATTGAAAAATTTTTCAGTTCCTAAATAACAAAGTTCTATACGACAGCTGTCATTTTGACAGTTAATTTTCAATTTAGGATTAAAAGATAGTAATTCTTACTTTTTTATAATTTGCACCCTTTATATTACCAGTAGGTATAGAACAATATAATTGAAAAAAGTAGTATTTGAGATGACCTAAACTAATCTCTAAACCAAAAGTGTGTTAGACGCACCCAATTTGATTTATTAACAATCCAATATGACCCTACATTGATTTTAAAAAAATCAAAAAATTGACTTCCCAACTTTCGATCGCGTTCGCAAATAACAGTGTTTTGAAGCCCAACGTCGTCTACATGCCAAAAAAGTTTAAATCGATTAAAATGATTTTTGCCACCTGTATCGCGCTACAACGAAAAAAAAACATATTTTTCAACTTTGACTTAAATAACTTTTTTCTGGTACACCCTGTATATTGGAAATTGTTCCCAGAACGTGTCCCTACTATTCCTCTCTACGTCCAGAAATTTTTTATCGTTTTGCTCTAACCGTTTCCGAGAAAAAAATTCGCGAATATCGTAATATCGAACAGCCTCCCACCACGTGGCGATGCATTTTCAATGTCGGAACGTCATCTTTAAAATCGAGATTACAACTATTTCTGAAACATTTTGGGCAAATATTTTAGTCAATAAAATTAGAAGAAGGTTCAAGGTAGATATTCCATCCGATTTAAAATCTGGAAATCTTCTTATTAGTCTAGCAAGTCAAGCTCAAAACACCAATTTTTCGCCATTTTTGACAGCCGGTTTTTAGAATTAATTTACTTACATTAACCAAAGCAGTCAAAGCACTCTAGTCAAAATTGAATATTAGAATTTGCAAATTTTGCTTGTTTCCGCACTCAAAAACTCGATTTTTCTTAAACTTACGAATATATTTTTATAAGTTTGAATATGTAGAGGTGTTGAGACTAAATCAGCGCGTCTTTTGGGAAAAAATAAAACGGTTTTGTTAAAAATTGAATAAGCTAGTCGATATAGTAAAACGTCGGATAAAAATATCTCTTGATAAATCATAAATTAATTTTTTTGAGCCACAAATGATGTTTTTTCAGAGCGCGTTTACTATGCAAACTTAAGCTTGTTTATCGGTTGATATGGTGGATCAAGAAAAAATTTAAAAAGTTATATTTATAGACACTGCAGAAGTATTTAACAAACCAGTGCGACGCCAACAGAAATTACTGGAAAAAATTCATAGGCTGTCGTTTTTTCCGTAATAAAGATAAAGAAACGAAAAATATCTCTAAAATACAATTTGAAGAGCTCTATTCGCTAAAGTATACAACGTTTCGATCAAAAGTCGTTTTCCGTACGAAAAAAAATAAAAACTGCGAAAAATCACGCCTTCCAGTTTCTTACAATTTTTGATCATTTCCATTCCAGTTAGGTATAGAACGATATATTGGAAAAAGGTAGTTTTTGAGATGGCCTAAACGATTATCAAAACCGAATGTTGATCGGATGCACCCAATTCGACTTATTAGCGATCCAAGAGGTACCATTTTTGATCAATTTTCAACTTTAAAAAAATCAAAAAAATTACTTTCAAACTTTCGATCGCGCTCACAAACAATAGGGTTCTGTAGCCCACGGTCGTCTACGCGTCGAAAAAGTTTAAATCAAAAAAACTCATTTTTACGAACTGTATCGAATCCCAACGAGAATCCGATAATTATCGACTTTAAAAATTAATAACTTTTTTCCCGTACACCCTGTATATTCAAAATTATTACACATTGTACCCCCACTATTCCTCTTTAAACTGAAAAAGTTTCAATCGTCCCACTCTTACCGTTTTCGAGAAAAGAAATCGCAAATGTGAAAATGTCGAAACTGACGACGACAACTTATTTTAAATGTAGCCGCCGTATATAATACTAGACTGGGTACATATCGCTAATCGTCAGCCGAGAGTGCATCTAATATTAGTACTAAAAAGATTTACAAAAATTTACAATAAAAAAATACTTTTCTTTTCTTTTTTTCTATTTACTATTGCTTTTTTTGCCTCACCTTCCTGCGGAACGTGAAGGGAAAACATATCGCCAAATTGTCATTATAACAACTGACCAAAACTACACAATGGTGCAAAATTTCCGTTTTCTCGTATAGATAGGTATAGTTTTCTGAGACGGCGCCGTATAGGTGCTCTTTAAACTCGCACACCTTTATGCAATGTGGGATATACTTTCCATATTTGCTCTATAAAAATATGTAAGTATTCAATCGATTAAAACATAAGCAAAAAATTATTCTTACATGGAAGCTATCAATTATCAGCTAATAAATTTGTAGAAATATTATTGTGCCGAGCCCTTCGGGCACGGCACTGTTCTAGTTCGTTCGTTTAATTATACGAGAGCTGTCACTTTGACAGGTAAGTGTCATTTTTTTGAGCTTTTTCGTAGCGAGGGTTATAGCTGTAAGAATTCGAAATTAAAAAATTTTCAGGTACCTAAATAAGAATGTTTTATACGATAGCTGTCAAATTTTGACAGGTAAGAGTCAATTCTTTTTTAGCTTTTTCGTAGCGACGATTATAGCTGTAAAAATCCTAAATTAAAAACTTTTTCAGTACCTAAATAACAAAGTTTTTTACGATAGCTGTCAGATTTTGACAGATAAGTTTCAATTTTTTTTTATCATTTTCGTAGCGAGAGTTATAGCTGTAAGAATCCTAAATTGAAAAATTTTTCAGTTCCTAAATAACAAAGTTCTATACGAGAGCTGTCATTTTGATAGGTAATTTTTAATTTCGGATTAAAACGGTATAATTCTACAAATGCTATACTTATATAACATTTCTATGAAAAGTTGTTTTTCGTACGAAAAACAATGAAAACCGTAAAAGAATCGTGCCTTAAATAGTAATTCTTACTTTTTTATAATTTGCACCCTTTATATTACCGGTAGGTATAGAACAATATATTTGAAAAAAGTAGTATTTGAGATGACCTAAAGGAATCTCCAAACCAAAAGTGTGTCAGATGCACCCAATTCGATTTATTAACGATCCAACATGACCCTACATTGATTTAAAAAAAAATCAAAAAATTGACTTCCCAACTTTCGATCGCGTTCGAAAACAATAGTCTTTTGTAGCCGAACGTCGTTTACATGCCAAAAAAGTTTAAATCGATTAAAATGATTTTTGCCACCTGTATCGCGCTATAACGATAAAAAACATATTTTTCAACTTTGACTTTAATAACTTTTTTCCGGTACACCCTGTATATTGGAAATTGTTCCCAGAACGTGCCCCGACTATTCCTCTCTACGTCCAGAAAGTTTGAATCGTTTTGCTCTAACCGTTTCCGAAGAAAAAAATTCGCGAATATCGAAATGTCGAACAACCTCCTACCACGTGGCGACGGATTATCAATGTCGGAACGCCATCTTTAAAATCGAGATTATAACTATTTCTAAAACATTTTGGGCAAATATTTTGGTCAATAAAATTAGAAGAAGGTTCAAGGTAGATATTCCATCCAATTTAAAATCAGGAAATGTTCTTATAAGACTAGCAAGTCAAGCTCAAAACACCCATTTTTTGCCATTTTTGACAGCCGGATTTTTAGAATTATAATTTACATCAATATCAAGGCACTCTCGTTAAAAGAGAATGGTGTTAGAATTTGTAAATTGTGCCTGTTTCCGCACCCAAAAAAGCGACTTTTCTCAAATTTGCGAATATATTTTGATAAGTTTGGATATGTAGAGTTATTAAGAAGAAATCAACGCGTGTTTTTAGAGAAAAATAAAACGTTTTTGTTAAAAATTAAATTAGTTACAGTCGATATAGTAAAACGTCTGGTGAAGAAACCTATAAAAACATTATAAATTAATTTTTTTGAGCCACAAAATATGATTTTCCAGGGTGCGCTTACTATGCAAACTAAAGCTTGTTTATCCGTCGATATGGTGGATCAAGAAAAAATTCAAAATGTTATATATTATAGACACTTGCAGAATTATTTAAGCAAGCCAGTGCAACGCCAACAGAAATTACGGGAAAAAGTTCATAAGCTGCCGTTTTTTCCGTATTAAAGATAAAGAAACGAAAAAATATCTCTTAAATACAATTTGACGGCTCTATCCGCTAAAGTATACAACGTTTCGATTAAAAAACGTTTTCCGTAGGAAACGAAAGGAAGAAAAATAAAAACGGCGAAAAAATCACTCCTTACTCTGTGGTTTCCAGTTCTTTACAATTTTTGATAATTTCCATTCCAGTTAGGTATAGAACAATATATTGGAAAAAGGTAGTTTTTGAGATGGCCTAACCGATTATCCATACCGAATGTCGATCGGATGCACCCAATTCGACTTATTAGCGATCCAAGAGGTACCATTTTGGACCAAATTTTGACTTTTAAAAAATAAAAAAAATTATTTCCAAACTTTCGATCGCGCTCACAAACAATAGGCTTCTGTAGCCGACGGTCGTCTACGCGTCGAAAAAGTTTAAATCGAAAAAACTAATTTTTGTGGCCTGTATCGAATGCCAACGAGATCCCGATATTTCTCGACTTTAAAAATTAATAATTTTTTTCCGGCACACCCTGTATATTCGAAATTTTTACACAACGTACCCCCACTATTCCTCTCTAAAACCCAAAAAGTTTCAAGCGTCCCACTCTAACCGTTTCCGAGAAAAAAAATCGCAAATGTGAAAATATCTTACATAGACGAAATTGTTCAAGAGCCGATCGGGGTTTTCGAGATTCCGCGCGGAAGAGACGTATATAATACTAGACTGGGTACATATCGCTAATCGTCAGCCGAGAGTGCATCTATTATTAGTACTAAAAATTTGTATTTAAAAAGTATTTTTCTTAGTTTCTTTTTTCTATGTTTTCTATTGCTTTTTTTACCTCACCTTCCTGCGGAACGTGAAGGGGAAACATATCGCCAAATTGTCATTATAACAACTGACAAAAACTAAAAAATAAAAATAACAGGAGCAAAATTTCCGTTTTCTTGTATAGATAGGTAGTTTTTGAAGACGGCATCGTATAGTGCTCGATGTTCCGTTTCCAATGCCGTCTCGCTCGATTCGCTACGACTTTTCGTTACGGAAATATATGATATTTAATATTATAATATTGACATTGAACCTGTCAGCACCGATTCTTTAAAATCGCACAGCAAAGGGTGTAATGTGAGATATATTTTCCAAGTTTGTCCTTTAAAAATATTTATTCAATCAATTTAAACATAAGGAAAAGAAACTATTCTTACATTGATAGCTGATAAATTAGTGAAAATGTTATTGTGCCGAACCCTTCGGGCACGGCACTGTTCGAGTTGGTTTATTTAATTTCATACTTTTGACAAAACCATTTGTTAGCAACCTTTAATTGTTATTGGTAAAGCATTTCAATTCGCGATAAAAAATAAATTTAGTTTCTTCACAATCCCAGTTCGTTTATTTCGTACCGAGGATTGTCACTGTAAAAATCCTAAATTTAAAAAACTTTTAATAGGTACCTAAATAACGAAATATTAAAAAAATAAAAAGACGGGCCTGGAATTGAACCCGGTATCATCGCGACCACAAGTCGTAACCTATTATATACCTACCTTCCACTAGGCCCGACCACTTTGAAAATAAATTATAATATAGAATATTTATATTGCCGTATTAAAAATGAAAAAAATACGATTTATTTAAGCTTGACGAGCTCTTTCCGCTAAGGTACATTACATTTCAATCAAAAGTTGTTTTCCGTACGAAAAACAATGAAAACCGTAAAAGAATTAAATAGTAATTCTTACTTTTTTATAATTTGCACCCTTTACATTACAGGTAGGTATAGAACAATATATTTGAAAAAAGTAGTATTTGAGATGACCTAAACGAATCTCCAAACCAAAAGTGTGTCAAACGCACCCAATTCGATTTATTAACGATCCAACATAACCCTACATTGATTTTAAAAAAATTAAAAAATTGACTTCTCAACTTCCGATCATGTTTGCAAACAACAGTGTTTTGTAGCCCAACGTCGTCTACACGCCAATAAAGTTTAACTCCATTAAAATGCTTTTTGGCACCTGTATCGCTCCACAACGAAATAAAAACATATTTTTCAACTTTCACTTTAATAACTTTTTTCCGGTACACCCTGTATATTGGAAATTGTTCCCAGAACGTGCCCCTACTATTCCTCTCTAGGTGCAGAAAATTTTAATCGTTTTGCTCTAACCGTTTCCGAGAAAAAAATTCGCGAATATCTAAATGTGGAACAGCCTCCCACCACGTGGCGACGGATTATCAATGTCGGGACGCCATCTTTAAAATCGAGATTACAACTATTTCTGAAACATTTTGGGCAAATATTTTGGTCAATAAAATTAGAAGAAGGTTCAAGGTAGATATTCCACCCGATTTAAAATCTGGAAATGTTCTTATTATTCTAGCAAGTCACGCTAAAAACAACCATTTTTCGCCATTTTTGACAGCCGGATTTTTAGAATTAATAATTAATTTAGATATATCAATATCAAGGCACTCTTAGTCAAAAGTGAATGGTGTTAGAATTCGTAAAGATTGCCTGTTTCCGCACCCAAAAAGCGACTTTTCTCAAGTTTGCGAATATATTTTAATAATTTTGGATATGTAGAGGTGTTGAGAAGTAATCAGCGCATTTTTTGAGAAAAAAATAAAACGGGTTTGTTAAAAATTGAATAAGCTACAGTCGATATAGTAAAAAAAAACCTGCCGTTTTTTCCGTATTAAAGATAAATAAACGAAAAAATATATTTTAAATACAATTTGACAAGCTCTATCCGCTATAGTTTACAACGTTTCGATCAAAAGTCGTTTTCAGTACGAAAAAAAATAAAAACCGTGAAAAAATCAGGCCTAACTTTATGATTTCCACTTTCTTACAATTTTCGGCAATTTCCATTCCAGTTAGGTATAGAACAATATATTGGAAAAAGGTAGATTTTGAGATGGCCTAACCGATTATCCAAACCGAATGTCGATTGGATGCACCCAATTCGACTTATTAGCGATCCAAGAGGTACCATTTTCGACCAAATTTTGACTTTGAAAAAATCAAAAAAATTACTTCCAAACTTTCGATCGCGCTCACAAACAATAGGGTTCTGTAGCCCACGGTCGTCTACGCGTCGAAAAAGTTTAAATCGAAAAAACTTATTTTTGTGGCCTGTATTGAATGCCAACGAGATCCCGATATTTCTCGACTTTGACGTTTAATAACTTTTTTCCGGCACACCCTGTATATTCGAAATTTTCACACAACGTACCCCCACTATCCCTCTCTAAACCCAAAAAGTTTCAATCGTCCCACTCTAACCGTTTCCGAGAAAAAAAATCGCAAATATGAAAATGTCGAAAGAGACCACGGCGACAACATACATACATTTTTTTCACCGAAGCGCCGTATAACATATCGCGATGCAGCGCGATATGTAACTAGACTGGGTACATATCGCTAATCGTCAGCCGAGAGTGCATCTAATATTAGTACTAAAAAAAAATTTACAATAAAAAAATACTTTTCTTTTCTTTCTCTCTATTTACTATTGCTTTTTTTGCCTCACCTTCCTGCGGAACGTGAAGGAGAAACATATCGCCAAATTGTCATTATAACAACTGACCAAAACCAGAAAATGGTGCAAAATTTCCATTTTTTCGTATAGATAGGTAGTTTTTGGAGACGGCATCGTATAGTGGCCGACGTCCTATTTCCAATGCCGTCTCGCTCGATTCGCTACGACCTTTCGTTGCGGAAATATATGATATTTATTATTATGATATTGACATTTATAGGTGCTTTTTAAACTCACACACCTTTGTGCAATGTGGGATATACGTTCCATATTTGCTCTATAAAAATATACATTAAAGCTATCAATTATCAGCTAATAAATTTGTAGAAATAATATTGTGCCGAGCCCTTCGGGCACGGCACTGTTCTAGTTCGTTCGTTTAATAATACGACAGCTGTTACTTTGACAGGTAAGTGTCATTTTTTTTTAGCTTTTTCGTAGCAAGGGTTATAGCTGTAAAAATCTTAAATTAAAAAAAAATTCAGTACCTAAATAACAAAGTTTTATACGACAGCTGTCAAATTTTGAAAGGTAATTGTCAATTATTTTTTAGCTTTTTTGTAGCGAGGGTTATAGCTGTAATATTCCTAAATTAAAAATTTTTTCAGTACCAAAATAACAAAGTTCTATACGACAGCTGTCAAATTATGACAGGCGGGTGTAAATTTTTTAAATCTTTTTTCATATAGAGGATTATAGCTGTACAAATCCGAAATTTAAAAATTTTTCAGTGATTAAATAACAAAGTTCCATACGACAGCTGTCAAATTTTGACAGGTAAGTGTCAATTTTTTAAAAGTTTTTTCGTAACGAGGATTATAGCTGTAAGAATCCCAAATTGAAAAAATTTTCAGTACCTAAATAACAAAGTTCTATACAATAGCTGTCAAATTTTGACAGTTAAGTGTCAATTTTTTTTTAGCTTTTTCGTAGCGAGAGTTATAGCTGTAAGAGTCCGAAATTATAAAATTATCAGGTCCCTAAATAACAAAGTTCTATACGATAGCTGTCAAATTTTGACAGGTAAGTGTCAATTTTTTTTTAGATTTTTTGTAACGAGGGTTATAGCTGTAAGAATCCTAAATTTAAAAATTTGTCAGTACCTAAATGACACAGTTTTATACGATAGCTGTCAAATTTTGACAGGTAAGTGTCAATTTTTTTTTTAGATTTTTTGTAACGAGGGTTATAGCTGTAAGAATACTAAATTAAAAAATTTCTCAGTTCCTAAATAACAAAGTTCTATACGACAGCTGTCATTTTGACAGGTAAATATCAAGTTTTTTTTAAGCTTTTCTTGTATCTAGGATTATAGCTGTAAGAATCCGAAATTTAAAAAAATTTCAGTACCTAAATAACAAAGTTCTTTACTACAGCTGTCAGATTTTGACAGGTAAGTGTAATTTTTTTTTAGCTTTTTCGTATAGATTATTATAGCTGTAAGAATCCAAAATTTAAAAAATTTTCCGTACCTAAATAACGACATTAAAAAAAAAAGAAAAAAAAAGAAAAAAAAACACTGGGGTTTGAACCCACGACCTTCGTCTCCAAAATCAACAGCCTCTACTACTACGCTATCGAAGCTTTGAGAGTGATTTGTGGTAAATAGGATATTAATGACGTATTCGATATTACATAGAACGTTGAGTATTGAAGATACACACAAATAATACACTTTTTTCAATTACTTTTGGTCAACCGCAAAGAAAAAGGTCCAAGACAGGTGTTTCATACATTAAATACTCCCCAAATATTATAAAAACTAAAAAATTGAAGTTAATATGCCTCCTGCAAGCCATTTTTATTATTACAAGTACGGGATAAATGCGATATTTTCCCCCTTATTTTTGGTCAAACGAAAAAGATAAAGGTTCAAGGTAGGTATTTCCCACAAAAGACGTAATCTAAATGGTCTTATTCCTCTAAAAAATCAATTTGGAAATCGCATTTTTCACCTATTTTTGACAGATGGTATAAAAGTTAAAGTTCAGGAAAACGTACGTGGTAAAACCATGGCCAACTTTTTCTAAATCGAATGGTGTTAGAATTTGAAAATTGTGCCTGTTTCCGCACCCAAAAAAGCAACTTTGCTAGAATTTGCGAATATATTTTGATAAGTTTGGACATGCAGGAATATTGAGAAGTAATTAGCGCATATTTTGAGAAAAAAATAAAACGGTTTTGTTAAAAATCGAATAAGCTACAGTCGATATAGTAAAACCTCTGGTGAAGGAACCTATAAAAAAATCATAAATTAATTTTTTTGAGCCACAAAATATGTTTTCCTAAAGATCGCTTATAATACAAATTAAAGCTTCTTTATCCGTTGATATAGTGTACCAAGAAAAATTTCAAAATGTTATATATTATAGACACTTGCAGAATTATTTAAGCAAACCAGTGCAACGCCAACAGAAATTACGGGAAAAAGTTCATAAGCTGCCGTTTTTTCTGTATTAAAGATAAAAAAACGAAAAAATATCTCTTAAATACAATTTGACGGCTCTATCCGCTAAAGTATACAACGTTTCAATCAAAAATCGTTTTCCGTACGAAAAAAAATAAACGGAATAAAAACGGAGAAAAAAATCACGCCTTACACTGTGGTTTCCAGTTTCTTACCATTTTCGGCAATTTCCATTCCAGTTAGGTATAGAACGATATATTGGAAAAAGGTAGATTTTGAGATGGCCT
This sequence comes from Polydrusus pterygomalis, assembly GCA_963969555.1. Lineage (NCBI taxonomy): Eukaryota > Metazoa > Arthropoda > Insecta > Coleoptera > Curculionidae > Polydrusus > Polydrusus pterygomalis. The sequence goes on from OZ018378.1 coordinate 86,907,174, forward strand.
AACCGATTATCCAAACCGCATGTCGATTGGATGCACCCAATTCGATTTATTAACGATCCAATATGACCCTACATTGATTTTAAAAAAATCAAAAAAATTACTTCCCAACTTTCGATCGCGTTCGCAAACAACAGTGTTTTGTAGCCTAACGTCGTCTACATGTCGAAAAAGTTTAAATCGATTAAAATGATTTTTGCCACCTGTATCGCCCTACAACGAAAAAAAAACATATTTTTTAACTTTGACTTTAATAACTTTTTTCCGGTACACCCTGTATATTTGAAATTGTTCCCAGAACGTGCCCCGACTATTCCTCTCTACGTCCAGAAAGTTTGAATTGTTTTGCTCTAACCGTTTCCGAAAAAAAAAATCGCGAATATCGAAATGTCGAATAACCTTCTACCACGTGGCGACGGATAATCAATGTCGAAACGCCATCTTTAAAATCGAGATTACAACCATTTCTGAAACATTTTGGGCAAATATTTTGGTCAGTAAAATTAGAAGAAGGTTCAAGGTAGATATTCCACCCGATTTAAAATCTGGAAATGTTCTTATTATTCTAGCAAGTCACGCTGAAAACACCCATTTTTCGCCATTTTTGACAGCCGGATTTTTAGAATTAATTTAATTTAGATACATCAATATCAAGGCACTCTTAGTCAAAAGTGAATGATGTTAGAATTTGTAAAGATTGCCTGTTTCCGCACCCAAAAAAGCGACTTTTCTCAATTTTGCGAATATATTTTAATGATTTTGAATATGTAGAGGTGTTGCGAAGTAATCAGCGCATTTTTTGAGAAAAAAATAAAACGGTTTTGTTAAAAATTGAATAAGCTACAGTCGATATAGTAAAAAAAAAGCGGCCGTTTTTTCCGTATTAAAGATAAAGAAACGAAAAAATATCTCTTAAATACAATTTGACGAGCTCTATCCGCTAAAGTTTACAACGTTTCGATCAAAAGTCGTTTTCAGTACGAAAAAAAATAAAAACCGTGAAAAAATCAGGCCTAACTTTATGATTTCCACTTTCTTACAATTTTCGGCAATTTCCATTCCAGTTAGGTATAGAACGATATATTGGAAAAAGGTAGTTTTTGAGATGGCCTAACCGATTATCCAAACCGCATGTCGATCGAATGCACCCAATTCAACTTATTAGCGATCCAAGAGGTACCATTTTGGACCAAATTTTGACTTTTAAAAAATAAAAAAAATTATTTCCAAACTTTCGATCGCGCTCACAAACAATAGGGTTCTGTAGCCCACGGTCGCCTACGCGTCGAAAAAGTTTAAATCGAAAAAACTAATTTTTGTGGCCTGTATCGAATTTCAACGAGATCCCGATATTTCTCGACTTTGACGTTTAATAACTTTTTTCCGGCACACCCTGTATATTCGAAATTTTTACACAACGTACCCCCACTATTCCTCTGTAAACCCAAAAAGTTTCAATCGTCCCACTTTAACCGTTTCCGAGAAAAAAAATCGCAAATGTGAAAATGTCGAAAGAGACGGCGGCGGCGACAACATACATACATTTTTTTCACCGAAGCGCCGTATAACATATCGCGGTGTAGCGCGATATGTAACTAGACTGGGTACATATCGCTAATCGTCAGCCGAGAGTGCATCTAATATTAGTACTAAAAAGATTTACAAAAATTTACAATAAAAAAATAGTTTTCTTTTCTTTTTTTCTATTTACTATTGCTTTTTTTGCCTCACCTTCCTGCGGAACGTGAAGGGAAAACATATCGCCAAATTGTCATTATAACAACTGACCAAAACTACACAATGGTGCCAAATTTCCGTTTTCTTGTATAGATAGGTAGTATTTGGACGGCATCGTATAGTGCTCAACGTCTCGTTTCCAATACCGCCTTGTTCGATTCGCTACGACTTTTCGTTGCGGAAATATATGATATTTAATATTATGATATTGACATTTATAGGTGCTTTTTAAACTCACACACCTTTGTGCAATGTGGAATATACGTTCCATATTTCATTATCATAATCACATTATCAGCTAATAAATTTGTGGAAATATTATTGTGCCGAGCCCTTCGGGCACGGCACTGTTTAAGTTCGTTCGTTTAATTTCATTTTTTTGACATAACCATTTGTTAGCAAGCCCTAATTGTAAAGAATTTCGATTCGCGATAAAAAAAAATGCGTGGTTTCTTTACAACCCAGGTGGCAATAAAAACATATGTGTAATTTTTCACTACCCAAGTTCGTTTTTTTCGTACTGAGGATTGACGCTGTAAGAATCTGAAATTTAAAAATTTTCCGTACGTAGATAACAAAGTTCTATACGACAGCTGTTATTTTGACAGGTAAATGTCAAGTTTATTTAAAGCGTTTCTTGTATCTAGGATTATAGCTGTAAGATCCCAAAATTTAAAAAATTTTCAGTACCTAAATAACAAAGTTGAATACAACAGCTGTCAAATTTTGACAGGTAAGTGTCAATTTTTTTAACCCTTTTCTTGTATCTAGGATTACAGCTGTAAGAATCCTAAATAAAAAATTTTTGAATTCCTAAATAACAAAGTTTTATAGGACAGCTGTCATTTTGACAGGTAAATGTAATTTTTTTTAAAGCTTTTCTTGTATCTAGCATTATAGATGTAAAAATCTTAAATTAAAAAAAAATTCAGTACCTAAATAACAAAGTTTTATACGACAGCTGTCAAATTTTGAAAGGTAATTGTCAATTATTTTTTAGCTTTTTCGTAGCGAGGGTTATAGCTGTAATAATCCTAAATTAAAAAAAATTTCAGTACCAAAATAACAAAGTTCTATACGACAGCTGTCAAATTATGACAGGCGGGTGTAAATTTTTTAAATGTTTTTTCATATAGAGGATTATAGCTGTACAAATCCGAAATTTAAAAATTTTTCAGTGATTAAATAACAAAGTTCCATACGACAGCTGTCAAATTTTGACAGGTAAGTGTCAATTTTTTTAAAGTTTTTTCGTAACGAGGATTATAGCTGTAAGAATCCCAAATTGAAAAAATTTTCAGTACCTAAATAACAAAGTTCTATACGATAGCTATCAAATTTTGACAGTTAAGTGTCAATTTTTTTTTAGCTTTTTCGTAGCGAGAGTTATAGCTGTAAGAGTCCGAAATTATAAAATTATCAGGTCCCTAAATAACAAAGTTCTATACGATAGCTGTCAAATTTTGACAGGTAAGTGTCAATTTTTTTTTTAGATTTTTTGTAACGAGGGTTATAGCTGTAAGAATCCTAAATTTAAAAATTTGTCAGTACCTAAATGACACAGTTTTATACGATAGCTGTCAAATTTTGACAGGTAAGTGTCATTTTTTTTTTAGATTTTTTGTAACGAGGGTTATAGCTGTAAGAATCCTAAATTAAAAAATTTCTCAGTTCCTAAATAACAAAGTTCTATACGACAGCTGTCATTTTGACAGGTAAATATCAAGTTTTTTTTAAGCTTTTCTTGTATCTAGGATTATAGCTGTAAGAATCCGAAATTTAAAAAAATTTCAGTACCTAAATAACAAAGTTCTTTACTACAGCTGTCAGATTTTGACAGGTAAGTGTAATTTTTTTTTAGCTTTTTCGTATAGATTATTATAGCTGTAAGAATCCAAAATTTAAAAAATTTTCAGTACGTAAATAACGACCTTAAAAAAAAAATTTAAAAAAAAAGAAAAAAAAACACTGGGGTTTGAACCCTCGACCTTCGTCTCCAAAATCAACAGCCTCTACTACTACGCTACCGAAACTTAGAGAGTAATTTGTGGTAAATAGGATATTAATGACGTATTCGATATTACATAGAACGTTGAGTATTAAAGATACACACAAATAATACACTTTTTTCAATTATTTTTGGTCAACCGCAAAGAAAAAGGTCCAAGACAGGTGTTTCATACATTAAATTCTCTCCAAATATTATAAAAACTATAAAAATTGAAGGTAATATGCCTCCTGCAAGCCATTTTTATTATTACAAGTACGGGACAAATGCGATATTTTCCCCCTTATTTTTGGTCAAACGAAAAAGATAAAGGTTCAAGGTAGGTATTTCCCACAAAAGACGTAATCTAAATGGTCTTATTCCTCTAAAAAATCAATTTGGAAATCGCATTTTTCACCTATTTTTGACAGATGGTATAAAAGTTAAAGTTCAGGAACACGCACGTGGTAAAACCATGGCCAACTTTTTCTAAATCGAATGGTGTTAGAATTTGAAAATTGTGCCTGTTTCCGCACCCAAAAAAGCAACTTTGCTCAAATTTGCGAATATATTTTGATAAGTTTGGACATGCAGGAATATTGAGAAGTAATCAGCGCATATTTTGAGAAAAAAATAAAACGGTTTTGTTAAAAATTGAATAAGCTACAGTCGATATAGTAAAACCTCTGGTGAAGGAACCTATAAAAAAATCATAAATTAATTTTTTTGAGCCACAAAATATGTTTTCCCAAAGATCGCTTATAATACAAATTAAAGCTTCTTTATCCGTTGATATAGTGTACCAAGAAAAAATTCAAAATGTTATATATTATAGACACTTGCAGAATTATTTAAGCAAACCAGTGCAACGCCAACAGAAATTACGGGAAAAAGTTCATAAGCTGCCGTTTTTTCCGTATTAAAGATAAAAAAACGAAAAAATATCTCTTAAATACAATTTGACGGCTCTATCCGCTAAAATATACAACGTTTCAATCAAAAGTCGTTTTCCGTACGAAAAAAAATAAACGGAATAAAAACGGAGAAAAAAATCACGCCTTACACTGTGGTTTCCAGTTTCTTACCATTTTCGGCAATTTCCATTCCAGTTAGGTATAGAACGATATATTGGAAAAAGGTAGATTTTGAGATGGCCTAACCGATTATCCAAACCGAATGTCGATTGGATGCACCCAATTCGACTTATTAGCGATCCAAGAGGTACCATTTTCGACCAAATTTTGACTTTAAAAAAATCAAAAAAATTACTTCCAAACTTTTGATCGCGCTCACAAACAATAGGGTTCTGTAGCCCACGGACGTCTACGCGTCGAAAAAGTTTAAATCAAAAAAACTCATTTTTAGGAACTGTATCGAATTTCAACGAGATTCCGATAATTATCGACTTTAAAAATTAATAACTTTTTTCCGGCACACCCTGTATATTAGAAATTTTCACACAACGTACCCCCACTATTCCTCTCTAAACCCAAAAAGTTTCAATCGTCCCACTCTAACAGTTTCCGAGAAAAAAAATCGCAAATGTGAAAATGTCGAAACTGACGGCGACGCCGACAACATACGCACATATTTCAAATGAAGCAGACGATATAGTGCAAAATTTTAAGGAGTCAATCGGGGTTGCCGTGATTCCGCGTGAAGGCGACGAATAACATATCGCGGAAAGCGATATGTTAACTAGACTGGGTACATATCGCTAATCGTCAGCCGAGAGTGCATCTATTATTAGTACTAAAAATTTGTATTTAAAAAGTATTTTTTTAGTTTCTTTTTTCTATGTTTTCTATTGCTTTTTTTGCCTCACCTTCCTGCGGAACGTGAAGGGGAAACATATCGCCAAATTGTCATTATAACTGACAAAAACGAAAAAATAAAAATAACGGGTGCAAAATTTCCGTTTTCTTGTATAGATAGGTAGTTTTTAAAGACGGCATCGTATAGTGCTCGATGTCCCGTTTCCAATGCCGTCTCGCTCGATTCGCTACGACATTTCGTTGCGGAAATATATGATATTTAATATTATGATATTGATATTAACATTGAACCCATCAGCACCGGCTTTTTTTAAAATCGCACAGCAAACGTATCAATGTGGAATATACTTTCCAAGTTTGTTCTATAAAAATATATATTCAATCAATTTAAACATAAGTAAAGAAACTATTCTTACATTGATAGCTGATAAATTAGTTCAAAAGCTTATTTTGCCGAGCCCTTCCGGCACGGCACTGTTCCAATTCGTTTATTTTATTTCATACTTTTTACAAAACCATTTGTTAGCAATCTTTAATAATTGCCTAAAGGATTATCCAAACCGAATGTCGATCGGATGGACCCAATTCGACTTATTAACGATTCAATAGGTACCTGTTTAGTAACATATTTAACTTTGAAAAAATTTAAAAAATGATTTCCAAACTTTCGATCGCGCTCACAAACAATAGGGGTCTGTAGCCTACGGTCGTCTACGCGTCGAAAAAGTTTAAATCGAAAAAACCAATTTTTGTGGCCTGTATCGAATGCCAACGAGATCCCGATATTTCTCGACTTTAAAAATTAATAACTTTTTTCCCGTACACCCTGTATATTCAAAATTTTTACACATTGTACCCCCACTATTCCTCTCTAAACTGAAAAAGTTTCAATCGTCCCACTCTTACCGTTTCCGAGAAAAGAAATCGCAAATGTGAAAATGTCGAAACTGACGACAACTTATTTTAAATGTAGCCGCCGTATATAATACTAGACTGGGTACATATCGCTAATCGTCAGCCGAGAGTGCATCTAATATTAGTACTAAAAAAAAATTTACAATAAAAAAATACTTTTCTTTTCTTTTTTTTCTATTTACTATTGCTTTTTTTGCCTCACCTTCCTGCGGAACGTGAAGGGGAAACATATCGCCAAATTGTCATTATAACAACTGACCAAAACTAGACAATGGTGCAAAATTTCCATTTTCTCGTATAGATAGGTAGTTTTCGGAGGCGGTGCCGTATAGTGCTCAACGTCCCGTTTCCAATGCCGCCTCGCTCGTCTGTCGGCCATATTGCAATCTCTTTGTCCACCTATATGTATAGTTTTATTTGTGGGGTCATACCGCCTAACGGCGGTATAAAGTACATTTTCATGTTACGTTATATGTTTTACGACGTACTTAGTTATTTCACACAATATTATCATTATTACTACAGAGATTATGCATAGTTTTTTAACAGTCAAAGATTATGCATAGTTTTTTCACAACCAAAGATCGGTGAAGATTATGGCATAGTCTTATGACAAACAAAGATTATGGCATATTTTTTATGACAAACAAATTTTAAGGCATAGTCTTATGACAAACAAAGATTACGGCATAGTCTTATGACAAACAAATATTATGGCATAGTCTTATGACAAACAAAGATTATGGCATAGTCTTATGACAAACAAAGTTTAAGGCATAGTCTTATGACATACAAAGATTTTGGCATAGTCTTATGTCAAACAAACATTAGTGCATAGTCTTATGACAAACAAATATTATGGCATAGTTTTATAACAACCAAAGATTATGTATATTTTTATGACAAACAAATTTTAAGGCATATTCTTATGACAAACAAAGATTATGGCATAGTCTTATGACAAACAAAGTTTAAGGCATAGTCTTCTGACAAACAAAGATTATGGCATAGTCTTATGACATTCAAAGATTTTGGCATAGTCTTATGACAAACAAATATTATGGCATAGTTTTATAACAACCAAAGATTATGTATATTTTTATGACAAACAAATTTTAAGGCATAGTCTTATGACAAACAAAGTTTAAGGCATAGTCTTATGACAAACAAAGATTTTGGCATAGTCTTATGACAAACAAACATTAGTGCATAGTCTTATGACAAACAAATATTATGGCATAGTTTTATAACAACCAAAGATTATGTATATTTTTATGACAAACAAATTTTAAGGCATGGTCTTATGACAAACAAAGATTATGGCGTAGTCTTATGACAAAAAAAAAGTTTAAGGCATAGTCTTATGACAAACAAAGATTATGGCATAGCCTTATGACATTCAAAGATTTTGGCATAGTCTTATGACAAACAAACATTAGTGCATAGTCTTATGACAAACAAATATTATGGCATAGTTTTTATAACAACCAAAGATTATGTATATTTTTATGACAAACAAATTTTAAGGCATAGTCTTATGACAAACAAAGATTACGGCATAGTCTTATGACAAACAAAGTTTAAGGCATAGTCTTCTGACAAACAAAGATTATGGCATAGTCTTATGACAAACAAAGATTTTGGCATAGTCTTATGACAAACAAATATTATGGCATAGTTTTTTCACAACCAAAGATTGGGCATAGTTTTTTCACAACCAAAGTTTAGGCATCGTTTTTTCACAACCAAAGATTAGGCATAGTTTTATAACAAACAAAGATTAGGCATAGTTTTTTCACAACCAAAGTTTAGGCACAGTTTTTTCACAACCAAAGATTAGGCATAGTTTTTTTACAACCAAGGATGGTCTTATCAATTACGTATAATTTTTGATTTTCTTTAAAAAATTCATAAGAACGTTATTTTGTATATTTTCTTTGCTATTTGTGAGTTTTACGTTATTTTCGATGAAGATTTATAGAAAAGTTGTCATATTTTCGAATTTTAAATTTTTGAAATTTTTTCATGTACCATATAGTCATGAAAATTTGATGAAATCAATAAGGTAACATTTTCCTCGGAAAGTATAAGAGATATGGCAACAATGTATATAACTATTAAGTAGCATCCTTATGAGATCTTCACTTTAAGTTCTTAGTAATTTTTTGTAGGTCTTATAGTTTTTGAGATATGGAATTAAAAGTGGTTTTCATATATTTGGCAATATCTCGGAACTGATAAAACTTAGATAAAAACTTTTTAAATAAAAAAGTAGCCTTTTTCTATTCTCCATATAAAAAGTTATATTAATTTCTATTCTAAAAGCGATAGTAAGGGACGTATTGAGGAAAATGTAAAAACTGGCAGAAATATTAGACTTTTGGTATTTTTTTAAAAATTCATAAAATCGTACTGGGTACATATCGCTAATCGTCAGCCGAGAGTGCATCTATTATTAGTACTAAAAATTTGTATTTAAAAAGTATTTTTCTTAGTTTCTTTTTTCTATGTTTTCTATTGCTTTTTTTGCCTCACCTTCCTGCGGAACGTGAAGGGGAAACATATCGCCAAATTGTCATTATAACAACTGACCAAAACTACACAATGATGCAAAATTTCCGTTTTCTCGTATAGATAGGTAGTTTTCTGAGACGGCGCCATATAGGTGCTCTTTAAAAGTTTTATACGACAGCTGTCATTTTGACAGGTAACTGTAATTTTTTTTAAAGCTTTTTTTGTATCTTGCATTATAGATGTAAGAATCCGAAATTTAAAAAAATTTCAGTATCTAAATAACAAAGTTTTATACGACAGCTGTCAGATTTTGACAGGTAAGTTTCAATTTTTTTTTAGCTTTTTCGTAGCAAGAGTTACTACTGTAAGAATCCTAAATTGAAAATGTTTTCAGTTCCTAAATAACAAAGTTTTATACCATAGCTGTCAAATTTTGACAGGTAAGTGTCAATTAGAACAATATATTTGAAAAAAGTAGTATTTGAGATGACCTAAGCGAATCTCCAAACCAAAAATATGTGGCACGCACGCAATTCGATTTATTATCGATCCAACATACCCCTACATTGATTTAAAAAAAATCAGAAAATTGACTTCCCAACTTCCGATCGCCTTGGCAAACAATAGGCTTCTATAGCCGACGGTCGTCTATGCGCCGAAAAAGTTTAAATCAAAAAAACTCATTTTTACGACCTGTGTCGAATGCCAACGAGATCCCGATATTTCTCCACTTTAAAAATTAATAACTTTTTTTCGGCACACCCTGTATATTCGAAATTTTTACACAATGTACCCCCACTATTCCTATCTAAACCCTAAAAGTTTCAATCGTCCCACTCTAACCGTTTCCGAGAAAAAAAAATCGCAACTGTGAAAATGTCTTACATAGACGAAATTGTTCAAGAGCTGATCGGGGTTTTCGAGATTCCGCGCGGAAGAGACGTATATAATACTAGACTGGGTACATATCGCTAATCGTCAGCCGAGAGTGCATCTAATATTAGTACTAAAAAAATAATTTTCTTGTACTTTTTTTTAATTTACTATTGCTTTTTATACCTCACCTTCCTGCGGAACGTGAAGGAGAAACATATCGCCAAATTGTCATTATAACAACTGACAAAAACTAAAAAATAAAAAAACGGGTGCAAAATTTCCGGTTTCTCGTATAGATAGGTCGTTTTTGGAGACGGCATCGTATAGTGGTCGACGTCCTATTTCCAATGCCGTCTCGCTCGATTCGCTACGACTTTTCGTTACTAAAATATATGATATTAACTATTCTTACATAGATAGCTGATAAATTGGTGAAAATTTTATTGTGCCGAGCCCTTTGGGCACGGCACTGTTGGAGTTCGTTCGTTTCATTTTATACTTTTGACAAAACCATTTGTTAGCAACCTCTAATTTTGAAACATTTCAATTCATGATAAAAAATAAATTTAGTTTCTTCACAAACCTAGTTGATTTTTTTCGTACCAAGGATTGTCGCTGTAAGATTCCAAGATTGAAAAATTTTTCAGTTCCTAAATAACATACGACAGCTGTCATTTTGACAGTTAATTTTCAATTTAGGATTAAAACGTAAGATAGTAATTCTTACTTTTTTGTAATTTGCACCCTTTATATTACCGGTAGGTATAGAACAATATAATTGAAAAAAGTAGTATTTGAGATGACCTAAACTAATCTCTAAACCAAAAGTGTGTTAGACGCACCCAATTCGATTTATTAACGATCCAACATGACCCTACATTGATTTTAAAAAAATCAAAAAATTGACTTCCCAACTTTTGATCGCGTTCGCAAATAACGGTGTTTTGTAGTCCAACGTCTTCTACATGCCAAAAAAGTTTAAATCGATTAAAATGATTTTTGCCATCTGTATCGCGCTACAACGAAAAAAAAACATATTTTTCAACTTTGACTTAAATAACTTTTTTCCAGTACACCCTGTATATTGGAAATTGTTCCCAGAACGTGCCCCTACTATTCCTCTCTACGTCCAGAAATTTTTTATCGTTTTGCTCTAACCTTTTCCAAGAAAAAAATTCGCGAATATCGAAATATCGAACAGCCTCCCACCACGTGGCGATGCATTTTCAATGTCGGAACGTCATCTTTAAAATCGAGATTACAACTATTTCTGAAACATTTTGGGCAAATATTTTGGTCAATAAAATTAGAAGAAGGTTCAAGGTAGATATTCAATCCGATTTAAAATTTGGAAATGTTCTTATTAGTCTAGCAAGTCAAGCTCAAAACACCAATTTTTCGCCATTTTTGACAGCCGGTTTTTTAGAATTAATTTACTTACATTAACCAAAGCAGTTAAAGCACTCTAGTCAAAATTAAATGGTATTAGAATTTGCAAATTTTGCTTGTTTCCGCACTCAAAAACTCGATTTTTCTTAAACTTACGAATATATTTTTATAAGTTTGGATATGTAGAGGTGTTGAGACTAAATCAGCGCGTCTTTTGGGAAAAAATAAAACGGTTTTGTTAAAAATTGAATAAGCTAGTCGATATAGTAAAACGTCGGATAAAAATATCTCTTGATAAATCATAAATTAATTTTTTTGAGCCACAAATGATGTTTTTTCAGAGCGCGTTTACTATGCAAACTTAAGCTTGTTTATCGGTTGATATGGTGGACCAAGAAAAAATTCAAAAAGTTATATTTATAGACACTTGCAGAAGTATTTAACAAACCAGTGCGACGCCAACAGAAATTACTGGAAAAAATTCATAGGCTGTCGTTTTTTCCGTATTAAAGATAAAGAAACGAAAAATATCTCTAAAATACAATTTGAAGAGCTCTATCCGCTAAAGTATACAACGTTTCGATCAAAAGTCGTTTTCCGTACGAAAAAAAATAAAAACTGCGAAAAATCACGCCTTCCAGTTTCTTACAATTTTTGATCATTTCCATTCCAGTTAGGTATAGAACGATATATTGGAAAAAGGTAGTTTTTGAGATGGCCTAAACGATTATCAAAACCGAATGTTGATCGGATGCACCCAATTCGACTTATTAGCGATCCAAGAGGTACCATTTTTGATCAATTTTCAACTTTAAAAAAATCAAAAAAATTACTTCCAAACTTTCGATCGCGCTCACAAACAATAGGGTTCTGTAGCCCACGGTCGTCTACGCGTCGAAAAAGTTTAAATCAAAAAAACTCATTTTTACGAACTGTATCGAATCCCAACGAGAATCCGATAATTATCGACTTTAAAAATTAATAACTTTTTTCTGGCACACCCTGTATATTCGAAATTTTTACACAACGTACCTCCACTATTCCTCTCTAAACTGAAAAAGTTTCAATCGTCCCACTCTTATCGTTTCCGAGAAAAGAAATCGCAAATGTGAAAATGTCGAAACTGACAACGACAACTTATTTTAAATGTATCCGCCGTATATAATACTAGACTGGGTACATATCGCTAATCGTCAGCCGAGAGTGCATCTATTATTAGTACTAAAAAATTTTATTTAAAAAGTATTTTTCTTAGTTTCTTTTTTCTATGTTTTCTATTGCTTTTTTTGCCTCACCTTCCTGCGGAACGTGAAGGGAAAACATATCGCCAAATTGTCATTATAACAACTGACCAAAACTACACAATGGTGCAAAATTTCCGTTTTCTCGTATAGATAGGTAGTTTTCTGAGACGGCGCCATATAGGTGCTCTTTAAAAGTTCTATACGATAGCTGTCAAATTTTGACAGTTAAGTGTCAATTTTTTTTTTGCTTTTTCGTAAAGAGAGTTATAGCTGTAAGAGTCCGAAATTATAAAATTATTAGGTCCCTAAATAACAAAGTTCTATACGATAGCTGTCAAATTTTGACAGGTAAGTGTCAATTTTTTTTTTAGATTTTTTGTAACGAGGGTTATAGCTGTAAGAATCCTAAATTTAAAAATTTGTCAGTACCTAAATAACACAGTTTTATACGATAGCTGTCAAATTTTGACAGGTAAGTGTCAATTTTTTTTTAGATTTTTTGTAACGAGGGTTATAGCTGTAAGAATCCTAAATTAAAAAATTTCTCAGTTCCTAAATAACAAAGTTCTATACGACAGCTGTCATTTTGACAGGTAAATATCAATTTTTTTTTAAGCTTTTCTTGTATCTAGGATTATAGCTGTAAGAATCCGAAATTTAAAAAAAATTCAGTACCTAAATAACAAAGTTCTATACTACAGCTGTCAGATTTTGACAGGTAAGTGTAATTTTTTTTTAGCTTTTTCGTATAGATTATTATAGCTGTAAGAATCCAAAATTTAAAAAATTTTCAGTACCTAAATAACGACATTAAAAAAAAAAACTTTAAAAAAAAGAAAAAAAACAGTGGGGTTTGAACCCTCGACCTTCGTCTCCAAAATCAACAGCCTCTACTACTACGCTACCGAAGCTTAGAGAGTGATTTGTGGTAAATAGGATATTAATGACGTATTCGATATTACATAGAACGTTGAGTATTGAAGACACACACAAATAATACACTTTTTTCAATTATTTTTGGTCAACCGCAAAGAAAAAGGTCCAAGACAGGTGTTTCATACATTAAATACTGTCCAAATATTATAAAAACTATAAAAACTGAAGTTAATATGCCTCCTGCAAGCCATTTTTATTATTACAAGTACGGGATAAATGCGATATTTTCCCCCTTATTTTTGGTCAAACGAAAAAGATAAAGGTTCAAGGTAGGTATTTCCCACAAAAGACGTAGTCTAAATGGTCTTATTCCTCTAAAAAATCAATTTGGAAATCGCATTTTTCACCTATTTTTGACAGATGGTATAAAAGTTAAAGTTCAGGAAGACGCACGTGGTAAAACCATGGCCAACTTTTTCTAAATCGAATGGTGTTAGAATTTGAAAATTGTGCCTGTTTCCGCACCCAAAAAAGCAACTTTGCTCAAATTTGCGAATATATTTTGATAAGTTTGGACATGCAGGAATATTGAGAAGTAATCAGCGCATATTTTGAGAAAAAAATAAAACGGTTTTGTTAAAAATTGAATAAGCTACAGTCGATATAGTAAATCCTCTGGTGAAGGAACCTATAAAAAAATCATAAATTAATTTTTTTGAGCCACAAAATATGTTTTCCCAAAGATCGCTTATAATACAAATTAAAGCTTCTTTATCCGTTGATATAGTGTACCAAGAAAAAATTCAAAATGTTATATATTATAGACACTTGCAGAATTATTTAAGCAAACCAGTGCAACGCCAACAGAAATTACGGGAAAAAGTTCATAAGCTGCCGTTTTTTCCGTATTAAAGATAAAAAAACCAAAAAATATCTCTTAAATACAATTTGACGGCTCTATCCGCTAAAGTATACAACGTTTCAATCAAAAATCGTTTTCCGTACGAAAAAAAATAAACGGAATAAAAACGGAGAAAAAAAATCACGCCTTACACTGTGGTTTCCAGTTTCTTACCATTTTCGGCAATTTCCATTCCAGTTAGGTATAGAACGATATATTGGAAAAAGGTAGATTTTGAGATGGCCTAACCGATTATCCAAACCGCATGTCGATTGGATGCACCCAATTCGACTTATTAGCGATCCAAGAGGTACCATTTTCGACCAAATTTTGACTTTGAAAAATTCAAAAAAATTACTTCCAAACTTTCGATCGCGCTCACAAACAATAGGGTTCTGTAGCCCACGGTCGTCTACGCGTCTAAAAAGTTTAAATCGAAAAAACTAATTTTTGTGGCCTGTATTGAATGCCAACGAGATCCCGATATTTCTCGACTTTAAAAATTAATAACTTTTTTCCGGCACACCCTGTATATTCGAAATTTTTACACAACATACCCCCACTATTCCTCTCTAAACCCAAAAAGTTTCAATCGTCCCACTCTAACCGTTTCCGAGAAAAAAAATCGCAAATGTGAAAATGTCGAAACTGACGGCGACGACGACGACGACGACGCCGACAACATACGCACATTATTTTCACCGAAGCGCCGTATAACATATCGCGTTGTAGCGCGATATGTAACTAGACTGGGTACATATCGCTAATCGTCAGCCGAGAGTGCATCTAATATTAGTACTAAAAAAATAATTTTCTTGTACTTTTTTTTAATTTACTATTGCTTTTTATACCTCACCTTCCTGCGGAACGTGAAGGAGAAACATATCGCCAAATTGTCATTATAACAACTGAAAAAAACTAAAAAATAAAAAAAGGGGGGAAAAATTTCCGGTTTCTCGTATAGATAGGTCGTTTTTGGAGACGGCATCGTATAGTGGTCGACGTCCTATTTCCAATGCCGTCTCGCTCGATTCGCTACGACTTTTCGTTACTAAAATATATGATATTAACTATTCTTACATAGATAGCTGATAAATTGGTGAAAATTTTATTGTGCCGAGCCCTTTGGGCAAGGCACTGTTGGAGTTCGTTCGTTTCATTTTATACTTTTGACAAAACCATTTGTTAGCAACCTCTAATTTTGAAACATTTCAATTCATGATAAAAAATAAATTTAGTTTCTTCACAAACCTAGTTGATTTTTTTCGTACCAAGGATTGTCGCTGTAAGATTCCAAGATTGAAAAATTTTTCAGTTCCTAAATAACATACGGCAGCTGTCATTTTGACAGTTAATTTTCAATTTAGGATTAAAACGTAAGATAGTAATTCTTACTTTTTTATAATTTGCACCCTTTATATTACCGGTAGGTATAGAACAATATAATTGAAAAAAGTAGTATTTGAGATGACCTAAACTAATCTCTAAACCAAAAGTGTGTTAGACGCACCCAATTCGATTTATTAACGATCCAACATGACCCTACATTGATTTTAAAAAAATCAAAAAATTGACTTCCCAACTTTTGATCGCGTTCGCAAATAACGGTGTTTTGTAGCCCAACGTCGTCTACATGCCAAAAAAGTTTAAATCGATTAAAATGATTTTTGCCATCTGTATCGCGCTACAACGAAAAAAAAACATATTTTTCAACTTTGACTTAAATAACTTTTTTCCGGTACACCCTGTATATTGGAAATTGTTCCCAGAACGTGCCCCTACTATTCCTCTCTACGTCCAGAAATTTTTTATCGTTTTGCTCTAACCTTTTCCGAGAAAAAAATTCGCGAATATCGAAATATCGAACAGCCTCCCACCACGTGGCGATGCATTTTCAATGTCGGAACGTCATCTTTAAAATCGAGATTACAACTATTTCTGAAACATTTTGGGCAAATATTTTGGTCAATAAAATTAGAAGAAGGTTCAAGGTAGATATTCCATCCGATTTAAAATTTGGAAATGTTCTTATTAGTCTAGCAAGTCAAGCTCAAAACACCAATTTTTCGCCATTTTTGACAGCCGGTTTTTTAGAATTAATTTACTTACATTAACCAAAGCAGTTAAAGCACTCTAGTCAAAATTAAATGGTATTAGAATTTGCAAATTTTGCTTGTTTCCGCACTCAAAAACTCGATTTTTCTTAAACTTACGAATATATTTTTATAAGTTTGGATATGTAGAGGTGTTGAGACTAAATCAGCGCGTCTTTTGGGAAAAAATAAAACGGTTTTGTTAAAAATTGAATAAGCTAGTCGATATAGTAAAACGTCGGATAAAAATATCTCTTGATAAATCATAAATTAATTTTTTTGAGCCACAAATGATGTTTTTTCAGAGCGCGTTTACTATGCAAACTTAAGCTTGTTTATCGATTGATATGGTGGACCAAGAAAAAATTCAAAAAGTTATATTTATAGACACTTGCAGAAGTATTTAACAAACCAGTGCGACGCCAACAGAAATTACTGGAAAAAATTCATAGGCTGTCGTTTTTTCCGTATTAAAGATAAAGAAACGAAAAATATCTCTAAAATACAATTTGAAGAGCTCTATCCGCTAAAGTATACAACGTTTCGATCAAAAGTCGTTTTCCGTACGAAAAAAAATAAAAACTGCGAAAAATCACGCCTTCCAGTTTCTTACAATTTTTGATCATTTCCATTCCAGTTAGGTATAGAACGATATATTGGAAAAAGGTAGTTTTTGAGATGGCCTAAACGATTATCAAAACCGAATGTTGATCGGATGCACCCAATTCGACTTATTAGCGATCCAAGAGGTACCATTTTTGATCAATTTTCAACTTTAAAAAAATCAAAAAAATTACTTCCAAACTTTCGATCGCGCTCACAAACAATAGGGTTCTGTAGCCCACGGTCGTCTACGCGTCGAAAAAGTTTAAATCAAAAAAACTCATTTTTACGAACTGTATCGAATCCCAACGAGAATCCGATAATTATCGACTTTAAAAATTAATAACTTTTTTCTGGCACACCCTGTATATTCGAAATTTTTACACAACGTACCTCCACTATTCCTCTCTAAACTGAAAAAGTTTCAATCGTCCCACTCTTATCGTTTCCGAGAAAAGAAATCGCAAATGTGAAAATGTCGAAACTGACAACGACAACTTATTTTAAATGTAGCCGCCGTATATAATACTAGACTGGGTACATATCGCTAATCGTCAGCCGAGAGTGCATCTAATATTAGTACTAAAAAAAAATTTAGAATAAAAAAATACTTTTCTTTTCTTTTTTTTTATTTACTTAATTATTGCTTTTTTTTTTGCCTCACCTTCCTGCGGAACGTGAAGGGGAAACATATCGCCAAATTGTCATTATAACAACTGACCAAAACTAGACAATGGTGCAAAATTTCCATTTTCTCGTATAGATAGGTAGTTTTCGGAGGCGGTGCCGTATAGTGCTCAACGTCCCGTTTCCAATGCCGCCTCGCTCGTCTGTCGGCCATATTGCAATCTCTTTGTCCACCTATATGTATAGTTTTATTTGTGGGGTCATACCGCCTAACGGCGGTATAAAGTACATTTTCATATTACGTTATATGTTTTACGACGTACTTAGTTATTTCACACAATATTATCATTATTACTACAGAGATTATGCATAGTTTTTTCACAACCAAAGATCGGTGAAGATTATGGCATAGTCTTATGACAAACAAAGATTATGGCATATTTTTTATGACAAACAAATTTTAAGGCATAGTCTTATGACAAACAAAGATTGCGGCATAGTCTTATGACAAACAAATATTATGGCATAGTCTTATGACAAACAAAGATTATGGCATAGTCTTATGACAAACAAAGTTTAAGGCATAGTCTTATGACAAACAAAGATTTTGGCATAGTCTTATGACAAACAAACATTAGTGCATAGTCTTATGACAAACAAATATTATGGCATAGTTTTATAACAACCAAAGATTATGTATATTTTTATGACAAACAAATTTTAAGTCATATTCTTATGACAAACAAAGATTACGGCATAGTCTTATGACAAACAAAGTTTAAGGCATAGTCTTCTGACAAACAAAGATTATGGCATAGTCTTATGACATTCAAAGATTTTGGCATAGTCTTATGACAAACAAATATTATGGCATAGTTTTATAACAACCAAAGATTATGTATATTTTTATGACAAACAAATTTTAAGGCATAGTCTTACGACAAACAAAGTTTAAGGCATAGTCTTATGACAAACAAAGATTTTGGCATAGTCTTATGACAAACAAACATTAGTGCATAGTCTTATGACAAACAAATATTATGGCATAGTTTTATAACAACCAAAGATTATGTATATTTTTATGACAAACAAATTTTAAGGCATGGTCTTATGACAAACAAAGATTATGGCATAGTCTTATGACAAAAAAAAGTTTAAGGCATAGTCTAATGACAAACAAAGATTATGGCATAGTTTTATGACATTCAAAGATTTTCGCATAGTCTTATGACAAACAAACATTAGTGCATAGTCTTATGACAAACAAATATTATGGCATAGTTTTTATAACAACCAAAGATTATGTATATTTTTATGACAAACAAATTTTAAGGCATAGTCTTATGACAAACAAAGATTACGGCATAGTCTTATGACAAACAAAGTTTAAGGCATAGTCTTCTGACAAACAAAGATTATGGCATAGTCTTATGACAAACAAAGATTTTGGCATAGTCTTATGACAAACAAATATTATGGCATAGTTTTTTCACAACCAAAGATTGGGCATAGTTTTTTCACAACCAAAGTTTAGGCATCGTTTTTTCACAACCAAAGATTAGGCATAGTTTTATAACAAACAAAGATTAGGCATAGTTTTTTCACAACCAAAGTTTAGGCACAGTTTTTTCACAACCAAAGATTAGGCATAGTTTTTTCACAACCAAGGATGGTCTTATCAATTACGTATAATTTTTGATTTTCTTTAAAAAATTCATAAAAACGTTATTTTGTATATTTTCTTTGCTATTTGTGAGTTTTACGTTATTTTCGATGAAGATTTATAGAAAAGTTGTCATATTTTCGAATTTTAAATTTTTGAAATTTTTTCATGTATATAGTCATGAAAATTTGATGAAATCAATAAGGTAACATTTTCCTCGGAAAGTATAAGAGATATGGCAACAATGTATATAACTATTAAGTAGCATCCTTACGAGATCTTCACTTTAAGTTCTTAGTAATTTTTTGTAGGTCTTATAGTTTTTGAGATATGGAATTAAAAGTGGTTTTCATATATTTGGCAATATCTCGGAACTGATAAAACTTAGATAAAAACTTTTTAAATAAAAAAGTAGCCTTTTTCTATTCTCCATATAAAAAGTTATATTAATTTCTATTCTAAAAGCGATAGTAAGGGACGTATTGAGGAAAATGTAAAAACTGGCAGAAATATTAGATTTTTGGTATTTTTTTAAAAATTCATAAAATCGTACTGGGTACATATCGCTAATCGTCAGCCGAGAGTGCATCTATTATTAGTACTAAAAATTTGTATTTAAAAAGTATTTTTCTTAGTTTCTTTTTTCTATGTTTTCTATTGCTTTTTTTGCCTCACCTTCCTGCGGAACGTGAAGGGGAAACATATCGCCAAATTGTCATTATAACAACTGACCAAAACTACACAATGATGCAAAATTTCCGTTTTCTCGTATAGATAGGTAGTTTTCTGAGACGGCGCCATATAGGTGCTTTTTAAAAGTTTTATACGACAGCTGTCATTTTGACAGGCAACTGTAATTTTTTTTTAACGCTTTTCTTGTATCTTGCATTATAGATGTAAGAATCCGAAATTAAAAAAAATTTCAGTATCTAAATAACAAAGTTTTATACGACAGCTGTCAGATTTTGACAG
The DNA here is from genome assembly GCA_963969555.1 of Polydrusus pterygomalis. Taxonomy (NCBI): domain Eukaryota; kingdom Metazoa; phylum Arthropoda; class Insecta; order Coleoptera; family Curculionidae; genus Polydrusus; species Polydrusus pterygomalis. The sequence continues at coordinate 86,927,343 of OZ018378.1, forward strand.
GTAAGTTTCAATTTTTTTTTAGCTTTTTCGTAGCGAGAGTTACTACTGTAAGAATCCTAAATTGAAAATTTTTTCAGTTCCTAAATAACAAAGTTTTATACCATAGCTGTCAAATTTTGACAGGTAAGTGTCAATTAGAACAATATATTTGAAAAAAGTAGTATTTGAGATGACCTAAGCGAATCTCCAAACCAAAAATATGTGGGACGCACGCAATTCGATTTATTATCGATCCAACATGCCCCTACATTGATTTTAAAAAAAATCAGAAAATTGACTTCCCAACTTCCGATCGCCTTGGCAAACAATAGGCTTCTGTAGCCGACGGTCGTCTATGCGCCGAAAAAGTTTAAATCAAAAAAACTCATTTTTACGACCTGTGTCGAATGCCAACGAGATCCCGATATTTCTCCACTTTAAAAATTAATAACTTTTTTTCGGCACACCCTGTATATTCGAAATTTTTACACAATGTACCCCCACTATTCCTATCTAAACCCTAAAAGTTTCAATCGTCCCACTCTAACCGTTTCCGAGAAAAAAAATCGCAACTGTGAAAATGTCTTACATAGACGAAATTGTTCAAGAGCTGATCGGGGTTTTCGAGATTCCGCGCGGAAGAGACGTATATAATACTAGACTGGGTACATATCGCTAATCGTTAGCCGAGAGTGCATCTATTATTAGTACTAAAAATTTGTATTTAAAAAAAATTTTTCTTAGCTTCTTTTTTCTATGTTTTCTATTGCTTTTTTTGCCTCACCTTCCTGCGGAACGTGAAGGGGAAACATATCGCCAAATTGTCATTATAACAACTGACAAAAACTAAAAAATAAAAAACGGGAGCAAAATTTCCGGTTTCTCGTATAGATAGGTCGTTTTTGGAGACGGCATCGTATAGTGGTCGACGTCCTATTTCCAATGCCGTCTCGCTCGATTCGCTACGACTTTTCGTTACTAAAATATATGATATTAACTATTCTTACATAGATAGCTGATAAATTGGTGAAAATTTTATTGTGCCGAGCCCTTTGGGCACGGCACTGTTGGAGTTCGTTCGTTTCATTTTATACTTTTGACAAAACCATTTGTTAGCAACCTCTAATTTTGAAACATTTCAATTCATGATAAAAAATAAATTTAGTTTCTTCACAAACCTAGTTGATTTTTTTCGTACCAAGGATTGTCGCTGTAAGATTCCAAGATTGAAAAATTTTTCAGTTCCTAAATAACAAAGTTCTATACGACAGCTGTCATTTTGACAGTTAATTTTCAATTTAGGATTAAAAGATAGTAATTCTTACTTTTTTATAATTTGCACCCTTTATATTACCAGTAGGTATAGAACAATATAATTGAAAAAAGTAGTATTTGAGATGACCTAAACTAATCTCTAAACCAAAAGTGTGTTAGACGCACCCAATTTGATTTATTAACAATCCAATATGACCCTACATTGATTTTAAAAAAATCAAAAAATTGACTTCCCAACTTTCGATCGCGTTCGCAAATAACAGTGTTTTGAAGCCCAACGTCGTCTACATGCCAAAAAAGTTTAAATCGATTAAAATGATTTTTGCCACCTGTATCGCGCTACAACGAAAAAAAAACATATTTTTCAACTTTGACTTAAATAACTTTTTTCTGGTACACCCTGTATATTGGAAATTGTTCCCAGAACGTGTCCCTACTATTCCTCTCTACGTCCAGAAATTTTTTATCGTTTTGCTCTAACCGTTTCCGAGAAAAAAATTCGCGAATATCGTAATATCGAACAGCCTCCCACCACGTGGCGATGCATTTTCAATGTCGGAACGTCATCTTTAAAATCGAGATTACAACTATTTCTGAAACATTTTGGGCAAATATTTTGGTCAATAAAATTAGAAGAAGGTTCAAGGTAGATATTCCATCCGATTTAAAATCTGGAAATCTTCTTATTAGTCTAGCAAGTCAAGCTCAAAACACCAATTTTTCGCCATTTTTGACAGCCGGTTTTTAGAATTAATTTACTTACATTAACCAAAGCAGTCAAAGCACTCTAGTCAAAATTGAATATTAGAATTTGCAAGATTTGCTTGTTTCCGCACTCAAAAACTCGATTTTTCTTAAACTTACGAATATATTTTTATAAGTTTGAATATGTAGAGGTGTTGAGACTAAATCAGCGTGTCTTTTGGGAAAAAATAAAACGGTTTTGTTAAAAATTGAATAAGCTAGTCGATATAGTAAAACGTCGGATAAAAATATCTCTTGATAAATCATAAATTAATTTTTTTGAGCCACAAATGATGTTTTTTCAGAGCGCGTTTACTATGCAAACTTAAGCTTGTTTATCGGTTGATATGGTGGATCAAGAAAAAATTTAAAAAGTTATATTTATAGACACTGCAGAAGTATTTAACAAACCAGTGCGACGCCAACAGAAATTACTGGAAAAAATTCATAGGCTGTCGTTTTTTCCGTAATAAAGATAAAGAAACGAAAAATATCTCTAAAATACAATTTGAAGAGCTCTATCCGCTAAAGTATACAACGTTTCGATCAAAAGTCGTTTTCCGTACGAAAAAAAATAAAAACTGCGAAAAATCACGCCTTCCAGTTTCTTACAATTTTTGATCATTTCCATTCCAGTTAGGTATAGAACGATATATTGGAAAAAGGTAGTTTTTGAGATGGCCTAAACGATTATCAAAACCGAATGTTGATCGGATGCACCCAATTCGACTTATTAGCGATCCAAGAGGTACCATTTTTGATCAATTTTCAACTTTAAAAAAATCAAAAAAATTACTTTCAAACTTTCGATCGCGCTCACAAACAATAGGGTTCTGTAGCCCACGGTCGTCTACGCGTCGAAAAAGTTTAAATCAAAAAAACTCATTTTTACGAACTGTATCGAATCCCAACGAGAATCCGATAATTATCGACTTTAAAAATTAATAACTTTTTTCCCGTACACCCTGTATATTCAAAATTATTACACATTGTACCCCCACTATTCCTCTTTAAACTGAAAAAGTTTCAATCGTCCCACTCTTACCGTTTTCGAGAAAAGAAATCGCAAATGTGAAAATGTCGAAACTGACGACGACAACTTATTTTAAATGTAGCCGCCGTATATAATACTAGACTGGGTACATATCGCTAATCGTCAGCCGAGAGTGCATCTATTATCAGTACTAAAAAATTTTATTTAAAAAGTATTTTTCTTAGTTTCTTTTTTCTATGTTTTCTATTGCTTTTTTTGCCTCACCTTCCTGCGGAACGTGAAGGGAAAACATATCGCCAAATTGTCATTATAACAACTGACCAAAACTACACAATGGTGCAAAATTTCCGTTTTCTCGTATAGATAGGTAGTTTTCTGAGACGGCGCCATATAGGTGCTCTTTAAAAGTTCTATACGATAGCTGTCAAATTTTGACAGTTAAGTGTCAATTTTTTTTTTGCTTTTTCGTAAAGAGAGTTATAGCTGTAAGAGTCCGAAATTATAAAATTATTAGGTCCCTAAATAACAAAGTTCTATACGATAGCTGTCAAATTTTGACAGGTAAGTGTCAATTTTTTTTTTAGATTTTTTGTAACGAGGGTTATAGCTGTAAGAATCCTAAATTTAAAAATTTGTCAGTACCTAAATAACACAGTTTTATACGATAGCTGTCAAATTTTGACAGGTAAGTGTCAATTTTTTTTTAGATTTTTTGTAACGAGGGTTATAGCTGTAAGAATCCTAAATTAAAAAATTTCTCAGTTCCTAAATAACAAAGTTCTATACGACAGCTGTCATTTTGACAGGTAAATATCAATTTTTTTTTAAGCTTTTCTTGTATCTAGGATTATAGCTGTAAGAATCCGAAATTTAAAAAAAATTCAGTACCTAAATAACAAAGTTCTATACTACAGCTGTCAGATTTTGACAGGTAAGTGTAATTTTTTTTTAGCTTTTTCGTATAGATTATTATAGCTGTAAGAATCCAAAATTTAAAAAATTTTCAGTACCTAAATAACGACATTAAAAAAAAAAACTTTAAAAAAAAGAAAAAAAACAGTGGGGTTTGAACCCTCGACCTTCGTCTCCAAAATCAACAGCCTCTACTACTACGCTACCGAAGCTTAGAGACTGATTTGTGGTAAATAGGATATTAATGACGTATTCGATATTACATAGAACGTTGAGTATTGAAGACACACACAAATAATACACTTTTTTCAATTATTTTTGGTCAACCGCAAAGAAAAAGGTCCAAGACAGGTGTTTCATACATTAAATACTGTCCAAATATTATAAAAACTATAAAAACTGAAGTTAATATGCCTCCTGCAAGCCATTTTTATTATTACAAGTACGGGATAAATGCGATATTTTCCCCCTTATTTTTGGTCAAACGAAAAAGATAAAGGTTCAAGGTAGGTATTTCCCACAAAAGACGTAGTCTAAATGGTCTTATTCCTCTAAAAAATCAATTTGGAAATCGCATTTTTCACCTATTTTTGACAGATGGTATAAAAGTTAAAGTTCAGGAAGACGCACGTGGTAAAACCATGGCCAACTTTTTCTAAATCGAATGGTGTTAGAATTTGAAAATTGTGCCTGTTTCCGCACCCAAAAAAGCAACTTTGCTCAAATTTGCGAATATATTTTGATAAGTTTGGACATGCAGGAATATTGAGAAGTAATCAGCGCATATTTTGAGAAAAAAATAAAACGGTTTTGTTAAAAATTGAATAAGCTACAGTCGATATAGTAAAACCTCTGGTGAAGGAACCTATAAAAAAATCATAAATTAATTTTTTTGAGCCACAAAATATGTTTTCCCAAAGATCGCTTATAATACAAATTAAAGCTTCTTTATCCGTTGATATAGTGTACCAAGAAAAAATTCAAAATGTTATATATTATAGACACTTGCAGAATTATTTAAGCAAACCAGTGCAACGCCAACAGAAATTACGGGAAAAAGTTCATAAGCTGCCGTTTTTTCCGTATTAAAGATAAAAAAACCAAAAAATATCTCTTAAATACAATTTGACGGCTCTATCCGATAAAGTATACAACGTTTCAATCAAAAATCGTTTTCCGTACGAAAAAAAATAAACGGAATAAAAACGGAGAAAAAAAATCACGCCTTACACTGTGGTTTCCAGTTTCTTACCATTTTCGGCAATTTCCATTCCAGTTAGGTATAGAACGATATATTGGAAAAAGGTAGATTTTGAGATGGCCTAACCGATTATCCAAACCGCATGTCGATTGGATGCACCCAATTCGACTTATTAGCGATCCAAGAGGTACCATTTTCGACCAAATTTTGACTTTGAAAAATTCAAAAAAATTACTTCCAAACTTTCGATCGCGCTCACAAACAATAGGGTTCTGTAGCCCACGGTCGTCTACGCGTCTAAAAAGTTTAAATCGAAAAAACTAATTTTTGTGGCCTGTATTGAATGCCAACGAGATCCCGATATTTCTCGACTTTAAAAATTAATAACTTTTTTCCGGCACACCCTGTATATTCGAAATTTTTACACAACATACCCCCACTATTCCTCTCTAAACCCAAAAAGTTTCAATCGTCCCACTCTAACCGTTTCCGAGAAAAAAAATCGCAAATGTGAAAATGTCGAAACTGACGGCGACGACGACGACGACGACGCCGACAACATACGCACATTATTTTCACCGAAGCGCCGTATAACATATCGCGTTGTAGCGCGATATGTAACTAGACTGGGTACATATCGCTAATCGTCAGCCGAGAGTGCATCTAATATTAGTACTAAAAAAATAATTTTCTTGTACTTTTTTTTAATTTACTATTGCTTTTTATACCTCACCTTCCTGCGGAACGTGAAGGAGAAACATATCGCCAAATTGTCATTATAACAACTGAAAAAAACTAAAAAATAAAAAAAGGGGGGAAAAATTTCCGGTTTCTCGTATAGATAGGTCGTTTTTGGAGACGGCATCGTATAGTGGTCGACGTCCTATTTCCAATGCCGTCTCGCTCGATTCGCTACGACTTTTCGTTACTAAAATATATGATATTAACTATTCTTACATAGATAGCTGATAAATTGGTGAAAATTTTATTGTGCCGAGCCCTTTGGGCAAGGCACTGTTGGAGTTCGTTCGTTTCATTTTATACTTTTGACAAAACCATTTGTTAGCAACCTCTAATTTTGAAACATTTCAATTCATGATAAAAAATAAATTTAGTTTCTTCACAAACCTAGTTGATTTTTTTCGTACCAAGGATTGTCGCTGTAAGATTCCAAGATTGAAAAATTTTTCAGTTCCTAAATAACATACGGCAGCTGTCATTTTGACAGTTAATTTTCAATTTAGGATTAAAACGTAAGATAGTAATTCTTACTTTTTTATAATTTGCACCCTTTATATTACCGGTAGGTATAGAACAATATAATTGAAAAAAGTAGTATTTGAGATGACCTAAACTAATCTCTAAACCAAAAGTGTGTTAGACGCACCCAATTCGATTTATTAACGATCCAACATGACCCTACATTGATTTTAAAAAAATCAAAAAATTGACTTCCCAACTTTTGATCGCGTTCGCAAATAACGGTGTTTTGTAGCCCAACGTCGTCTACATGCCAAAAAAGTTTAAATCGATTAAAATGATTTTTGCCATCTGTATCGCGCTACAACGAAAAAAAAACATATTTTTCAACTTTGACTTAAATAACTTTTTTCCGGTACACCCTGTATATTGGAAATTGTTCCCAGAACGTGCCCCTACTATTCCTCTCTACGTCCAGAAATTTTTTATCGTTTTGCTCTAACCTTTTCCGAGAAAAAAATTCGCGAATATCGAAATATCGAACAGCCTCCCACCACGTGGCGATGCATTTTCAATGTCGGAACGTCATCTTTAAAATCGAGATTACAACTATTTCTGAAACATTTTGGGCAAATATTTTGGTCAATAAAATTAGAAGAAGGTTCAAGGTAGATATTCCATCCGATTTAAAATTTGGAAATGTTCTTATTAGTCTAGCAAGTCAAGCTCAAAACACCAATTTTTCGCCATTTTTGACAGCCGGTTTTTTAGAATTAATTTACTTACATTAACCAAAGCAGTTAAAGCACTCTAGTCAAAATTAAATGGTATTAGAATTTGCAAATTTTGCTTGTTTCCGCACTCAAAAACTCGATTTTTCTTAAACTTACGAATATATTTTTATAAGTTTGGATATGTAGAGGTGTTGAGACTAAATCAGCGCGTCTTTTGGGAAAAAATAAAACGGTTTTGTTAAAAATTGAATAAGCTAGTCGATATAGTAAAACGTCGGATAAAAATATCTCTTGATAAATCATAAATTAATTTTTTTGAGCCACAAATGATGTTTTTTCAGAGCGCGTTTACTATGCAAACTTAAGCTTGTTTATCGATTGATATGGTGGACCAAGAAAAAATTCAAAAAGTTATATTTATAGACACTTGCAGAAGTATTTAACAAACCAGTGCGACGCCAACAGAAATTACTGGAAAAAATTCATAGGCTGTCGTTTTTTCCGTATTAAAGATAAAGAAACGAAAAATATCTCTAAAATACAATTTGAAGAGCTCTATCCGCTAAAGTATACAACGTTTCGATCAAAAGTCGTTTTCCGTACGAAAAAAAATAAAAACTGCGAAAAATCACGCCTTCCAGTTTCTTACAATTTTTGATCATTTCCATTCCAGTTAGGTATAGAACGATATATTGGAAAAAGGTAGTTTTTGAGATGGCCTAAACGATTATCAAAACCGAATGTTGATCGGATGCACCCAATTCGACTTATTAGCGATCCAAGAGGTACCATTTTTGATCAATTTTCAACTTTAAAAAAATCAAAAAAATTACTTCCAAACTTTCGATCGCGCTCACAAACAATAGGGTTCTGTAGCCCACGGTCGTCTACGCGTCGAAAAAGTTTAAATCAAAAAAACTCATTTTTACGAACTGTATCGAATCCCAACGAGAATCCGATAATTATCGACTTTAAAAATTAATAACTTTTTTCTGGCACACCCTGTATATTCGAAATTTTTACACAACGTACCTCCACTATTCCTCTCTAAACTGAAAAAGTTTCAATCGTCCCACTCTTATCGTTTCCGAGAAAAGAAATCGCAAATGTGAAAATGTCGAAACTGACAACGACAACTTATTTTAAATGTAGCCGCCGTATATAATACTAGACTGGGTACATATCGCTAATCGTCAGCCGAGAGTGCATCTAATATTAGTACTAAAAAAAAATTTAGAATAAAAAAATACTTTTCTTTTCTTTTTTTTTATTTACTTAATTATTGCTTTTTTTTTTGCCTCACCTTCCTGCGGAACGTGAAGGGGAAACATATCGCCAAATTGTCATTATAACAACTGACCAAAACTAGACAATGGTGCAAAATTTCCATTTTCTCGTATAGATAGGTAGTTTTCGGAGGCGGTGCCGTATAGTGCTCAACGTCCCGTTTCCAATGCCGCCTCGCTCGTCTGTCGGCCATATTGCAATCTCTTTGTCCACCTATATGTATAGTTTTATTTGTGGGGTCATACCGCCTAACGGCGGTATAAAGTACATTTTCATATTACGTTATATGTTTTACGACGTACTTAGTTATTTCACACAATATTATCATTATTACTACAGAGATTATGCATAGTTTTTTCACAACCAAAGATCGGTGAAGATTATGGCATAGTCTTATGACAAACAAAGATTATGGCATATTTTTTATGACAAACAAATTTTAAGGCATAGTCTTATGACAAACAAAGATTGCGGCATAGTCTTATGACAAACAAATATTATGGCATAGTCTTATGACAAACAAAGATTATGGCATAGTCTTATGACAAACAAAGTTTAAGGCATAGTCTTATGACAAACAAAGATTTTGGCATAGTCTTATGACAAACAAACATTAGTGCATAGTCTTATGACAAACAAATATTATGGCATAGTTTTATAACAACCAAAGATTATGTATATTTTTATGACAAACAAATTTTAAGTCATATTCTTATGACAAACAAAGATTACGGCATAGTCTTATGACAAACAAAGTTTAAGGCATAGTCTTCTGACAAACAAAGATTATGGCATAGTCTTATGACATTCAAAGATTTTGGCATAGTCTTATGACAAACAAATATTATGGCATAGTTTTATAACAACCAAAGATTATGTATATTTTTATGACAAACAAATTTTAAGGCATAGTCTTACGACAAACAAAGTTTAAGGCATAGTCTTATGACAAACAAAGATTTTGGCATAGTCTTATGACAAACAAACATTAGTGCATAGTCTTATGACAAACAAATATTATGGCATAGTTTTATAACAACCAAAGATTATGTATATTTTTATGACAAACAAATTTTAAGGCATGGTCTTATGACAAACAAAGATTATGGCATAGTCTTATGACAAAAAAAAGTTTAAGGCATAGTCTAATGACAAACAAAGATTATGGCATAGTTTTATGACATTCAAAGATTTTCGCATAGTCTTATGACAAACAAACATTAGTGCATAGTCTTATGACAAACAAATATTATGGCATAGTTTTTATAACAACCAAAGATTATGTATATTTTTATGACAAACAAATTTTAAGGCATAGTCTTATGACAAACAAAGATTACGGCATAGTCTTATGACAAACAAAGTTTAAGGCATAGTCTTCTGACAAACAAAGATTATGGCATAGTCTTATGACAAACAAAGATTTTGGCATAGTCTTATGACAAACAAATATTATGGCATAGTTTTTTCACAACCAAAGATTGGGCATAGTTTTTTCACAACCAAAGTTTAGGCATCGTTTTTTCACAACCAAAGATTAGGCATAGTTTTATAACAAACAAAGATTAGGCATAGTTTTTTCACAACCAAAGTTTAGGCACAGTTTTTTCACAACCAAAGATTAGGCATAGTTTTTTCACAACCAAGGATGGTCTTATCAATTACGTATAATTTTTGATTTTCTTTAAAAAATTCATAAAAACGTTATTTTGTATATTTTCTTTGCTATTTGTGAGTTTTACGTTATTTTCGATGAAGATTTATAGAAAAGTTGTCATATTTTCGAATTTTAAATTTTTGAAATTTTTTCATGTATATAGTCATGAAAATTTGATGAAATCAATAAGGTAACATTTTCCTCGGAAAGTATAAGAGATATGGCAACAATGTATATAACTATTAAGTAGCATCCTTACGAGATCTTCACTTTAAGTTCTTAGTAATTTTTTGTAGGTCTTATAGTTTTTGAGATATGGAATTAAAAGTGGTTTTCATATATTTGGCAATATCTCGGAACTGATAAAACTTAGATAAAAACTTTTTAAATAAAAAAGTAGCCTTTTTCTATTCTCCATATAAAAAGTTATATTAATTTCTATTCTAAAAGCGATAGTAAGGGACGTATTGAGGAAAATGTAAAAACTGGCAGAAATATTAGATTTTTGGTATTTTTTTAAAAATTCATAAAATCGTACTGGGTACATATCGCTAATCGTCAGCCGAGAGTGCATCTATTATTAGTACTAAAAATTTGTATTTAAAAAGTATTTTTCTTAGTTTCTTTTTTCTATGTTTTCTATTGCTTTTTTTGCCTCACCTTCCTGCGGAACGTGAAGGGGAAACATATCGCCAAATTGTCATTATAACAACTGACCAAAACTACACAATGATGCAAAATTTCCGTTTTCTCGTATAGATAGGTAGTTTTCTGAGACGGCGCCATATAGGTGCTTTTTAAAAGTTTTATACGACAGCTGTCATTTTGACAGGCAACTGTAATTTTTTTTTAACGCTTTTCTTGTATCTTGCATTATAGATGTAAGAATCCGAAATTAAAAAAAATTTCAGTATCTAAATAACAAAGTTTTATACGACAGCTGTCAGATTTTGACAGGTAAGTTTCAATTTTTTTTTAGCTTTTTCGTAGCGAGAGTTACTACTGTAAGAATCCTAAATTGAAAATTTTTTCAGTTCCTAAATAACAAAGTTTTATACCATAGCTGTCAAATTTTGACAGGTAAGTGTCAATTAGAACAATATATTTGAAAAAAGTAGTATTTGAGATGACCTAAGCGAATCTCCAAACCAAAAATATGTGGGACGCACGCAATTCGATTTATTATCGATCCAACATGCCCCTACATTGATTTTAAAAAAAATCAGAAAATTGACTTCCCAACTTCCGATCGCCTTGGCAAACAATAGGCTTCTGTAGCCGACGGTCGTCTATGCGCCGAAAAAGTTTAAATCAAAAAAACTCATTTTTACGACCTGTGTCGAATGCCAACGAGATCCCGATATTTCTCCACTTTAAAAATTAATAACTTTTTTTCGGCACACCCTGTATATTCGAAATTTTTACACAATGTACCCCCACTATTCCTATCTAAACCCTAAAAGTTTCAATCGTCCCACTCTAACCGTTTCCGAGAAAAAAAATCGCAACTGTGAAAATGTCTTACATAGACGAAATTGTTCAAGAGCTGATCGGGGTTTTCGAGATTCCGCGCGGAAGAGACGTATATAATACTAGACTGGGTACATATCGCTAATCGTTAGCCGAGAGTGCATCTATTATTAGTACTAAAAATTTGTATTTAAAAAAAATTTTTCTTAGCTTCTTTTTTCTATGTTTTCTATTGCTTTTTTTGCCTCACCTTCCTGCGGAACGTGAAGGGGAAACATATCGCCAAATTGTCATTATAACAACTGACAAAAACTAAAAAATAAAAAACGGGAGCAAAATTTCCGGTTTCTCGTATAGATAGGTCGTTTTTGGAGACGGCATCGTATAGTGGTCGACGTCCTATTTCCAATGCCGTCTCGCTCGATTCGCTACGACTTTTCGTTACTAAAATATATGATATTAACTATTCTTACATAGATAGCTGATAAATTGGTGAAAATTTTATTGTGCCGAGCCCTTTGGGCACGGCACTGTTGGAGTTCGTTCGTTTCATTTTATACTTTTGACAAAACCATTTGTTAGCAACCTCTAATTTTGAAACATTTCAATTCATGATAAAAAATAAATTTAGTTTCTTCACAAACCTAGTTGATTTTTTTCGTACCAAGGATTGTCGCTGTAAGATTCCAAGATTGAAAAATTTTTCAGTTCCTAAATAACAAAGTTCTATACGACAGCTGTCATTTTGACAGTTAATTTTCAATTTAGGATTAAAAGATAGTAATTCTTACTTTTTTATAATTTGCACCCTTTATATTACCAGTAGGTATAGAACAATATAATTGAAAAAAGTAGTATTTGAGATGACCTAAACTAATCTCTAAACCAAAAGTGTGTTAGACGCACCCAATTTGATTTATTAACAATCCAATATGACCCTACATTGATTTTAAAAAAATCAAAAAATTGACTTCCCAACTTTCGATCGCGTTCGCAAATAACAGTGTTTTGAAGCCCAACGTCGTCTACATGCCAAAAAAGTTTAAATCGATTAAAATGATTTTTGCCACCTGTATCGCGCTACAACGAAAAAAAAACATATTTTTCAACTTTGACTTAAATAACTTTTTTCTGGTACACCCTGTATATTGGAAATTGTTCCCAGAACGTGTCCCTACTATTCCTCTCTACGTCCAGAAATTTTTTATCGTTTTGCTCTAACCGTTTCCGAGAAAAAAATTCGCGAATATCGTAATATCGAACAGCCTCCCACCACGTGGCGATGCATTTTCAATGTCGGAACGTCATCTTTAAAATCGAGATTACAACTATTTCTGAAACATTTTGGGCAAATATTTTGGTCAATAAAATTAGAAGAAGGTTCAAGGTAGATATTCCATCCGATTTAAAATCTGGAAATCTTCTTATTAGTCTAGCAAGTCAAGCTCAAAACACCAATTTTTCGCCATTTTTGACAGCCGGTTTTTAGAATTAATTTACTTACATTAACCAAAGCAGTCAAAGCACTCTAGTCAAAATTGAATATTAGAATTTGCAAGATTTGCTTGTTTCCGCACTCAAAAACTCGATTTTTCTTAAACTTACGAATATATTTTTATAAGTTTGAATATGTAGAGGTGTTGAGACTAAATCAGCGTGTCTTTTGGGAAAAAATAAAACGGTTTTGTTAAAAATTGAATAAGCTAGTCGATATAGTAAAACGTCGGATAAAAATATCTCTTGATAAATCATAAATTAATTTTTTTGAGCCACAAATGATGTTTTTTCAGAGCGCGTTTACTATGCAAACTTAAGCTTGTTTATCGGTTGATATGGTGGATCAAGAAAAAATTTAAAAAGTTATATTTATAGACACTGCAGAAGTATTTAACAAACCAGTGCGACGCCAACAGAAATTACTGGAAAAAATTCATAGGCTGTCGTTTTTTCCGTAATAAAGATAAAGAAACGAAAAATATCTCTAAAATACAATTTGAAGAGCTCTATCCGCTAAAGTATACAACGTTTCGATCAAAAGTCGTTTTCCGTACGAAAAAAAATAAAAACTGCGAAAAATCACGCCTTCCAGTTTCTTACAATTTTTGATCATTTCCATTCCAGTTAGGTATAGAACGATATATTGGAAAAAGGTAGTTTTTGAGATGGCCTAAACGATTATCAAAACCGAATGTTGATCGGATGCACCCAATTCGACTTATTAGCGATCCAAGAGGTACCATTTTTGATCAATTTTCAACTTTAAAAAAATCAAAAAAATTACTTTCAAACTTTCGATCGCGCTCACAAACAATAGGGTTCTGTAGCCCACGGTCGTCTACGCGTCGAAAAAGTTTAAATCAAAAAAACTCATTTTTACGAACTGTATCGAATCCCAACGAGAATCCGATAATTATCGACTTTAAAAATTAATAACTTTTTTCCCGTACACCCTGTATATTCAAAATTATTACACATTGTACCCCCACTATTCCTCTTTAAACTGAAAAAGTTTCAATCGTCCCACTCTTACCGTTTTCGAGAAAAGAAATCGCAAATGTGAAAATGTCGAAACTGACGACGACAACTTATTTTAAATGTAGCCGCCGTATATAATACTAGACTGGGTACATATCGCTAATCGTCAGCCGAGAGTGCATCTATTATCAGTACTAAAAAATTTTATTTAAAAAGTATTTTTCTTAGTTTCTTTTTTCTATGTTTTCTATTGCTTTTTTTGCCTCACCTTCCTGCGGAACGTGAAGGGAAAACATATCGCCAAATTGTCATTATAACAACTGACCAAAACTACACAATGGTGCAAAATTTCCGTTTTCTCGTATAGATAGGTAGTTTTCTGAGACGGCGCCATATAGGTGCTCTTTAAAAGTTCTATACGATAGCTGTCAAATTTTGACAGTTAAGTGTCAATTTTTTTTTTGCTTTTTCGTAAAGAGAGTTATAGCTGTAAGAGTCCGAAATTATAAAATTATTAGGTCCCTAAATAACAAAGTTCTATACGATAGCTGTCAAATTTTGACAGGTAAGTGTCAATTTTTTTTTTAGATTTTTTGTAACGAGGGTTATAGCTGTAAGAATCCTAAATTTAAAAATTTGTCAGTACCTAAATAACACAGTTTTATACGATAGCTGTCAAATTTTGACAGGTAAGTGTCAATTTTTTTTTAGATTTTTTGTAACGAGGGTTATAGCTGTAAGAATCCTAAATTAAAAAATTTCTCAGTTCCTAAATAACAAAGTTCTATACGACAGCTGTCATTTTGACAGGTAAATATCAATTTTTTTTTAAGCTTTTCTTGTATCTAGGATTATAGCTGTAAGAATCCGAAATTTAAAAAAAATTCAGTACCTAAATAACAAAGTTCTATACTACAGCTGTCAGATTTTGACAGGTAAGTGTAATTTTTTTTTAGCTTTTTCGTATAGATTATTATAGCTGTAAGAATCCAAAATTTAAAAAATTTTCAGTACCTAAATAACGACATTAAAAAAAAAAACTTTAAAAAAAAGAAAAAAAACAGTGGGGTTTGAACCCTCGACCTTCGTCTCCAAAATCAACAGCCTCTACTACTACGCTACCGAAGCTTAGAGACTGATTTGTGGTAAATAGGATATTAATGACGTATTCGATATTACATAGAACGTTGAGTATTGAAGACACACACAAATAATACACTTTTTTCAATTATTTTTGGTCAACCGCAAAGAAAAAGGTCCAAGACAGGTGTTTCATACATTAAATACTGTCCAAATATTATAAAAACTATAAAAACTGAAGTTAATATGCCTCCTGCAAGCCATTTTTATTATTACAAGTACGGGATAAATGCGATATTTTCCCCCTTATTTTTGGTCAAACGAAAAAGATAAAGGTTCAAGGTAGGTATTTCCCACAAAAGACGTAGTCTAAATGGTCTTATTCCTCTAAAAAATCAATTTGGAAATCGCATTTTTCACCTATTTTTGACAGATGGTATAAAAGTTAAAGTTCAGGAAGACGCACGTGGTAAAACCATGGCCAACTTTTTCTAAATCGAATGGTGTTAGAATTTGAAAATTGTGCCTGTTTCCGCACCCAAAAAAGCAACTTTGCTCAAATTTGCGAATATATTTTGATAAGTTTGGACATGCAGGAATATTGAGAAGTAATCAGCGCATATTTTGAGAAAAAAATAAAACGGTTTTGTTAAAAATTGAATAAGCTACAGTCGATATAGTAAAACCTCTGGTGAAGGAACCTATAAAAAAATCATAAATTAATTTTTTTGAGCCACAAAATATGTTTTCCCAAAGATCGCTTATAATACAAATTAAAGCTTCTTTATCCGTTGATATAGTGTACCAAGAAAAAATTCAAAATGTTATATATTATAGACACTTGCAGAATTATTTAAGCAAACCAGTGCAACGCCAACAGAAATTACGGGAAAAAGTTCATAAGCTGCCGTTTTTTCCGTATTAAAGATAAAAAAACCAAAAAATATCTCTTAAATACAATTTGACGGCTCTATCCGATAAAGTATACAACGTTTCAATCAAAAATCGTTTTCCGTACGAAAAAAAATAAACGGAATAAAAACGGAGAAAAAAAATCACGCCTTACACTGTGGTTTCCAGTTTCTTACCATTTTCGGCAATTTCCATTCCAGTTAGGTATAGAACGATATATTGGAAAAAGGTAGATTTTGAGATGGCCTAACCGATTATCCAAACCGCATGTCGATTGGATGCACCCAATTCGACTTATTAGCGATCCAAGAGGTACCATTTTCGACCAAATTTTGACTTTGAAAAAATCAAAAAAATTACTTCCAAACTTTCGATCGCGCTCACAAACAATAGGGTTCTGTAGCCCACGGTCGTCTACGCGTCTAAAAAGTTTAAATCGAAAAAACTAATTTTTGTGGCCTGTATTGAATGCCAACGAGATCCCGATATTTCTCGACTTTAAAAATTAATAACTTTTTTCCGGCACACCCTGTATATTCGAAATTTTTACACAACATACCCCCACTATTCCTCTCTAAACCCAAAAAGTTTCAATCGTCCCACTCTAACCGTTTCCGAGAAAAAAAATCGCAAATGTGAAAATGTCGAAACTGACGGCGACGACGACGACGACGACGCCGACAACATACGCACATTATTTTCACCGAAGCGCCGTATAACATATCGCGTTGTAGCGCGATATGTAACTAGACTGGGTACATATCGCTAATCGTCAGCCGAGAGTGCATCTAATATTAGTACTAAAAAGATTTACAAAAATTTACAATAAAAAAATACTTTTCTTTTCTTTTTTCTATTTACTATTGCTTTTTTTGCCTCACCTTCCTGCGGAACGTGAAGGGAAAACATATCGCCAAATTGTCATTATAACAACTGACTAAAACTACACAATTGTGCAAAATTTTCGTTTTCTCGTATAGGTAGGTAGTTTTCTGAGACGGCGCCGTATAGGTGCTCTTTAAACTCGCACACCTTTGTGCAATGTGGGATATACTTTCCATATTTGCTCTATAAAAATATATAAGTATTCAATCGGTTAAAACATAAGCAAAAAATTATTCTTACATGGAAGCTATCAATTATCAGCTAATAAATTTGTAGAAATATTATTGTGCCGAGCCCTTCGGGCACGGCACTGTTCTACTTCGTTCGTTTAATTATACGAGAGCTGTCACTTTGACAGGTAAGTGTCATTTTTTTTAGCTTTTTCGTAGCGAGGGTTATAGCTGTAAGAATTCGAAATTAAAAAATTTTCAGGTACCTAAATAAGAATGTTTTATACGATAGCTGTCAAATTTTGACAGGTAGGAGTCAGTTTTTTTTATCCTTTTCGTAGCGAGGGTTATCGCTGTAAAAATCCTAAAGTGAAAAATTTTTCAGATCCCAACAAACATGGATTGAGGGATTTTAAATGGGCCATTGATGGTATTGATGGTTTCTTGCTGTTGCAAATAAGCCAACTATGGTCCATTTATTTTTTTTAATTGGCTGACCGTTATATTTTTGCCATTTAAAGAACATTAACAATTGAACGTTGGCAAAATTGTGATTTATTGCCGGCAAAGGAACTTAAATGGTTTAACGTTGGTAAAAAATGAAGCCATCATTTATGACGTGTATTGTCGTTTCCCGGCTCCCGCTTTGGTTGGTTCGGACGGTTTGGTAGTTTAAGGTTAGGTATTTGCGACGAACAACGGCGACGAACATGTATGGTGACGATGTGCTGTTTATTTTAAATATATTTGTAATCGATCTAAACGGTAAGTTTTTATAGTGATAACAGTGATTGGGGAAGATATTAGTGAAAGCTTAGACAAAAAACAGCATGCTATATGTGTTTTTCTTTTAATTTACAGGTTTGGGTCGGTGAGATCATTCAGAGTTTTTAAAGCATGTCTCAACTCAAGAAACAAAAAAGTGAGTATTTCTATACTTTTTTCTTAATAATAGATATAATAATAATGCCATTACCAGAAACTAGAGGTATTTATAAAAAGTATGGTGATAGACATTCTACGAGATTTCTTAAACAAAATGTTAAGCGAATTGTTTACTCGGTTAAAACACAAGTTATCGCACCTCAATATTATATAAGTAATTTTATCTAAACCAAGCCCTACGTATTTCATTGCAGGCCTTCTTGGATGAAAATATTTTTGCTCTCTCAGTATAAGTCTTTACTAGAACCTGTGTGTTCGGGTTTATTTATTTTTATCTATATTACACTACGTTTTACGTAAGTTTTTGGGGAGTAAATATTTCTTATAGATTTTAGAAAAGAGGTTCTGCGTCTTTAATTTTGTACAATGAATTGCAGATACACGGTAAGAAACAACCTTTTGGCCCACAATACTACGCAGCAAGAAATATATACTGTTATAAAGCAGTGGCTGAGGGGAGCTATAGACCAAGGAGGTGGTCGACAGCGAAGGCAGAAGGTAAAATTTCACTTTTTCTGTTACATATTATAAGAGGTGAGATTACAGAAGGCCCTGCAGGTCAATTTGCAGATGCAAGTTATTTAAAATATTGCCTATTCTTCTCTTTTTAAATTACTGTGGCAATAAATAGTCTAATTTGCATTTGCAAGTTGACCTGCTTGACTGTAGTCAGTAGGAAGTTCGCAAGCGTTTATATATTTTAAACCACTGAAGGTAATAATAATTAGAAACTAATAGCAAAACTTCTCTAAATACTTCTATGAACCCTTTATATTTTTACAGTTAACTGATTAAATTACCTACACTTTGGGTTTAATATAGCACCAAAAGTTAACTTATATTTTTGAACGCGTTTTAAGAAATTTTAAATTTATTAAAAAGACAGATATTGCACAAAACGATTGACAAAAAAATTTGACCGCAACAAGCACCCCTTCAGGGGATATATTATGTACCTACATGTAAAGTTTATTATTATTTTTGTTAAGCTTATTAACCAAGGCATAGTAAAAATGACGTTGTACAATTTATCCCAATATTTATTAAAAGGGAAATATGAATTGCTATTCAACTCTTAAAAGAGGCTATGACCTATGGGGTCTGGCCAAGTAAACGCCACCTAACTCATAGTAGGTAGTCTAAACTCCTTTTGAGCGGCTGCATTATGGTAATTTTATTTAATTTAATATATTGTAGTCACATATCATGTGTTTTTAATTAATACAACTAAATAAACTTACCTAATCAACATTATATTTAATGCACCTAGGTGTTACCACTTAGACTGTGTGTTTTTCGAGCTATTTTGATCAAGCCTTGTATATTGCTTTTTTTTTGCAGGAAAATGAGTAATGAATCAGGCGACGATATTCACGATTATTACCTTATGTTAATGTATAAAACTGTTTTTATAAATATAGAGGCTTGCTAATGTATAATATTGTTATTTAATTTTTTTGTTTAAAAGCCTCATCCTCTGGTTTACATTAAGAATTAAAACGTATTCGCCATTTCTTTTTTTTTATCAATATTTCGTTACTTTTTCGTTTTATCCAAAAATTGGCTATATACATACCTATGTTCAGAGCATAATTACCTGCAGTTTAAAGTTAAGAGTTTAATTTATACACAAATAAAAGCACAAAAAGAAATATCGATAAATTTCACGAAATTTCGTTTTTTACTTTAATTCATGTATAAAAATGGCTACATATTAAAACTGTAGGTAATTGCTACCCTACTTTTTGGATAAGGGAAAAAGGATACGAAATATTGATCAAAAAATAAACTGGCGAATGCGCCACTAGCCTTAACTTTTAAAGGCTAAATACTGGAGCGCCATAATCAGATCTTAAGTGGCCTTACCAAGTAACTGTAACGTATCTTCATTGGTAAATGGAAAACTAACCAGTGATGGCCCTACAGTATTAAGCCGCAAGTGTACCATTAATGGTTCTTTGGTGGACCACAAAAACACCTTAATCACGATCCTACTGATGGCCCATAAGGAAGCCAGCGGACATAATGTAGGTGGTCCATAAATGGTTGCTATTTAAATGCCCAACAGTTCAATTGTGGCAACTGTTTGCGTTTCCGTTAAGGGGCCATTTATTCATGTTTGTTGGGATCCTAAATAACAAAGTTCTATACGACAGCTGTCATTTTGACAGGTATATGTCAATTTTTTTTAAGCTTTTCTTGTATCTAGGATTAAAGCTGTAAGAATCCAAAATTTAAAAAAAATTCAGTAGTTAAATAACAAAGTTCTATACGACAGCTGTCAAATTTTGACAGGTAAGTTAAAAAAATTTTTTTAGATTTTTCGTAGCGAGATTTGTAGCTGTAAGAATCCTAAATGAAAAATTTTTCAGTTCCTAAATAACAAAGTTATATACGACAGCTGTCATTTTGACAGGTAAATTGCAAGTTTTTTTTAAGCTTTTCTTGTATCTAGGATTATAGCTGTAAGAATTCGAAATTTAAAAAAAATTCAGTACCTAGATAACAAAGTTTTATACGATACCTGTCAGATTTTGACAGGTAAGTGTCAATTTATTTTAACTTTTTTCGTAGCGAGGGTTAAAGCTATAATAAAACTAAATTTAAAAAAATTTCCAGTACCAAAATAACAAAGTTCTATACGACAGCTGTCAAATTATATATACTTAAATAGTAATTCTTATTTTTTATAATTTGCTACCATTTCTATGCTGTTTAGGTATAGAACAATATATTTGAAAAAAGTAGTATTTGAGATGACCTAAACGAATATCTAAACCAAAATTATATCGGACGCACCCAATTCGATTTATTAACGATCCAATATGACCCTACATTGATTTTAAAAAAATCAAAAAAATTACTTCCCAACTTTCGATTGCGTTTGCAAACAACAGTGTTTTGTAGCCCAACGTCGTCTACATGTCGAAAAAGTTTAAATCGATTAAAATGATTTTTGCCACCTGTATCGCCCTACAACGAAAAAAAACATATTTTTTAACTTTGACTTTAATAACTTTTTTCCGGTACACCCTGTATATTTGAAATTGTTCCCAGAACGTGCCCCGACTATTCCTCTCTACGTCCAGAAAGTTTGAATCGTTTTGCTCTAACCGTTTCCGAAAAAAAAATTCGCGAATATCGAAATGTCGAATAACCTTCTACCACGTGGCGACGGATAATCAATGTCGAAACGCCATCTTTAAAATCGAGATTACAACCATTTCTGAAACATTTTGGGCAAATATTTTGGTCAATAAAATTAGAAGAAGGTTCAAGGTAGATATTCCACCCGATTTAAAATCTGGAAATGTTCTTATTATTCTAGCAAGTCACGCTGAAAACACCCATTTTTCGCCATTTTTGACAGCCGGATTTTAAGAATTAATAATTAATTTAGATACATCAATATCAAGGCACTCTTAGTCAAAAGTGAATGGTGTTAGAATTTGTAAAGATTGCCTGTTTCCGCACCCAAAAAAGCGACTTTTCTCAATTTTGCGAATATATTTTAATGATTTTGAATATGTAGAGGTGTTGCGAAGTAAATAGCGCATTTTTTGAGAAAAAAATAAAACGGTTTTGTTAAAAATTGAATAAGCTACAGTCGATATAGTAAAAAAAAAGCTGCCGTTTTTTCCGTATTAAAGATAAAGAAACGAAAAAATATCTCTTAAATACAATTTGACGAGCTCTATCCGCTAAAGTTTACAACGTTTCGATCAAAAGTCGTTTTCAGTACGAAAAAAAATATAAACCGTGAAAAAATCAGGCCTAACTTTATGATTTCCACTTTCTTACAATTTTCGGCAATTTCCATTCCAGTTAGGTATAGAACGATATATTGGAAAAAGGTATATTTTGAGATGGCCTAACCGATTATCCAAACCGAATGTCGATTGGATGCACCCAATTCAACTTATTAGCGATCCAAGAGGTACCATTTTGGACCAAATTTTGACTTTTAAAAAATAAAAAAAATTATTTCCAAACTTTCGATCGCGCTCACAAACAATAGGGTTCTGTAGCCCACGGTCGCCTACGCGTCGAAAAAGTTTAAATCGAAAAAACTAATTTTTGTGGCCTGTATCGAATTTCAACGAGATCCCGATATTTCTCGACTTTGACGTTTAATAACTTTTTTCCGGCACACCCTGTATATTCCAAATTTTTACACAACGTACCCCCACTATTCCTCTGTAAACCCAAAAAGTTTCAATCGTCCCACTCTAACCGTTTCCGAGAAAAAAAATCGCAAATGTGAAAATGTCGAAAGTGACGACGACGACGACGACGACGCCGACAACATACATACATTATTTTCACCGAAGCGCCGTATAACATATCGCGGTGTAGCGCGATATGTAACTAGACTGGGTACATATCGCTAATCGTCAGCCGAGAGTGCATCTATTATTAGTACTAAAAAATTGTATTTAAAAAGTATTTTTCTTAGTTTCTTTTTTCTATGTTTTCTATTGCTTTTTTTGCCTCACCTTCCTGCGGAACGTGAAGGGGAAACATATCGCCAAATTGTCATTATAACAACTGACAAAAACTAAAAAATAAAAATAACGGGTGCAAAATTTCCGTTTTCTTGTATAGATAGGTAGTTTTTGAAGACGGCATCGTATAGTGCTCGATGTCCCGTTTCCAATGCCGTCTCGCTCGATTCGCTACGACTTTTCGTTACGGAAATATATGATATTTAATATTATGATATTGATATTAACATTGAACCCATCAGCACCGGCTTTTTTTTAAATCGCACAGCAAACGTATCAATGTGGAATATACTTTCCAAGTTTGTTCTATAAAAATATGTATTCAATCGATTTAAACATAAGTAAAGAAACTATTCTTAAATTGATAGCTGATAAATTAGTTTAAAAGCTTATTTTGCCGAGCCCTTCCGGCACGGCACTGTTCCAATTCGTTTATTTTATTTCATACTTTTTACAAAACCATTTGTTAGCAACCTTTAATAATTGCCTAAAGGATTATCCAAACCGAATGTCGATCGGATGGACCCAATTCGACTTATTAACGATTCAATAGGTACTTGTTTAGTCCCATATTTAACTTTGAAAAAATTTAAAAAATTATTTCCAAACTTTCGATCGCGCTCACAAACAATAGGGGTCTGTAGCCTACGGTCGTCTACGCGTCGAAAAAGTTTAAATCGAAAAAACTAATTTTTGTGGCCTGTACCGAATGACAACGAGACTCCGATAATTATCAACTTTAAAAATTAATAACTTTTTTTCCGTGCACCCTGTATATTCAAAATTTTTACACATTGTACCCCCACTATTCCTCTCTCAACTGAAAAAGTTTCAATCGTCCCACTCTTACCGTTTCCGAGAAAAGAAATCGCAAATGTGAAAATGTCGAAACTGACGACGACAACTTATTTTAAATGTAGCCGCCGTATATAATACTAGACTGGGTACATATCGCTAATCGTCAGCCGAGAGTGCATCTAATATTAGTACTAAAAAGATTTACAAAAATTTAGAAAAATACTTTTCTTTTCTTTTTTTCTATTTACTATTGCTTTTTTTGCCTCACCTTCCTGCGGAACGTGAAGGAAAAACATATCGCCAAATTGTCATTATAACAACTGACTAAAACTACACAATGGTGCAAAATTTCCGTTTTCTCGTATAGGTAGGTAGTTTTCTGAGACGGCGCCGTATAGGTGCTCTTTAAACTCGCACACCTTTGTGCAATGTGGGATATACTTTCCATATTTGCTCTATAAAAATATATAAGTATTCAATCGATTAAAACATAAGCAAAAAATTATTCTTACATGGAAGCTATCAATTATCAGCTAATAAATTTGTAGAAATATTATTGTGCCGAGCCCTTCGGGCACGGCACTGTTCTAGTTCGTTCGTTTAATTATACGAGAGCTGTCACTTTGACAGGTAAGTGTCATTTTTTTTAGCTTTTTCGTAGCGAGGGTTATAGCTGTAAGAATTCGAAATTAAAAAATTTTCAGGTACCTAAATAAGAATGTTTTATACGATAGCTGTCAAATTTTGACAGGTAGGAGTCAGTTTTTTTTTATCCTTTTCGTAGCGAGGGTTATCGCTGTAAAAATCCTAAAGTGAAAAATTTTTTAGATCCTAAATAACAAAGTTCTATACGACAGCTGTCATTTTGACAGGTAAATGTCAATTTTTTTTAAGCTTTTCTTGTATCTAGAATTAAAGCTGTAAGAATCCAAAATTTAAAAAAAATTCAGTAGTTAAATAACAAAGTTCTATACGACAGCTGTCAAATTTTGACAGGTAAGTTAAAAAAATTTTTTTAGATTTTTTGTAGCGAGATTTGTAGCTGTAAGAATCCTAAATGAAAAATTTTTCAGTTCCCAAATAACAAAGTTATATACGACAGCTGTCATTTTGACAGGTAAATTGCAAGTTTTTTTTAAGCTTTTTTTGTATCTAGGATTATAGCTGTAAGAATTCGAAATTTAAAAAAAATTCAGTACCTAAATAACAAAGTTCTATACAACAGCTGTCAGATTTTGACAGGTAAGTGTCAATTTTTTTTTAGCTTTTTCGTAGCGACTGTTATAGCTGTAAGAATCCCAAATTTTAAAAAAATTCAGTACCTAGATAACAAAGTTTTATACGATACCTGTCAGATTTTGACAGGTAAGTGTCAATTTATTTTAACTTTTTTCGTAGCGAGGGTTAAAGCTGTAATAAAACTAAATTTAAAAAATTTCAGTACCAAAATAACAAAGTTCTATACGACAGCTGTCAAATTATATATACTTAAATAGTAATTCTTATTTTTTATAATTTGCTACCATTTCTATGCTGTTTAGGTATAGAACAATATATTTGAAAAAAGTAGTATTTGAGATGACCTAAACGATTATCCAAACCAAAATTATATCGGACGCACCCAATTCGATTTATTAACGATCCAATATGACCCTACATTGATTTTAAAAAAATTCAAAAAAATTACTTCCCAACTTTCGATCGCGTTCGCAAACAACAGTATTTTGTAGCCTAACGTCGTCTACACGTCGAAAAAGTTTAAATCGATTAAAATACTTTTTGCCACCTGTATCGCCGTACAACGAAAAAAAACATATTTTTCAACTTTGACTTTAATAACTTTTTTCCGGTACACCCTGTATATTGGAAATTTTTCTAAGACGTACCCCTACTATTCCTCTCTGCATCCAGAAAATTTTAATCGTTTTGCTCTAACCGTTTCCGAGAAAAAAATTCGCGAATATCTAAATGTGGAACAGCCTCCCACCGCGTGGCGACGGATTATCAATGTCGGAACGCCATCTTTAAAATCGAGATTACAACTATTTCTGAAACATTTTGGGCAAATATTTTGGTAAATAAAATTAGAAGAAGGTTCAAGGTAGATATTCCACCCGATTTAAAATCTGGAAATGTTCTTATTATTCTAGCAAGTCACGCTGAAAACACCCATTTTTCGCCATTTTTGACAGCCGGATTTTTAGAATTAATTTAATTTAGATACATCAATATCAAGGCACTCTTAGTCAAAAGTGAATGGTGTTAGAATTTGTAAAGATTGCCTGTTTCCGCACCCAAAAAAGCGACTTTTCTCAATTTTGCGAATATATTTTAATGATTTTGAATATGTAGAGGTGTTGCGAAGTAATCAGCGCATTTTTTGAGAAAAAAATAAAACGGTTTTGTTAAAAATTGAATAAGCTACAGTCGATATAGTAAAAAAAAAGCTGCCGTTTTTTCCGTATTAAAAATAAAGAAACGAAAAAATATCTCTTAAATACAATTTGACGAGCTCTATCCGCTAAAGTTTACAACGTTTCGATCAAAAGTCGTTTTCAGTACGAAAAAAAATAAAAACCGTGAAAAAATCAGGCCTAACTTTATGATTTCCACTTTCTTACAATTTTCGGCAATTTCCATTCCAGTTAGGTATAGAACGATATATTGGAAAAAGGTAGTTTTTGAGATGGCCTAACCGATTATCCAAACCGCATGTCGATCGAATGCACCCAATTCAACTTATTAGCGATCCAAGAGGTACCATTTTGGACCAAATTTTGACTTTTAAAAAATAAAAAAAATTATTTCCAAACTTTCGATCGCGCTCACAAACAATAGGGTTCTGTAGCCCACGGTCGCCTACGCGTCGAAAAAGTTTAAATCGAAAAAACTAATTTTTGTGGCCTGTATCGAATTTCAACGAGATCCCGATATTTCTCGACTTTGACGTTTAATAACTTTTTTCCGGCACACCCTGTATATTCCAAGTTTTTACACAACGTACCCCCACTATTCCTCTCTAAACTGAAAAAGTTTCAATCGTCCCACTCTAACAGTTTCCGAGAAAAAAAATTGAAAATGTGAAAATGTCGAAAGTGACGATTACGCCGACAACATACATACATTTTTTTCACCGAAGCGCCGTATAACATATCGCGTTGTAGCGCGATATGTAACTAGACTGGGTACATATCGCTAATCGTCAGCCGAGAGTGCATCTATTATTAGTACTAAAAAAATAATTTTCTTTTCCTTTTCTCTATTTACTATTGCTTTTTATACCTCACCTTCCTGCGGAACGTGAAGGAGAAACATATCGCCAAATTGTCATTATAACAACTGACAAAAAGTAAAAAATAAAAAAAACGGGTGCAAAATTTCCGGTTTCTCGCATAGATAGGTAGTTTTTGGAGACGGCATCGTATAGTGGTCGACGTCCTATTTCCAATGCCGTCTCGCTCGATTCGCTACGACTTTTCGTTACTGAAATATATGATATTAACTATTCTTACATAGATAGCTGATAAATTGGTGAAAATTTTATTGTGCCGAGCCCTTTGGGCACGGCACTGTTGGAGTTCGTTCGTTTCATTTTATACTTTTGACAAAACCATTTGTTAGCAACCTCTAATTTTGAAACATTTCAATTCGTGATAAAAAATAAATTTAGTTTCTTCACAAACCTAGTTGATTTTTTTCGTACCGAGGATTGTCGCTGTAAGAATCCAAAATTTAAAAGACTTTCAGTACCTACCTACTTAAATAACGAAATATTAAAAAAATAAAAAGACGCGCCTGGAATTGAACCCGGGATCATCGTGACCAAAAGTCGTAATCTAATATATACCACTAGGCCACCGACCACTTTAAAAACAATATAGAATATTATTGCCTTATTAAAGATAAAGAAACCAAAAAATACTTTTTATTGTAGTTTTTTTTATGATCCAAAGTAGTATTTGAGATGACCTAAACGAATCTCCAAATCAAAAATATGTGGGACGCACCCAATTCAATTTATTACCGATCCAACATGTCCCTACATTGATTAAAAAAAAATCAAAAAATTGACTTCCCAACATCCGATTACGTTGGTAAACAATAGGCTTCTGTAGCCGACGGTCGTCTACGCGTCGAAAAAATTTAAATCGAGAAAACTTATTTTTACGACCTGTATCGAATTTCAACGAGAAGCCGATATTTTTTGACTTTGGGGTTTAACAACTTTTTTTCGGCACACCCTGTATATTCGAAATTTTTACACAACGTACCCCCACTATTCCTCTCTAAACCCAAAAAGTTTCAATCGTCCCACTCTAACCGTTTCCGAGAAAAAAAATCGCAAATGTAAAAATGTCTTACATAGACGAAATTGTTCAAGAGCCGATCGGAGTTTTCGAGATTCCGCGCGGAAGAGACGTATATAATACTAGACTGGGTACATATCGCTAACCGTCAGCCGAGAGTGCATCTAATATTAGTACTAAAAAAATAATTTTCTTTTCCTTTTCTCTATTTACTATTGCTTTATATACCTCACCTTCCTGCGGAACGTGAAGGAGAAACATATCGCCAAATTGTCATTATAACAACTGACAAAAACTAAAAAATAAAAAAACGGGTGCAAAATTTCCGGTTTCTCGTATAGATAGGTAGTTTTTGGAGACGGCATCGTATAGTGGTCGACGTCCTATTTTCAATGCCGTCTCGCTCGATTCGCTACGACTTTTCGTTACTGAAATATATGATATTAACTATTCTTACATAGATAGCTGATAAATTGGTGAAAATTTTATTGTGCCGAGCCCTTTGGGCACGGCACTGTTGGAGTTCATTCGTTTCATTTTATACTTTTGACAAAACCATTTGTTAGCAACCTCTAATTTTGAAACATTTCAATTCGTGTTAAAAAATAAATTTAGTTTCTTCACAAACCTAGTTGATTTTTTTCGTACCGAGGATTGTCGCTGTAAGAATCCAAAATTTAAAAGACTTTCAGTACCTACCTACCTAAATAACGAAATATTAAAAAAATAAAATGACGCGCCTGGAATTGAACCCGGGATCATCGTGACCAAAAGTCGTAATCTAATATATACCACTAAGCCACCGACCACTTTGAAAACAATATAGAATATTATTGCCTTATTAAAGATAAAGAAACAAAAAAAAACTTTTTATTGTAGTTTTTTTTATGATCCAAAGTAGTATTTGAGATGACCTAAACGAATATCCAAATCAAAAATATGTGGGACGAACCCAATTCGATTTATTAACGATCCAACATGTCCCTACATTGATTTAAAAAAAAATCAAAAAATTTACTTCCCAACATCCGATTACCTTGGTAAACAATAGGCTTCTGTAGCCGACGGTCGTCTACGCGTCGAAAAAATTTAAATCGAGAAAACTTATTTTTACGACCTGTGTCGAATTTCAACGAGAATCCGATATTTTTCGAGTTTGGGGTTTAATAACTTTTTTTCGGCACACCCTGTATGTTCAAAATTTTTACACCACGTACCCCTACTATTCCTATTTAAACCCTAAAAGTTTCAATCGTCCCACTCTAACCGTTTCCGAGAAAAAAAAATCGCAACTGTGAAAATGTCTTTCATAGACGAAATTGTTCAAGAGCTGATCGGGGTTTTCAAGATTCCGCGCTGAAGAGACGTATATAATACTAGACTGGGTACATATCGCTAATCGTCAGCCGAGAGTGCATCTATTATTAGTACTAAAAATTTGTATTTAAAAAGTATTTTTCTTAGTTTCTTTTTTTTATGTTTTCTATTGCTTTTTTTGCCTCACCTTCCTGCGGAACGTGAAGGGGAAACATATCGCCAAATTGTCATTATAACAACTGACAAAAACTAAAAAATAAAAATTACGGGTGCAAAATTTCCGTTTTCTTGTATAGATAGGTAGTTTTTGGAGACGGCATCGTATACTGCTCGATGTCCCGTTTCCAATGCCGTCTCACTCGATTCGCTACGACTTTTCGTTACGGAAATATATGATATTTAATATTATGATATTGATATTGATATTAACATTGAACCCATCAGCACCGGCTTTTTTTTAAATCGCACAGCAAACGTATCAATGTGGAATATACTTTCCAAGTGTGTCCTATAAAAATATGTATTCAATCAATTTAAACATAAGTAAAGAAACTATTCTTACATTGATAGCTGATAAATTAGTTCAAAAGCTTATTTTGCCGAGCCCTTCCGGCACGGCACTGTTCCAATTCGTTTATTTTATTTCATACTTTTTACAAAACCATTTGTTAGCAATCTTTAATAATTGCCTAAAGAATTATCCAAACCGAATGTCGATCGGATGGACCCAATTCGACTTATTAACGATTCAATAGGTACCTGTTTAGTCCCATATTTAACTTTGAAAAAATTTAAAAAATTATTTCCAAACTTTCGATCGCGCTCACAAACAATAGGGGTCTGTAGCCTACCGTCGTCTACGCGTCGAAAAAGTTTAAATCGAAAAAACTAATTTTTGTGGCCTGTATCGAATGCCAACGAGATCCCGATATTTCTCGACTTTAAAAATTAATAACTTTTTTCCCGTACACCCTGTATATTCAAAATTTTTACACATTGTACCCCCACTATTCCTCTCTAAACTGAAAAAGTTTCAATCGTCCCACTCTTACCGTTTCCGAGAAAAGAAATCGCAAATGTGAAAATGTCGAAACTGACGACGAACAACTTATTTTAAATGTAGCCGCCGTATATAATACTAGACTGGGTACATATCGCTAATCGTCAGCCGAGAGTACATCTAATATTAGTACTAAAAAAAATTTACAAAAATTTACAATAAAAAAATACTTTTCTTTTCTTTTTTTCTATTTACTATTGCTTTTTTTGCCTTACCTTCCTGCGGAACGTGAAGGGAAAACATATCGCCAAATTGTCATTATAACAACTGACCAAAACTACACAATGGTGCAAAATTTCCGTTTTCTCGTATAGATAGGTAGTTTTCTGAGACGGCGCCGTATAGGTGCTCTTTAAACTCGCACACCTTTGTGCAATGTGGGATATACTTTCCATATTTGCTCTATAAAAATATGTAAGTATTCAATCGATTAAAACATAAGCAAAAAATTATTCTTACATGGAAGCTATCAATTATCAGCTAATAAATTTGTAGAAATATTATTGTGCCGAGCCCTTCGAGCACGGCACTGTTCTAGTTCGTTCGTTTAATTATACGAGAGCTGTCACTTTGACAGGTAAGTGTCATTTTTTTTAGCTTTTTCGTAGCGAGGGTTATAGCTGTAAGAATTCGAAATTAAAAAATTTTCAGGTACCTAAAGAAGAATGTTTTATACGATAGCTGTCAAATTTTGACAGGTAAGAGTCAATTCTTTTTTAGCTTTTTCGTAGCGACGATTATAGCTGTAAAAATCCTAAATTAAAAACTTTTTCAGTACCTAAATAACAAAGTTTTTTACGATAGCTGTCAGATTTTGACAGATAAGTTTCAATTTTTTTTTATCATTTTCGTAGCGAGAGATATAGCTGTAAGAATCCTAAATTGAAAAATTTTTCAGTTCCTAAATAACAAAGTTCTATACGACAGCTGTCCTTTTGATAGGTAATTTTTAATTTCGGATTAAAACGGTATAATTCTACAAATGCTATACTTATATAACATTTCGATGAAAAGTTGTTTTTCGTACGAAAAACAATGAAAACCGTAAAAGAATCGTGCCTTAAATAGTAATTCTTACTTTTTTATAATTTGCACCCTTTATATTACCGGTAGGTATAGAACAATATATTTGAAAAAAGTAGTATTTGAGATGACCTAAACGAATCTCCAAACCAAAAGTGTGTCAGATGCACCCAATTCGATTTATTAACGATCCAACATGACCCTACATTGATTTTAAAAAAATCAAAAAATTGACTTCCCAACTTTCGATCGCGTTCGAAAACAATAGTGTTTTGTAGCCGAACGTCCTTTACATGCCAAAAGATTAAAATGATTTTGGCCACCTGTATCGCGCTATAACGAAAAAAAACATATTTTTCAACTTTGACTTTAATAACTTTTTTCCGGTACACCCTGTATATTGGAAATTGTTCCCAGAACGTGCCCCGACTATTCCTCTCTACGTCCAGAAAGATTGAATCGTTTTGCTCTAACCGTTTCCGAAGAAAAAATTCGCGAATATCGAAATGTCGAACAACCTCCTACCACGTGGCGACGGATTATCAATGTCGAAACGCCATCTTTAAATCGAGATTATAACTATTTCTAAAACATTTTGGGCAAATATTTTGGTCAATAAAATTAGAAGAAGGTTCAAGGTAGATATTCCATTCAATTTAAAATCAGGAAATGTTCTTATAAGACTAGCAAGTCAAGCTCAAAACACCCATTTTTTGCCATTTTTGACAGCCGGATTTTTAGAATTATAATTTACATCAATATTAAGGCACTCTCGTTAAAAGAGAATGGTGTTAGAATTTGTAAATTGTGCCTGTTTCCGCACCCAAAAAAGCGACTTTTCTCAAATTTGCGAATATATTTTGATAAGTTTGGATATATAGAGTTATTAAGAAGAAATCAACGCGTGTTTTTAGAGAAAAATAAAACGTTTTTGTTAAAAATTAAATTAGTTACAGTCGATATAGTAAAACGTCTGACGAAGAAACCTATAAAAACATTATAAATTAATTTTTTTGATCCACAAAATATGACTTTCCAGGGTGCGCTTACTATGCAAACTAAAGCTTGTTTATTCGTCGATATGGTGGATCAAGAAAAAATTCAAAATGTTATATATTATAGACACTTGCAGAATTATTTAAGCAAGCCAGTGCAACGCCAACAGAAATTACGGGAAAAAGTTCATATGCTGCCGTTTTTTCCGTATTAAAGATAAAGAAACGAAAAAATATCTCTTAAATACAATTTGACGGCTCTATCCGCTAAAGTATACAACGTTTCGATTAAAAAACGTTTTCCGTAGGAAACGAAAGGAAGAAAAATAAAAACGGCGAAAAAATCACGCCTTACTCTGTGGTTTCCAGTTTCTTACAATTTTTGATAATTTCCATTCCAGTTAGGTATAGAACAATATATTGGAAAAAGGTAGTTTTTGAGATGGCCTAACCGATTATCCATACCGAATGTTGATCGGATGCACCCAATTCGACTTATTAGCGATCCAAGAGGTACCATTTTGGACCAAATTTTGACCTTTAAAAAATAAAAAAAATTATTTCCAAACTTTCGATCGCGCTCACAAACAATAGGCTTCTGTAGCCGACGGTCGTCTACGCGTCGAAAAAGTTTAAATCGAAAAAACTAATTTTTGTGGCCTGTATCGAATGCCAACGAGATCCCGATATTTCTCGACTTTAAAAATTAATAATTTTTTTCCGGCACACCCTGTATATTCGAAATTTTTACACAACGTACCCCCACTATTCCTCTCTAAACCCAAAAAGTTTCAAGCGTCCCACTCTAACCGTTTCCGAGAAAAAAAAATCGCAAATGTGAAAATATCTTACATAGACGAAATTGTTCAAGAGCCGATCGGGGTTTTCGAGATTCCGCGCGGAAGAGACGTATATAATACTAGACTGGGTACATATCGCTAATCGTTAGCCGAGAGTGCATCTATTATTAGTACTAAAAATTTGTATTTAAAAAAAATTTTTCTTAGCTTCTTTTTTCTATGTTTTCTATTGCTTTTTTTGCCTCACCTTCCTGCGGAACGTGAAGGGGAAACATATCGCCAAATTGACATTATAACAACTGACAAAATTATTTATATAATACTATTGCTTTTTATACCTCACCTTCCTGCGGAACGTGAAGGAGAAACATATCGCCAAATTGTCATTATAACAACTGACAAAAACTAAAAAATAAAAAACGGGAGCAAAATTTCCGGTTTCTCGTATAGATAGGTCGTTTTTGGAGACGGCATCGTATAGTGGTCGACGTCCTATTTCCAATGCCGTCTCGCTCGATTCGCTACGACTTTTCGTTACTAAAATATATGATATTAACTATTCTTACATAGATAGCTGATAAATTGGTGAAAATTTTATTGTGCCGAGCCCTTTGGGCACGGCACTGTTGGAGTTCGTTCGTTTCATTTTATACTTTTGACAAAACCATTTGTTAGCAACCTCTAATTTTGAAACATTTCAATTCATGATAAAAAATAAATTTAGTTTCTTCACAAACCTAGTTGATTTTTTTCGTACCAAGGATTGTCGCTGTAAGATTCCAAGATTGAAAAATTTTTCAGTTCCTAAATAACAAAGTTCTATACGACAGCTGTCATTTTGACAGTTAATTTTCAATTTAGGATTAAAAGATAGTAATTCTTACTTTTTTATAATTTGCACCCTTTATATTACCAGTAGGTATAGAACAATATAATTGAAAAAAGTAGTATTTGAGATGACCTAAACTAATCTCTAAACCAAAAGTGTGTTAGACGCACCCAATTTGATTTATTAACAATCCAATATGACCCTACATTGATTTTAAAAAAATCAAAAAATTGACTTCCCAACTTTCGATCGCGTTCGCAAATAACAGTGTTTTGAAGCCCAACGTCGTCTACATGCCAAAAAAGTTTAAATCGATTAAAATGATTTTTGCCACCTGTATCGCGCTACAACGAAAAAAAAACATATTTTTCAACTTTGACTTAAATAACTTTTTTCTGGTACACCCTGTATATTGGAAATTGTTCCCAGAACGTGTCCCTACTATTCCTCTCTACGTCCAGAAATTTTTTATCGTTTTGCTCTAACCGTTTCCGAGAAAAAAATTCGCGAATATCGTAATATCGAACAGCCTCCCACCACGTGGCGATGCATTTTCAATGTCGGAACGTCATCTTTAAAATCGAGATTACAACTATTTCTGAAACATTTTGGGCAAATATTTTGGTCAATAAAATTAGAAGAAGGTTCAAGGTAGATATTCCATCCGATTTAAAATCTGGAAATCTTCTTATTAGTCTAGCAAGTCAAGCTCAAAACACCAATTTTTCGCCATTTTTGACAGCCGGTTTTTAGAATTAATTTACTTACATTAACCAAAGCAGTCAAAGCACTCTAGTCAAAATTGAATATTAGAATTTGCAAATTTTGCTTGTTTCCGCACTCAAAAACTCGATTTTTCTTAAACTTACGAATATATTTTTATAAGTTTGAATATGTAGAGGTGTTGAGACTAAATCAGCGCGTCTTTTGGGAAAAAATAAAACGGTTTTGTTAAAAATTGAATAAGCTAGTCGATATAGTAAAACGTCGGATAAAAATATCTCTTGATAAATCATAAATTAATTTTTTTGAGCCACAAATGATGTTTTTTCAGAGCGCGTTTACTATGCAAACTTAAGCTTGTTTATCGGTTGATATGGTGGATCAAGAAAAAATTTAAAAAGTTATATTTATAGACACTGCAGAAGTATTTAACAAACCAGTGCGACGCCAACAGAAATTACTGGAAAAAATTCATAGGCTGTCGTTTTTTCCGTAATAAAGATAAAGAAACGAAAAATATCTCTAAAATACAATTTGAAGAGCTCTATCCGCTAAAGTATACAACGTTTCGATCAAAAGTCGTTTTCCGTACGAAAAAAAATAAAAACTGCGAAAAATCACGCCTTCCAGTTTCTTACAATTTTTGATCATTTCCATTCCAGTTAGGTATAGAACGATATATTGGAAAAAGGTAGTTTTTGAGATGGCCTAAACGATTATCAAAACCGAATGTTGATCGGATGCACCCAATTCGACTTATTAGCGATCCAAGAGGTACCATTTTTGATCAATTTTCAACTTTAAAAAAATCAAAAAAATTACTTTCAAACTTTCGATCGCGCTCACAAACAATAGGGTTCTGTAGCCCACGGTCGTCTACGCGTCGAAAAAGTTTAAATCAAAAAAACTCATTTTTACGAACTGTATCGAATCCCAACGAGAATCCGATAATTATCGACTTTAAAAATTAATAACTTTTTTCCCGTACACCCTGTATATTCAAAATTATTACACATTGTACCCCCACTATTCCTCTTTAAACTGAAAAAGTTTCAATCGTCCCACTCTTACCGTTTTCGAGAAAAGAAATCGCAAATGTGAAAATGTCGAAACTGACGACGACAACTTATTTTAAATGTAGCCGCCGTATATAATACTAGACTGGGTACATATCGCTAATCGTTAGCCGAGAGTGCATCTATTATTAGTACTAAAAATTTGTATTTAAAAAAAAATTTTCTTAGCTTCTTTTTTCTATGTTTTCTATTGCTTTTTTTGCCTCACCTTCCTGCGGAACGTGAAGGGGCAACATATCGCCAAATTGACATTATAACAACTGACAAAATTATTTATATAATACTATTGCTTTTTATACCTCACCTTCCTGCGGAACGTGAAGGAGAAACATATCGCCAAATTGTCATTATAACAACTGACAAAAACTAAAAAATAAAAAACGGGAGCAAAATTTCCGGTTTCTCGTATAGATAGGTCGTTTTTGGAGACGGCATCGTATAGTGGTCGACGTCCTATTTCCAATGCCGTCTCGCTCGATTCGCTACGACTTTTCGTTACTAAAATATATGATATTAACTATTCTTACATAGATAGCTGATAAATTGGTGAAAATTTTATTGTGCCGAGCCCTTTGGGCACGGCACTGTTGGAGTTCGTTCGTTTCATTTTATACTTTTGACAAAACCATTTGTTAGCATCCTCTAATTTTGAAACATTTCAATTCATGATAAAAAATAAATTTAGTTTCTTCACAAACCTAGTTGATTTTTTTCGTACCAAGGATTGTCGCTGTAAGATTCCAAGATTGAAAAATTTTTCAGTTCCTAAATAACAAAGTTCTATACGACAGCTGTCATTTTGACAGTTAATTTTCAATTTAGGATTAAAAGATAGTAATTCTTACTTTTTTATAATTTGCACCCTTTATATTACCAGTAGGTATAGAACAATATAATTGAAAAAAGTAGTATTTGAGATGACCTAAACTAATCTCTAAACCAAAAGTGTGTTAGACGCACCCAATTTGATTTATTAACAATCCAATATGACCCTACATTGATTTTAAAAAAATCAAAAAATTGACTTCCCAACTTTCGATCGCGTTCGCAAATAACAGTGTTTTGAAGCCCAACGTCGTCTACATGCCAAAAAAGTTTAAATCGATTAAAATGATTTTTGCCACCTGTATCGCGCTACAACGAAAAAAAAACATATTTTTCAACTTTGACTTAAATAACTTTTTTCTGGTACACCCTGTATATTGGAAATTGTTCCCAGAACGTGTCCCTACTATTCCTCTCTACGTCCAGAAATTTTTTATCGTTTTGCTCTAACCGTTTCCGAGAAAAAAATTCGCGAATATCGTAATATCGAACAGCCTCCCACCACGTGGCGATGCATTTTCAATGTCGGAACGTCATCTTTAAAATCGAGATTACAACTATTTCTGAAACATTTTGGGCAAATATTTTGGTCAATAAAATTAGAAGAAGGTTCAAGGTAGATATTCCATCCGATTTAAAATCTGGAAATCTTCTTATTAGTCTAGCAAGTCAAGCTCAAAACACCAATTTTTCGCCATTTTTGACAGCCGGTTTTTAGAATTAATTTACTTACATTAACCAAAGCAGTCAAAGCACTCTAGTCAAAATTGAATATTAGAATTTGCAAATTTTGCTTGTTTCCGCACTCAAAAACTCGATTTTTCTTAAACTTACGAATATATTTTTATAAGTTTGAATATGTAGAGGTGTTGAGACTAAATCAGCGCGTCTTTTGGGAAAAAATAAAACGGTTTTGTTAAAAATTGAATAAGCTAGTCGATATAGTAAAACGTCGGATAAAAATATCTCTTGATAAATCATAAATTAATTTTTTTGAGCCACAAATGATGTTTTTTCAGAGCGCGTTTACTATGCAAACTTAAGCTTGTTTATCGGTTGATATGGTGGATCAAGAAAAAATTTAAAAAGTTATATTTATAGACACTGCAGAAGTATTTAACAAACCAGTGCGACGCCAACAGAAATTACTGGAAAAAATTCATAGGCTGTCGTTTTTTCCGTAATAAAGATAAAGAAACGAAAAATATCTCTAAAATACAATTTGAAGAGCTCTATCCGCTAAAGTATACAACGTTTCGATCAAAAGTCGTTTTCCGTACGAAAAAAAATAAAAACTGCGAAAAATCACGCCTTCCAGTTTCTTACAATTTTTGATCATTTCCATTCCAGTTAGGTATAGAACGATATATTGGAAAAAGGTAGTTTTTGAGATGGCCTAAACGATTATCAAAACCGAATGTTGATCGGATGCACCCAATTCGACTTATTAGCGATCCAAGAGGTACCATTTTTGATCAATTTTCAACTTTAAAAAAATCAAAAAAATTACTTTCAAACTTTCGATCGCGCTCACAAACAATAGGGTTCTGTAGCCCACGGTCGTCTACGCGTCGAAAAAGTTTAAATCAAAAAAACTCATTTTTACGAACTGTATCGAATCCCAACGAGAATCCGATAATTATCGACTTTAAAAATTATTAACTTTTTTCCCGTACACCCTGTATATTCAAAATTATTACACATTGTACCCCCACTATTCCTCTTTAAACTGAAAAAGTTTCAATCGTCCCACTCTTACCGTTTTCGAGAAAAGAAATCGCAAATGTGAAAATGTCGAAACTGACGACGACAACTTATTTTAAATGTAGCCGCCGTATATAATACTAGACTGGGTACATATCGCTAATCGTCAGCCGAGAGTGCATCTAATATTAGTACTAAAAAAAAATTTACAATAAAAAAATACTTTTCTTTTCTTTTTTTTTATTTACTATTGCTTTTTTTGCCTCACCTTCCTGCGGAACGTGAAGGGGAAACATATCGCCAAATTGTCATTATAACAACTGACCAAAACTAGACAATGGTGCAAAATTTCCATTTTCTCGTATAGATAGGTAGTTTTCGGAGGCGGTGCCGTATAGTGCTCAACGTCCCGTTTCCAATGCCGCCTCGCTCGTCTGTCGGCCATATTGCAATCTCTTTGTCCACCTATATGTATAGTTTTATTTGTGGGGTCATACCGCCTAACGGCGGTATAAAGTACATTTTCATATTACGTTATATGTTTTACGACGTACTTAGTTATTTCACACAATATTATCATTATTACTACAGAGATTATGCATAGTTTTTTAACAATCAAAGATTATGCATAGTTTTTTCACAACCAAAGATCGGTGAAGATTATGGCATAGTCTTATGACAAACAAAGATTATGGCATATTTTTTATGACAAACAAATTTTAAGGCATAGTCTTATGACAAACAAAGATTACGGCATAGTCTTATGACAAACAAATATTATGGCATAGTCTTATGACAAACAAAGATTAAGGCATAGTCTTATGACAAACAAAGTTTAAGGCATAGTCTTATGACAAACAAAGATTTTGGCATAGTCTTATGACAAACAAACATTAGTGCATAGTCTTATGACAAACAAATATTATGGCATAGTTTTATAACAACCAAAGATTATGTATATTTTTATGACAAACAAATTTTAAGGCATATTCTTATGACAAACAAAGATTACGGCATAGTCTTATGACAAACAAAGTTTAAGGCAAAGTCTTCTGACAAACAAAGATTATGGCATAGTCTTATGACGTTCAAAGATTTTGGCATAGTCTTATGACAAACAAATATTATGGCATAGTTTTATAACAACCAAAGATTATGTATATTTTTATGACAAACAAATTTTAAGGCATAGTCTTACGACAAACAAAGTTTAAGGCATAGTCTTATGACAAACAAAGATTTTGGCATAGTCTTATGACAAACAAACATTAGTGCATAGTCTTATGACAAACAAATATTATGGCATAGTTTTATAACAACCAAAGATTATGTATATTTTTATGACAAACAAATTTTAAGGCATGGTCTTATGACAAACAAAGATTATGGCATAGTCTTATGACAAAAAAAAGTTTAAGGCATAGTCTTATGACAAACAAAGATTATGGCATAGTCTTATGACATTCAAAGATTTTGGCATAGTCTTATGACAAACAAACATTAGTGCATAGTCTTATGACAAACAAATATTATGGCATAGTTTTTATAACAACCAAAGATTATGTATATTTTTATGACAAACAAATTTTAAGGCATAGTCTTATGACAAACAAAGATTACGGCATAGTCTTATGACAAACAAAGTTTAAGGCATAGTCTTCTGACAAACAAAGATTATGGCATAGTCTTATGACAAACAAAGATTTTGGCATAGTCTTATGACAAACAAATATTATGGCATAGTTTTTTCACAACCAAAGATTGGGCATAGTTTTTTCACAACCAAAGTTTAGGCATCGTTTTTTCACAACCAAAGATTAGGCATAGTTTTATAACAAACAAAGATTAGGCATAGTTTTTTCACAACCAAAGTTTAGGCACAGTTTTTTCACAACCAAAGATTAGGCATAGTTTTTTCACAACCAATGATGGTCTTATCAATTACGTATAATTTTTGATTTTCTTTAAAAAATTCATAAAAACGTTATTTTGTATATTTTCTTTGCTATTTGTGAGTTTTACGTTATTTTCGATGAAGATTTATAGAAAAGTTGTCATATTTTCGAATTTTAAATTTTTGAAATTTTTTCATGTATGTTTTTTCACAACCAAGGATGGTCTTATCAATTACGTATAATTTTTGATTTTCTTTAAAAAATTCATAAAAACGTTATTTTGTATATTTTCTTTGCTATTTGTGAGTTTTACGTTATTTTCGATGAAGATTTATAGAAAAGTTGTCATATTTTCGAATTTTAAATTTTTGAAATTTTTTCATGTATATAGTCATGAAAATTTGATGAAATCAATAAGGTAACATTTTCCTCGGAAAGTATAAGAGATATGGCAACAATGTATATAACTATTAAGTAGCATCCTTACGAGATCCTCACTTTAAGTTCTTAGTAATTTTTTGTAGGTCTTATAGTTTTTGAGATATGGAATTAAAAGTGGTTTTCATATATTTGGCAATATCTCGGAACTGATAAAACTTAGATAAAAACTTTTTAAATAAAAAAGTAGCCTTTTTCTATTCTCCATATAAAAAGATATACTAATTTCTATTCTAAAAGCGATAGTAAGGGACGTATTGAGGAAAATGTAAAAACTGGCAGAAATATTAGATTTTTGGTATTTTTTTAAAAATTCATAAAATCGTACTGGGTACATATCGCTAATCGTCAGCCGAGAGTGCATCTATTATTAGTACTAAAAATTTGTATTTAAAAAGTATTTTTCTTAGTTTCTTTTTTCTATGTTTTCTATTGCTTTTTTTGCCTCACCTTCCTGCGGAACGTGAAGGGGAAACATATCGCCAAATTGTCATTATAACAACTGACCAAAACTACACAATGATGCAAAATTTCCGTTTTCTCGTATAGATAGGTAGTTTTCTGAGACGGCGCCATATAGGTGCTTTTTAAAAGTTTTATACGACAGCTGTCATTTTGACAGGCAACTGTAATTTTTTTTTAAAGCTTTTCTTGTATCTTGCATTATAGATGTAAGAATCCGAAATTTAAAAAAATTTCAGTATCTAAATAACAAAGTTTTATACGACAGCTGTCAGATTTTGACAGGTAAGTTTCAATTTTTTTTTAGCTTTTTCGTAGCGAGAGTTACTACTGTAAGAATCCTAAATTGAAAATTTTTTCAGTTCCTAAATAACAAAGTTTTACACCATAGCTGTCAAATTTTGACAGGTAAGTGTCAATTAGAACAATATATTTGAAAAAAGTAGTATTTGAGATGACCTAAGCGAATCTCCAAACCAAAAATATGTGGGACGCACGCAATTCGATTTATTATCGATCCAACATGCCCCTACATTGATTTAAAAAAAAATCAGAAAATTGACTTCCCAACTTCCGATCGCCTTGGCAAACAATAGGCTTCTGTAGCCGACGGTCGTCTATGCGCCGAAAAAGTTTAAATCAAAAAAACTCATTTTTACGACCTGTGTCGAATGCCAACGAGATCCCGATATTTCTCCACTTTAAAAATTAATAACTTTTTTTCGGCACACCCTGTATATTCGAAATTTTTACACAATGTACCCCCACTATTCCTATCTAAACCCTAAAAGTTTTAATCGTCCCACTCTAACCGTTTCCGAGAAAAAAAATCGCAACTGTGAAAATGTCTTACATAGACGAAATTGTTCAAGAGCTGATCGGGGTTTTCGAGATTCCGCGCGGAAAGACGTATATAATACTAGACTGGGTACATATCGCTAATCGTCAGCCGAGAGTGCATCTAATATTAGTACTAAAAAAATCATTTTCTTTTCCTTTTCTCTATTTACTATTGCTTTTTATACCTCACCTTCCTGCGGAACGTGAAGGAGAAACATATCGCCAAATTGTCATTATAACAACTGACAAAAACTAAAAAATAAAAAAACGGGTGCAAAATTTCCGGTTTCTCGTATAGATAGGTAGTTTTTGGAGACGGCATCGTATAGTGGTCGACGTCCTATTTCCAATGCCGTCTCATTCGATTCGCTACGACTTTTCGTTACTGAAATATATAATATTAACTATTCTTACATAGATAGCTGATAAATTGGTGAAAATTTTATTGTGCCGAGCCCTTTGGGCACGGCACTGTTGGAGTTCATTCGTTTCATTTTATACTTTTGACAAAACCATTTGTTAGCAACCTCTAATTTTGAAACATTTCAATTCATGATAAAAAATAAATTTAGTTTCTTCACAAACCTAGTTGATTTTTTTCGTACCGAGGATTGTCGCTGTAAGAATCCAAAATTTAAAAGACTTTCAGTACCTACCTACCTAAATAACGAAATATTAAAAAAAATAAAAAGACGCGCCTGGAATTGAACCCGGAATCATCGTGACCAAAAGTCGTAATCTAATATATCGCTAATCGTCAGCCGAGAGTGCATCTAATATTAGTACTAAAAAGATTTACAAAAATTTACAATAAAAAAATACTTTTCTTTTCTTTTTTTCTATTTACTATTGCTTTTTTTGCCTCACCTTCCTGCGGAACGTGAAGGGAAAACATATCGCCAAATTGTCATTATAACAACTGACCAAAACTACACAATGGTGCAAAATTTCCGTTTTCTCGTATAGATAGGTAGTTTTCTGAGACCGTATAGGTGCTCTTTAAGCTCACACCCCTGTGTGCAATGTGGGATATACTTTCCATATTTGCTCTATAAAAATATGTAAGTATTCAATCTATTAAAACATAAGCAAAAAATTATTCTTACATGGAAGCTATCAATTATCAGCTAATAAATTTGTAGAAATATTATTGTGCCGAGCCAATACGTCCCTTATTATCGCTTTTAGAATAGAAATCAATATAACCTTTTATCTGGACCATAGAAAAAGGCAACTTTTTTATTTGAAGAGTTTCTATCTAAGCTTTATCAGTTTCGAGATATTGGCTAATATATGAAAACCACTTTCAATTCCATATCTCAAAAACTATAAGACGTACAAAAAATTTCTAAGAACTTATAGTAAAGATCTCTTAAGGATGCTACTTATTAGTTATATACATTGTTGCCGTATCTCTTTCAGTTTCCGAGGAAAATGGTCTTTTATGGATTTCATAGCATTTTCCTGAGCATACATGGAAAAAATGCCAAAATTTAAAATTCGCAAATAAGTCAATTTTTCGGTACATTTCCATCAAAAATAACGTAAAACCCGAAAGTAGCGAAGAAAATATGATAAATAACAATTCTATGAATTTTAAAAAAAAATCCAGAAAACTCGGATTTTTTGGTCGGTTTTCACAGTTTCCTCAATACGTCCCTTATTACCGCCTTTGGACCAAAAATTAATATAACGTTTTATCTGGACAATAGAAAAAGGCAACTTTTTTATTTAAAGAGTTTCTATCTAAGTTCTATCAGTTTCGAGATATTGGCAAATACATGAAAACCACTTTTAATTCCATATCTCAAAAACTATAAGACCTACAAAAAATTTCTAAGAACTTAAAGTGAAGATCTCATAAAGATGCTATTTATTAGTTATATACATTGTTGCTTTTTTTGCCTCACCTTCCTGCGCCAACTTGTCATTATAACAACTGACCAAAACTAGACAATGGTGCAAAATTTCCGTTTTCTCGTATAGATAGGTAGTTTTCGGAGACGGCGCCGTATAGTGCTCAACGTCCCATTTCCAATGCCGCCTCGCTCGATTCGCTACGACTTTTCGTTACGGAGATATATGATATTTAATATTATGATATTGATATTTATAGATGCTCTTTAAACTCGCAATGTGGGATATACTTTCCATATTTGCTCTATAAAAATATACATTAAAGCTATCAATTATCAGCTAATAAATTTGTAGAAATATTATTGTGCCGAGCCCTTCGGGCACGGCACTGTTCTAGTTCGTTCGTTTAATAATACGACAGCTGTTACTTTGACAGGTAAGTGTCATTTTTTTTTAGCTTTTTCGTTGCAAGGGTTATAGCTGTAAAAATCTTAAATTAAAAAAAAATTCAGTACCTAAATAACAAAGTTTTATACGACAGCTGTCAAATTTTGAAAGGTAATTGTCAATTATTTTTTAGCTTTTTTGTAGCGAGGGTTATAGCTGTAATAATCCTAAATTAAAAAAATTTTCAGTACCCAAATAACAAAGTTCTATACGACAGCTGTCAAATTATGACAGGCGGGTGTAAATTTTTTTAATCTTTTTTCATATAGAGGATTATAGCTGTACAAATCCGAAATTTAAAAAATTTTCAGTGATTAAATAACAAAGTTCCATACGACAGCTGTCAAATTTTGACAGGTAAGTGTCAATTTTTTTAAAGTTTTTTCGTAACGAGGATTATAGCTGTAAGAATCCCAAATTGAAAAAATTTTCAGTACCTAAATAACAAAGTTCTATACGAAAGCTATCAAATTTTGACAGTTAAGTGTCAATTTTTTTTTAGCTTTTTCGTAGCGAGAGTTATAGCTGTAAGAGTCCGAAATTATAAAATTATCAGGTCCCTAAATAACAAAGTTCTATACGATAGCTGTCAAATTTTGACAGGTAAGTGTCAATTTTTTTTTTAGATTTTTTGTAACGAGGGTTATAGCTGTAAGAATCCTAAATTTAAAAATTTGTCAGTACCTAAATGACACAGTTTTATATGATAGCTGTCA
Source organism: Polydrusus pterygomalis (assembly GCA_963969555.1). NCBI lineage: Eukaryota > Metazoa > Arthropoda > Insecta > Coleoptera > Curculionidae > Polydrusus > Polydrusus pterygomalis. Next base: position 86,971,880 of record OZ018378.1, read on the forward strand.
AATTTTGACAGGTAAGTGTCATTTTTTTTTTAGATTTTTTGTAACGAGGGTTATAGCTGTAAGAATCCTAAATTTAAAAATTTCTCAGTTCCTAAATAACAAAGTTCTATACGACAGCTGTCATTTTGACAGGTAAATATCAAGTTTTTTTTAAGCTTTTCTTGTATCTAGGATTATAGCTGTAAGAATCCGAAATTTAAAAAAATTTCAGTACCTAAATAACAAAGTTCTTTACTACAGCTGTCAGATTTTGACAGGTAAGTGTAATTTTTTTTTAGCTTTTTCGTATAGATTATTATAGCTGTAAGAATCCAAAATTTAAAAAATTTTCAGTACGTAAATAACGACCTTAAAAAAAAAATTTAAAAAAAAAGAAAAAAAAACACTGGGGTTTGAACCCTCGACCTTCGTCTCCAAAATCAACAGCCTCTACTACTACGCTACCGAAGCTTAGAGAGTAATTTGTGGTAAATAGGATATTAATGACGTATTCGATATTACATAGAACGTTGAGTATTAAAGATACACACTAATAATACACTTTTTTCAATTATTTTTGGTCAACCGCAAAGAAAAAGGTCCAAGACAGGTGTTTCATACATTAAATTCTCTCCAAATATTATAAAAACTATAAAAATTGAAGGTAATATGCCTCCTGCAAGCCATTTTTATTATTACAAGTACGGGATAAATGCGATATTTTCCCCCTTATTTTTGGTCAAACGAAAAAGATAAAGGTTCAAGGTAGGTATTTCCCACAAAAGACGTAATCTAAATGGTCTTATTCCTCTAAAAAATCAATTTGGAAATCGCATTTTTCACCTATTTTTGACAGATGGTATAAAAGTTAAAGTTCAGGAACACGCACGTGGTAAAACCATGGCCAACTTTTTCTAAATCGAATGGTGTTAGAATTTGAAAATTGTGCCTGTTTCCGCACCCAAAAAAGCAACTTTGCTCAAATTTGCGAATATATTTTGATAAGTTTGGACATGCAGGAATATTGAGAAGTAATCAGCGCATATTTTGAGAAAAAAATAAAACGGTTTTGTTAAAAATTGAATAAGCTACAGTCGATATAGTAAAACCTCTGGTGAAGGAACCTATAGAAAAATCATAAATTAATTTTTTTGAGCCACAAAATATGTTTTCCCAAAGATCGCTTATAATACAAATTAAAGCTTCTTTATCCGTTGATATAGTGTACCAAGAAAAAATTCAAAATGTTATATATTATAGACACTTGCAGAATTATTTAAGCAAACCAGTGCAACGCCAACAGAAATTACGGGAAAAAGTTCATAAGCTGCCGTTTTTTCCGTATTAAAGATAAAAAAACGAAAAAATATCTCTTAAATACAATTTGACGGCTCTATCCGCTAAAGTATACAACGTTTCAATCAAAAGTCGTTTTCCGTACGAAAAAAAAAAACGGAATAAAAACGGAGAAAAAAATCACGCCTTACACTGTGGTTTCCAGTTTCTTACCATTTTCGGCAATTTCCATTCCAGTTAGGTATAGAACGATATATTGGAAAAAGGTAGATTTTGAGATGGCCTAACCGATTATCCAAACCGAATGTCGATTGGATGCACCCAATTCGACTTATTAGCGATCCAAGAGGTACCATTTTCGACCAAATTTTGACTTTGAAAAATTCAAAAAAATTACTTCCAAACTTTCGATCGCGCTCACAAACAATAGGGTTCTGTAGCCCACGGTCGTCTACGCGTCGAAAAAGTTTAAATCGAAAAAACTAATTTTTGTGGCCTGTATCGAATTTCAACGAAAATCCGATATTTTTCGACTTTAAAAATTAATAACTTTTTTCCCGTACACCCTGTATATTCGAAATTTTTACACAACGTACCCCCACTATTCCTCTCTAAACCCAAAAAGATTCAATCGTCCCACTCTAACCGTTTCTGAGAAAAAAAATCGCAAATGTGAAAATGTCGAAAAAGACGACGGCCACGACTGCCACGACGGCGGCGACAACATACATACATTATTTTCACCGAAGCGCCTATATAGGCAGAGTATCAAGAGCAGTCAGGATTGTCGTGATTTCGCGCCGAAGCGCCGTATAACATATCGCGTGTTTGCGCGATATGTAACTAGACTGGGTACATATCGCTAATCGTCAGCCGAGAGTGCATCTAATATTAGTACTAAAAAAATTATTTTCTTTTCCTTTTCTCTATTTACTATTGCTTTTTTTACCTCACCTTCCTGCGGAACGTGAAGGGGAAACATATCGCCAAATTGTCATTATAACAACTAACAAAAAATAAAAAATAAAAAAACGGATGCAAAATTTCCGGTTTCTCGTATAGATAGGTAGTTTTTGAAGACGGCATCGTATATTGCTCGACGTCCTATTTCCATTGCCGTCTCGCTCGATTCGCTACGACTTTTCATTACTGAAATATATGTTATTTAATATTATGATATTGATATGGACATTTATAGGTGCTTTTAAACTCGCACACCTTTGTGCAATGTGGGATATACTTTTCATATTTCATTATCACATTATCAGCTAATAAATTTGTGGAAATATTATTGTGCCGAGCCCTTCGGGCACGGCACTGCTCGAGTTCGTTCATTTAATTTTATACTTTTGACAAAACGATTTGTTAGCAAGCCCTAACTGTTAAGCACTTCGATTCGTGTTCAATAAAATATGTGTAATTTCTTCACAACTCAGGTCGCAATAAAAATATAAGTATGTGTAATTTTTTACTGCTCAAGTTCGTTTGTTTCGTACTGATGATTGACGCTGTAAGAATCTGAAATTCAATCATATTTATGATTATTTTGGTAAATAAGAAAGTTTTATACGACAGCTACCATTTTGACAGGTAAAAGTCAAGTTTTTTAAAGCTTTTTTTTGTATCTGAGAGTATAGCTGTAAGAGTCCAAAATTTAAAAAAATTTCAGAGGTAACAAAGTTCTATACAACAGCTGTCAAATTTTGACAGGTAAGCGTCAATTTTTTTTTAACCTTTTTCATAGCGAGGGCTATAGCTGTAAGAATCCTAAGTTGAAAAAATTTTCAGTTAATAAATAACAAAGTTTTATACGACAGCTGTAAGATTTTGACAGTTAAGTGTCAATTTTTTTTTTAGCTTTTTCGTAACGAGGATTATAGCTGTAAGAATCCTAAATTGAAAATTTTTTCAGTTCCCAAATAACAAAGTTCTATACGACAGCTGTTATTTTGACAGTTAATTTTCAATTTAGGATTAAAACGGTATAATTCTACAAATACTATAATATATAACATTTCGATCAAAAGTTGTTTTTCGTACGAAAAACAATGATAACCGTAAAAGAATCGTTTCTTAAATAGTAATTCTTACTTTTTTATAATTTGCACCCTTTTTATTATCGGTAGGTATAGAAAAATATATTTGAAAAAAAGTAGTATTTAAGATGACCTAAGCTAATCTCCAAACCAAAAGTGTGTTAGACGCACCCAATTCGATTTATTAACGATCCAACATGACTCTACATTGATTTTTAAAAAAATCAAAAAATTGACTTTCCAACTTTCGATCGCGTTCGCAAACAACAGTGTTTTGTAGCCCAACATCGTCTACATGCCAAAAAAGTTTAAATCGATTAAAATGATTTTTGCCACCTGTATTGCGCTACAACGAAAAAAAACCATATTTTTCAACTTTGACTTAAATAACTTTTTTCCGGTACACCCTGTATATTGGAAATTGTTCCCAGAACGTGCCCCTACTATTCCTCTCTACGTCCAGAAATTTTTTATCGTTTTGCTCTAACCGTTTCCGAGAAAAAAATTCGCGAATATCGAAATATCGAACAGCCTCCCACCACGTGGCGATGCATTTTCAATGTCGGAACGTCATCTTTAAAATCGAGATTACAACTATTTCTGAAACATTTTGGCAAATATTTTGGTCAATAAAATTAGAAGAAGGTTCAAGGTAGATATTCCATCCGATTTAAAATCTGGAAATCTTCTTATTAGTCTAGCAAGTCAAGCTCAAAACACCAATTTTTCGCCATTTTTGACAGCCGGTTTTTTAGAATTAATTTACTTACATTAACCAAAGCAGTCAAAGCACTCTAGTCAAAATTGAATGGTATTAGAATTTGCAAATTTTGCTTGTTTCCGCACTCAAAAACTCGATTTTTCTTAAACTTACGAATATATTTTAATAAGTTTGGATATGTAGAGGTGTTGAGAATAAATCAGCGCGTCTTTTGGGAAAAAATAAAACGGTTTTGTTAAAAATTGAATAAGCTAGTCGATATAGTAAAACGTCGGATAAAAATATCTCTTGATAAAAAAAAAATAAATTATAAATTAATTTTTTTGAGCCACAAATGATGTTTTTTCAGAGCGCGTTTACTATGCAAACTTAAGCTTGTTTATCGGTTGATATGGTGGATCAAGAAAAAATTCAAAAAGTTATATTTATAGACACTTGCAGAAGTATTTAACAAACCAGTGCGACGCCAACAGAAATTACTGGAAAAAATTCATAGGCTGTCGTTTTTTCCGTATTAAAGATAAAGAAACGAAAAATATCTTTAAAATACAATTTGAAGAGCTCTATCCGCTAAAGTATACAACGTTTCGATCAAAAGTCGTTTTCCGTACGAAAAAAAATAAAAACTGCGAAAAAATCACGCTTTCCAGTTTCTTACAATTTTTGATCATTTGCATTCTAGTTAGGTATAGAACGATATATTGGAAAAAGGTAGTTTTTGAGATAGCCTAAACGATTATCAAAACCGAATGTTGATCGGATGCACCCAATTCGACTTATTAGCGATCCAAGAGGTACCATTTTTGATCAATTTTCAACTTTAGAAAAATCAAAAAAATTACTTCCAAACTTTCGATCGCGCTCACAAACAATAGGGTTCTGTAGCTCACGGTCGTCTACGCGTCGAAAAAGTTTAAATCAAAAAAACTCATTTTTACGAACTGTATCGAATCCCAACGAGAATCCGATAATTATCGACTTTAAAAATTAATAACTTTTTTCCGGCACACCCTGTATATTCGAAATTTTCACACAACGTACCTCCACTATTCCTCTCTAAACTGAAAAAGTTTCAATCGTCCCACTCTTACCGTTTCCGAGAAAAGAAATCGCAAATGTGAAAATGTCGAAACTGACGACGACAATTTATTTAAAATGTAGCCGCCGTATATAATACTAGACTGGGTACATATCGCTAATCGTCAGCCGAGAGTGCATCTAATATTAGTACTAAAAAAATAATTTTCTTTTCCTTTTCTCTATTTACTATTGCTTTTTATACCTCACCTTCCTGCGGAACGTGAAGGAGAAACATATCGCCAAATTGTCATTATAACAACTGACAAAAACTAAAAAATAAAAAAACGGGTGCAAAATTTCCGGTTTCTCGTATAGATAGGTAGTTTTTGGACACGGCATCGTATAGTGGTCGACGTCCTATTTCCAATGCCGTCTCGCTTGATTCGCAACGACTTTTCGTTACTATATGATATTAACTATTCTTACATAGATAGCTGATAAATTGGTGAAAATTTTATTGTGCCGAGCCCTTTGGGCACGGCACTGTTGGAGTTCGTTCGTTTCATTTTATACTTTTGACAAAACCATTTGTTAGCAACCTCTAATTTTGAAACATTTCAATTCATGATAAAAAATAAATTTAGTTTCTTCACAAACCTAGTTGATTTTTTTCGTACCAAGGATTGTCGCTGTAAGATTCCAAGATTGAAAAATTTTTCAGTTCCTAAATAACATAGTTCTATACCACAGCTGTCATTTTGACAGTTAATTTTCAATTTAGGATTAAAACGTAAGATAGTAATTCTTACTTTTTTATAATTTGCACCCTTTATATTACCGGTAGGTATAGAACAATATAATTGAAAAAAGCAGTATTTGAGATGACCTAAACTAATCTCTAAACCAAAAGTGTGTTAGACGCACCCAATTCGATTTATTAACGATCCAACATGACCCTACATTGATTTTAAAAAAATCAAAAAATTGACTTCCCAACTTTTGATCGCGTTCGCAAATAACGGTGTTTTGTAGCCTAACGTCGTCTACATGCCAAAAAAGTTTAAATCGATTAAAATGATTTTTGCCATCTGTATCGCGCTACAACGAAAACAAAACATATTTTTCAACTTTGACTTAAATAACTTTTTTCCGGTACACCCTGTATATTGGAAATTGTTCCCAGAACGTGCCCCTACTATTCCTCTCTACGTCCAGAAATTTTTTATCGTTTTGCTCTAACCGTTTCCGAGAAAAAAATTCGCGAATATCGAAATATCGAACAGCCTCCCACCACGTGGCGATGCATTTTCAATGTCGGAACGTCATCTTTAAAATCGAGATTACAACTATTTCTGAAACATTTTGGGCAAATATTTTGGTCAATAAAATTAGAAGAAGGTTCAAGGTAGATATTCCATCCGATTTAAAATTTGGAAATGTTCTTATTAGTCTAGCAAGTCAAGCTCAAAACACCAATTTTTCGCCATTTTTGACAGCCGGTTTTTTAGAATTAATTTACTTACATTAACCAAAGCAGTTAAAGCACTCTAGTCAAAATTAAATGGTATTAGAATTTGCAAATTTTGCTTGTTTCCGCACTCAAAAACTCGATTTTTCTTCAACTTACGAATATATTTTTATAAGTTTGGATATGTAGAGGTGTTGAGACTAAATCAGCGCGTCTTTTGGGAAAAAATAAAACGGTTTTGTTAAAAATTGAATAAGCTAGTCGATATAGTAAAACGTCGGATAAAAATATCTCTTGATAAATCATAAATTAATTTTTTTGAGCCACAAATGATGTTTTTTCAGAGCGCGTTTACTATGCAAACTTAAGCTTGTTTATCGGTTGATATGGTGGACCAAGAAAAAATTCAAAAAGTTATATTTATAGACACTTGCAGAAGTATTTAACAAACCAGTGCGACGCCAACAGAAATTACTGGAAAAAATTCATAGGCTGTCGTTTTTTCCGTATTAAAGATAAAGAAACGAAAAATATCTCTAAAATACAATTTGAAGAGCTCTATCCGCTAAAGTATACAACGTTTCGATCAAAAGCCGTTTTCCGTACGAAAAAAAATAAAAACTGCGAAAAATCACGCCTTCCAGTTTCTTACAATTTTTGATCATTTCCATTCCAGTTAGGTATAGAACGATATATTGGAAAAAGGTAGTTTTTGAGATGGCCTAAACAATTATCAAAACCGAATGTTGATCGGATGCACCCAATTCGACTTATTAGCGATCCAAGAGGTACCATTTTTGATCAATTTTCAACTTTAAAAAAATCAAAAAAATTACTTCCAAACTTTCGATCGCGCTCACAAACAATAGGGTTCTGTAGCCCACGGTCGTCTACGCGTCGAAAAAGTTTAAATCAAAAAAACTCATTTTTACGAACTGTATCGAATCCCAACGAGAATCCGATAATTATCGACTTTAAAAATTAATAACTTTTTTCTGGCACACCCTGTATATTCGAAATTTTTACACAACGTACCTCCACTATTCCTCTCTAAACTGAAAAAGTTTCAATCGTCCCACTCTTATCGTTTCCGAGAAAAGAAATCGCAAATGTGAAAATGTCGAAACTGACAACGACAACTTATTTTAAATGTAGCCGCCGTATATAATACTAGACTGGGTACATATCGCTAATCGTCAGCCGAGAGTGCATCTAATATTAGTACTAAAAAAATAATTTTCTTTTCCTTTTCTCTATTTACTATTGCTTTTTATACCTCACCTTCCTGCGGAACGTGAAGGAGAAACATATCGCCAAATTGTCATTATAATAACAACTGACAAAAACTAAAAAATAAAAAACGGGTGCAAAATTTCCGGTTTCTCGTATAGATAGGTAGTTTTTGGAGACGGCATCGTATAGTGGTCGACGTCCTATTTCCAATGCCGTCTCGCTCGATTCGCTACGACTTTTCATTACTGAAATATATGATATTAACTATTCTTACATAGATAGCTGAGAAATTGGTGAAAATTTTATTGTGCCGAGCCCTTTGGGCACGGCACTGTTGGAGTTCATTCGTTTCATTTTATACTTTTGACAAAACCATTTGTTAACAACCTCTAATTTTGAAACATTTATTCAATTCGTGTTAAAAAATAAATTTAGTTTCTTCACAAACCTAGTTGATTTTTTTCGTACCGAGGATTGTCGCGGTAAGAATCCAAAATTTAAAAGACTTTCAGTACCTACCTACCTAAATAACGAAATATTAAAAAAATAAAATGACGCGCCTGGAATTGAACCCGGGATCATCGTGACCAAAAGTCGTAATCTAATATATACCACTAGGCCACCGACCACTTTGAAAACAATATAGAATATTATTGCCTTATTAAAGATAAAGAAACAAAAAAAAAACTTTTTATTGTAGTTTTTTTTATGATCCAAAGTAGTATTTGAGATGACCTAAACGAATATCCAAATCAAAAATATGTGGGACGAACCCAATTCATACATTGATTTAAAAAAAAATCAAAAAATTGACTTCCCAACTTTCGATCGCGTTCGAAAACAATAGTGTTTTGTAGCCGAACGTCGTTTACATGCCAAAAAAGTTTAAATCGATTAAAATGATTTTTGCCACCTGTATCGCGCTATAACGAAAAAAAACATATTTTTCAACTTTGACTTTAATAACTTTTTTCCGGTACACCCTGTATATTGGAAATTGTTCCCAGAACGTGCCCCGACTATTTCTCTCTACGTCCAGAAAGTTTGAATCGTTTTGCTCTAACCGTTTCCGAAGAAAAAAATTCGCGAATATCGAAATGTCGAACAACCTCCTACCACGTGGCGACGGATTATCAATGTCGGAACGCCATCTTTAAAATCGAGATTATAACTATTTCTAAAACATTTTGGGCAAATATTTTGGTCAATAAAATTAGAAGAAGGTTCAAGGTAGATATTCCATCCAATTTAAAATCAGGAAATGTTCTTATAAGACTAGCAAGTCAAGCTCAAAACACCCATTTTTTGCCATTTTTGACAGCCGGATTTTTAGAATTATAATTTACATCAATATCAAGGCACTCTCGTTAAAAGAGAATGGTGTTAGAATTTGTAAATTGTGCCTGTTTCCGCACCCAAAAAAGCGACTTTTCTCAAATTTGCGAATATATTTTGATAAGTTTGGATATGTAGAGTTATTAAGAAGAAATCAACGCGTGTTTTTAGAGAAAAATAAAACGTTTTTGTTAAAAATTAAATTAGTTACAGTCGATATAGTAAAACGTCTGGTGAAGAACCTATAAAAACATTATAAATTAATTTTTTTGAGCCACAAAATATGATTTTCCAGGGTGCGCTTACTATGCAAACTAAAGCTTGTTTATCCGTCGATATGGTGGATCAAGAAAAAATTCAAAATGTTATATATTATAGACACTTGCAGAATTATTTAAGCAAGCCAGTGCAACGCCAACAGAAATTACGGGAAAAAGTTCATAAGCTGCCGTTTTTTCCGTATTAAAGATAAAGAAACGAAAAAATATCTCTTAAATACAATTTGACGGCTCTATCCGCTAAACTATACAACGTTTCGATTAAAAAACGTTTTCCGTAGGAAACGAAAGGAAGAAAAATAAAAACGGCGAAAAAATCACGCCTTACTCTGTGGTTTCCAGTTTCTTACAATTTTTGATAATTTCCATTCCAGTTAGGTATAGAACAATATATTGGAAAAAGGTAGTTTTTGAGATGGCCTAACCGATTATCCATACCGAATGTTGATCGGATGCACCCAATTCGACTTATTAGCGATCCAAGAGGTACCATTTTGGACCAAATTTTGACTTTTAAAAAATAAAAAAAATTATTTCCAAACTTTCGATCGCGCTCACAAACAATAGGCTTCTGTAGCCGACGGTCGTCTACGCGTCGAAAAAGTTTAAATCGAAAAAACTAATTTTTGTGGCCTGTATCGAATGCCAACGAGATCCCGATATTTCTCGACTTTAAAAATTAATATTTTTTTTCCGGCACACCCTGTATATTCGAAATTTTTACACAACGTACCCCCACTATTCCTCTCTAAACCCAAAAAGTTTCAAGCGTCCTACTCTAACCGTTTCCGAGAAAAAAAATCGCAAATGTGAAAATATCTTACATAGACGAAATTGTTCAAGAGCCGATCGGGGTTTTCGAGATTCCGCGCGGAAGAGACGTATATAATACTAGACTGGGTACATATCGCTAATCGTCAGCCGAGAGTGCATCTAATATTAGTACTAAAAAGATTTACAAAAATTTACAATAAAAAAATACTTTTCTTTTCTTTTTTTCTATTTACTATTGCTTTTTTTGCCTCACCTTCCTGCGGAACGTGAAGGGAAAACATATCGCCAAATTGTCATTATAACAACTGACCAAAACTACACAATGGTGCACAATTTCCGTTTTCTCGTATAGATAGGTAGTTTTCTGAGGCGGCGATGTATAGGTGCTCTTTAAACTCGCACACCTTTGTGCAATGTAGGATATACTTTCCATATTTGCTCTATAAAAATATGTAAGTATTCAATCGATTAAAACATAAGCAAAAAATTATTCTTACATGGAAGCTATCAATTATCAGCTAATAAATTTGTAGAAATATTATTGTGCCGAGCCCTTCGGGCACGGCACTGTTCTAGTTCGTTCGTTTAATTATACGAGAGCTGTCACTTTGACAGGTAAGTGTCATTTTTTTTAGCTTTTTCGTAGCGAGGGTTATAGCTGCAAGAATTCGAAATTAAAAAATATTTCAGTTTCTAAATAACAAAGTTCTATACGACAGCTGTCATTTTGACAGGTAAATGTCACTTTTTTTTAAGCTTTTCTTGTATCTAGGATTAAAGCTGTAAGAATCCAAAATTTAAAAAAAATTCAGTAGTTAAATAACAAAGTTCTATACGACAGCTGTCAAATTTTGACAGGTAAGTTAAAAATTTTTTTTTAGATTTTTCGTAGCGAGAGTTACAGCTATAAGAATCCTAAATTTAAAAATTTTTCAGTTCCTAAATAACAAAGTTATATACGACAGCTGTCATTTTGACAGGTAAATTGCAAGTTTTTTTTATGCTTTTCTTGTATCTAGGATTATAGCTGTAAGAATTCGAAATTTAAAAAAATTTCAGTACCTAAATAACAAAGTTCTATACGACAGCTGTCAGATTTTGACAGGTAAGTGTCAATTTTTTTTTAGCTTTTTCGTAGCGACGGTTATAGCTGTAAGAATCTCAAATTTGAAAAAAAATCAGTACCTAGATAACAAAGTTTTATACGATACCTGTCAGATTTTGACAGGTAAGTGTCAATTTATTTTAACTTTTTTCGTAGCGAGGGTTAAAGCTGTAATAAAACTAAATTAAAAAAAAATTCAGTAAAAAAATAACAAAGTTCTATACGACAGCTGTCAAATTATATATACTTAAATAGTAATTCTTATTTTTTATAATTTGCTACCATTTCTATGCTGTTTAGGTATAGAACAATATATTTGAAAAAAGTAGTATTTGAGATGACCTAAACGAATATCCAAACCAAAAGTATATCGGACGTACCCAATTCGATTTATTAACGATCCAATATGACCCTACATTGATAAAAAATTACTTCCCAACTTTCGGTCGCGTTCGCAAACAACAGTGTTTTATAGCCCAACGTCGTCTACACGTCGAAAAAGTTTAAATCGATTAAAATGATTTTTGCCACCTGTATCGCTCTACAACGAAAAAAAACATATTTTTTAACTTTGACTTTAATAACTTTTTTCCGGTACACCCTGTATATTTGAAATTGTTCCCAGAACGTGCCCCGACTATTCCTCTCTACGTCCAGAAAGTTTGAATCGTTTTGCTCTAACCGTTTCCGAAAAAAAAATTCGCGAATATCGAAATGTCGAATAACCTTCTACCACGTGGCGACGGATTATCAATGTCGAAACGCCATCTTTAAAATCGAAATTACGACTATTTCTGAAACATTTTGGGCAAATATTTTGGTCATTAAAATTAGAAGAAGGTTCAAGGTAGATATTCCACCCGATTTAAAATCTGGAAATGTTCTTATTATTCTAGCAAGTCACGCTGAAAACACCCATTTTTCGCCATTTTTGACAGCCGGATTTTTAGAATTAATAATTAATTTAGATACATCAATATCAAGGCACTCTTAGTCAAAAGTGAATGGTGTTAGAATTTGTAAAGATTGCCTGTTTCCGCACCCAAGAAAGCGACTTTTCTCAATTTTGCGAATATATTTTAATGATTTTGAATATGTAGAGGTGTTGCGAAGTAATCAGCGCATTTTTTGAGAAAAAAATAAAACGGTTTTGTTAAAAATTGAATAAGCTACAGTCGATATAGTAAAAAAAAAGCTGCCGTTTTTTCCGTATTAAAGATAAAGAAACGAAAAATTATCTCTTAAATACAATTTGACGAGCTCTATCCGCTAAAGTTTACAACGTTTCGATCAAAAGTCGTTTTCAGTACGAAAAAAAATAAAAACCGTGTAAAAATCAGGCCTAACTTTATGATTTCCACTTTCTTACAATTTTCGGCAATTTCCATTCCAGTTAGGTATAGAACGATATATTGGAAAAAGGTAGATTTTGAGATGGCCTAACCGATTATCTAAACCGCATGTCGATTGGATGCACCCAATTCGACTTATTAGCGATCCAAGAGGTACCATTTTCGACCAAATTTTGACTTTAAAAAAATCAAAAAAATTACTTCCAAACTTTCGATCGCGCTCACAAACAATAGGGTTCTGTAGCCCACGGTCGTCTACGCGTCGAGAAAGTTTAAATCAAAAAAACTCATTTTTACGAACTGTATCGAATTTCAACGAGAATCCGATAATTATCGACTTTGACGTTTAATAACTTTTTTCCGGCACACCCTGTATATTCCAAATTTTTACACAACGTACCCCCACTATTCCTCTGTAAACCGAAAAAGTTTCAATCGTCCCACTCTAACCGTTTCCGAGAAAAAAAATCGCAAATGTGAAAATGTCGAAAGTGACGACGACGACGACGACGACGACGCCGACAACATACATACATTATTTTCACCGAAGCGCCGTATAACATATCGCGGTGTAGCGCGATATGTAACTAGACTGGGTACATATCGCTAATCGTCAGCCGAGAGTGCATCTAATATTAGTACTAAAAAGATTTACAAAAATTTACAATAAAAAAATACTTTTCTTTTCTTTTTTTCTATTTACTATTGCTTTTTTTTGCCTCACCTTCCTGCGGAACGTGAAGGGAAAACATATCGCCAAATTGTCATTATAACAACTGACGAAAACTACACAATGGTGCAAAATTTCCGTTTTCTCGTATAGATAGGTAGTTTTCTGAGACGGCGCCGTATAGGTGCTCTTTAAACCCGCACACCTTTGTGCAATGTGGGATATACTTTCCATATTTGCTCTATAAAGATATGTAAGTATTCAATCGATTAAAACATAAGCAAAAAATTATTCTTACATGGAAGCTATCAATTATCAGCTAATAAATTTGTAGAAATATTTTTGTGCCGAGCCAATACGTCCCTTATTATCGCTTTTAGAATAGAAATCAATATAACCTTTTATCTGGACCATAGAAAAAGGCAACTTTTTTATTTGAAGAGGTTCTATCTAAGCTTTATCAGTTTCGAGATATTGGCTAATATATGAAAACCACTTTTAATTCCATATCTCAAAAACTATAAGACCTACAAAAAATGTCTAAGAACTTAAAGTAAATATCTCTTAAGGATGCTACTTATTAGTTATATACATTGTTGCCGTATCTTTTTCAGTTTCCGAGGAAAATGGTATTTTATGGATTTCATAGCATTTTCCTGAGCATATACATGGAAAAAATGCCAAAATTTAAAATTCGCAAATATGTCAATTTTTCGGTACATTTTCATCAAAAATAACGTAAAACCCGAAAATAGCGAAGAAAATATGATAATTAACAATTCTATGAATTTTTAAAAAAATATCCAGAAAACTCGGATTTTTTTGTCGGTTTTCAAAGTTTCCTCAATACGTCCCTTATTACGGCCTTTGGAACAAAAGTTAATATAACATTTTATCTGGACAATAGAAAAAAGCAACTTTTTTATTTGAAGAGTTTCTATCTAAGTTCTATCAGTTTCGAGATATTGGCAAATACATGAAAACCACTTTTAATTCCATATCTCAAAAACTATAAGACGTACAAAAAATTTCTAAAAACTTAAAGTAAAGATCTCTTAAGGATGCTACTTATTAGTTATATACATTGTTGCCGTATCTCTTTCAGTTTCCGAGGAAAATGGTCTTTTATGGAATTCATAGCATTTTCCTGAGCATAACATGGAAAAAATGCCAAAATTTAAAATTCGCAAATATGTCAATTTTTCGGTAAATTTCCATCAAAAATAACGTAAAACCCGAAAATAGCGAAGAAAATATGATAATTAACAATTCTATGAATTTTTAAAAAAATATCCAGAAAACTCGGATTTTTTTGTCGGTTTTCAAAGTTTCCTCAATAGGTCCCTTATTACGGCCTTTGGAACAAAAGTTAATATAACGTTTTATCTGGACAATAGAAAAAGGCAACTTTTTTATTTGAAGAGTTTCTATCTAAGTTCTATCAGTTTCGAGATAATGGCAAATACATGAAAACCACTTTTAATTCCATATCTCAAAAACTATAAGACCTACAAAAAATTTCTAAGAACTTAAAGTGAAGATCTCATAAAGATGCTACTTATTAGTGATATACATTGCTGCTTTTTTTGCCTCACCTTCCTGTGGAACGTGAAGGGGAAACATATCGCCAAATTGTCATTATAACAACTGACAAAAACTAAAAAATAAAAATAACGGGTGCAAAATTTCCGTTTTCTTGTATATATAGGTAGTTTTTGAAGACGGCATCGTATAGTGCTCGATGTCCCGTTTCCAATTCCGTCTCGCTCGATTCGCTACGACTTTTCGTTACGAAAATATATGATATTTAATATTATGATATTGATATTAACATTGAACCCATCAGCACCGGCTTTTTTTAAAATTGCACAGCAAACGTATCAATGTGGAATATACTTTCCAAGTTTGTTGTATAAAAATATGTATTCAATCGATTTAAACATAAGTAAAGAAACTATTCTTACATTGATAGCTGATAAATTAGTTTTAAAGCTTATTTTGCCGAGCCCTTCCGGCACGGCACTGTTCCAATTCGTTTATTTTATTTCATACTTTTTACAAAACCATTTGTTAGCAACCTTTAATAATTGCCTAAAGGAATATCCAAACCGAATGTCGATCGGATGGACCCAATTCGACTTATTACCGATTCAATAGGTACCTGTTTAGTCCCATATTTAACATTGAAAAAATTTAAAAAATTATTTCCAAACTTTCGATCGCGCTCACAAACAATAGGGGTCTGTAGCCTACGGTCGTCTACGCGTCGAAAAAGTTTAAATCGAAAAAACTAATTTTTGTGGCCTGTACCGAATGACAACGAGACTCCGATAATTATCAACTTTAAAAATTAATAACTTTTTTCCCGTACACCCTGTATATTCAAAATTTTCACACAACGTACCCCCACTATTCCTCTCTAAACCCAAAAAGTTTCAATCGTCCAACTCTAACCGTTTCCGAGAAAAAAAATCGCAAATGTGAAAATGTCTTACATAGACGAAATTGTTCAAGAGCCGATCGGGGTTTTCGAGATTTCGCGCGGAAGAGACGTATATAATACTAGACTGGTACATATCGCTAATCGTCAGCCGAGAGTGCATCTAATATTAGTACCTACTAAAAATTTGTATTAAAAAAGTATTTTTCTTATTTTCTTTTTTCTGTTTTCTATTGCTTTTTTTGCCTCACCTTCCTGCGGAACGTGAAGGGGAAACATATCGCTAAATTGTCATTATCACAACTGACAACACAACAGCTGATAAATTGGTGAAAATGTTATTGTGCCGAGCCCTTTGGGCACGGCACTGTTCGAGTTCATTCATTTCTTTTTCTAATTTTGTCTCGAAACAAATCTATTTCGAACTTGCTAGCGCGTTTGAAACAGATCTATTTCGAACTCCGAATTTTATTATTTAAAGGTTGGCCCTACATGACATGTTTTTTTTCACCCTTTAGCATAGCATTCTAGACAACTAATATTTTTTTGTCCAAATCTCATATCGCTAAAATAACTTTAGAATCTCGTGGTGAAATTGGGTCAATAAATCAAAAAATGACGGTTCGCAAAATAATTTTTGTTGTCCAGAGGCTACATGATAAAAAATAGTATTACCTAACATAAAATTTAGACATAAAAATTTACAAAATTGGAAGGATTTATTTTCTTTTTAAATATGTTTTTTATTGAAAAAACTACAAATTAGAAAAAATAGTATAACGTACGTGTTATATAAAGCAGTTTTAAGCACTTGTCCCGTTATAAAACTCGCCGCAAGCGGCTCGTTTTTTAACATGGACGTGTGCTATAAAATGATGCTTTATAAAACGTGTACGTTAATATACTATTCCATACTTTTCACAATTTGTTACCAACCTCTAATTATTATTGTAAAGCATCTCGATTCGCGATAAAATAGGTAAACATTCATACCATTTAAAAAAATATTTGATAAGGCAAATGATTAGTAAAACATTAAATTAATATACTTATTCGTTTCATTGAATCGATTTCTATCAAAGATACATTATAAATTTATTTATATTTTATAATGTAAATTTTAAAACAAATCATCAAGTATGTCATAAAATTATTTCTAGATTATTACTTTTGCAAGTTAACGAAAATTTGTAGAATCATGAAAGTACATAAAATTGTTGAATTCTAAATGTCATACAAGTCATGTAGAATAGATTCCATGACATATATGAAAAAAAATATTATTATGTTATACCTAATATACAGGGTGACTCGGATCTAAATGTATATAACACCAGGAAATAGTGAACACATTGGAGGTTCCTAATAATCTACCTTTAGTATGTATATTATCACTCGTTAGTACAGGGTGTTTTTATAAGATTTGGCTCCTTTTTGTATTTGTCATATTTCTTTTAGTAACCGATATGAAATGTTTAAATTCGATGAAAGTATTTTCTATATCGATCGCATTAAAATAAAATAGCAACATCTTGTATGTCAGATTTTTAATAATAATAATGATATAACTACTTCTACTAAGGTAGATTATTAAGAGCCCCAATGTGTCCACTTGCCACATACCTGGTGACGTATATAAATTTAAATACGAAAAACAAAACAAAAAATATAAATACTTAGAATATGCATTTATTTTAAATAGGAGTATATTAATAGGTATACAGCACATTCTATTTTAGGGTTATTCTTGGTAAAATTTACAGTTTCCAAGTAATTGACCTTATGAATTGTTTTAATCTTATAATGGGTTAAGTAGTCAAAGTATATAATCAAATTGATAAATATAAATTTACCAGGTATTTTATTTTAATTTATCAACTACATTTTTTTATCTTACATTACTGATTAAGATGAAATTAAATAGGAATAACAATTATTGACGTAAAAATTATTTTCTAACTTGTAATTTCCCTTTGTAGTAGCACATCATTATAGAACTTTCATAATCTATTCTTCTTGACATTAAATATGGATGGCGGTTCTCAGGTTTACCTTTGTCCCGGCAGGTTACTCGCCTTCTTGCCGATAAAATGCTTCTTATTTATAAATTGATCTATTTATATCAATTTTCTAGTTCTCCAACTGTCAATAATATATATCTAAAATATAATATAAAGGATTAACTTGGTAAGGTAAAACACAATTTCAACAGTTGAGAATTAATAAGTAGAATTACAGTTACCATTTTTTTTTCACATTATCGAAATAAAAAGAGAATTTCTTATATTACTTTCAAGATCCTTTAATATGGGAATTTATTGAACGAATTGTATAAATTGCACATTTATGTTTCAAAGAAGTTGAATCAAATCACAGTTAAACTTTTATTAAAGTAAAAAATTTATGGTTATTGGAAATAGCGTGATTAATACAGACATAAATATTTTTGTTGATGATGAAAAATTAGAAATTATAGACTCTTTTAAATATTTGGGAGTAATTTTAGATTCTAAGTTAAAATTTGAATTACATTTTGAAAATCTGGTATCTAAAATTGGAAAAAAAATTAATTATTTAAAAAGAATTAGTCAAAATTTGAGTTTATTTTCACGAAAAACAATTTATAACACTATAATTTTACCTCATTTTTTATATTGTTTAACTATTTTATACACAGCAAATGATGGGGTCTTTAATAGACTCCAAGTTTTGCAAAATAAAGCTATGCGTATAATTTTAAATGTGGATAAATATACGAAAATAAATTTAATGTTAACGAAACTTCAGTGGTTAAATGTTAAAAATTTAATATTTCTTTTGATTTGTACTTTTATTTTTAAAATACAACATAACTTACTGCCTTCTCATTTGAAAGATTTTATAACTCAAAATTTTGAAAATCATAACTATTCAACCAAGTATAATAAAATTTTTTATCTAGGTAGGGTATCAAAACATTTGACATATAAATCGGTTTTCTATAAAGGATTAAGTGAATATAATAACTTGAATATTTTAATTAAATCAAAGACCTCTTTTTTTAGAATAGCATGTCATAAATAATACAATATATTCGTTTACCTTGTTTTTTGACGTTCCGTTCACATCCACACGTTGATATAATTATTAGGTGTCTCACTATATTGCATTAGCTAAATATCGGTACTTAATTTGACTTCTGTACTTGAAGTTATTCTTCGGATTTTTATTTCTTGAACCTAATGGAAAATACAGTTTAAGTAAGTAATATGTAATATATAAATTAGAGAAAATATGAACATTGGCAGTTAAAGTTAATGAATTATTTTCATTTTATATTCTGATCAATATTTTTTGTCTGTTTTATCAAAACATTTATTTGGCTCCATATTATTGATATTGTAATTAAATATTTTTAATAATTTATAATTATTAAAATGATGAACTATAATGTTACAATATTAAGTAATTGTTCACCTGATTTACTTACTTCGTTACCTATGTTACATTTTTATTGTTTCACCTTTTTTTACATTTGGTTTTTTTCTTGTAAATATACATAGATCTATATTTATTTCGGTACGAGCTGTAAAAAACTTTTGTTGTTTAATTTTAAACACAATATATTTGATTCATGATGCAAAAACTACCTACTTATTTAGTAATCATATAACTTATTATATTAATAAAATTAATAATACATATTCTTATTGTCAATCATATTTAATTATACATAATATGTGGTTTATTTCTTCTCATTTTAAATTTCAATTTCTTTTAACTATAAGATAAATAGAATATAACGATACTTATTTTAAACGCTAAAAACAATTTTATAATTAAAAATGTATAGTAAAACGTTTTGATTTAAAAAAGGTTAATATTAATTTGAAATTTAATAGTTACATAATTTAAATTAAAGAAGCCATGCACATTCTATGTACAGTCGTGCTTAAGTTTACACATATATGATATGTGATAAACTGACCCCTACCAAAGTAGCCGGTTGAGAGAATGTCCGAAATAGTTAATAAAAAGATAATTTAATAATTAATTATTACAATAATACATATTTCTGACAATCTCTTGGGGATTGGCTATACTAATTACTTTAAATATTAATTTAAACAAATATGAACAATATTCGGAAACGACTTCAAAAACACAATAATTAGGTATTATAAAAACAGATTACAATATTATTAATTCTATAGCTAGGTAATATATAATTTGGCTGTACTTTTTAACATTTCAATCACTTTAAAGTTTTGATGATTAAATGAATCGACCATATTTTGATATACGATTCTTACACTGGGAGAAAATAATAAAAATGTCAATTAATAACGACTGCTTCACTGACAGGAATCTAAAAAACACAAGTATATTATAAAATCTGATTTCCAAATAAGTTATTTTTTTTTATGTCATACCAGTTTATTATTGTGTTTTTATACCTTAGATACCATCTACATAATGGATTACTTTATGCCGTGCGGGCATAAAATACACATTATGGTCCGCGCGGGCATTAAGTGTGCATCTTGTTTCATTTTTGATTTTTGACACATTGAACATTTTAATAATGTCAAGGTAATGTCGCAGGTAAAAATAAAAAATTGGTAAATCAAATTAAGTTAAAAAAAAATGTATTATTTAAAACGAACTGGTATGACATAAAATTTTGTATGTGTATGGGTACTTATGGATATATACCTTCGGGCGACTTACGAACCCTCTTGACTTTGAAAGACTGTCGCCCTCAGGGCATAATCATCTACTTAGTACCCTTTATACATAAATAACTATTATTTACATTACTATTAGATATTAGTTTAGACATCAAATCGTTGTTTGTCATTTACTGTTCTTGTATAATACGTTTTTTGTAGTTTTAGCAAGGTAGCAGTTTAACTGTGGTATTTATCTAAAATATAATGTAAAATATATTTATTATTATTATTTTTATAAACAAAATAGTTTGAATTAATTATTTACTATATTAATTGAAACTGTCTATAATAATTCCGACATATTTAATAGATTATACAGCAATAATATACAGTAGACGTAGAACATTAGACATAGACATTGAAAGACATTTTCAAATAACATGTAATAATTCTCTTTCGATTTACTTTTAATTTTTTTAATCCGTAATTTATCACATATCATAAATAGGGGGAGGGGGGGGGGAGGAAGGTTTCTATAATGTTTACTTACAATATTTTTTTTTTGTTTCTCTATACTCCATTAACTTCTGTGTGCTTAAACAATCATCCATTTCCATATTTCATATATACTGTTTTCCTTATTCAATGATTATACTGCTTGGAATTTTATTTATTGAATCTAAAAAAAACAATTTAAATAATATAAAATTTAACCAAAAATATTAGTATTTGAGTTATAAGTGAAATATTGGCTATTTCGTGTTTTGCTTTATTAAAAAGTCAACCAAATATCGGCTCGCAGTTGAAAAACCAAAAAGTTAATAAATAGGGTTAAAATTGTTGTCGTTTGAAAAGTATATTATTTGGTCAATTAAATTATATTATGGGAAAGAAAAAAAAACTAAAAGTCTTTTTCCACAAAGTTTAATAGAATAAAATTTTCTAGGTGGTCTTTACATGTTTCGAACGTAGAAATGTTCATCATTAGGAGTTAAAGACATTTTCAAATACCATGTAATAATTCTCTTTCGATTTACTTTTAATTTTTTTAATCCGTAATTTATCACATATCATAAATACGGGGAGGGGGGGAGGAAGTTTTCTATAGTGTTTACTTACAATATTATTTTTTTTTGTTTCTCTATACTCCATCAACTTCTGTGTGCTTAAACAATCATCCATTTCCATATTTCATATATACTGTTTTCCTTATTCAATGATTATACTGCTTGGAATTTTATTTATTGAATCTAAAAAAAACAAAATAATATAAAATTTAACCAAAAATATTAGTATTTGAGTTATAAGTGAAATATTGATTATTTCGTGTTTTGCTTTATTAAAAAGGCAACCAAATATCGGCCCGCAGTTGAAAAACCGAAAAGCTAATAGTTATTTCGGTTAAAATTATTTTAAAAGTATAATTATTTGGTCAATTAAATTATATTATTGGAAAGAAAACAAAACTGAGTCTTTTTTCACAAAGTTTAATAGAATAAAATTCTCTAGGGGTCTTCACATGTTACGAACGTAGAAACGTTCATCATTAGGAATAAGAGACATTTTCAAGTAACATGTAATAATTCTCTTTTGATTAACTTTTAATTTTTTTAATCCGTAATTTATCACATATCATAAATAGGGGGAGGGGGGGAGGAAGGTTTCTATAATGTTTACTTACAATATTTTTTTTTATTTCTCTATACTCCATTAACTTCTGTGTGCTTAAACAATCATCAATTTTCATATTTCATATATACTGTTTTCCTTATTCAATGATTATACTGCTTGGAATTTTATTTATTGAATCTAAAAAAAAAACAATTTAAATGATATAAAATTTAACCAAAAATATTAGTATTTGAGTTATAAGTGAAATATTGGCTATTTCGTGTTTTGCTTTATTAAAAAGTCAACCAAATATCGGCTCGCAGTTGAAAACCCAAAACGTTAATAAATAGGGTTAAAATTGTTGTCGTTTTAAAAGTATATTATTTGGTCAATTAAATTAAATTATGGGAAAGAAAAAAAAACTAAAAGTCTTTTTCCACAAAGTTTAATAGAATAAAATTTTCTAGGTGGTCTTTACATGTTTCGGACGTAGAAATGTTCATCATCAGGAGTTAAAGATATTTTCAAATACCATGTAATAATTCTCTTGCGATTTACTTTTAATTTTTTTTAATCCGTAATTTATCACATCTTATTATAAATAGGGGGGGGGGGGAGGTGTTCCATAATGTTTACTTACAATATTACATTTTTTTTTCTCTATATCCCATTAACTTCTGTGTGCTCACACAATCATCCATTTCCATCTTTTATAAGTGTTATACTGATTTCCCATTTCAATAATTTTCCTTTGAATTAAGATTGTCGATTGGAAATGAAATTCAATTTATCGATTTATAATCGATGTTTTTTGATATTTAAATATTCTGTTTGGAATTTTATTGTTTGACCTAATAAAAAGCAATCTAAGTAATTTTAACGAAAAATATTAGTATTTATAAGTTATCTAATATGACATACCCTTATTGGTAATTCTATGTGAATTTAATTTTTGCCTATTCCATTTTTCATCTGCTTAAATTTATATTAGGTTTCTAAATAATGCAATTATACAATAATAATAAAACTCTCAAAATATATAATACAACAATAATTATTGTATACATTAATATTTAACGAAATTTCGTGAGTAAATAAAGGTAACCGTTTCCATTAAATTGTTTAAATAGAAATTATTGAGAAAAAGGTAATAAAATAATGAGATTAATATCAGTCATTAATAATTAGGTTAATAATAACAACAAAACTCAGGAAATTTTACTAAATAAATTAAAAATAAATGTTATACTGATTTCCCAGTTCAATAATTTTCCTTTGAATTAAAATTGTCGATTGGAAATGAAATTCAATTTATCGATTTATAATCGATGTTTTTTGATATTTAAATATTCTGTTTGGAATTTTATTGTTTGGCCTAATAAAAAGCAATCTAAGTAATATAAAATTTAACGAAAAATATTAGTATTTATAAGTTATCTAATATGGCATACCCTTATTGGTAATTCTATGTGAATTTAATTTTTGCCTATTCCATTTTTCATCTGCTTAAATTTATATTAGGTTTCTAAATAATGCAATTATACAATAATAATAAAACTCTCAAAATATATAATAGGTATAACGATAATTATTGTATACATTAATATTTAACGAAATTTCGTGAGTAAATAAAGGTAACCGTTTCCATTAAGTTGTTTAAATAGAAATTATTGAGAAAAAGGTAATAAAATAACTTTGAGATTAATATCAGTCATTAATAATTAGGTTAATAATAACAACAAAACTCAGGAAATTTTACTAAATAAATTAAAAATTACTATAGTTTTAATATTACTACATATTAAAGAAAAAGTTTTTATAACAAAAAATTCACGTTGTGTAAAACTAAAAATTTCTTGTCGAATAAACTTAACTTAATCTGCGAAACTGGTCATAGTCAGATAGAGTCAATTTATTTAAATTTTAACGATAATTTTTCTTTTTATATAATAATATTAAAATTTTAATAACGAATTTGTTCATATTTGCTTTTACATGTTACCAAATAACTAATTTTAAATAGGTTTATAATTGTTTTAAAAAAAGATAATTACTATTCATAGATAAGGGTTTCAGAGCCACTAAACCAAATTCCAATTTTTCGTTAATGTCATATTAAATATTAGTATTTATTCTAATAATATATTATGTATAAACACAATCTATTACTATTAAGTAAATATTTCCGGTAAAAATCTCAGTTTTTTAACATTGAACAAAAAAAATCAAAATATTAATGTCTTAAAATGTGCCATGGTATATTTGTATAATTTTATTAATAACAAAAGAATTAGGTTCAGCATTTAATATGTTGGAAATGGTTCATAAACAGTAATTTGATAATGTTACGGTTTAATTAGTAAATTTAAGGACATGTGAAAAATATCCGGAAAATTATACGAGCAACTTATTTGCTCGAATATTGAAATTGAAAATAGAACTTAAAATCAATAGTTACTTAATAGATATTTATATCATAAGGATCATAATAACGATCATTATGGTACTAGCCGTGAGTATTATTGGACAAGGCGTCAGCCAAGTCTAATAACACGGCGTGTACCATAATGATTGTTTATGATCCGAATTTCATGCAATATTTTATATTCCGACGATTTTTGTGTTTTTTTTTTATGAATTTTAAGTTTTTGTTAGTAAACTAATAGCTTCATTTTAATAAAACCAGGTAACTATAGAAATATTTGTTTGTATTGTCATTGTTAGAATTTTTTCATTATAGTACTCAGTCCTATAATGAAATCATTATAGTATTCAGTCCTATATATAATTTTTCATTATAGTATTCAGTCCTATAATGAATCATTATAGTACTCAGTCCTATAAAGTATGTCATTTTGACACTGAAAATGAAATCCATATAATATCATTATGACACGTCGGAATATAAAAATTATTATATTGTTATGTTGATTTTTAAAATATCATAACAAAATAAAATTTATTTTGTATTCTAATAATGTACCAATGGTGAAAGTGGTTAAAAATAATTACTAAATTATACGTATAACATTTTTCATTATTTACGATAAATAAATTTCGTTTGTTATTTTAATTTATCCTTTATGATGATAAATATGTTTATAAATAATAATATATTTATTAATTGAATCAATATAAAAGTTTAAAATGTATTTAATTTATCAAATTACTGTTTATCTGTTACTACTGAAACCCTACCAAATCACATTTATTCCAATTCAACATTCATACTGATTATATCTTCCTCAGAAATTTGATACTTTGAACTATTTAAAGTATTCATTCGGGGGAAATGGCATCCTTTTAGAATGTTATTTCAATACAGAATCAGTTGTTACCTCCAAAATATACATATTTGCATATATATATTTATAGCTATTAAATAGCTATACTTAGCTTGGCTCATTCCGAATTGTTAACGGAAATCAGGGTATGTATTATTTAATTAAGTCAAATAAAAATTATTACCAATATAATTAATTTTAATTATATCTCCATTACAATACATAAATATTAATTAAATATAATATTTTATATTTAAATAATATTTAAAGTTGATTCTGGTCAAATATGAAATACACTTTTGTATTTGTATTGAAATCAAATACCATGTACAATTGTAATAAATTAGTAAATATGATGCAAAAAGTTTTAAACCGTACCTGATTTCCGGGTGTAATCCAGAAAAGATTATTATGGTAGGAATTTACATAATGATATATTTAATTGAGAACCTTTATTCTTTTAAACAAGACATATTACTCTGTCTCCGAATTTTTAGAGGATACATTTTAATTCTAGTATTTTTTTGTTTGTAATCTGCTTTGTAAACATTTTGCTATTTGATTTTTAATAAAGCTGTGTTTGAGTCGGGGTTTGAGTATACGTATAGAAAAGTTGTCTGTTCCTCTTTGTTCTTTGTTTTATGTAACTTGTTTTATATTTTTTTATATGACTTATTTAGTCTAGTATAAGTACTTTTTCGACATTAACTTGTACATACTTAATTTTACATTAATGGCTTTGTTAATGAAAAAGAAATTTTTTATAATAAAGCGTTTTTTGATTTGATTTGATTTAATCATCTAATAATATTAATAAATTTATTGAAATAAACTTGTAAATTAATGTTCTTGTTCCATAATTACTTTTCCAATAGCTCGCTAACCTTTTTCAACTCTGATAAACTTCATTAGAGTTTAGAGTATTCCGAAGATTGCGGAGGAATGTAAGAGTGGCAATCTTCGGCGGCGGTGTCTACACCGAACGGCCAGGCTTCCACAGAGATCTTTCTATTACATAAAATGTATATTTTATGTACTTAGTCCATACACTTATTACAATAATTATTAACAATAAATATTAATAATAAACGACTTTTATTCATAAAATTAAATGAATACAATTAGGCGATATTTAGCCAGTAGCCAGTAATATTCTTATTATACGTAATAGTGTAAACTCTAGTACTGCTAAGATTTTTATTATACAACTGATATTTACTTAATGACTGTATAGTATAAATAATCTGAGGAAAGGATATAATAATAATAATAATAATTGACATGCCAAACATTATTGTGGGCGTGTTTTTAACAATTAATTTCTCTTGAATTACTAAAACATTTGATTAACGTTTAAATTTCCCCTACTTGTAAGGTATTGTTGGTGGAATTTTTTTAAGTGGTTACTCATTAGGATATGGTTTAGCCAATTTTCTCTAATAGTATGACTGTGACATTGGTTAATGAGCGATCAAACCGTGTCCGTTTCATTTGGCTGTCGTTAAATTCCCACCATTCGGCATTATATCTTATATTGCTTATATAATGACCACTATTTACATTATTGGAACTGTCCGATATATGTATTATGACCGCCTTCACTTGAAACACAATATCATCGATTACGACTAAATCTTCATCGAAACGATCGAATTTAGTTGTAATTTTATATGGAACCCCGTTTTCGTCTGCCTGGATCCTTTGCAAATTAATAACGATATAATCGGACACAGTAAGTAATTTTGGTTTTGTTGTACAATTACTTTGACACATGGGACATTGCTGATCGGTGATTCGTGGACCATACATGATGGAGAAATCAATGATCGGGGGTGGATTTGCGGGAAAATACAAAGTACACGATTTAGCGTTATTCATTTCATGTCCTATGACGTTAGCGTCACAATTGGGACAAGTTATAAAGTCGGGTATATACGAAAAATAGAAATATCCAAGAAACGGTTCGTCTCTTAACTTGGCAAATAGCGCCAATAGGAATAAATGGGCATCGTTTTGCTCCCTATCACGATATTCGTCACCGACAATTTGACGCAACTCTAAACAATTGCTGGTCGTACGAGTCAAAATATTATGTAGAGACTTTTTAATTTTATCTGCGTCAGAAATGGGGGGATTATTGTAGTTTTCCATGCAAGGACGAATTTCTAAAACTGACAATAAACACTGCACAGCTGTGTTGGCATAACAACTTACCCCATCTGTATTGTGCAAACCGAATTTTTGATTAATATCAACGGACAAGTTTATAGTTTGACCGTTTTCATCGCCATCCCATATTATAAGGGAATCATCGTCGGACATAACTATACTGGTGTCATCTTGATCGGAAGATTGAAGAATATTACCGGCCAACGTGTCGGCCAATTGAACCTGTATTTTATCCAAGTCGAACCTAGCCGATTGTTGTTTTTGTCGTTTGTTATCTGTAAAACCTAAGTTTGCAACATTAGTTTGATATAAATTAAAAGCAATCGCACTGTGATGACTATAGACGGTAGGATATATATGGGCTTTTATTTGTTTGACATTGGAAAAGCACCAGTCGATGTGACTTCCTGCTCTGGTGGTAGATAATTTATTATCTACTTGAGAAGTAAATTGTTTAGAAATTAAATATTTAGTTAAACAATTTTCGGTACTTACAGACAAGTCTTGATTAAAATCTCCCACGATAACGGTCGGAAGATTGTCGATTACAAGTTCTTGCAAACAATTTAAAGCTTCACCAATTGGCAATTTTGGAGGAATATAAACTACAATTATACAAATATTATCGCAAGTAAATGTAATCGCCTGAAACGTAAAGTAAGAAACAGTTTTTAAATATTTCCTAACATTTGTGCAAGCATTAGCGTTATCGGTGGTATTTCGGTAGCATGAAATGCCGTACGGTTTTCTATGCGTTTCGTTGCATATTTTAGCGAAACATTCGAAATTATCAAATTCGATGGCGTCCATTTCGTTTAGCCACGTTTCTACAAATATCAAAATGTCCGCCTTAATAAATATAGGATTGTTTTTAATTAAAGGATAATGTTTAACAAGACTTTGAACATTGTGATATATTACAGTTTGTTTATTTTCCGATTCAACGTACTGCACTTTAAACGTATTTTGAAGTGACCTATTTTTTTGCAAATTTTTCAATTCGTTAGCGCTTTTATCCTTTTCGGTTGGTTTTTTAGGCGGAATAAACTTACCAAATATGTAGAGCCCGTCGAGACTAGTGGCTCGACTACAAGCCACGTACACCGAACTTCTAGTATTACCTGGTTTAAGGTGTACGGCCACATTTTGATAAGTGGCACCTTGACTCTTGTGAATGGTAATTCCTTCGCTTATTTGCAAGGGAAATTGTGATCGTTCTACCATCACGTTGCTGCCTCTTTTTACTTGTACGGCTTTGGCACACTTTTCTATAGGCGTCCACGTAGTAGGAATGCCGTTTCTCGTCATGTAAGTGTCGTGCTTAAGTCGGCTAGCTTTGCCCGATCTAGGATCGAAAAATGCTATCCAACAGCGTTTGACTTCTTTAACGTCGTCATAGTCGAGTTGCATCAAGAGACCAGTGGCGCCGTTGACAATTCCATCGGCATTATCGATATTGACGCAAACCATGTATTTAGCGCCGATTTGTAATTTTAAACTAACCATCAATCCATAGCATTCGGATTTTTTAAGGTTTTGTGCCACCTTTAGAAATTGCTGTTTGAGTATTTCACTACAGCTACCCTTGATAGTATCGATGGCTGTACTGATGGCATACTCGGTATCTAATGTCGCCAGCTTAGATTCGTTTAAAATGTCCACTTCATTATTGCTTCTAAACAAATGAATAGTATTTTCGGGCAAATTTTCTTCATCCGATACCTCTCGACTCTTCATTAATTTTATATCGGCCGCGGTCATTACACCGTTCGCCATATGGTTTAATGCGGCGGCAAAGAGTTTATCGTTTCTTTGTCTCATTATTTCCGTCAATTCGAAATAGTCAAATTTATCCCACAGATGAGAACCACATATTGCGTGATACGGATTGTCTTTTAGAGGTTCGAAAATCCATTTATCTCCTACGGGTGGTAATTGACGTAGATCGCCAAACAGCAATACAGATATTCCACCAAATTCGTCTTTGGACCTAAATAATTGCTGTAATCTCTTATTGATATGATCTAACATTCTACAGCCGACCATTGAATATTCGTCTATGATAATGAGTTTTAATTCACACAATTTTGCGTAAATCGAGTTTAGTGTGTCGTGACTTAGCGGTATTAACTCTTCATTGCTTCGGTTAACCGGCAGACATAGTGCGGAATGCAAAGTAGATCCTTCAACAGCGAATGCCGCTTTCCCTGTAGGTGCGGTTATTAGTACCTTGATGGTATCGGGGTCGTTACCAGGCACGGAGTTGTAGTATCTCAGCAAAGTCTGATAGATCATTGAAATTGTTAAGCTTTTGCCCACCCCGGCGCCTCCGCCAATTATACTGTAACACGTTTCTTGGCTGGTTATACAGTTCAGTATGTGATTTAAATATTCGTATTGTTTGAAATTAAGTGACGCAATCAATTCGGCATATTTATCATCTGATATTTGAAATGGAGTGGGATACGTTCTCGTTACGGTATCATTGGATTGATTATCTATGATATCGAACGCATCAAACTCGGGGTCGTTTATTGCGTAAGGAAAGAATTCGTTGTCCACGTCGCCTATTAGATTATCGATTATTTGTCCCTCGCGTTGCTCTACTAGTTGCAAAGCGTCGTCTAATATTTTACTATCTAAAAGGTCGAATTTGACTCTGTTCGATCGGATAGTGTCAATGTGTGCAGAATAAAACAGCTGTTGATCGACGTCGACAATTTCGTCGACTTCATTGCGAAATGGCACATAAAGCATCAATTGTTCTCGATAAAAGTTAATGGGATCCTGTTGTAAGCCGTAACGACAATACGAAATTATATTCGCATGAACTTTGAAGTGTATCGTTCCGCTATCGTCCTTTAATTTTTTGTCAGTTTTGGGGTTTGTGGCAGTCGATCTGAATACCCAATGAGCAGCGAATTCCGCAAGACATGTGTTTTCTAAATCATCAGGTCGTTGTATGTAATGCTCGATTAGGCCAGCTTCGTAAATATTTTTATTGTCGGGATTTAAAGTTTTTAAAATTTTAAAGCTCTTCAACATTCGTACCCTCTGAGTTATTGGCTTTGTATTTATGTATATGGATCCTGTACACGTCTGATAGAGTGGTAATCTGAGTACGTTATAAGCGGCTTCTTGTGCGGAAATTTCCGAAGCGTTCAGAAATACACCGGCAATTTTTTTCAGTTGTTCCTTCAATTGTAAGTTGCCTTTTTTTATTTCATTCACCGCTTCTTTTAATAATCCGGAAATGCCACGTTCGGACTTGTTTATATAAGATACGATATATTTACAGCAAGCGTACGGATCCAATATGTATTGAATGTCCATGTTCGATCGTTGCATGGAAAATATTTCCTCGTTGAAATGATTTACGAAACATTCATTCGGGGCTCTCTTTATATACATTGTCGATTTTTTAATGCAATATCGTATTATGAGCAAATATTCTTCCTTTGTCAGTTGTAACTTATCGAGAAACGCTTCAAAGGTCATATCATTATTTTTATTTAATATTTCCATTATGACCAAGTATTTGTTCTTGTGTTTTTCTAAAAGCTTTTCATCCTTGGTTTCAATCGGTTCCAATATTGTTGTGAAATCCATCGGTAAGTATGGTATGCCGTACCGACAAAGATATTTACCCCTAACTTCTCTTCTACACGATTTTGAGTGAATGTGTATATTGTACTTGATAATATCTTGCACACTTACCAGCGTCTTGTCGCAAGTAATGAACTTATCGGCAAAGCGAGAACATATTTCTCCGCTTTCCGAGTTGTTTGAATCGTAAACGGGAGCGTCTTTCAACCATAGTAAAGCGTGAATGTGGGGCGAGCCACGATGTTGAAACTCTACTCTGTAATAGTGATGTTCAATGGGATTTGTTTTAAATGTTCCCTCATCGCTCTTCAGGTGTTTAAATAATAGCCTAAACCTGTGATCGAAATATCTAGCACAAGTTATTGGATCAGCCCTAAAAAGAGAAAAAAACTAAATCAATCTTACTAGTTATATTGATAATAATAAAGTAACCTGTATTAATTATCGTGTATAGATAATCCATTTTAAAAATGAAAACAAATTATATCGATTTAGTTGAGTAGAATAGAGGTCGATATACAGTGTCACCAGTAAAGTTCGCATCATATGAAATTTTTTTTTTATTAGTAGCTTTATTCGAAATTTGACTTTGGCATCAAGTTCTGCTTCGATCGAGATGAAAATTAAGCAAAAAAATAGTAGTCACGTGATTCACATCATCTGTCAAATTTTAATTTTTTCCAAAAAATAATTCAAAATTTGGGTTATTTCTGAAAATATCGAAAAAAGTTTTTTTAAATGCAGTTTCTAGCTCACATGCAAAATCTCAGCTGCATAAAATAATTTTGATTTCTTATTTATATTTTGTAAATTGCACCACTTCTCAAAATAAGACTCAACGCAACCTACATAAAACATCTCAGTTTTGACAAGGCTTTATTTCAGATACATTTTCTTTAAAGTAGCGCCATATTAAATGTGTGTTTTTCTACAAAATCACAATTGGGCATTAAAATTTGGTCGCATGTGATGCAAAGTTTATTTGTTTTTGACTCTGTATGAGCTAACTTCATAAAATAAGTATTTTTGAAAACGTAGTTTGTGTCTGAAAGTAATACACCCTAATATTAAAACAAAAAAGAACACAGTGTCATCAGTAAAGTGTTCATTAAGTGGAAAATAAATTTTAGTGATGGGTAAAAATTCAAAATTATCTTATGCAGGTTAAATTTTGCACGTTGGCTAGAAACTGCATTTAAAAAACCTTTCCAGCTTTGAAATATGTTTTGGAAAATTTGACAGATAATGCGAATCACGTGACTAGTATTTTTTTGCTTTATTTTCATCTCGATCGAAGCAGAACTTGATGCCAGTCAAATTTTGAATAAAGCTACTAATAAAAAAAAATCCTATATGATGCGGACTTTACTGGTGACACTGTATAATCATTGAAAACATTTTTTGGAAAATATTAAAAATTAATTAATAAAAATGAAATTTGACAAAATTTTGAAAGATTACCACTTTTTAATAATAACTATGGATAAATTATACTACAAAACCTAATAATAGGTACGAAGAAAATATGCCAAATGCTGTTTTAACATTTTTTTTTAAATTGCCAAAAATTTCAAATTTTTCACTTATTTAATATAATAATAATAAACTTGAAAAAACAAAGCGAAATAGGTTATAAGTTGGCAATAAATTGAACGACGAAACGAACCTTAAGATTAAAGAACTGAAATAAGTAATTTTGAAGTATGCATAGTCCTCTAGATAAAACAATAAACTTGGAAAAAAAAAATTTCTTGGTGGCAAAAAATGACACATCGTTATATTTAGAATGTCATATGGAGTCAATAAAAGGAAAAATATACTAGGTGTCCCATTTAAAAATTGAAAGTTTATGTCACTTCTGGTTAAACCGGAAGTTCTATAATGTTGAGTCACCTGTCAAAAAATGCAGTTTTATGTAGTTTACAAATTCCCCAAATTTTATTCCATTATCTTGAAATACAAAAAAGTTAGAGAGGCGAACCACCTTCGGTGGACACCCGGTACTTAACTGGTAAAACTTTTAAATATATAAAAATAATATATAATTTTCGATTTAAATATTGGATGATTGTTAAAATATACTCTTATTTGAAAAGAGTATTTAATCTTCAACAACCACTGTACTATATTTTGTTTTTAAGAATAAATCAAAGTCAATAGAAAATAGAATTAGTCATATAAGATTTAAACATTATAGTAGATATACAGTATGTATAAAATTATGACTATAAAAGGAGTTGATTGAGAATCATAAATCATGAAATTTTATGTAATATTGCACAATGTTTATAAATATTTTGTTTGCACATACCTAATCAATCGAACTCTATCAACGTAAGAGAGTTCCAAGGCTTCCTCCTCGCTAATTATTTTATCATCTAATAATTTGACCAGAATCACAAGTAGTTCTGGCCATCTACTTTCGGCTGCTGATATAGTCAGGAATATTGTGGGAATATTAAATTGACGAATCATAGCCATCAATTTACGCTTTTCCTGACTCCAATACGCGGGCGAGCCTTTTATCTGCCTTAAAAACATATATCCAGCATCGGTCTTAATCAAATTATCTATCTCATTAGGCTTTAATAATTGACCAGCAGTATAATCTCCTTGTTGATTTACCTTCATTCTTAATGCAATGGTCACAGCACGAACAAGTAAGATTAATTGTAATTTCTTAGACATATACAATAAGAAATCTGTGCGGGCAAAACGTCTATCCACGTTTTGGGCCTGAACTTTGGCTTGATCAAAGTAGGTAAACGAGTCAGATATATTTTTCTTTTGACCGCAGAATATGGTTGGAAATGATAGTTCTTCCGCATATTTATCCATCATAATATGTATGGGTCTATTTTTTGCGGCGGGTGCAAAACAGATATTATCCAATTCTTCACTATCTAATAGCGTCTGTTGCCCACCTGGATTAATGGGTTCTGGATCTTCAATTAAATTTTCATCTGCCCATATATCATCATTGTTTTTATCATTTTCGGGAGGAAGAAAAACCGTAGGTACATCATTTTGGATAGGATTATTCGGTTTTGGTGATATAGACAATATATCAAAAGCATTAGTAATGTTTTCTTCACCAATTTCTTTATCGAATTTTTCTCGAAGCTCTTTTAAATATTTATCTAAACCGACGTTTTCCAAATCCACAAAATCTTCTAGTTTCTTTAATTTTTCCCAATCTAAAAATATTATTGGATGTAAGAAACTATAAAATACAAACTTTATGGAATATACACCTAGGTATAAATAATATTTCGAAAATTAATATACAGTGTGTCCAAAAAAGTATGTAACATATGGAAAACTTCTTTAATACCAATTTATCATAAAATTTTATTCTTGATAAAAGTTGGTGCATGCCTTAAAACTATAAATGCATATTTTATATTTCACCTGCGGCTAATAGTAAGGGAACAAATGCCATTTTTTCGAAATGGCCTTAAGAGTAAAGTACCTTAATTAGTTCAAATACAGCAAAATTTTATATGGAAATGTTTTTACAAATAAAAACTTAACTAAACATACGAAATTTGAGTTGTGCCTCCATTTTTTATTTTTTTTTCTAAATATCTATGTTCCCCTAAACGGTACGCCTCTGGTCGATTTTTGATTTACGCGATTTTAATATATTAATCAAATACCTTAATCATGTGTTTATTATAAAAATGTATTAAGTAGTTGCAAACCTATTAAAACTTTTCAATGATACGGGTGGGTTTAGATATTAGCGTGTTGCACGCATATTTTAACACATGTTAGTCAGCTTGGGTTCTAATAAAAATGATAACAGAATTCAAGTCTATTTATACGAGAGGAAATAATTAATAATTTATTTGTCATTTTCACCTAGTACGGTCAAGTCCAGTCTTAGAGCAATTTAGAAAAAATGGCATTTTCTCCCTTACTATTAGCCGCAGATGAAATATAAAATATGCGTTTATAATTTTAAGGCATGCACCAACTTTTATCAAGAATAAAATTTTCTAAGAAATCGGCAATAAAAATTTTTCCCATATGTTGCATACTTTTTTGGACACATTGTATATAATATGTACTTATTATATTATTTTTTTTTACAAAAATAAATTTAAAATTAAAAAAAACTGTCAAACAATTAAATTCAATAAGCATCACAATATATAAAAATTCATTTATAAGCTTTGAAATAATTTATTAAAATTAGCAAGCACTACTGGTTTAGTTTGATTTCATTTATTATTATTATTATTATTATTACTTAATAGTATTGTAGTTTATAAAGGTGAAAATAATTATTATTACTTAATTGCAATTTAAACCTTATCGTTATTATTTTGACTCTGCAATACTGATTCGACTAATAATATTTCACAGTTTATTGTTATATAAAAATATAACTTAATCAATACTATAAATTAGTTTTAACTTCGTTATTTTCAAATACATTACTTCAATCGTGTTCCTATTAGGAAAACATATGACATAAAATAAATTATGATAATAAACCAAGTACATTTTCATAATTTATTTCATAACTTATTTGCATATGATTTGATGTTTCACTTGCCGTTTTTAATAAAAATAATAATTATTTTTTTATTCTTTAAAAAAACTAAATATGCATTCTGAAGTTACGTTTTTACATATTATTAATATCATTTTGCAAATATTAAGTAAAATTCAAACAGTACCTTGTTTCATTTTGCCAGGGTCTTGTGGAACATTATTTCTCGTCGATTGGGAAATACTTTTAATGATATTTTCTTGCCAATTGTCATCCTTTTTGACATTATATTCCTTATACAAAGATTGATTCAATAAATAGTCCAGGGCTTTCAATACCACCGCTGGCCTAATCGTTTCGTGATGGTAGGCTCGTTCATACTCCATTCTCCTCATCAATTTCATTTGAATCGTTTGGGTTTCATCAAGGTTCCTTGGTAAAACATCTGTTATCGTATCTATATTTAAAGGTACATTGACAATTTGACCTTTAATGGAGCATTGCTGATTGAATCCAGTACTCGTGATCGTCATGTACGGAATACGTAACGATACAAGTCTTTCTTCTAAAATGGTCAAGTTTTTTAACTCATTTGGTATTTTATACACGATATCGTAGTTACTGGCGCAATACTTTGGAATCTTTTTATTTCTGGCTATAAAAGCCGCACATGAACTACAGCAAACATTCGATGATCCATTATTAAAGATGGCGTTACAAAACTGAAGCCCCAATTCTTCTTCCAGTTTTTGACGGTTTAGTTTTGTACAAGAAGTACTAAACCACAATCTCTTGCAACAAGCACAGACTATGTCTGGTCCTAAAAATAATTTAAACAAAATTAAATACTATTAACTTTAATTTATTTTAAAAAAAAACTCTACAAATAAATATATTTTTGTTTACTAGAAATAATTAGGTATGCGTTTTTAAGCTAACCTGTTCAAGATTATTCATTAATTTAAGTATATCAATTATATTAATTAAAATGTAGTAATTTTAATTTTTGATTTGTTATAATATGAAACTAAAACTTCTAACGGTAATACTCTGTTTATAATCGTTTTTATTTTTAATTTCTAATCATTGCTAATTTGAGAAATGTAAATATGAAAGAACGTTGTAAATATAGTAACAATAATTTTTTAACGCCGTAAATAATAATAATAAATAGTAATTATGTAAAAATATTATTAAAAAATTACCTGCTCGGATGGCCTGTCTAAACTTCTCAAATGAATTAGATCCTATTTTTATTTTCTTATTGAGATTGCTAACAGGGTCAGTATTTTTCCTTTTATTAGCAATTCTTTCTTTATTTTTCTCCAGTTCTTTTCGTACGTATTCGGGTTGTGTTCTTTTTCTAGCAATCGCTTCATTACAACTTTGTTTAGCTTCTTCATAAAATTTAGGATTTTGGGAAAACATATCTTTGCGTTTTTGTACGATTTTTTCTTTTTCATCATTATAATATATAGGATCTATTCGTTTCAAAGATTTGGCTTGTTTTTCCATTTCTAGAAACTCAGGATCCTGGCGTTTTGTTGCTTTTTTAGTCCTTTCCATTTCCAAATATTTAGGGTCCTGGCGTTTGGACGCTATTTTAGCTTTTTCTGATTCCAAATACTTAGGATCCTGGCGTTTGGACGCTATTTTAGCTTTTTCTGATTCCAAATACTTAGGATCCTGGCGTTTGGACGCTATTTTAGCTTTTTCTGATTCCAAATACTTAGGATCCTGGCGTTTGGACGCTATTTTAGCTTTTTCTGATTCCAAATACTTAGGATCCTGGCGTTTGGACGCTATTTTAGCTTTTTCTGATTCCAAATACTTAGGATCCTGGCGTTTGGACGCTATTTTAGATTTTTCTGATTCCAAATATTCTGGATCTTTTCGAGCAATAGCTTTTTTAATTTTATTTTTTTCTTTCTTCTCTGAACTAAGTTTGTCAGCTTGTTCTTTGCGCTTTTGTTGTTGTAATTTGTTTTTTTTTGCATCTGATTGCTTTTTTGTACGTGGCATTTTTTACTAAAAGTAATATAAGAAAAACTTGAAAAAGTTATTCTACTTGGCAAATTGGAGTAAAGAAGTCATGTAACAAAAAAAATCTAAATCTCAATATTTTTCAAGTTACACTTCTTCAAAACTAAAAACATTGTATTTATGGGGTTAACTTAGACTAGACTAAAATAATTCACATGGTCCAATTTTGAGTTTTTTTGAAGGCGATTAAGTTTATTCTGCTCAAGTAAGAATAATTTCGTCGAACAATAATTCAGATGTTTTAACACCAAAGTATTATAGATAATCCGTTTTGTCAATCAAGTCAAACATTCACTATATAAATTCATACAAATAACGGACCTCATTATAATATTATTAGTGTAATTGCTGGAATTAAAACTTCAATCTATTAAAATTCCCAAGCATTTTAAATTTCCGAGCATATTCTCCAACATCGCTGTTAATTTTAATTTGACAGTTTATAAGTAAAAATTCTGACTATATTTCTTAAGAGATCGTCCACTGTACAAAAATGTGCAATAATAATTGCATTTTTTTTTCTAAATTTTGCGTAATGTAGAGTAATGCAGATTATTGCAAAGAATATGGCACTGTTTTTCTGTACAAGACATTACGCTTATGGCATTTGCATTATATTACGCGATATAACTTTGAAGCGTTGATTTTTACAAAATACATATTGCTATTATCTCTTAATAATGCAACATAAAGGAAAATACCTATTT
The DNA here is from genome assembly GCA_963969555.1 of Polydrusus pterygomalis. NCBI lineage: Eukaryota > Metazoa > Arthropoda > Insecta > Coleoptera > Curculionidae > Polydrusus > Polydrusus pterygomalis. The sequence continues at coordinate 87,010,160 of OZ018378.1, forward strand.
ATTTATTTATTTATTTGATCGTATCTATTACGCTCCCTAGCGGACATCTTATGAATTTGAAAATATTATTCAGTGATTTCTCTTAGTAATATTTAACGATGTTTTTTGAATTTGAATTGTACCTTGTAGCTATAACTTTTACATTATTTTTAGTATGTTTATAAAACTTTTTTAAAAAGTAGCAAGTTACTCGAAAAATATATTGAAGCTACGTTTAATAGCTTAAATTACCCCTAAATAGTTTAAATTGCCTATTATAAATTATTACTTTACCGACAAGATAACATTGACAGATATCAAAGCTTCATAATAATTTTCAAATATCGTCGTATTGTTCCAGTGTAAAACTTTACTAATATTTCTTATTTTTTTAGTGTAAAACTTTGTTAATATTTATTTTTTTAAATAAAATTTTCTACTCATTAACATATAAATAATTAATAAGTATACTTACAGAAATTAAATAGCTATATGTTGCAGTTTTTGTTGTTGTTGCTACTGCGTCGCTATTACTACTATAATGAATTGTTCTTATGTGGCAATAATTAAGAATCTAAAAATAAGTTGTATTTATTGATAAAGATGTCATAATGAACTAACCAAGATTCAGCCTATAAAAAAATGTCTTACCATGCTGACCAGAAAGTTTACCAGAAAAGCGGAAACCTTGTCTTTGATCCAGGATCTGTGCATTGAAAGAGATCCCAATCAAAGACCAGAAACAAAGCATCCTACATTCACCGTAATAGATGCCCCAACTTTAAACAATTGCTATCTTTATTTTTTTTTAATACAGTTTAAATATGTGTTGTTTTATCGTCCACTCTGTATAAGGATATTACGGAATAAAAATGTTCAGTTTGTCGCTGTCAATATTATACCAAAGTTTAAATTCTTGTTTGTTTATGATATTTAAATTTTATTTTTTATAAACATGGCAAAAAACTATTTTAATATTTTTATTAAAAATACTTACTTATTTTTAGGGACTTGGCCCATGTGTTGGCCCAAATTTTAATGGGAATAAAAATATAATGCTATGGAGATTTACCATCAGAAATCAGAAGGGTCAAACTACGAATGATGTATTTGTATGTTCTGGGTCTGGTGTTATATAAGGCCTGTCAAATTTTGATTATTGACATATTATAGCCTAAGCTGTACAGAACAGACCAAAAGTAAAAAATCTGCGGATTTCACACTTTTGACCCAATTTTTTTTTTAAATTCATAATATATATAATTATCAAGTTTATACATTTATACAGGATGTTTCTGATGGTACGCGATAGAGGAAAAACATAAAAATGCATGTATTAATAAATTACCCGGTACCTATATTAAAAATAGATTGGTTAAATTTCGTTATTTTTGCTTGAAGTGTCTAAGTTTGGTTTTACTATGGAGAACATTAAGGTGGAGGAGGCCGGTCGACAATGGCAGCATTTTCAATTTATGTCCCGGTCTTTTGTTTAGTTCGCTAGTGGCCGATAGATGCTCTCGCTTCGCAAGTGGGTTGGTGTCGTTTTCTTCTTCTTCGTTTTGGACTTTTACTTTTGACAAATTGACATTTTATTTTTCGAAATAACAAATAAGAAGACAAAACAAATAACATTGTAATTGATTTCCATATTATTTATAAAAGCTACTTTTTATTTGCATTCTCGATCATTCACTTTTAAATGAACTGACCTAAAATGATCTGATCCAAAATGCATCAAATAAAACTGGCTTTTATTCTGTTTCGGATAACGTCAGTGTCATTTGTCACGTAAATTTTTTTGAGGTTATGATTATTCTCGATTTTATTATATTGTCATTATTCTGAAGACGATTCTTTATTATTCTTCATTATTTTTAGTCAATAAAAAGTTTTTCCTATTAAATTTTGGATTACGGGCAAATATTTATATTTTCATCTGTGATTTGAGGTTAGGTTACGCCAAGTATCTGTCAAAACAACTCCCACCTTTTACTTCTGACCAGTTCACTTTAAGTGATCGAAATTTGCGAGTGGTGCAGTTAGGGGCAAAGGAGGAAGTGATCGGGTCACTTACAAATCAGATCAGTTTGTAAATAAAACATCCTAAAATTATCAAATTTTAGTGATCTGGGTCAAATTGACCTGATCCAAGATGCAAATAAAAAGCAGCTAATGAATAATGGTAAAATTTATAAAAGTAGAATTTGCTTTGTGTCGGGGTGTAAGACAGGATCTTCTTCAGACAAGAAACGCAGCCAATTAAGTCTCTTTCTACCTCCAAAGGTAAAGTTAAAATTGATTTATAAACTATAATATAATATCCTGTATTTTAAAAACCAAGCATCGTTGAAACTTTATACAGGCCGAGTTTACTAATAATAAGTATAACAATGTAAGTGTAAATTCATATTATTATAAAAGTCCTTATTTCTTCATTAAAGAACTAATTTAAATAAAAATAGTTATCGCGTCCATAAGAAACCATTTATTTGATAGCCCACTTCGAACACGAGCGCCATCTTACGGCGACTCGTAAAGCTGAATTACCGATGCTAATTTGGGACCGAATCCAATGCATTGCGATTGGCCTCGTCCCCTCTAGTTTTCCATAGGTTTTACACAGTAGCAAATTTGACAATAAATTTTAGCAGAAATTTGTTTACAACAATAATGAAAAACTTCATTAAAATCCATATTTTTAGTCATAAAGATATAAAACAAATAATCAAGGTTTTACAACAATAATATATAAAATAACAAATGACTTTATTTTTATTTACAGAAAAGCTGGGTTAGATATATTTTGACATTGACATTTAACAATGCGTCACTGTTCTTTAGTGCACATTATTTCTTGCAAAAATTGCATCCAAATTTGTTACTTTGTCATACACATCAAAATTCCATATAATTTTGTACATACAGTGTGTCCACGGATGGACCTAACTATATACTTGTAAAAAACATTATTTTCAATTTTTAGAAAAAAAGTCATTCTTCATCATTTCTTTTGCTTATATATATACTTATATGTTTCGTTGCAAGATTCAAGTGGGATTTTCGAGTAAATTTTTCGAATTTTCCTTTTCTGTAAAACAAATAATCTTTGTAGTTCTGTTGAATGAGCCCAGTAAATCACTAGATAACTTAGGTGACAATTGACTATTGCAAAGTATGCCGAGTGAAGTTTATTGGCAGCAAAATCAACATAAGCTGTCCACTTTAATTGTGAGTCTACGTAAAGGCTAAGAAATTTGCATTGCTCAACTCTCCGAATAGTATTGTCATTTTGTTTTAGATGTAGATCAGGAACCCCGCGCTTTTTATAGAAAATCATATATAGTTAAATTAAAAGAATTTCCGTTGCACGTCATACCTTCGAGTATTAGCAATGTTGCCAGTTTGTAATCAAAATACCCCAGTAAGGAAATGCTTCGGCATTTTTCAATAAAGGTAAACAACGTAATCAACAGAAATGTGTATGAATCCCTTTGTTGTTCTTAAAAGATCAGTTTTTAATCCTATTTATAAAAGGATTTGCAGTTTTAGTTAAAAACGACTTAAATAAACTCACGAAAACACGAAATGAAAACAATAAACGTCAATCAAAATTCACCAAGAAATAAACTGGCATCACGGATGCGTTGACACTTCTGTTGCCAACTGTCAGCCCAAAAAAATGCAAATGATATTAATTTTTAAAATGTTAAATTTAAAAAACATATCCTTTAAGCGGTTTAGTATCAAAGAAGAATACATTAAGTTTCTTTTACATTCAATATCGCATGAAATTTATATATTTTTTGCCCAAATTTAATTTTCTTATGTTTCCTAACCGATTTTCAATTATCAGCTGATTGATGGCGTGCAACGGAAATTCTTTTGATTTAAGTTTAGATACCTATACCCCAAACCCAAAAATATAGGCAGTGACGTAGCTGTCATAACCATGGAAACGGCCAAAATACTGTATTGTCATTGGTGGTTTGCATTGGTTTCCATGGTTCTGATAGCTACGTCACTGCCTATATTTTTGGGTTTGGAGTATAGTGAGTTTTATTTATGTTGATAATTAGGCGATTTTTTTTTGCATCATAAAGAAAATTCAAGTAAAATATGATTAGCTATTTTAGCCAGAATATCTAATGTGCAATAAGCAGGTATAATCACAGTTGTATTTTCCGCGTCAAGGTTGGCAAAATTTGATTTTTATTAACAAAAACCATCGATTTTTTTTATTTTTATTGATTTTATTAAAAATTTAACATTTTTCTCTCTTTTTAAATTAATACAAATTATTTCAATGTCGGTCGGTATACAACTCGGTATACAACGAAAACAAAAATACAGAAACAGAGTTTATATGTATTATTCAGTGTCACCAGTCAAGACCGCATCATAGGGGATTTTTTTTATTAATATATTTATTCAAAATTTTACTTTGGCGTCAAGTTCTGTTTCGATCGAGATAAAAATTAAGCAAGAAAATAGTAGCCACATAATTTGCATTATCTGTCAAATTTAAATTTTTTTCCAAAAAATAATTCAAAAGTGGGGTTATTTCTGAAAATATCGAAAAAAGTTATTAGAAAAGGTTCTTTTAAATATAGTTTCTAACCCACATGCAAAATTTCTGCTGGATAGAATAATTTTGATTTTTTACCTAATTTTGTAAATTTCACCACTTTTGCAAAATAAGACTCAACGCAACCTACATAAAACTTCTTAGTTTTGACAATGCTTTATTTCAGATACATTTTCTTTAAAGTAGCGCCATATTAAATGTGTGTTTTTCTACAAAATTAAAATTGGGCTATTAAAATTTGGTCGCATGTGATGCAAAGTTTATTTGTTTTTGACCATGTATAAGGTAACTTCATAAAATAAGTATTTTTAAAAACGTAGTTTATGTCTGAAAGTAATACACCTTAATATTAAGACAAAAAGAACACAGTGTCATTAGTAAACTGTTCATTAAGTGGAAAATAAATTTTAGTTTAACTTAACGTTTAGTTTATCTATTTTCAACGATTTAATTTAAAACCCCTTTATTTTATTTTTTTACTTTCAGACACAAACTACGTTTTAAAAAATACTTATTTTATGAAGTTACCTTATACAGGGTCAAAAACAAATAAACTTTGCATCACATGCAACCAAAATTTAATAGCCCAATTTTGATTTTGTAGAAAAACACACATTTAAAATACTTGTTGCGTTGAGTCTTATTTTGCAAAAGTGGTGCAATTTACAAAGTATGGGTAAAAAATCAAAATTATTTTATGCAGCTAAAATTTGGCATGTGAGCTAGAAACTGTATTCTTTCAGAAATAACCCTACTTTTGAATTATTTTTTGGAAAAAATTAAAATTTGACAGATAATGCGAATCATGTGACTACTATTTTTTTGCTTAATTTTGATCTCGATCGAAGCAGAACTTGATGCCAAGGTCAAATTTCGAATAAAGCTATTAACAAAAAAAAAACCATATGATGCCTGCAATAGTGCGTCAGGCTTCAATAGCTCCTATACGAATTTAGTAAGGAATTTCATTCATACGCTAACTTATACTGTATCATACGGGGTACTTCAGGAAAATATTTTTTCATATAGGTACAGGGTGGCCCAAAAAGTGTGGTCATAAAAAGTTGTGATTTTTTAAATGGCATACCCCATATTTTTTGCATATTTAGATTTATGCTATCGTCCTTTATAAACGCCTATAATTTTGTTTGATTTGCTTTGGTAGTTTAGCAGCAATCAATTAAAAACTAAAAAAAAATTATTTTAAAGTCGTGGAAAAAATATCAAAAAAACAATCTAAAATTAGTATTTCAACCACGGTATTAAGTGAGTTTAATGATACTATAAATCGATTAGTATTTATCTATTTTATACAGGGTGTTCATAATAAGGTTTCAAAAATGATACATTTATACTTTTTCAAATGGATGGATGGTATATTATTTTGGTATTTTATATAAAATACACTAGCAATTTTTTTTGTAGTTGAATAAGTTATTTCCAGCCGTTTTCGAAATAAATGCAAATTTCATAAATTATGTCGATTAAACAGTTTATTTTTAAAATTAAGCGTAGGCGACTAGACTTATAATTAAAAACAACAGTAATTGTTTAAAATGTCTTCCATTTTAAAGCTATTAATAAAAAAAATCCCATATGATGCAGACTTTACTGGTGACACTGTATACCTACTATTTTTTTTATTTCTTAAAAGCGCGAGTTCTATATACCTAGTTAATGTTGATTTTTGAAAATATTTTTTTAATATGTTATATTGTTCATTGTTCTGAATTAAAGATAAATAGTTTCATTAAATCATGATTTAAATTACGATTTAAATCAGTCCAACCCTGATCCGCGTATAGAATTAGTCTGACAGAGAAGCCTTTAGATATAAGAAAATTTTCAAGGTCATTTATAAAAAGTGCAAAAAAAACAATAGATAAATTACGCCTCCTTGGGGCACACCATAATTGACATCAAATTGATCAGAAAACGAATTCTGAACCTTAATCCTTATATCCGCCTCTCATTAAAATCACTTAGGGTAAACTGGTCCATAGTGGGACACGGTTCATAGTGGGAATTTCCCTCTGCACGCCTTTTTATCATTATGGTAGAGCTATGTTTAAGTGTAGATGCTATGTTTATGTTAACGGTTAACAACCACTTAGTGTTGTATCAATTTATGTAGTGAAGTTACAGATATTTTAAATTCGGGTAAGTGATAGGCTGAAAATTTTTATTCGCATGATCAGATTTTTTCGAACAATTCGTTGAAATTTACATTTTTTAACAAGTTTTTGGTATGAATATTTAAGACATTCAAAACCTCAATGTTGCTTACATCCATTTATGCCTAGTCCTACCACTTTCATCAAATAGTGATAATGTTTATTTCAATGCATGATGGTCCATAATGGGAAACTATATTGCGGTCCATACTAGGATATCATAATACATGCTTAAAATTTGCATTCTTTGCTGATTTGAATATGCCGAGGCTTTCAAGATCACAGCAATCATCAGTTTTTCAAAAAAGCCAAGATTTTCATGAAAAGTATGAAAAGTCTATGCGTGCTGCTGTGGAAGATGTTGTCACAAATCAAATAACTTTGATAAATACTGCTAATAAGTACGGTGTTAGTAAATCAGCTTTACATCGAAAAGTAAAGATATTGTATTAAAGCTGCCCCGTCCTTGCATTTCTGGAAGTACGACACGGGCTGCTCGCCAATTTATTTTTTCAAAATTTAAAATAGACTAAAGTGTTTTAGCTACAAATCCCATTATAGAGTACTACGATTCCCATTATGGACCATATAGTGGTACATGGTGGAACAAAAGGTATATAAGTAGTGGGATTTAATAAATAAAATGTAAAATACCTTACCTAATAATTAGTTTAAATCCGTATAAGTTTGTTTCCTTACATCTTGTATTTTGGTTTATGTATGGTCGTTATTAATAAAAGTATTTTATGAGATGCATAATATTATTATTTAAAAATCTGTCCCACTATGGACCAGTTTAGTTTACCCTAGACGTTTTTTATTTTTTGCTCATATAAGTAAATTATTATTATACTTAATTGTCTTTCATTGAGTTATTATGAATTTCCATCAAGTAAAGGACTCAGCGATTCGAAACTTATTTTTTGAGTTTTGAGTCTGTTCGAGGCTGTATATCTCCAGAACTGGTCATAGAAAAAGGGAAATCAGTTGCAAACATGTAAGTAAGACACTTCAAGCAAGAAATAATAATAAAAAATAACAAAATTTAACCGATCCAATTTTTATATAGGTAGGTACTGGGTGATTTTTTAAAACATGCATTTTTCTGTTATTTTTCTATCGGTTATCATCGAAAACACCCTGTATAACCTTGATAATTATATATATTTGAAACTATACGATAAGCGACAAGCAGTAAGTAAGTAGGTACATAAAGAAATATCTACAAAATTTCTTTAAAAACTAATAAAAAAATATTAATTTTTTAGTTACCCTGTATAATTTGAAATAATATAAATTCTGATAGCTTGCTTTAAGCTAATGTCAGATACAGTACCTATTACTTTTTTAATATTTAATTTAATGCCAAAAATACAATGATTTAACAAAATATATTAAATAATTTTCATCACTCACCCTGTATACTTATAATAAAAAATTTTAAACTACTTTTTTAGTATTCTATCCTATCTACGACAGGGTCAACAAAAATTTAGAAAAATAAAATAAAATGAATTAACTTTATAAACTACGAAAACATAATGTATTGAAAACTCATATTTTGCAACTTGGTATCTTAAAAACTGGTCGGCATATTTTGTTGTGACCATAAATATAAATACTTTTGGTCAGAATGACATTCTCTACAACATAGTAGTAAAAATTTAGGAAATTTAACCGAGGACCATTTTCCATAAGAGAAGTGCGGGGTTCAATTTTCACATACATATAGCCTAAACTGTAGGTACAGAATAGACCAATACTCCAAAAATAAAAAGAAACTAGAATGTTTAATGAATATTTTAATAAGTAAACTCTCCATTATGGAGTAGGTATTCCGAGGAGTATTCTTACACATTAATAAAAAATTATTGTCTTTTGCAAATTTGTGACTTGTTTTTCATCACAAAATTCTTGAATTTTAATATTTAAAAACTAAATCTGTACAACAAAGTACAAACCAGCCCCGATACACCTTTTAAAGCCGATCAGCAGAATGTTACTTTTTGTTTAAAAATTATTTGATTGTGTTTTTTATTGCAATTGTTGGCATTTATTTAAGTGAAGAAGGTGAAACCTTATCTTTTTGTTATATAATGAAGATAAATCGGCAAAGTTACTGTCCCCACAGTCGACCCTAACCTAAAATACCTTACGTATAAATCTTAAAGTTAGCTTAATTTGCAAAAAATTACTCAATCCACATTTTTTCTTGCATTAAAATGTTTCATTCTAATACCTATAATCATTGTAAAAAAACAAAAATCAGGAAGAAATTCGAAAGGCCTTATAAAACACCAGAACCGTGCGCTCTAAGCTCTAATCAATTATTTAAACCATTAAACCATTACACAATACCTACTTTTATATTTTTAAAATACAACGAAAATAACTTTAAAAATTATGATTATAGTATACCTACTTACCAACGTATTCGATAAATTCACTTGCACTGTGTAATTTATTGCCAAATATAATACCACTATTTGTTCATTAATCAGTAAAGTCCGGTAAATTAGTTAATTTAATTAAGTATATTTCACACTTTTAATTTAGCAAATAAAATGATTTAATCACTTCGACACTCAATTAAAATAGAAATAGAAAATTGCAGTTTTCACGCGTCTGGCGGCGTCTGTAACTAACGCCAAGCGGCCTACCGTGATGTAAAATGAGATGTGAAAGGTCATCTGTTTTACCGGTTAAAATTTAAAAATGAACGGGCACAGAGAAATAATAGGTCGAGTATCACTACACGAAGCATGGCATTGCTTTATATATTTTCCGTCTATGGGCTGTGGAAATAACTATGAAGTTGTGAGGGGCATGGATGCCCATTAGGAGGAGGAGGAGGAGGAGGAGTGGAAGAGGGGTCACGGGCGGTGCAGCGACACTGTTCTTATTCAAATAGAAACATTATTGACAATAACTTAATGCTTAACTTAGTAAAGAAAATATGCTATAATGGCGAATGGCGATTGGCGAGAAGAGAAACCGGGACCAGGGTTGGTGAAGGGGAAGGGGGGGGGGGGGGGAGGAGAGCGAACAATGCCTCCTTGGTTAAACTGAATTACTGGTACACATATGATCGAATAGTAGATGACAAACATCGGGTCTCTGTAACCGATCTTTCGGATTTTCAGTTCATGGCCAAGCCTATTTCTATTTTTATAACGGTATAGGTACCCAACTAATCATCTTTTAGTCCAAGTCTCCATAGTCGTTTATTTGACTGCGTAAGGGTGACAGTTTACGTATTTTCTTAGACTTGATTGGTGATTACCGCCATTTGTTAACATGTCGACCAAATCGACCAATCATATTTACGCCCTGAAGACGCAGAATTTGAATCGGGAATTCCGTTTTATATTATTTTTTTTGTTACTCCGATATCGCGGACTATAAAGACGATACTAATTACGTGACCAACAATAATGATTCACTAATAACCAAGGTTTTAAGGCATTTCACTTACTTTTTATTCAGATGATTAGGGAAAATGTGTGATCTCTATTTTTAAGCGCGTTCAGTACGTAAATAACAGCGAATTAATAATACAAAGGAAGTAGGGTTTTGTAGATTGACAGTTGTCCGGGATGGGTGCTGATGGCGGCAGCATTTGACGCATGCGCGCACGACTGTTTCCGGTCCACCTCTGTGGCGTATCATTAAAATGGTAATAATAAAATGATTAATGAAATTTTATTTGGCAAAGAAAAGAAAAAAAATATTTAGATTCATATACCTATAAGATACGTTAAGGTTGGTGTAATAAAACAATACAACTATTTATTTTAATTATTTATTTAAATAAGGTAACGGAGGTGTAAATATCTGGTTAAATAACTAAAAAACACCTGTTGTTATACATTAAAAAAAATTGCAAAAAACAAATTGTTTCAGATAATATATACTGATGAAGGCAAAATTATTGCTAAAACGTCTATGTTAAAAAATAAAATTTTAAGAGAACCTTACTCTTTCTTCATGAACCAAATCACAAGAAAATAATAAAATATAATATACTTAATATAGTCCTGTTTATTATATAATGTACCTAAATAATATTAATAATGAGATTTCTAGTATACAAGAAAATTGTTAAATGACAAACTATGCAATCACTTCGGTTTACAATTTTCAACCATGCCTTTTTTCTTAGGTAATTATTTGGAAAACTAAAAACCAATAGGTATTTTTAATTTGCTTTTCTGTAGAAATGGGGTAACCCAGTCGATTAATAAATAAATAATATTTTTCTGGTTTTATAAGACGATCGCCCATGAATGACATGCGAGGTTCGGAGGTTATGTGTATTTTGATATTAAATTAAAATAACATTTTTTTTCTCTACAGATTAAAAAGGTTTATATATCTAAACATAAACTTACCGATGAAATGTAATGCCCAGTTTTTACTTCATAGCGTTTGGGAGCACCCACAAGCAGCACAACTAACCATATTTATAGCTTATTAATTAACCCAGAATAGCAACTAATTAAAATGTTTTAATCGCTGTCCAGCGCTAAAAGTATACTCCACTGTCACACTAAAGTAATTATAAGTTTACTAGAATTCGTTAAATATGGCACTTAACTAATTAAAATGCAAAATAACTCAAAAACAGCAAAGAAAGCAGAAATCACAGCTCGACCTGTCAACCACGGTCAACCACCAAAACAAACATGGAGTCATTTGTGGGTTCTGAAGATGGCCGACTTCCGTCGCAAATTTTGTTAGGCGGTTTATGCAAAACCCTACTTCCTTTGAATTATTATTTCGTTGGCAAATAACAAAGTTCTATACGACAGCTGTCAAATGTTGACAGGTAAGTTAAAATTTTTTTTTTAGATTTTTCGTAGCGAGATTTACAGCTATAAGAATCCTAAATTTAAAAATTTTTCAGTTCCTAAATAACAAAGTTATATACGACAGCTGTCATTTTGACAAGTAAATTGCAAGTTTTTTTTAAGCTTTTCTTGTATCTAGGATTATAGCTGTAAGAATTTGAAATTAAAAAAAAATTCAGTACCTAAATAACAAAGTTCTATACGACAGCTGTCAGATTTTGACAGGTAAGTGTCAATTTTTTTTTAGCTTTTTCGTAGCGACGGTTATACCTGTAAGAATCCCAAATTTAAAAAAATTCAGTACCTAGATAACAAAGTTTTATACGATACCTGTCAGATTTTGACAGGTAAGTGTCAATTTATTTTAACTTTTTTCATAGCGAGGGTTAAAGCTGTAATAAAACTAAATTAAAAAAATTTTCAGTACCAAAATAACAAAGTTCTATACGACAGCTGTCAAATTATATATACTTAAATAGTAATTCTTATTTTTTATAATTTGCTACCATTTCTATGCTGTTTAGGTATAGAACAATATATTTGAAAAAAGTAGTATTTGAGATGACCTAAACGAATATCCAAACCAAAAGTATATCGGACGCACCCAATTCGATTTATTAACGATCCAATATGACCCTACATTGATTTTAAAAAAATCAAAAAAATTACTTTCCAACTTTCGATCGCGTTCGCAAACAACAGTGTTTTGTAGCCCAACGTCGTCTACATGTCGAAAAAGTTTCAATCGATTAAAATGATTTTTGCCACCTGTATCGCCCTACAACGAAAAAAAACATATTTTTTAACTTTGACTTTAATAACTTTTTTCCGGTACACCCTGTATATTTGAAATTGTTTCCAGAACGTGCCCCGACTATTCCTCTCTACGTCCAGAAAGTTTGAATCGTTTTGCTCTAACCGTTTCCGAAAAAAAAATTCGCGAATATCGAAATGTCGAATAACCTTCTACCACGTGGCGACGGATTATCAATGTCGAAACGCCATCTTTAAAATCGAGATTACAACCATTTCTGAAACATTTTGGGCAAATATTTTGGTCAGTAAAATTAGCAGAAGGTTCAAGGTAGATATTCCACCCGATTTAAAATCTGGAAATGTTCTTATTATTCTAGCAAGTCACGCTGAAAACACCCATTTTTCGCCATTTTTGACAGCCGGATTTTTAAAATTAATAATTAATTTAGATACATCAATATCAAGGCACTCTTAGTCAAAAGTGAATGGTGTTAGAATTTGTAAAGATTGCCTGTTTCCGCACCCAAAAAAGCGACTTTTCTCAATTTTGCGAATATATTTTAATGATTTTGAATATGTAGAGGTGTTGCGAAGTAATCAGCGCATTTTTTGAGAAAAAAATAAAACAGTTTTGTTAAAAATTGAATAAGCTACAGTCGATATAGTAAAAAAAAAGCTGCCGTTTTTTCCGTATTAAAGATAAAGAAACGAAAAAATATCTTTTAAATACAATTTGACGAGCTCTATCCGCTAAAGTTTACAACGTTTCGATCAAAAGTCGTTTTCAGTACGAAAAAAAATAAAAACCGTGAAAAAATCAGGCCTAACTTTATGATTTCCACTTTTTTACAATTTTCGGCAATTTCCATTCCAGTTAGGTATAGAACGATATATTGGAAAAAGGTAGTTTTTGAGATGGCCTAACCGATTATCCAAACCGCATGTCGATCGAATGCACCCAATTCAACTTATTAGCGATCCAAGAGGTACCATTTTGGACCAAATTTTGACTTTTAAAAAATAAAAAAAATTATTTACAAACTTTCGATCGCGCTCACAAACAATAGGGTTCTGTAGCCCACGGTCGCCTATGCGTCGAAAAAGTTTAAATCGAAAAAACTAATTTTTGTGGCCTGTATCGAATTTCAACGAGATCCCGATATTTCTCGACTTTGACGTTTAATAACTTTTTTCCGGCACACCCTGTATATTCCAAATTTTTACACAACGTACCCCCACTATTCCTCTGTAAACCCAAAAAGTTTCAATCGTCCCACTCTAACCGTTTCCGAGAAAAAAAATCGCAAATGTGAAAATGTCGAAAGTGACGACGACGACGACGACGACGCCGACAACATACATACATTATTTTCACCGAAGCGCCGTATAACATATCGCGGTGTAGCGCGATATGTAAAAGCTGCATATCGCCTGATCGTCACTGTCGTGACTCTAAAGGTAAAAGTCATTACATAAAAGAATTTAAAAAAATTTGAATTTTTAATTTTTTAAATTTTTTTTTCATTTTTTATAATTTTTTTTTTAAATATTCTGTTTTACTATATTATTTACTTTTGTATCACACTCCTTCGGACTGTGATGTGAAAACATATCGCCTAATTTGTCAATATAACACCTGTTAAGAAATATTTACAAATATTTCATTTGATATTTTAATCTTAATATGAGAACTACACTAAAACAACAAAATATTTTTTTATAAACGCGATTATTACACATAAAAAATGTCAAAATGACAGCTGTCAATATATAACTAATAATACTGTAACGCGTGTATTTTATTTTTATCCTTTTTATTTATGTTTCACAAAATTAACACTTAATATTAAATAGTTTATTTGAAATAGTTGAACTTTGAAATTGTCAAAATGACAGCTAGAAAGAAACAACCTCTTTTTCAACATACAAAATCTTTGTTCCACACAATAACTCATTTTTCATTCGTATGCCAAATTTTGTTCAGACCAGATAAGTAGTTTTCAATTTATGCTTTTACTTCTTCGGATATATTCGTTTTTCCAAGACAATAATAGCAGTCCATTTTAAATTTCATAACTATCATATTTCTCCGAATATAAAGATTAAAGATGTTTTATAGGGTCGAAACGTTGATATTTTGTTAAAGCAATAGTGCACAAATACGTTAGAAGAAGCAAGATTTATAAAACTGCAATAAAAATTACAAGTTTATATTTAAAAATAAAAACCTGATGATGATATCTAGATGACGAAACGTTTTACTCGAAATCTGATGACATCATATGATAGGAAACGAAATACGGCAATGCCAAAGTTAAATTATTTTTTCTTTATCCTTTCAAAGAAGGTCACAAACCCAAATATAAGAACATAAAATTTGAAGATGTTTTATAGGCTCGAAACTTTAATATTTTTTTAAAGCAATATTGCACAAAAACGTTAGAAGAAGCAAGATTTACGAAACTGCAATAAAAATTACAAGTTTATATTTAAAAATAAAAACTTGATGATGGTATCTAGATGATGAAACGTTTTACTCGAAATCTGATGACATCATATGATAGGAAACGAAATACGGCAATGCCAAAGTTAAATTATTTTTTCTTTATCCTTTCAAAGAAGGTCACAAACCCAAATATAAGAACATAAAATTTGAAGATGTTTTATAGGCACGAAACTTTAATATTTTTTTAAAGCAATATTGCACAAAAACGTTAGAAGAAGCAAGATTTACGAAACTGCAATAAAAATTACAAGTTTATATTTAAAAATAAAAACCTGACGATGGTATCTAGATGACGAAACGTTTTACTTGAATTCTGACGACATCATATGATACGAAACAAAATACGGCAATGCCAAATTTAAATTATTTTTTCTTTATCTTTTCAAATAAAGTCACAAATCCAATTATAAGAATATCAATATTGAAGATGATTTATAGTGTTGAAACGTTGATATTTGGTTAAAGCAATATTGCACGAATACGCTAAAAGAGGCAAGATTTACGAAACTACAATAAAAATTACAAGTTTATATTTAAAAATAAAAATCTGATGATGGTATCTAGATGACGAAACGTTTTACTCGAAATCTGATGACATCGTATGATAGGAAACAAAATACGGCAATGTCAAAGTTAAATTATTTTTTTTTTATCTTTTTTAATTATTCGCACCGAAATATTAGTCGACACGAATGCGAAATAAATAATAATAGAATGACAACGCCACCTGGAGTTTGACCAATGACCATACAACTATGCACCAATAATATCGTTTAAAACTTGCCGCAGCCTACTTGATGTAATGTTTAGCGTCCTTTTATCAATAAACAGCTTATTTAAATGGGAAAACATGCATCAGCTGATTAAAACGTCGTCGAAGCGCATGCTTCTAGGCCATTTTTCTTGCAATTGCACCCAATGTAAAAAGACCTTAAGTGTGGGGATATTTCGGAGAGGGGAGCCTTTTAAAATTTTAAGTTATGCGAATCGATTTTAAAATAAAAAAATCATCTATAAATACTCTATTTGGAGCTACCTGTTTTATAACACTGTATTGTAGGAAGTTTCGAGCTATCTTATCTCAAAATTTAAAGCGCGAATTGATATAATAACTTTTAAAACTTACGATGAAATATGCCATTTTCGGCTATTTTTGGCTTTTTTTGACACTTCATATTTTTAATATCCACGATGACGTTTTATGCATCCAAAGCAATCTCTTCGAAAAGTCATTATTCTGTTAAAATGAAACTTTTACGGAAATTGCAGACTATTTTTAAAATTGAAAATTCGATAACTAATCGGACATATGAAGCTTTAATTTTGGTCTCATTAAATTTTAAAAGTCTCAAATAAGCTATAACATTCAATTTTTAACGTCAAAACGTTGAAACAAGGTCATATTCTGAAGTCAAAAACACCCATTTTAGGCCAATTTTGACAGCTGTAATTATTTCAATATGGAAGCCAGTTTGAGATTTCATGGCAAGCTATTTAAAAAACGTTGCATTTCGATATTTGACGAATTTTTCTGTTCGCGCTCTAAAAATATCAATTTTACTCTAATTTAAAAAAATAAATTGGTATATTCAAGTATATAAGCGTGTTGAGAAAAGATTGAGGAATAAAATAAGCCTAAAATGAACTCTCTAAGGATATTGTAGTAGAAGCTATAATCGAATATAAAAACTTTTCATAAAAAAAACGTAAAAAAATTAAATTTCACAATTTCTAATGTTTTTAGGTATAGAAAGATGTATTGTAAAAAGATAGTATTTGAGACGGCCCATCTGATCGTTTAAACCGGAAATATGTCCGACGTACCCAATTCGAGTTATTCGGTACCCAAGACGACCCTGCAATGGCCATTTTTCAACTTTAAAAAAATCAAAAAAATTACTTCTCAATTTCCGATATCCTTCATCTACGAACTTGCTCTTTATTTGACGGATCTCTCCAACCTCCAGAAATGAAAATCGAAAAAAATAATTTTTGCGACCTGAAATGCGTTACAGCGGATTTCGCATATTTCCCGACTTTGACTTTTAATAACTTTTTTTCGGTACACCCTGTATATTTAAAATTTTTCACAAAATGTGCCCCCGTTATTGCTCTATAAAACCAAATAATCAAAATCAGTGCGAAATGTACCACTTTAGAGAAAAAAAATCGAAAATGTCAAAAATCGTGATTTCAAAAATCGGGTACGACGACAACCCTCGAACATTTTCAAATGTAGGAGGAGATATACATATCGCTCGAAAGGGGCGATATGTAATAATGACGATTTCTTAAGTAAGTAGTAGAAAAACGTGTTTATTTCACCCTGAAACGATTATCGTATTTTGGTATAATTGAGGATATTCAAGATATATCTGAAGTGGCTGACACGGCGAAATGTTATGCCAAAAGATGCCAACGAAACTGTCTTTCTGGCATATTTTTAAGAAATAGTAAGGTATTCTTAATGTTTTCCGGTAGTTTTAGTAGTAGTTGTGTTTATTCGTTATCAGTCAGAAATGAATAGTCGAAATTGATGGTGAATCAGTGTTGCCAATGACATTAGGTGAAAAGGTCCGCCCAGTGGCACGAAAAAGTCCGATTTAGTCCGCGTCGAAATGAAAATGCTTCGTCTGGCGCATTCGCCATAAGTGATATTTATTTTTTACTGTTGGGGGTATATTATATAATGAAAAAGACTGATAACTCTATAAATATTTACATTTTAATAACTAAAAAAAAACAATAATAAAAAAGTTAATGTAATAAGTAATAAGACAACCCAACACTTGGTAAATAAACAATAAGTTACCTGCCGATTTTATTTCCAAATTTGTGCATTTAGCATATTTTCGTCAGGTATCAAGAAGTCCGAAAAGTCCGAAATAGTTTCAAAGGCCGACAAAAGTCCATAGCCTTAAAAAAAAGTCCGAAAATCGGACTAAAGTCCGCCGATTGGCAACACTGTGGTGAATATACATGAGAAACGAGATACCACCAAGTTCAATGAACTAGAGGTCTTTTTGAAACGAAAGAGCAAGGGTTAAAAGCCGAAGAAATCTGCTGTCTTGATCTGCTGTAAAGATGTCATCAGATTTTTAAAGGACGCCCCCAATGAAATTCATTTATTGCATAAGGTAATATTTTATTATTTTTCTTTTTGTGTATTTATTTCCCTTTATTTGTTATAGGTTGTTTTAGTTATGGATTATTTGGAGGATGCAGAACTCAGGAACTTCTAAATAAGAAGATAGCGGATATGGACGACTGTTATGGTAGTGAACGTACCGGAAAGTAAAACGGGTGTATCAAAGAAATTTACAATTGTGGATGAAAAAGAGTTTTCTGCTTTGCCTTTACTAAGACTTTATGTTCTTGCATCATTGAACGATTTTTTTTTTAGCTTCTGACAAAATAAATGTACATCTCAATCAATTGGAAAAAATATGTTTGGGAAAATCCCCAGCAAAATCCCAATGTATTTAGGATTGCCAAACCCATCTTCCTATACGGGACACTGCCTTCGTCGTACTTCTGCTACTACTCTAGCCGATGCAGGAGCAACTATGACTAACTTAAAAATGCAAGGAGGTTGGAGAAGCTCCACGGTGGCGGAGAAGTATTTGGAGGATAGTATCGCATTCAAAAATAATACGGCGCGTATGTTGTCTACTTTGCCATCAGAAGATGCAGACACCTCGACTGTAGTAAACAAAAGTACCAGCAATACAGAAGAAGAAATTGTTTCCAGTGGCGGAAGTTATTTTCAGGGAACATTTCAAAATTGTACATTTCGTATTGGTAAATGACATGAATAAAAAATAGTTATTTTAGCATTTCTTGTTTTATTTTACATCTAAAAGGTAGAGGGAATTAGAGAATCTTTAAAATCCCAAGGGAGTTATAACCCTCTTTATTGATAGCGTAACCATGATGATATAAACTTATAATATCCCGGTCAGAAATAAAATTTAATAAATGTAAAGCAATCTATTATTAAAATAGGAATTATAAATTATATCAAAATTAGTTTTATCATTTTATAACGCAAGAAAATCTAGAAATTAAAAATGAAAAGTATAAACACAACACTAGTTTATAGGCAATTTGCTACTGTAATGTAAAAAGCAGTTTTTTGTTAATTTTTAGTCTCTAAATAAGAAAATGATCGTAAAAACTTCTTAACGCTTCAGATTTTTGAGTAATGATTTTTTCAGCAAAAATTAATGAGTATTTGAATCACATTAATTAAAAAAATAATTTATAATATAAACGTAGTATTACATATTCTGCGAACCGACGTACGCGACGGTGCAAAAAATTTTAAAGTAGAGAAACGTGGCTGTGTTAACCCAGTGGATAGTTTTTGCTATACAGGGTGTTACAAATTCGATATACTAGCGTTGGAATCTCGGAAACCATAGGAGTTAGAGAAACGGTTAAATGGGAGCAAAGTTGTGCAATTTGGTGCTGATTATAATGCCCCTTTAAAAGTTTTTAAATTCCGAATACTTCCGATTTTATTCGAAAAAAACCGAAATTTTGCAAAATCGTTTTTATTTTTTCCTGACCTCATTTGACTAGCTATTTAAAAATAAATGACACTTTGTCATTGCCACTTTTTCTCCTCTACAAATTGACGTTACTAAACTAAAAATCCGCCGTTTCGTCTCCGAGCGGCCATCACCAACTTTACTTTTTTAAATACGGACCTGGATTTTTTAAACCGAATTTTAAACCCTCCTACTCTCAAAGTGTAATGGCGATATTGCTTTCGCATAATGATGAATTGTTCTTGCTTATTTTTTTAAATTCATATTTTTTACACTTCTTGTCAGTCCGATCCTGGCAACGAATCACAATATTAATTAAAAACTTTATTTTATTTAAAACCTTTATAAATAAGTAATATAATTTATTTTATAAGAATTTTCTAATAATTCTAAATTTACTACCTAATTATTATAAATCCTAATTTTCTAAATGTTTAAAAAGATTGCCGTTTTGCTCAATACAACGATCGATTTTTCTTCCAATTTTGGCGACAGCTCTTTCAACCGATCTTCTCCTTAACCTACCACATGCAACCTGTATGCGTTCTTCCAGTTCTTCCATGGTATCTATGTCATTTTTATAAATAACATTTTTTAATGCCCACCATAAAAAGAAATATAAATATAAAATAAAATATAAATTTAATATAAAAAAGTTTTTAATTAACCCTTAACCGGTCATGTGGAATTATTTTGCATAGACGGTCATGTGGCGTCTGACAGACTACGGAAAAAATAAATAGACAATATACATAATAATTTTTTAAATGTATTTATAAGTAATAAAACATAACAAGTATACTTATTACTAAATATAATACGAAAATTTACTTTAGTTTTTCCACTAAAAACACCAGAAAAAAATATTGTATGGCACCCATACAAAAATATACATTATCTTTGTTTCTTTCTCTCAAATTAACCAAAAAACCTTAAAAAGAGGAATATGTTAAGAATTTTTTTTTTAAACAGGATTATGTTACATAACAAACAACAAAAAAACCGTAGAAATTAACACAGTATCTTGCAGCAATGGCTAAACATCCCGAATATTTATGCATGTATTACATAACGGTTTGGAACATTGCAAGCAAATGGCCTTTCTACACTGCAGACATAAGTATTTTGTCATACGATGTTTTGCGATGTTTGAGTTCATCATACCATTTTAAGGCAGTTTCTTTGAAATTTTTTTCCGAAAAACGAATTCTTTTCGACGTACCGGTCATATTACATTATTTAAATTAATAACATAAACCGACATGTATCATCTGACAGACTACGGCGAACAAAAGTGTTCCCGTAAAATGATTAGTGATAATCATATAGTGACGTAAAAGGGGGGACCAATAGTGAATAAGTAGTGGAAGGATTAGCAGACGTGACCGATTTGTAGGCGGTACCACTATTGAAATATTACCCTAATTGTATATTGCGTAGTCTCTCAGACGCCACATAACCGGTTAAGGGTTAATACTGTGATTCGTTGCCAGGACCGGACTGACAGGAAGTGTAAAAAACATGAATTTAAAAAAATAATCAAGGACAATTCATCACTATGAGAAAGTAATATCGCCTTTACATTTTGAGGGTAGGAGGGTTTAAAAACCGGTTAAAAAAAAATCCAGGTCCGTATTTAAAAAAGTAAAGTTGGTGATGGCCGCTCGGAGACGAAACGGCGGATCCTTAGTTTAGTAACGTCATTTTGTAGAGGAGAAAAAGTGGCAATGATAAAGTGTCATTTATTAAATAGCAAGTCAAATGAGGTCAGGAAAAAATAAAAACAGTTTTGCAAAATTTCGGTTTTTTTCGAATAAAATCGGAAATATTAGGAATTTGAAAACTTTTAAAGCGGCATTATAATCAGTACCGAATTGCACAACTTTGCCCACATTTAACCGTTTCTCTAACTCCTATGGTTTCCGAGATTCCAATGCTGGTATGTCGAATTTGTAACACCCTGTATATGTGCTAAGTTGTCCACTAAATCGTAGAAAAGGGCGATTACCAAAATGACCAAAGTACCTTATCATAAGCATTTTGGATGAATTGTTGACGATCAAGATAGGGACTGGGCTCCTCATATATATATGCTGCTAAATATGGGCAGCAAATCTAAGTAACCGACTGCAGTTCCAATAATTTTAACGATTTATTTTTGCATGACAAATGCGTCTGGTTTTTTAAGAAAGAGCAAACATAATATTGAATATCCGGATATTCCATCAGCAATAAAAGCTGGGCACATAAGCATGGACAAGATTTACCAATTCAAGCATCATTGGCAATTGGGGAGGAAGATTTTGAAATGTATGATTTATTTATTTAGCGTATGGCTACATCACAGGTAGGTAAGTATATAACAAAAATAACACTTGTTGTTGTTGTTGGTTGCGCCTGTGATTCTCTTGCCAGGAGATCCAAAGATACTCTAAAGATTGTCTGGCGCCTCTTTGTGTTAGTTCATTTAGCGTTACCCAGGGTGCACCACGTGGGGGCGAACTAACTCTAATGATGATAAGGCAGAACCTGATAATGTATTAGAAACGGACGATTCTTATTTTCCTCAAAGTGAAAAAAAACCACCCCATTTAATCTAATTCCGGATCTCTACTTGAGCATGTTAGGTGGTGAACTAAAAGTCATAGGACTATTACTAGGATTCAGGGAAGATTTATAAAGTGTTGCTATTTTCTTTGTCTTCTTAGAGCAACAGAGAGCCATTACCAAATAAAAGAATGGCTTCCGAGAGATCAATATATCAGGTCAAGCTAACGTAAAAAATATTCATCTTGGTTATGTTACCTTTTTTCTACATTAAACCGAGATTAATGAAAAATGTCGTTAAAGCATTAGATAAAGCAGGACATGCAATTAAATATCTTAAATATTTTTTTTCTGAACTAAGTGATGCTAAGCCCCAAAAAGAAATATTTGTTGGACAACTAATTAGAAAAGTATTAAGGGATCAACAGTTTTATCAAAAATTAAGCAATGTTCAAGCTGCCTGGAGTTTTTAAGAGTTTTAAAATAATTGTTTCGGAGTTTTTAGGATACAAAAAAGCAGAAAACTACGAAAAACTTATGGAAGAACTGCTTCTGCAAAATGGGCTGTCGTATGTCTCTTAAAATACAATGTTTTTACTCCCATTTAAATTTTTCTCCAGAAAATTTTGACCGCTTAAAACAAGGAGAAGGATTCCACCAAGACATACTAACAATAAAGCAACACTACCAAGGCAGATGGGAACCAGCAATGATAGGAGATTATTGTTGGTTTCTTATGAGAGAAAGCGATCCGAAATATAAACGAAAGTCAGCATTTGCAAAAAAGTTCTATACAATAGGCTTACTTTAATTATATTTTCATGTGTATTTTTGCAAATATATCCTGTTATCCTTAAAATATCTAATTTTTTTTGGTTTGAACTTATGTATAATATTGCTATATTCCTGGGAATAACTGAGGTAAGCCGGGTGTTAATATAAACGAACCGTTTTACTGCTAACTAATTTATTGTAAACCCAGAAAATAACTACAACTTTGTTTAAGTACATATTTGTAAAATTGAAGTTTTTACAAGTACCACGCGTACGCGACTGCTGCTCCACTCGTCTCGAGGTATGTCCGATGATGCACAAAAAAAGGTACTTGAATATAAAAAAAGGTATGTACTTGAATGCGCGTTCGAAATGTTTATACAAATAAACAAATTGCAAATACACTGCACTTTTCCCCTCTAATCGAGAACCGCAAAATCCACCCCTTCGAGAGCTTATGCTTTAATAAAAACAAAACATGTAATTAAAAGAATATAGTGGACCTTATTCACGTATACTCTAGCCTCATGGGCTTTTTAACATTGCGCTTAGGCCTATTGCTTTTAGAAGAAGAAGAAGGTGTGCTAAACGAGTCAGTTAACTTTGCCCTAAGTGGGCTTATGTTTAATTGTATCCTATCAGGAGAAGTTCTAATAGGGTTTGGAACATCGCTGCAATTACGACTTTGTAACCCAATAGGAGAAACACTAGACCCAGCGATTTCATCATCATTTCCCCCTGATTGTTTTGCATTTTCATAATGGTTGTTAAATGCAGGCAAAGCACACCTAACCTTGGTCTTCAAAATTTGATTGGTATGTCTTTTCAAAGTACGATTGATATCGGGCACAAAAACCACGTAAGTTCGCTTACCAATAATTTTATTAATAATTGCGGGAATCCATCTAACCTTATTAATTACCCTATAATCTTTAACAACTACTTTTTCACCCAACGCAAAAGCCGGCCTTTCCCTTCCCCCTGAGTATTTAACCTGCTTCGCTTGATTTTGTTCCACTTTTTTTCTTATTTCAATGGGAGGCTTTAATAAATCAAACCTGGTACGAAGATCGCGCCCGAACATTAACCATTGAAGGTGAAACACCGGTAGTACATTGAGGCGTTGTTCGGTATTCGAACAAAAATTTATTTATTGAAGAACAAATATTAATACTTTCATTATTTCCCAATGCATTTTTTAAAGAATTTTTAACAATTTTAAGGGCAACTTCAGCGACCCCGTTTGACTGAGGGTTAAAAGGAGAAGAAGTAATATGCGTGATTTGGTGAGTCTTTAAAAAATCTTTAAACTCTGCACTAGTAAAATTTCTTGCGTTATCTGACATTACATAACGTGGCAACCCAAACCGGGAAAATAGGGAATCTAACAATTTTATCGTAAATGCCGACGTAATAGTTTTAGTCGGAAAACATTCAATCCATTTTGAATACGCATCAAAAGCTATAAAAAAATAAGTCCCTAAAAATGGTCCAAAATAATCAATGTGAACTTTATCAAATACTTCGTCAGGCCATTTCCACGGTATTATTTGACATTTTTCGGGTGATGACTTATTAATAGAACAGTTAGGACATGCTTTCGCTACATTCTCTATATCTACATTTATACCTGGCCAAAAAAAATGCATCCGAGCAATACTTTTCATTTTGACTGCACCTAAATGAGATAAGTGCAATTGCGCTAACATGCGTTTTTTTAATAATTCTGGTATGACGATTCTATTATTCAATAGCAGAATGCTATCTTCAACTGTCAGTTCATTCCTAATAGGATAAAATTTATTTATACTTGCATTTTTCTTGGCACTTTTTGGCCAACCAATTTTAACATGTTTCATTACTTGATTTAAAACACTATCGTACTTAACCTGCTGTTTAATTAACTCATAATTAACAGCCGTTAGTTCTTTTTCCGCAAAATAATCACAGTAATTCAGATCCACACACTTCCATTCACTCCCGTCATCATTTTCTACAGGCAAACGGGAAAAAAAATCTGCAGAATTTTTTGTGGACTTAACATATTCGATTTTATATCGATAATTTGATAATATGACAGCCCATCGACGAAGTCTATTTGCAGAAAATTGTGGAATTCCTTTCTAAGGATTAAAAGTGGCCATTAAAGGTTTATTATCCGTAACTAAGATAAACTCTTTATTATATAAGTATTGATTAAACTTGCATAGACCAAAAATAATACTCAATCCCTCTCTTTCAATCTGACTACAGTTTTATTCGGCACTTGTTAATGTTCCGCTGGCGAAGGCAATTGGTTTTTGTTGTTTATTCGTTAATATATGACTAATTACGCAACCGATCCCATAAGGGCTTGCGTCTGTGGTCAACTTTAATTCGTATTCCGGATTATAATGAGTTAATACACCAGCAGATATTAACAACTCCTTTACTTTCTCAAAAGCCGAGTTACACTCTTGCGTCCATACAAACTGTACATTTTTCTTTAACAATTTATGTAGAGGATGTAAAATTGTTGCAAGATCCGGTACAAATTTTCCGTAATAGTTAATTAACCCGAGTACAGACTGGAGTTGTGTAATATTTTGAGGAATGGGCGCATTTTTTATTGCAACAATTTTATCTTGACAAGTATGCAGCCCTTCCTTATCTATTACGTAACCCAGGTATTGAATTTCGCTCTGATTAAAACTACACTTATCAGGACGTACACGTAATCCCGCATCTTGCAAACATGAAAATACACTCTCCAAACGCTCGTTATGTTCATTTGGATTTCTTCCACAGATCAAAATATCATCAAGAAAAACCATTGCGCCATCTATGTGCTGCAATAAAGATTCCATTATCTTTTGAAATTTTGCGCATGGGCAAGCTATGCCGAAGGGCAACCGTTGATATTGAAATAATCCCTTATGGGTAGATATTGCTACAAGTTGTTTAGACTTTTCATCCAAGCAAATTTGCGCATAGGCTTGCGACAAGTCAATTTTTGAAAAATAACGCCCCCCTGTAACTAAGAAAAAAGGTCATCTATCCTGGGAAGCGGATATTGATCTAATTCTAAGACAGGATTGACCGTTATTTTAAAATCTCCGCAAATACGCACAGATCCGTCCTTTTTTAGTACAGGGACGATGGGAGTTTCCCATGGGGAATAATCGACAGGTTTTAAAACCCCTAAATCTACTAACCGATCCAATTCTGTGTTCACCTTATCTTTTAGACCATACGGTAACTGCCTCGCGCGAAAAAATTTAGGCGATGCTGAGTTATCCTTCAAATACAATGAAACAGTACCTTTATTAAAAGTTCCCAAACCGGGTAAAAAAAGTTTATTATATTTTTTCATAATATGGTTTACGGTATTAGCTTCAGCTTCTGAATAATTAATAGTCGAAATACTTAATTTGAAAATTTTCATAAAATCGCGACCCAAAATTGGAATTGCTCCATTTTTAACGACAAAAATATCCAAAGTATGAGACATACCGTTATAATGAATTTTTAATGTGATAAGGCCAACAGGACTCATTTTATTACCATTATAAAAATGCAAAACTGTATCTGTAGGCTTTAAATGGTAATTGTTAAAATTATGTAAGTAGAAGTTTTCGGAAATCGCTGAAATTCTAGCTCCCGAATCAATTTGGAATGAATAATTTTTACTGTCAATCAAAATGTTAACATAATAAGGTTCACTACTTACAGAGCATGAGTAAATCGAATAGCACTCGTCGACGTACTCCTCATTTTCTAGATAATTTTGATAATTTTTTGTTTGATTCGTCCTTGGAGCACTTTTATGAGGACACACTGGCGCTAAATGACCTTTCTTTTTGCACAGATTACACGAAAAATCACGGTATCGGCACTGGTTTGTTAAATGATTTGATTGACTAGCACGGCCACTGGTTCCAGCACTATTACCCGAACTCTCATGTCGAAACTGCGATCCAGGAGCTACATTTTGGCGCCTTCTGTCATACGACACACTATGAATGCCGGGCTTGACCTTAACTGATGGTTCTACCAAAGAGGTGTTTTGCTTCGCGGCGGTTTTAGCACATGCTATGCGAATAACATTAGCAAAATCACACTTGATGTCTTCCTCGAAGAGTCTATCTTGTACAGCACCCCTTTCAAAACCGATCACAAAGCGATCCCTTAAGGTCATGTCTAAAATATCTGCATTGAATTCGCATTTTACTGCAAGGCTACGCACCCTCGCTGCCCATTCTTAAACGCCTTCGTGGGGAGACTTCTCTGCATAGTAAAACTTGTAACGAAATGCAAATACAAACTCGGATGTTTTAAAATGCTCGTTCAATATCTTGACCAGATCCTCATAACCTTTGTCTTCAGGTTTGGATGGTAAAGAGAGATTAAATACCAGTTTATAGGCCTCTTCACTTAAGGCATTTAGTAAAATAGCTCTCTTTTTGTTTTTGTCAGCAACTTCGTTTGCTGTGAAGTAGTTCTCCAAACGGCGAATAAAAATAGTCCAATCGCTAGTCTGGGGATCGAACTCTCGAATGTGTCCCATAGAAATGGTCGCCATCTTGGGTTCCACAGTTACTGCAGGCACTTCTTAAATTATATTTTCCAATAATGATTTCAATTAACCGTTTACTCGTCGCCAATGCTATATTCCTGGGAATAACTGAGGTAAGCCGGGTGTTAATATAAACGAACCGTTTTACTACTAACTAATTTATTGTAAACCCAGAAAATAACTACAACTTTGTTTAAGTACATAATTGTAAAATTGAAGTTTTTACAAGTACCACGCGTACGCGACTGCTGCTCCACTCGTCTCGAGGTATGTCCGATGATGCACAAAAAAAGGTACTTGAATATAAAAAAAGGTACTTGAATGCGCGTTCGAAATGTTTATACAAATAAACAATCTGCAAGTACACTGCAAATATATTAAGTAAAGATGTTTATATTAAACGAAAATAACTAATATATTCTATAACTCAAATTATATACGTGGTGGAAAATTTTGGTTGTTGAATACCCAATCATATTCCTTTATACTTTCCCTTCACAGTCATTATAACTACAGTCGCCATGTTTTTTTGGATTTGTTGACTAGTGTAATTATTTATCTACCATTAATATTTACCCACGTTCAACTATTGATTTTCAATAATTACATTTTTAACAGCTTTTTTAAAAGCTGGTAATTTATGAATAGCTTTATATTGTGCTGGTAATTTGTTTGTAGATTTTTGTTGCATTATACGAGAAAGATTTTTTGAAACAATAAATACATTCAATTTTAAGCAATGATCATCACAACATGATTATTTAATTTTTGAATAGAATTTTAGTAATTCGATTGAAAAAAAAATTGAACAAAATCAGCTATTTTAAAAATTATGTGTAGTGCAGTCAATATGGTGTTCCCTCTACCTGGGCAAAATTGCAACACAAATATTCCCTCATTCTCCATTATTCCTGGCCCTGAAAATCAGTCAAAATCCAAGATGGCGGCTGAATTTTGTATATTTAATTACAAAATTTATAACTTTGTATTCATAATATGTAACTGGGCCAAAATGTTAAAAATACAAAGATAAGACTTTACTTCTGTTTTTTTCAAAATGGCAGCCATTTAAATAATTAGGTATTTACTTTTCAAATATTTAAAGGCCACCATTTTGCACCCATTTACATTGTACTTTTGTATAACATCATGCAAACCGTTATGTCATTTTCTTCCAGTGAAATTATTGATCTTGCGGGAGTAATGAAATATGAACTGTGCTTATCTCCTCCTGAGTTATTTCAAAGTCCAACGGTATTGTCGAAACCAGACAAGCCAAAGCTATCAAGGGCGTTTATTGCGCATGTTACTGAAAATAATTCATAGACATTTGCAACAGCGCAAGAAGGTGATACAAGTTATGTGCTCGATGAAGGGCCTTTACTGCATCGCCTGTCATGGCGTAATGATAGTACATTTAGGGATATACCAAGATGTTATGCGTCGTTTGTGACCGCTAATTATGGGCAAGCAACTGTAGTTTTTGATGGTTATACATCAGAAAACACAATAAAAAACATAACCAATAATCAAACAAATAGAATTTTCCCCGCCGTGAACTTGAACACCAGATATGACATTAACAGGAAGTAAGGAAATGTTTCTCACTAATTAGGAAAACAAGCAGAAAATAATTAATATAATCGCTGAAGAAATACGACAACATGGTTGTTTATTAATTCATTTAGTTGATGATGCTGATGTTGACGTTAAAACTGCAGTGGAATCTTCAAAAATTAAAAATACAACATTGGTAGGAGAAGACACTGACCTATTGGTGTAATCAAGCATACCACAACCTGTTTTTTAGAAGTGATAAACTATCTTTCAAACAGAATAACATTTATGATATCAATGCCATAAGATATTCGCTCGGAAATGACTGAGCGAACAGTATATTCTTTATACATTCGTAAACAGCACCTCCAGAATATTCCATATTAGAAAGCAATCAGTTTTGAAACGTGATGTTGAAGATCAATACTTTCCTGAACTCACTATCGTTCAGGTCAACAAATCTTTTTCCCAGTCAGGTTGAAGAATTTGGAAAGAAGATAATGGTATGTATTTTCGGGGGAAATCAAGATGATACACTAAATACACTTAGGTATAGAACTGTTATTGATAAAGTATCGAAGGCAAAATGTTTCGTTCAGCCACAGAACCTTCCCCCAACAAAATCAGCTGTCAAGAACCATAGCTACCGTGCATATTTGTAAATATGTATATGGAAACAAATGCAAGATGGCTTGAACCCAACAGACTGGGGATAGAATATACATGACAATGTGTATGTTCCGAAAACAATGGATTTGCCACCAGCACCTGAAAGTATATTACGCATAATAAGATGTAACTGCAACACCGGCTGTGCTTCCATGAAATGTAGAGGCCGAAAGAAGGGTTTGGAATGTACCAGTTCATGTAGTTAGTGTCAAGAAACAAAGTGTTAAAATAGTCCGCAGCGAGTAGAAGATGAAGAAATGGAAATTACAGATGAAGATTATGATATATTGTGAAAAAACAGCCAAATAATTTTAATTTTTGTTCATTGAAATAATGTTTTTTATTCTTGTAAGTCTAATGTGTAATAAAGTTTTCTCTAATGTATAATAGGCAATTTCAGTGACTCAATACCTATTGTATACTTTTATCTTTGTATTTTTAACATTTTTGCCAAGTTGCACCTTATAAAACGAATGTTGTTAATTTTGTAATTAAAAATAGAAAATTTAGCCGCCATCTTAGATTTTGATTGATTTCCGGGGTAAGGATTAATGAGGATTTTGAATATGTTAAAATAGACAATTTTCACAATAGAATGCAAAAAGAATCATTTGTGTTGCAATTTTGCCCAGGTCATAATTAATTTTTACTAGTTTGTTTATGTAAAACTAGATAAAACTCTTTACTTCCAAATATTGTTAATATATTAGCAAATCTATTAATCAACTTATGTCCTTTTTCTAAATCAAACTCGAAACAGCATACAGAGTGTTTATAATGCTAGTTTAAAGTTGTCAATTCCTTGACATTAATATCTTAAATTTTTTAAACTAAACACCTCCTTGTACACTGAATTATGCAGAATTTGTTTCTCTATAACTTAATTTAATATTATATAATTTCGTAAAGAAATATTTCTGAGAACTGTGCCTATTATTTTAACTACTGCCACTAAGAAATGGTAAAAATATTAACTACCAAAATTAGGATATTTCAGTCGCTTACTATCTTTTTAAACACCTTCTTTAACTTCATCATTATGTGATTAAAATAAACGTTTATCATAATGTTAACTGTAGTAATGTTTTACTTTTTTATATCGAATAAGATAATTAATATTGCGCCTTGTATTTCTAGCATTTCTAAAAATAAAGCAGGCCATGCCAAGAATAAAATGTATAATAATATATTTATTGGAAATGCAGTTTCGACAAAATTCTTAACAAAAATGAATGCGTATAGCATTGTTGAAAGCATAAAATTAAGTACTTGTTAATGTAAATTTATACACTTCTTCGGTACAAATGCCGTAAGCATTGCTTAGGAGATACCTGTTTTCAGGGAGTATAATAGAACATACCAAATTTGTACCAAAAAAAAACAAATGGCACAGTTCTCAGTTATTTTTCAATATCTGAAAACCCGTTAATTTCAGGCATAATAAGTATATGATGAAATTAATTCTGCATGATTCAGAATTTTCATCTATGTTTTAAAAAGTTGAGTTTTCAATGTCCAAATATTGACAAATTTTGACCAGTGGTTTAAACACCCTGTATGCTGTTTCGGGTTTAATTTAGAAAAACGCCATAAATTGATTAACAATTTAGCTAATACGTTAACAATATTAGAAAAAAACAATTATCAACATAAACCCACGTAAGTTTTCAAAATTCTAACTATGTTTAAAAAATAATTTTATATCGAATAACTGAAAACTACTCAAAAATTTAAAAAACATGTTGTAATGCTTAAAATTGAACGTGGAATTCAAAAATAAAGATATTTAAGGTGTTTTATTTAAAATTAGAAAGTTGTTACTTGGCCAGGAAAAACTAAACACCTTGTAGACGCAGAAATAATATATTGTTATAAGAGTTAATCTATAAAACTTTTAATTTTGAAGAAGTAGTCCATACTCAAAGTGGAGTTGAATGATATAGGGAAAAGAAAACCTTTCTTCTCTCTTTCTCCACAATTTTTAATTCATTAACTAGGCGAACCTAGGGTAGAATCGACATGTTTCGAGTGTAGAAACACTCATCATCAGGAAAATGAAGCAAATATAGTGAACAGCTGATGTTGTTAGCAGTAGAGAAAAATAAAAAGTGGGACTAATCCATAATGGAGCTTTCAATGGCACGCATGGGGAGTGAAAAATCTTTTTGAAGTCAAACGACAGAAAACATATCAGCACGCTGAAAGGTCAAGGACCAGCGAAAAGCCACTGTGGGTGGGAAATGAAGAGAAAAATTGGGAAGTATCAAATAAAGAACTTTGTAGAAATCATTTTAAGTGTGCGTGATAAAAAAACATTTTAGTTTGATTCAACTATGTCGGAGAAGTGTGAAAGACGTCAAGTATGAGGGAGAGAGAAAGAAAAAATTTGTTTTTTATTCAAGTCGTGTAGATGCTTTCATTTAGCTTGAAATAAAATGCCGTTGGGGTTCCAAGCGTGTTATGGCCCAGTTACCCCAGCAGGAGTCAAAGCTGACACAAAGAAAAATGTCTTAAACCTATTTTTAAACTAAATGTGTCAGTTTTTACTCCTGCTGGGGTAACTGGGCCGTAACAAGCTTGGTACCCCAACGGCATTTTATTTCAAGCTAAATGAAAGCATCTACACGACTTTAATAAAAAAAAACATATTTTTTCTTTCTCTCTCCCTCATACTTGACGTCTTTCACACTTATCCGACATAGTTAAATCAAACTAAAGTGTTTTTTATCACGCACACTTAAAATGATTTCTACAAAGTCCTTTATTTGATACTTCCTAATTTTTCTCTTCATTTCCCACCCGCAGTGGCTTTTCACTGGTCCTTGACCTTTTAGCGTGCTGATATGTTTTCTGTCGTTTGACTACAAAAAGTTTTTTCACTCCCCATGCGTGACATAGAAAGCTCCATTATGGATTAGTCCCACTTTTTATTTTTCTCTACTATATTTGCTTCATTTTCCTGATGATAAGTGTTTCTACACTCGAAACATGTCGATTCTACCCTAGGTTCGCCTAGTTATTGAATTAAAAATTGTGGAGAAAGACTTTATGTTTTTCTTTTCCCTATATAAAACTTTTGTTTATAGGTCTTACGGATTCTGAGATCGGAGTGGGTCATATAATGCGGACCACCCTGTACAGTGCATCTAATCGCTGATTAAATTACTGAAATAAACTAAAGCGAAACTTTGGCATTATTTTAGTTAATAAAAGTTGCCAAAAAACCCTTCAAATAGATTTATCTAATTATTTTTAATTGTCGAGTGCACAACAAAAAAAGTCAATTGTTATTTATCGGATGAATTACTACCTAAAAAATTATTAGCGATTGTACCGCTAGCAATTGCAATTTATTTTTTATAAAGTAAATACAATTTTTATTGCTTTTAAAAACTTGTGGCATATTTTCTTACATAAAAAACGCTATTACCGACTGCGTTTGATTACGAAAATTAATGAATCTACTTACATCACATTCCCCATCATAGTAATCATCACTGCATATATGGTGGGTAGATATGAAACTTTCCGCTTTGCTATAGTCATTTATTATCGAGGTGCAGTTGTCGTCAGTTAAAAGTGTACGGTTAATTTTTTGTAAGTAAGCTGGTGCCTGTCCACTACTCTGATTTAAACCCCATCCAGCTAGAATACCTTGTACACCGAATGGAATAGTTGCATTAGCTTTTGACAAACGAACTGCTTTGGCTTTGTCGCTAAACGGAATCGGGGTTTTTAACTAAAAATAACTACAGTAAGGTTTTTGCTATAAAGGAAATAATTTAGCTACAAACTGTATTAAAAGTGGACTTTTTAACGCTAATTGGCGGTGTGTAATGTTAAAAATGGATTCCTTTTAACCGTACTATTTAAAATAAATACAATAAGTTTATTGCACAATTTAAGTAACCAGATAATACATGAATTCCTTCTACAATAATTAAGGTTTTGTTGTCATTTTGAATGGAAAGATGGCGTCGATCGAGCTGACACATATTATAAACGAACTTAAAAAACTAAATAAACTTGATCTAATTAACTATATAGTTCTTAAAAAAGTGCCAGAAAGTGCATCGGCTCTAAATGAAAGTGCAGTGAAGTTCCTCGAAGGAAATTCTGAACAGGATGTGTTCTATGAGACTCACGCTGATCAAGGTACGTCCGATAAGCCTGGTGTTTGTAATGGGACAATCTGCATATCAATGAAAGCGGATCTTAAAGTTGCAAATATGAGGGCAGATTCTCAGACAAGACTGGTGCAAGAACTAGAAACGTCAATAAAACAACTTAACATGATCATAACGCTTCTCCAAGAAAGATCGGGAAGTGAGGTTAAACGATTGATCCCGGAATCACAACAAACCGGTGTAACTGCCGATGCTGGGGCCACGACTTGCGGCTCGGGCTCCGCTGACGCTGTTTCGGCGGGGCGGCGCACGACTTCATCAACTGCAGATTTTTCAGAAGTATCCCCACCACTCGGTACCATACAGTCACAGCAGTACAATTATTCTACACGTACTCGCAGTAGACTGCTCCGTTCTCAGACCCAAGGGACAGTTGGATCGGCAAACCATTCAAAAACGAATAAGGCTGAACACGGCGCAGCGATAGCCCAATCTGAGCCGGTGCGAAATGAAATCACTGCCCAGCAAGTTGCTGGGGCATTATTGGAAGTAAAATCACATCAAACTTTTAATGATTTAACTAAACCAAATGAAGGAAAGGATAATACTTCATGGTCAGTTGCCCGATCAAAACGAAATCAGCGCAAAACAATTATTGGTACAGGCACAAATTGTCAATTGAAAGCTGTGCCTAATTATGTATATTTTCATATATTTAGATTGGATCCGTCTTGCACAGCACAAGATCTAAAAACGTACTTATGTACCATGTTTCCCGAAGTATCTTGTTATAAACTGGACTCAAAATATCCTACTGAATACTCATCATTTAAAGTAGGGGTGTTTGAAAATCATGCAGCAAATATCATGGAGTCAAATTTGTGGTCGCCGGGCATAAAAATTAACAAGTTTTTTCACTTGAAAAGGGCCAATTCAACCGGCAAATAGCGACTTCTTTTGTGGAATCTAAAAAGGACCTTTTAAGTATATTTCATATAAATATTCAAGGCTTAACTAATAAAACCGACGAACTTGCGCAGTTTGCAAAAGTACACAATTATGACGTATTATGTATTAGTGAACACTGGTGCAGTGAAAAAATCCTAAAGTGCGTTTATTTGGAAAACTATGATTTAGTATCTTCCTTTAATAGATCTAAGCATATACATGGTGGTGTTTGTATTTTTGTTAGACGTGGACTTGATTTCAAGTATATAAATGTTCTGAGCCATTGTAGGGAGCTTGACGCCGAATTTTGTGCCATGGAGATATGTCATGGTAAGATTTTAATTTTAACATTGTATAGGTCTTGCACTGGTTGCGTTGATACTTTTTTGGGTTCACTGGATGAGTTGCTTCACAGCTATTGTGATAAATATAAGCAAATAATTGTTCTTGGCGATTTTAAGATAAATTTTTTGGGTGCCTCTTCCAGTCTTGCTGACCTTGTGTCTGTCCTGGATAGTTTTGGTATGAGTGCAAGTATTTCTACTTTTACAAGAGTTACCGAGAATACAGCAACATGTATAGATAATATAATAACCAATTTGAATGAAAATATTTATACTGCCGGCGTTAAGGATCCGTGCCTGTCTGATCATTATGGTCAATTTATTGAATTAAACTTGGGTGTTAAAATTAAACCTAACATTTCTAAAGTAAGAAAAATTACTAGTAACTCTATTACTCACATAAAACAAGATCTTATGAATCTGAATTGGATTGATTTTTATAGCTCAGATGATGTTGAATGTATGGCGACATGGTTAGTGGAAAAGTGTAAAACTCTTATCAATAAATGTTTTCCTTTTAAAACTATTAGAGGTAACCAGGCCCCAGTCCGCTGGTTTAATAATGAATTAAAAGAAAAGCGCGAAAAAATGTCGACAGTGAAGTTTATTAAATACCAAACTGGTAATGAAACGTTCGGAGATCTGTATAAATTTTTGCGTAAAGATTATAAAAACTCTATTGTAAGGGCAAAAAGACAGGCATATAGTAATTATATTGTCAGTTCGAGGAATAAGTCGAGGAGCGCGTGGAAAATTATAAACGTGGAACGAAATCATAATCCACGAAAAAATTATAGTAATGGGACTAGGTTGAGCGCTGGTGACTTTAATGATTATTTCCTGAGGGTCGCATCCGAAATAGTTCAGCAGCTGTCGATTAAAGACGATTTACAGAAAGAATTTATAAATTCCATTCCGTTGGTACCCAAGTCATTTGCATTTTTGCCTATTTCTGAGGAGGATGTCAGAACTGTGATTCTGTGTCTTAAAGACTCTGCCTCTTCTGATATTTATAATATAAATAGCATAATTTTCAAGCATATGTGTGAGGAACTTATTGAGCCCCTAACATTTTTATTTAATGCTTGCGTAGCACAGGGTGTATTTCCAAATTCGCTAAAGTTGGCCAAGGTGATACCAATTTTTAAGAGGGGTAATGTGGACTCGGTATCTGATTACAGACCGATTTCGATCATACCAATTTTTGGGAAAGTTTTTGAGGTTATCTTGAAGAATAACATCAGTGATTATTTTGAGGCCAACGCTCTTTTAAATGCTTCTCAGTACGGCTTTAGGAAGGGTCGTTCTACTGTTCAGGCAGTGGTTCAGATTGTGCATGACATAGTCGAGGGTCTCGAAAAGGGAGAACATGTGAGCATGACCCTATGCGACCTCAGCAAGGCCTTCGACTGTGCCTCGCACAAGCTATTAGTTGAGAAATTATATCGATACGGGATCAGGGGTGAGACCTTGAGCCTGCTAAAATCATATCTGTCTATGAGAAGACAGTGTGTCTCTTTTGATGATGTTATGTCGGATTTTGGACTGATCGAGAATGGAGTGCCCAGGGATCAGTTCTTGGGCCTCTTCTCTTTGTCATATATATAAATGACCTATTTTCATTTCTTGCCCTCTACGGTTGCTTTTGTTTTGCAGATGATACAACTCTATTGTGTCATCATAAAAATATTAACGAATTAAATTTAATTAGCTTACATCTGGCTGAGAGGGCCGCCATCTGGTTTACACAGAACTGTCTGACACTAAATACCGAAAAAACTCAAAAGTTGGTAATTTCAACACGTCGTGACGTTGTGAAGGGTCAAAGTGTAAATGTTTTGGGTTTAACTGTTGATGATACCCTAAGCTGGACTCCCCATATAGAGTCACTACGGACTAAACTGTCTTCGGCGATTTTCGTGATAAGAAAATTAAGGTCACTTCTTGATCACCAGTCAGTGATGAGTGTCTATTACTCACTCTTCCATGTCCATCTTTCCTACGGAGTACTTTTGTGGGGAAACTCATCTAACTCCCTACGTGTTTTTAGACTGCAGAAAAAATCTGTAAGAGTTATTGCGGGTGTTGGTGGGCGTGACCACTGCAAGCCACATTTTATTAGTTTAAAGATTTTGACGCTGCCATCATTATTTATTTTGCACCAATTACTTGAAATTCATAGAAACAATAGTCATTTTCAACTTAACTCCGACATTCACCACTATGGCACGAGGTCGGCTCACTTTATTCGGCCAAACAAGTACAGACTTAGTAAGTCTATAAATAATTCTCTAAAAATTGAGCTTTATAATGTGCTTCCTACAAAGGTAAAGAGCTTAAATGAAAAGAAATTTAAGAGTGGGATTACGAAATTTCTTAAATCCCACGCTTTCTATTCGACAGTAGAATACCTTAATGTTGTAAAGTCACAAAATACAACATTTATATTTTGAATTTTGTTTGTTAGTTACTGTTTACAAGTTTGTTTATATTATTATATTTGTTTATACAATTATTATGTTTTAATTTATTATATTATGTTAATTTAGTTAAATTCACCCGTAAAGGATTGCTTTATATTTCCTATAGTACCTATGACTTGCCTCAATTTGTATTTTTTTGCAAAAATGTGGTCAAAAAAAATATGTCTATGTCTATGTCTATGTCTATGTCTATGTCTATGTCTATGTCTATGCTTGTGGATGGAGTGGAAAAAATAGTACTAGACGACTACGTCATAAGAAGGCTTTTGGCAATTCTCTTCTTAATTTTCCGTGAGTTTTCGATATATATCCTTCAGCCACTGTTGAGGACTTTCATCCATCGAGTCTTTTGATAGTCTCAGGTGCGCACCAGAATCTGCCAGTAAAGTGGCCGACTACAGGCGGAAATAGTGACCGGCGTAAAGCTTCGGATCTGGAGGCTTCAAGAATCCAAGAGACATTGTACCGCATAATATTCGATAAAAATTCGACGATACCCGATATCTGGTGGCTGATGAGCTCTGTATTTTCGGTAAAAATTTCAATAAAATGACTCAACTACCGTAAAAGTTTGCGGAATTGTAGTTTTTATATCTAAAATGTTTACCGCTAATGTAGTATCCAAATTATCGATATTGTCGACTATAAAGCTCTTCTTTGCAACAACCACCAAATATACCCAATATAGTGGGGATTTTCATCATGGGGTACTTATCGCCTGATCAATTTCTCAGAAACTGCTCAATTTGGTGTCTAGTCAGAACCATAGGCTTTCTAGGTTAATAAGCTTCTCTTCTTCGCGCAACAAGTTGCTAATATTGCAAATTAATTTTAACACAAGTTTGGTAATTTAGTAATTGGTCCAAAGACATACAGCTTTCCATACCGTAGATTTATGTTCAAAATATGAGAGAATTATTTTGTCGTTGTATTTTTGAGAAACACCTTTCAAAATTCACTTTTCTATGAGCAATTATGATTCACTAGACTTTTTAAGCAACAACTCAAGTTTATTAGCTACTTCATTTATTTCCACATTTGAATGGTTTTCTTCCAAATTATTGATCGAAAATCGCATAAATTCAAAAAAGAACGCTTTCTGTAAGTTAGTTTCATATTTCCATAACGAACGACACTACACATTGATTGCAATAATGTAACGAATAACAAAGAAAGGGTTTGGTCAGGTTTGTTCTCTGGGTTGGTTTACTCGCTACACTTATTATCCAGTTTCCCTTCGCACAAAATAAAATGATAATTTTAACATTAACATTATCAACAACAAACTATTAGCTATAAAATTAAAAATATTCCTTATTAATAGCCAAAAAACAATTACCTCAAAAACAAAAATGCCAATAGTAGATTTTTTGACCATGGTAGTTTTCTTAGATTCAATATTATGTATTTGTGCAATGCATATTATTTATTTATTATTATTTTGTTTGATCAGTGATTAATATTCTAAAATCTATTATATATAAAAATATATTTTTCATTTCTTCGTAAAAGGCAATCTAAGAAACTTGGTAGTTGTTTGTAGTGTTGTAATAATCCATAGTGTTATTGTACAGTAAAGTTATGTATTGCTATTATTATTAAGATTACCTTCTAGCGGTGTATTACAGAACTAATAAATAATATTTATGAAAACCTATGTAGTGTCTAGGAGAGCTGGAGGATAATACCCTCATATGTGTACCCGATGTGTACTTAAACTACCCAAGTACGTACCCGTAAAAGTCCCACGTCATAGATGGGGAGGTATTCAGAAGTTAGCTCAAATTGAGGGTGTCTATACCAATGTCTCACCAATATAGTAGTATTGGGATCAACATCCTGAAAGCCGTAATATTGATTTGTTCCGTATATAATCGACTTGCTAAAAGGTAATTTAATATAATTTATTAAAGAATATCTATAAATGCAATAGAGTTCTTAGTTATAACATACGTGTATAAGGTACTTTTTTTTATTAAAAAACCAATGTAGGTTAAGATGTGTATGTCAAAATTAAATAATTATTTTTTAAATTTTCTTTAAATTTAAAAACTTACACTTGGCCAGCTTCAACACATTTACCTGTTGATAAAATCCACTCTGGTCCTATTATTGCTCCTGCACAAATATTAAATGTGATCTCGTCGCGTAGTTGCACCTTAAATTATTGTTTAAACAATTATTTTCTACAGCCCCTAAATTTAATGCGTGAAAATTTACCATTTTGTAAAATCAAAAGCATTTCTTAAATTTATACAGACTGTCAAAAAAGTCAGAAATATAGCAAATATTTTAAAAACGACTCAATATAATTTTTTGAAAGTTAGCATATCCATATATAGTTAAATTAAAAGAATTTCCGTTGCACGTCATACCTTCGAGTATCAGCAATGTTGCCAGTTTGTAATTAAAATACCCCAGTAAGGAAATGCTTCGGTATTTTTCAAT
The DNA here is from genome assembly GCA_963969555.1 of Polydrusus pterygomalis. Classification (NCBI taxonomy): domain Eukaryota; kingdom Metazoa; phylum Arthropoda; class Insecta; order Coleoptera; family Curculionidae; genus Polydrusus; species Polydrusus pterygomalis. The sequence goes on from OZ018378.1 coordinate 87,050,018, forward strand.
AAAGGTAAACAACGTTATCAACAGAAATGTGTATGAATCCCTTTGTTGTTCTTAAAAGATCAGTTTTTAATCCTATTTATAAAAGGATTTGCAGTTTTAGTTAAAAACGACTTAAATAAACTCACGAAAACACGAAATGAAAACAATAAACGTCAATCAAAATTCGCCAAGAAATAAACTGGCATCACCGATGCGTTGACACTTCTGTTGCCAACTGTCAGCCCAAAAAATTCAAATGCTATTAATTTTTAAAAGGTTAAATTTAAAAACATCTCCTTTAAGCGGCTTGGTATCAAAGAAGAATACATTAAGTTTCTTTTACATTCTATAGGGCATGAAATTTATATATTTTTTGCCCAAATTTAATTTTCTTATGTTTCCTGACCGATTTTCAATTATCAGCTGATTGATGACGTGCAACGGAAATTCTTTTGATTTAAGTTTAGTTAAAAACTTCACAATTTATAAAGACAAGACCGTATCTGTCACGTATATTATTGAAAAATCAAAAAGTCCCTTAAAAGACAAATTCAACTATACAGTATCACCAATACAGTCCGCCCAATATCGAACTTTCTTTTAGTAATAAGGTTTGTAACGGCAATCATTTTTGCTTCAAATTAGACTAAAAATAACGTATTCAACAGTCAGCATCTGTCATTGAACCTGTCAACATGGACACTTTTTAAATAAAATGCTGAAAAATGGAATCTTTACCGAATTTTTAAGAATGTTATTAGAAAAAGTTGTTTCTTCTATAATTTTAGTCCTATGTACAAATTTTCAGATGTTTAGAACCAAGTGGAATTTTTTGCCCTATTTTCGAATTACCATGTTTTCTTCGTAAGTTAATTTTATGGATATTCGTTCATACCATACTCACGTTATTATGCATAGGAATAAAAAAGTTCGTAAATAACTAATTCTAAATAGGTAACAGCAAAGCGATATTTCGCTAAGACGTCATTCTCGCTCAACATAAACAGATTTTTCTAAAAAAATTGTCCTTACACTTTACCTCTTTTACCTTGTTGAATCACCTCCCTTGGTTATACAGTTTGTCTGGTAAATGGAGGTTAATCCGTTAACCATAATATTATATTCCTTGCACAAAAATAATATGACTTTTATAACGCCATTTTTCTTTTTTGGCCCTAATGTTAGTTATACAAAAATATATAGTCAGAGTTTAAAATTAAAAACTGAATTTGAATTATTCGAGTATTTAATAAGATATTAATTTTGAATTTGGTACTTTGCTTCAACATAAAGAGTAACATCTTTTGAGAAAAAGAATTGTCAAATATTCAAAATAAGGGTAATGATTTAAATGACAAGCTTTTTAAAAATAGACCGGCTAATATTGAAAACTTGAAGTGTTGTAGTAGAAATAAAATAAGTTAAATTGGCTGGAAAATATTGACAACGTCTTACGGGCATTTAGAGACAGGCTTGGTTATTGTCCAGCTAATAGTGGCAAACATTTTAAAACTCTTATAAAGTAGCTTTAGTTTAAGTTTTAAGTTATTCCTTTTTACATAGTGTTCTTGTTAATTTATTAAAATGTGGTTTGCTATGTCATTTTGAAGAATAAATACATCAAATCCTATATCGTTCAATGAAGGGAATAATTACATACAGGATGTTCTATTTATAATAAAAAAGTATTTTTTCTAACTAACTCTATTTGATTACAGAGACGGTTTTTTTTCTAGGTGTTCAATTTTTAAACATATGAATGCACCAATTTTCAAAAATATATAATTATTATTAATTTTTGAAATATTTGCGATATTTCGATTTTTGAGAAATTTAGTGTTAGCGGGTACTAAGATGGAGTGAATCCAGCTGCGACATACAGGGTGGTACGTATTTAATTCACAAATATTTTTATTGGTATATTCCAAAAAGTAATTTCTCTGAAGTTTATTAAATCAGAAAAAATTATTTGTGAGATACAGGATGATTTGTTAAAAACTTCTAAAATAAAAAAAAAATAAAATAATTTAATTTTCGAAAAACTTTCTTTAATTAAAAACAATTTGTAAATGCAGTAACTTCATCTTAATTAAACTTTTCTTATGTCACTAATTCCCTAATTTTAACAACTTTAGAATCAAATCAAACGTAATGTAGAAATCACCCGTAAAAACAAAGTCACAATTACAGAAAAAGTTATATAGGGTTAAAAATTTAAATTAAAAAATTGTTATTATTCATACCAAATAAGGAAATTCACCTTCTTCAGCAGTGGTTCCATTAACTATACGGAGGGGAGTACTTGTTACTGAAAAATTGTAAAATTATAAAAACTTCAACTAAAAATGTATACGAATAATTATTAAAAGAATATATATATTTTTTTGTTTTATTCATAACCAATATAAGATTATTTACTGAATTTTAGCCCCATTATGTATTTTCTTTTGCATATAGCACACTTAATTATAGAGAAAGCATTTGTCAAACTTGTGCTTTGATTTAAAAAATTTGACGTTTCTTGAGGAAGCAATTTCCAAATTATATGTACAAAACTATGTTTTCTTTAAAAAAAAGTTAACAATGGCGGTTAATTTAATTTTATCAAAAGGTTATAATTTTAAAACCATTTATTTCTAGGCTTTCCAAAGAATTAAATTTCTGGCGTTTGTGTTCAGTAGGAGTAGTAAACTATTAAGAATATTGTGTTTTTCATGTAAAAAAAGATTATTGGCATACTTAGATTAGGTTAGTTTTATTGTCAAAATTAATAAGAACATCAGGGATTTTGATATAGAAAAGACTGCAATAGAGGATATTTGTGTGAAGTTTCAAATATTGCAAGTCAATGAGTAACTACATCAAAAATGTATGTTCCTAGTTTAAAAAGGTAATTTTTTTGTAGGAGATTTGGTTTTTTCTCATTGGCAGTGGGTTTAAATCCTGGCAAGATAATGTAACCAAATCAGTTAAAAGAAAAGACGGTTTCGGTTCGGGAAAGAGATTTATTATTTTGCATCCGCTGGATTTGTACCTGTTGCTAGTTTATTATTTTCTACCACCTCAAAAAGCGCGGTTGCCACACACGGGATCACGAATTACTTGAGAAGTGGCTAAAAGAAATGGTTATTCCAAATTTAGACCCACCGTCACTAATAGTTTTGGACAATGCTTCCTATCATGCTCGGAATTTGCTAAAAATTTGGAAATGCTAAAGGAATATTGTCATGTGGTATTGCACTTGCCACTGCCAATTAAATGCGATAGAATAATTATAAGCCAGCCAAAATCCAATTATATAAAACACATTGGTAAAGGACTTACATCTCATGTGGTTAAAAAGGTATGGCCAGACCCTCTAGAACATATTTCCGAAGACTATTGAAAAAAGGCAATAAAACACATAGAAGAAATAATGTTGGATTGGGATCTAGAAAAGTTTTAGATGCCTCAGTAAACCCCATGGTGACTTTAGTTTCTGAGAATGATAGTGATACTTCTGATGAGTCAAACTATGAATTTAAACTTTTTTTAACTTTAATTTTTTTAGGTACATTTTTTTATTACTTTTTTTAACTGTATTCTGAGATTGATATGTAGCTAAAATAAATAGCACTATAACAAAAAAACTCATAATATCAAGGACTCTATAGCCAACAATAAATATTAATAGCTATGGGAGAACAGTAATACACAAGTTCAAATATTTGGGGAACTAGATTACCAACAACTTATGTCTAGAAGTGGATACTAGATCCAATATCGTAGAAGCAAGGGCCACGTTTTACCTGATGAAGAAATTCCTGTGTAATACCACTCTAAATATGAACCATAGATATAGATTTGTAGAATGGTATGTACCGGGTGATCAAAAAAGCGTGCACGTTTACTTTATCTCGGAAACCCTTAGTCGTGTTTTAAATTTCTGGCAAGGAAGGTTGGCAAGAGAATTCGCTGGAAATTATTTTAAGTTTTAAGTAGTATAAGTTTCTCAGGTGTCCGCTAGAGGACGTAATACTAATGGTCATCTAAAGAAACAATGGTTTTCCTTTAATATGACTAGATAAGCCGTAATAAAAATGTTTGTATTGTAATTTTGACATATTTTTGATCAACTTTGGTTCAGCACTTATTGCTTCAAGTTCTTAAATAAAGGAGTGGCGGAAAGATAAACATTTTCTTAGAAAAAAATATGCAACTTTGCTTAACGAAAAATTGCAAACTTGGGCTCGTTTAAACGACATTCAAAGGTTCAGAAGAAATCATTTGTATTGTGATCATATGTATTTTTGGTTTCAACGATGATCATTAGAGAGCGCTGATTGAAACGTCAATGGAATTTACCGTTTTTCTTAAAAATTCTAATTTAAACTATAGGATGTCGGATTTTACATAGGTAGTCAAAAATACAACTTAAATTGGAAGAAATCAGTGGGAACCGCAAGATAATACTGTTTTTTACTAGCTATAGATATTATCAAATCGTTCTAAAAAAGAATCATTTAATAACGTTTGAGGGTATTTGTAACTTTTAAAATAAATAACTTATTAGATGTCGGGTTGTTAGACTATTGGAACTATCTACTTCCATAGTCAAAAATTAAGATGAAATTTGTTCGGGTTCGAGTAGGCTTTGAAACAAAAATGATAAACGAGACAAGTAGGTTTTGGAACAAAATTGATTTTAAAAATATAGATGCGTCAAAATATTACACATTCTTTGGGCATTCATGCATGTTTTGATAATATCCTAAATTAGAAGAGGGATATTTATTTTTTATTTTTATTTTATTTATTTAAACAAATAAGGTTTACAATTGCACTTGTGTAATGTTAATTACAAGTAATGAAAATTATAATTGCAAAAAATATAGTTATACCTAACACCTAGACGCAGGGCGTCTGTATGTGCTAACTTAAGACTAATACTAGGGCTCATTTTAAACAATAAGTAAACAAAAGTAGGTTAAGTATTTTAGATAGTATACACAGTTAATATAGTCAATATTGCAGTTGTCTAAAGCAGTTCCAGATATTTAGAAAATTTGTTAAAAATATAAGTTTTACACTTTTTAGAGAATCGTTTATATTTTTCTATAGTCTTAATGGTCGTAGGTAACAAATTAAAAACTTTTGGGGCTACTCGATTAACAAACCTCTGATTGCCGTCCCTTCTATAAAAAGGTACAGTCAGATGTCGGTTAGTAACTTGTCTAGTATTGTGTTGATGAGATAATGGTTTTTGGATATTAATGTTTTTATAAATAAAAAGGCAGCAGTTGTGGAAGTATAACATTCTAACATTTAAAATATTGTCATTGTACAGTTTATCAGTGGAGTATTATCTATCCTTTTTAAACATATTAATTTGCAGTTTTTACTGAGTTCTTTCAGTTTTAGTTGTCCAGTAATTTTCATTGATGTTTTAAACAGTGTCCTCTAGCGATAAGCATAGAAACCTAAAATACATATTTTATTATACAAATGATAAAACCATTGGTTCTCTTTTAAATAGGACCAAATTTGCACCATTGTGCACTCAGTTTTGCTATATTATGGCTGCGAGGCATGAACTTTAAAGGTCAACACCGTTAACAGAATTAAAGCCCTGGAGATGTAGGTACTTGTAGACTTCTTAGAATACCTTGGACAGGCACATATTAGGAATGAGGAACTGCTGAGACGGGCGCAGTGCGAGAAAAAATTCGTGCATGTAATAAAACAACGAAAGCAACTTGGGTCATGAAGTGCATGGGAATAGATATGAACTTTAAAGTTGATAATAGAAGGGGAAATTGAGGGCAAACAAAAAATTGGAAGAAAAAAACACAACCCCTTCAATTATTTAACGGAAATTACAAAAGACGTCCCGACCCTGAGGTGCTAAACAAAATCCGATTCAGCTTCTGGAGCTGATTTCAAAAATGTTTAGGGTTTTACGAAATTAGCCTTGTTTGTGTGTTTGTAATGGAGGGATACTAGCAAATAGCTTTTAAAGTTTAAAATTAAAATATGTCTTTATCAGGTAAAGATATTGTTAAAAAGTGGTTTTAGCAACATTGTATTATAATTAAAACTAAAATAAGCCTAAATTCTTATATTGTATTTTATTTAAACCATATTATACTAATTAGGTAGTATAAGAAGAAAGATGCAATATATATGCATGGATTTAAATAAAATATAACATCCTACCTTCATTACGAAAACTAAGAAATATTTTTAGAACCATAAAAACGTACAATTTCGTATCCATATTAATTAATTTTTTTATTTAATAAAAAGTGATTGTTAATTCAGTAAGGATAAACGACTAATGAAGCAAAAGCATCTTATCAAGACCTTATATCCGTAAAACCTCTTGACGGGACCGTCGTCACGAATTTTTAGAAACGTAATCTACTTAAAATTTTGGGTTGGGATATTATAAAGAGTGTTCTGAAAAGTAACAAACCTAATCCAATTTACAAGTTATCATGAGACATCTCAATTCCTAAAGAAAACAATAATATTAACAGTAATAATATTGATAATAAGAATAACAATAATAAAAGTAATATTAATATAAATTAGTTGTTAAAGCAACCATCGACCTAACACCTGTACAATAAAAGCCCTAGATTACAACGAATTTTATAAATTCTTAGGAGTAGACCAAAACAACGAAATGCAACAGAAGACGATGAAAGAAATTATAAGACAGAAGTATTATCGAAGATGCGACTTAAATTGAGCACAGAACTCAACTCTAAAAATAAAATACAAGCCATTACTAGCTTAGCTGTTCCTGTATCTAAAAAAAATCCCCTAACAAGCTCAGCTTCAGGGGATTGAAGAAGTTTATCGAAGACAACATAAACATATTTATTATATTATTAAATTTTAAATAAACTTATTATTATTATTTTTATTATTATTATTATCTCAGTATAGCTTCAAGATTATCGACTGAAAAAAATAAGAACTACAACAGTCTATCCAAGACCGTGTCATTTGAACACGAAATTATATAAAGGTCATCTTAAAAAGAAATGTCAAAGATGTGTGCAGAAAATGTAATTTCTCTGAAGAGACGATAGAACATATTACGGCGGATTGTGGCTATGGCACCCAATGCTTATCTAGCAAGGCATAATCAGGTGACAAAGATCATCCACTAAACAAGTAGCTCACAAATTAAGCCTAAAAGAAAACATCTTACCATATACTAACAATACTCACCAGAACCAGTTTTTACATCTCCTGAATATCTCTTATACAATGGCAGATTAATACTAACGAAGAGAGCAGTATACTACAACCATCCGGATATTCTTCTAATCGAAAAGAATAACAAGAGAGCTTTTATAATCGATATATACCCACTACCACAAAACCACTTTAAAACCGTAACGGAGAAGAAAGCCAAGTATTTGGCGATAGAGATAAAAATATATGGAAGCTTGAACAAATAGACAACATTAATATGGCGAAAAACTTTAAGCCAAGCTTAGAAAGTTAGGCCTTCCAGGCTATTTGTACCAACAAATTCAGAAAATATTCATACTTTAAACTTACCACATAGTATGTAAGTTTTTTAACAATGCAGGTTTAGATGAATCTCTGTACTGTAAAAAAAATACCTATTCAATTCAGCCAACCCAGTTCAGTCAGTTTCTGCGAGACTCTCATTGTGATGTATACCACCAGCAAATCTAATATATCTATTTTGCATTTTTTGTATTCACCTAATATCAACAGAGTTTAGAAAAGGCCCATAAATGTGAACGCAAAAATTAAAGTGAGATATTATAAGAGAGCAACTTAGTTTTTTGGGATAAATATTGCCTATGAGAATACATACTTTTTGAAACTGAAAATACTCTTTTGTGTGGAAATCGAGTTCTGTCCCAGGTTTAGTTTTACATTATCTAATAAATAATTTCTTAAATTTTTGGCCCATAACAGCAAAGCCACAGATTTAGTGGTATTAATTTTAATTTTATTGAAAACTCTATGCAATGTTTTCAAATGCTTATTAAATTGTGCGTTAACAGAACAGCGTCTCTGCGGTAAAACGAGAGGTATATTTGCGTATCGTCTAAATAGAGATAATGAAGAAAATATTTAAGAAATTTTACAAACTTTGATGTAAATACGCTGAACAGAGTACTACCCTGAGGTACTTCTATGTTAACCCTAAGAGAATCAGAATGTTTACTTTCCAGAGTAATACGCCGTGCTCTAACCGATACAAACGAAGACGCGGAAGACAAAACTGCTGCACTAAATCCTATATATTTGATAATAGCAAATAGAACTTCGTGATTAAGCATAATATCGATTGATTTACTGTAATCTAAAAGGATTAAAACAGTGGCTTTGTTTATATCCTGCTCTCACACAATATCGTCCGTTACCTTCGTTTATTTGAAGTTGCATAACTCTTGTTAAGATTTTGGACAGTGTGTAGGATTTTTTCTTAAGCTGCTGTGAACTTTGGACTTGGATTCTGGTTATTATTATGTGCTATTTCATTTTAAGTAAAAATTGCCTAATCACAGTACGCATAGTACGCAATCAAATTTTTTTATTATTATTGTCTCGAGAAGTTGTTCCGTAAATTAAGATAACCGAAATAGTTTATTATTAAGTCCATTCAGAAAATCTATAAAATTAGTTACATTTGTTTTGGTGATTAGAATGCTGAAAAAATTGAACAATCGCTTGCAATATTTTTTTTAATATATTTTTTTAAGTAGCACAAATATGTATTTTATTTAAGAATGATACATCTACTGCAAGAAGTTCGCACATATTCATTGTACCCCAAGTCTCTCCTATTTCGTTAGCGCATTTTCGATCAAGGATGCACATTTCGCGTTCTTTATGTATCATTCAAGTTTTTTTTGCAATTAGATAAATCTTAAGTTGTGCTTAAAATATATTTTTTTTCATATGACACGTACACAAGGCTACTACTAATTTCTGTTCTGCATTGTATAGGGTGGTAATTAAATATGTACAAAGACTTTATGAAATTGTTTTTGAAACGATTATAGGACAAAACATCCTATAAGTATGGGTTCGTAAGTTTGCAACGACTTCGTTTTTCAGTTACAGGGTATTCAAATTTGAACTTTCTAAAAAGATTTCTCTATATATTTATCAATAGTGACAGCTACTTCATTGAAACTTGTCACACACTAATAGATATTTAGAGATAACATTTTGCGAATATTCAATTATTTCATTTCCAATTCAAATATGGGATACCTTCTTAGGATTTGTCAGAATTAAGTGGCATGCCACTGACGTTTTCAAAATCGAAAGCTTAGTTAATAAAAACGGAAAGAAATGAGATCTTTCTCCACTGTTATATTCAAATAAAATAAAGGTTAGGATGTAGTTAATTCTCTACATGTTTCGACTGTAAAGATAGTCATCTTCAGGAGAATAAATATATATAAATTTAAAAATAAGAAGTTTAAAGGTGTTTATAGACCTATTGACCTAAGTTGACGATGGGAACTTGATACATGCTTAAAATATGTAAAATAAATTTAAAGTAAATATTGTCTGCTACACTACAGCATCTGTAACGAATGTCCAGCATGGAGATGAAAAGGTTGGGGAAATGATATTTGGATAAAAATGAAGAAAAGAGTTAATGTAAATACCTATAAATGAGTAGGTATGTTAAGTAAATGCAGAAACGCAAATGATCTTATTAGAATGATAGAGTAGAAAAATCATGACTGTGGGAAAATGCCATCAAAATAACACAAAATATTTGAAATTAACTAAAAGCGAAAATTTATTGGTAGAATGCGGGGAAGAAATCCATGACGAGAAACCTATTGCTTACTAATGGGTAAATAAATTAGATACTCTGAAAGAAAATAATGTTGCATATTATATATTGTAGGTCATTCAGACTTCTCTAACAAAAAATTATTTTTATATTATAAAAAACCTTTCTTCAGAACTTATTGCTGTTCACATATTCTATGAATATACATAATAAAAAAGTAATTTAGGTATTTTAAGGGTAGATTTACGCATTTTTTAAAACCCGTTTAACATCAGAAAAGTTAAAAAAATTAAAACGTTCAATATGCTCACTGTTCACTGTAAAGTTGACAGAAAGAAAAGAAGATAAATGGCCTAGTCGACACGGCACAGAGTATAAAATTAAAGAAGTAGTTGGTAGACCATTAGTCTGTGTAAAAAAGAAAAATTGTTGAACACACCGAGGAAAAGTAGATGTTAGAGATTAAAATTTTGAGTGTTTTAGGTCTTAAGAGCACGATAGACCAAAAAGGTGACGACGTCCAAGCATTCACCAAGCTAAGAGCAAGACCTACTTTAATGTATATAGTAAAAACATATAGTGATAAGGGATGGGAATATTCCAAAGTTACAAAACAGAGCAAAAAGGATTGATACAACGATACTAAAAAAACACTAACCTAGGTTAAACCAACATTCACTGCGGGTAAAAGTTCATTGGTAAAGAGGAGTTAAATACTATACCGGGTGTCCGCGGAATTGGAGGATTTGTATATGATTGATGATTGTATATATTTTTCCTTTCTTTAACTCCATATGATATTCTAAATATAATGATGTCAGTTGTCACTTGTCCCTTTATGTTATCAAGAAGATTTTTTTCCAAATTTATCTAATTTAAAGAGCTTTAAATCCCTTTAAATCACTTATTTTACTATTTTCGTTCCAATGCTATCTGTTGTGTAAAATTTAATCTTTAAATAACTAATTTTTTTAAACGACAACATGGTGACTGGTCGAGTTTAGAAAATAGAGAATTTTATTACAATTATTTTGATACCACACACTATTAGGTTACAGAAAAGCGCCATTTAAAATTGTTTTAAAAGTTAACTTCTAGCTTTTCTAAGATAAAGCATCTAATAAAATAGGGTTTAAATTAATAAAATAAGGTTTAAATGCATCAAGTAGCATGTGACCAACAAAACTGATAAAACAAAATCATTAAGATGGCTTGAAGAAAATTAACATGCTGACAGCTCCTGCCAAAGTAAATAAGTTGGTTGTTTAAGAAACATGGAAAATAATACTTATACAAGGAAAGAAAATGTGGATATGTTCTTAGTTTTTGGAGAATGTAAAAATAATTGAACCGAGTCTGCACATCTTTACGCACATAAGCTTGTAACGGTTCAATTTTGCCACTGAGTAACTGCTTAATTTCGCCCTTAAATTTCGTTATTTAGACTTAATAATTTACATTATTTGCTTTGCTCTCTACTACTTATTTTACTGAGTTATTCGTTGCTTTTATTTGTCATCCTAACGCTCGACTACATTTCATTTATATTCTATTTTCTTGCAGGACCTTCTTTCTAATTTCTCTGGGAAACTTCTAGCTAAATAGAGTTGTTTGGTATCCTTTCATGCCGCTTTAAGCCCTTTTTCATAGATTCGTGTCATTAGTTCGACCTTAGGTTTTGCTTTCTTAACTTCCTTCTATCTAGTTGGAGTTTGCTACGAACGCAGTCGTTTGTGTACTACAAATGCAGGTATTTATGATCTCTTTTAAAAGGTATCAAAGTTGAATTCAAACCTACCTGTTCCCTTATTTTTAACATTAAAGTATATTTACAGTTGTTTAAATTTTATATGTGGAAATCTCTATTGATATACTTCCCGGAACATTATAAGCTTTAGTAGGCCTAGAACGTCCTGATTACAGATGTTTATACCACTATGGCCATCTGTAATTTCAGATTGGTGCTTTATTTGGCTTAATTGTGTTAAAATTTTCTCTGTGTGCAGAGTCAGGTCTTTTATCGACTGGAAGTCATTGACTCTAATCGTTATTTTCTCACTTGTGCTTTGGGTCCCAAGTGTCATTTGACAGGCTTTGACTTTTGATCGTTTTGGAGGGAAGATTTTTCCTAGGCGTCACTTTACGTTTGTCATTCCATAAAAGAGGATCTAATTAGAATCGGGAATAATCCCTTATTTGCAGATGGATTTTTCTAACTGTTCCTAAGTTCAGTATTTTTTAAAGGTTTTACCTTCCAATTCTGGAGGTTTCGCCACGCCAATCTGTACGGATGATGTAATTTTGGATCGTCTCACATGCCTTCAAACAACTTATAAGGGTGTTACCTACTGGTTCTAATTACCAGACTGTTACCTACTGGTTCCAATTACCAGCCTGTTACTTACCTGGCTTTCTACCTGCTGGAATTATTATCTGCGGCTCTACTTTAGTGGCATTTCTACCAGTCTGGCTTAATTACCTGCCGTTCTGCCGTACAGATAATTCTTAGGCTAGTGTTTGATTAATGACAATTGGGCATGTGCACGTGACGTCATTAGTCAAATTTGACAGACGCCCTGAGAAAAAGCAAAACCTGTTTTTACCAACGAAATAAGAATACAAAGGAAGTAGGATTTTGCATAAACCGCCTAACAAATCGGCCGACGGAAGTCGGCCATTTTGAGACACCACAATATGACTCCATGTTTGTTTTGGTGTTTGACCGTGGTTGACAGGTCGAGCTGTGATTTCTGCTTTCTTGGCCGTTTTTGAGTTATTTTGCATTTTAATTAGTTAACAACCATATTTAACGAATACTAGTAAACTTATAATTACTTTAGTGTGACAGTGGAGTATACTTTTAGCGCTGGACAGCGATTAAAACATTTTAATTAGTTGTTATTCTGGGTTAATTAATAAGCTTTAAATATGGTTAGTTGTGCTGCTTGTGGGTGCTCCCAAACGCTATGAAGTAAAAAACTGGGCATTACATTTCATCGGTAAGTTTATGTTTAGATATATAAACTTTTTTAATCTGTATAGAAAAAAAAAATATTTTAATTTAATATCAAAATACACATAACCTCCGAACCTCGCATGTCATTCATGGGCGTTCGTCTTATAAAACCAGAAAAATATTTTTTATTTATTAATCGACTGGGTTACCCCATTTCTACAAAAAAGCAAATTAAAAATACTTATTGGTTTTTAGTTTTCCAAATAATTACCTAAGAAAAAAGGCGTGGTTGAAAATTGTAAACCGAAGTGATTGGGATCCTACCCGAAATACAGTTCTTTGCTAGAAGCATTTTCCTGAAGATTGCTTTGACAGAACCTCAAGATTGAAAGTTAGATTGGTCCCAACTGCAGTAGTGCCTACTTTTGAAGTAGCCAGGTTAAAAAATGTAAGTTTTGAAACTATTGTATCGGGTCATTACATAATATATTGGAAAATATGTAGGTAGGTACTTAAGAATATGAATACAAATAATTCTGCATTATTTATGCTTCTGAGGAAGCTGCTTTGTCACTTTTTCATAAATTATGTATCGATAAAAGTTTTTAGATGTTTTATTGGTTTAATCTTCTTTTAAAATTTTAAACCCATGGATAAAGAATGTAATAAAATATGGAAGTGTAGGTACGATAAACAAAGAAATTCATATTTAAAGACTGAAGACAATGATGTTTCTAGAATGATAGAAACGTTTTCTCAATATTCACCTGAGGACGACTGGAGATACCATTGATTAAAAAAATGTATTCAAAGCAAGTCCCAAACCTTCTGTCATTTAAAGAAATTCATATCAAAATATAAAAAAAAAATTTTTCAAAGAGAGTTAGTATCACGTTATAGTTACTTTTGTGTCATTTGGTAAAGGTGCCAAACAAATAATTAAAAAACTTATATTTTTTTGGCAGGTACGTTCCTATGCAATATCTTATAAGACACCCTGTCAAAACCTGCCTGAAGATAATTATCCTACTGTGAATCTAACTGGAACACCTTCTGGTTACAACATATATTGGACATGGCTCTTCCAGGATATGCCTCTTCTAGGACATGGTTCTTCCAGGACATTTTACTATCCAACAACACACCTAAGATTTTAGTATATTCCTTTAATCTTATATGACAATCATTAATGGTTACTGTTTCCGGATTCTCCAAAGTGTATGGGTTAGTCTTAAACAAGGTGATAACGGTCTTTGATTTATTTAATATCAGTTTAGCATTAGAAAACCAATAATTATTTACTTCAATCATAAATTGTTAAATATGTTGCTCGAGAAGCTCATGGTCTTTATATGCTAGGATTTATAATAAGAACTTGTAAATACTTTAAAAATGTTAACGCCATAATAACTTTATATAAATCCCTGGTAGCTACAAAACTTTAGTATGCATGCACTATTTGGGATCCTCAGTATGCCAATAAGATTGCTCTTTCAAAATCTATTCAGCGTAAATTTTAAAAAATTTTGTACTACAAGTCATTTTCAGTTTATCCGCGAAGAGGTACAGATCAAGGGCTTTTGTGTAATTTGTTTAATATCCCTTCTTTAAGACTATTGTGTATAGAAGCAAGAATTATTTTCTTATATAAAATATTTAGAGACAAAATAGATAATAAAGAGTTCTTAGGACTGCTTCCGTTTAGAATAGGCTTAGTCAATACTAGATCCGCACATGTATTTTATATTCCTACACCGAGGACAAATCTATACAAAAACTCACCACTGTGACTGTGCTCTATTTTAATAAATATTGTGGAGACATTGACATATATAATTTAAACTATCAAAAATTAAAATTAAGGAATGAACTGCTTGGGCAAATGCTAATTGAATATTTATTATAGCTTAGGATAGCTTTTAGAAATGGGGTTTATGTATCTATAATTAACTTGTTAAGTTGTTGATACTACAAATAAATAAAATGTTTGTATTATCTGCATAGTTTGTCATTTGACAATTTTCTTGTATACTAGAAATCTCATTAATATTATTTAGGTACATATTATAATAAACAGGACTATATTATATTATATTTTATTATTTTCTTGTGATTTGGTTCATGAAGAAAGAGTAAGGTTTTTTTTATTTTTTAACGTAGACGTTTTGGCAATAATTTTGCCGATTATCTGAAACAATTTGTTTTCTGCAATTTTTTTTTAATGTATAATAACAGGTGTTTTTTAGTTATTTAACCAGATATTTACATTACCCTTTCACCTCCGTTACCTTATTTAAATAAATAATTAAAAGAAATAGTTGTATTGTTTTATTACACCAACCTTACCGTATCTTATAGCTATATATGAATCTAAATATATTTTTTATTTTTTTCGTCCAAATAAAATTTCATTAATCATTTTGTTATTACCATTTTAATGATACGCCACAGGTAAACCGGAAACGCGCGTGCGTTAAATGTTGCCGCCATCAGACCCCATTCCGGACAACTGTCAATCTACCATACCCTACTTCCTTTGTATTCTTATTTCGTTGGTTTTTACCGTTAGTTTACAGGTATCCATTGTTATCAAAAATGGAAGGAAACTTATGAAACGAAATTTTGTCTTTTGAATTATTACTACCACATTTAACCACTCGGCATATCTTAGGGTAACTAGATAATACTTATCACAAAAAGAATTAAGCCATATTTGAGCGAACTGGCGTCTTCAAGTTGGATTTCCAAGCGTCGTTAAGCGTGACGTCATCAAATTTTTGATTCGCACAAAACCGCTTACCGCTGAAATGTCACATGTCACAGTTTTGACTTTTTCCTTTTTTAACCTTAAAAAATATTTTTATAATTTTTGGTACAGTTTTACGATTTGATGTTGGTGTAAAAGTGTTTAAAATGGAAAATATATCTGCAGCAGAACTATTCTCCTTTATAGAGAAGGATTAATTTTCTGTATTTGCGTGTTTACTTATTTTGAAAGGGTTTCCTATGGTTCTCAATTTGTTAATTCCATTTATGACAAGGGAACAACATCTTCGATCCATTTATGAGGATGATTGGATAAACAGGTATTTAAACCAAGACTTTTTTTAAATTGACTGTGATCATACCCGACATTTCCTCGGACATTGTAACAGTTTAAAAATATATAAAACGAAAAACGTAGACTGCCAGTACCGCCAATATATATTCCAATTGTCACCTAACCCTAAAAACCCAACAAACATCAACAAAAGTTCGTTATTTACCCCCACCACACGATTATGATATTTCTAGAGTTGTGTAGTTCGCGAACGAACTAGTTCAAAAGATCGAATCTGGTAACTGAACTAAAAGATTCAATCAGTAATTACTAAAAGATTGAAACAAGGCGAACTAAAGTCTAAACGGAATGTACTACGCAAACGAGAGCGAGACGACCGAGATTATAGGTTTTGTCACCTCACCGACCTACCTACCGAACTAAACGAACTAGTCTTTTGAACTATTCACTTTATTGAACGAGATCGAAAGATTGAAATCGGCAAAGTGAACTAAACTTCCCAGCACTAGATCTTTCTGGCGGTCTTCAGACACCGCCAAGTATCGCTTAAAGCGTCTTTAAGCGTGACGTCATCACTTATTCGCTCAAATGACCCCGCTTAAAGGGCTTATCGCGTCTTACTCGCACAAATATGGCTTTAATAAAAATCGATTAACTGCATTAACCTTAATGTAAATATTAATATGTTTTTCCTCAGGGCGACTGTCATTTAGTGTCAACTGTCAGGTTGTGCACATGCCCTATTATTCGACAGCCAAAAGGTTATGATTACTTAATTACGTCCATTTTGATAATTTTGTATTTGTCTAATATCAACTGAGTTTAGAAAAGGCCCATAAATGTGAACGCAAAAATTAAGAGAGCACCTTAGTTATTTGGAATACATATTGCCCATGAGAATACATACTTTTTAAAGTGAAAATGCTGCAAAGCACAATATGTTCATTGAATTTTGATTTTTGATCTAAAACAAAATCCAAGCTTTAAGCACAGTTTTTAAAAGTGCTGTCTAAGATTTAGTTTAACATTATCTAATAAATGCTTTCTTAATTTTTTTTACAAGACAGCAAGGTCTTAGTTTTAGTGGGATGAATTTTAAGTTTATTGGAAATTCTAAGTAATGTTTCTAAAAGCTTCTTAAATTGTACGTTAGCAAAAACAGCGTCTCTGCGTTAAAACGAGAGGTATATTTGCGTGTCATATACCTAGATATAATGTAGACAATATTTAAGAACTTTTACAAAGTTTGACGGTAATACGCTGTGTAGCGTAGTGGAATTAAACTCTTGGCAATGTTTTACGATACATGGTTTATTCTATTAATGACAAAAGAAGAGTGTGTTCACCTCTCGGTAGAATCACCGGGGTTACGCGTATATAAAATACTTACATATTATTATTATTAATTATTACATATTGACCTATTAATTAAACAGCATCAGCACAAAAGCTAGAACCGGGTGGATGTAATAGTTCAATGAATTGTCATACCTTATTTAGTATGATTTATTATAATGCAATAACATAAGCTATTACACCTCCCTTTCCTAGAGAATGACCTACATATGTGGCCAACTAATGAGGTCACTATCCGGGATAATCTAACAGCTGTGCTGATACGAAATAATAACCTGAAATAAAATATAGTAAATAAAAACAAAACGTAAAAGATATTTGTATAAAAATTAAATTAAATTTACATCTAACAATAATATATAAAAATGAATGAAGGGATGATTGGTAAGGAATAAATTAGTAAATCAACGTTACACTCTTATTGACAGGCCTGTCGAATTATTCTTAATTAATTAACATATTTTTTAACTCTATTTTTATGTACACTTACATTTTTGCCTTTATTGGTATTTATTATACAATTTGTACCTTCAATGCCAACGACGGAGAAGGGACAGTCGTACCACGAATCGAACTTAATACGATCTTCATTGGTCACCATAACAAGGTGACTTGTCTTTAAATTCATCTCGGAAGATCTAGCATCATAATAAAGTTTTCTGCTTGATTTCGCTTTTTCAAGCTGTATTTTAGCTCTGTTATGTGCTAGTTGCAACCGATAACGAATTTCTTGGTCGTATGCATCTAAATTATACAAAGGATCTACATGAGATTGGGTTATGCAAGCGAGATCAACCTTTCTCTCAAAAATAAGTTCAAAAGGCGTATAGTCGTGATAACTGCTAGGTGTGGTGTTATAGCAAAATGCATAGTATCGAGTCCAGTTGTCCCAGTCAGTCCGTGTATCATTTATATTATGCCATTAAGTACTCTGTGGTTCCGTTTACACCCTCCGATGGTTTGACTATGATATGCAGTAGACATTTTGTGCTCAGTTCCCAACCGTTTTGCAATATTGTCAAAAATTTGATTTTTATATTCTGAACCCATATCTATTCTAACGACTTTGGGTGGTCCATATATAAGAACAAAACTTTCGACAATTGCTTTAGCAACAGTCGCCGTTTCTTTATTTGGTATTGGTGTAATGATAACATATTTAGTTAGTTCGCATTGTATTGTTACTGCGTATAAATTACCTGCGTCTGTTTTCTGGAATCGACCGATAGTGTCTATGCAGACAATATCGAAAGCTGTTTGGGGGGGTTGGGGTTATTACCAAGGGTTCAAAATGTGTTACCTTGCCTTTGTTAAGTTGGCATTCGTGACACTTTCTTACTAAATTTGCGACATCACGAGACATTTTTCCATCTAAAGGTACATTTTAATTTTTTAAGTAGTCTTTTCTGACCAAAGTGGCCTCCGTATAAAGGATCTTTATGATGTTTATCGAGAAGTTTTAACCGCTCTTCTTTGCTTTCTACTAATTTTGCAACTTTGCAAAGAACTACAGTGACATGTTTTAACTTTATTTGCCCTATTTCTTTAAACTCATTAATGGTGCACCTGTTAAAAATATCATCGCCCAAACCTAATTTTACCTTGTAAACCTTTTTTTCACTAGCCAATAAATCTAGCTGAGACATCAGCTACTCTAAAGCAATGTTGCCGTTAGTGATTTGAATAGTTTTACGCGCGCATATCTTATTTTTATATTTAATCGTCATTTTCAAAGAGGTGGGCTTTATTTCAAATTTTAAATAATAATAATTAATAATAATAATAATAATAATAATAATAATAATAATAATAATAATAATAATAATAATAATAATAATAATAATAATAACATGGTGTTCACTGACAAAATAAACAAACATACTTACCTGATCGACTTCTCTATCCCGCTTGCCGCAAACCTACAAAAAAAACACAGAGAAAAAATTAGTAAATACTTACCTCTTGCCAACGAAATAAAAGAAATGTGGAACCAAGAAAAAGTGATGGTAGTACCAATCATCATAGGTGCAACTGGAGAAATACCACACACACTCTTCGAAAACCTAAAAAAACTAAACATTAAAGAACAAATATACTACCAGCTACAAAAAGTTGTTCTTATAGAAACCAGCGGAATTGTCAGACGTGTACTAAATGACGCCGACAACTGAAACTTGAACGTTTCCAAACTTACCAATCTACCTGCTTTCTTGCAACTAATGCCGAAACAGGATAGAAGCCATATCCAGATACAAAATCTGTGGAACCTGAGAATAATAATAATAATAATAATAACGTGGATGTTGCTGAGGCGGCGCCGCCTTTGCCCACCTCGCCAGCCCGTACGCATCGACAAAAAAGCACTTGGACAGAGGAAGAAAACGCTTTTATTGTTCAAATTTAAACTTTTTAAAAAGATTTATCTATATATTCTTCAATAGTGCCATCTACTTTATTGAAACTTGTCACACACTGATAGATATTTAGAGACAACATTTTGCAAATATTCAATTATTTCATTTCCAATTCTAATATATGGGATACCTTCTTAGGATTTCTCAGAACAAAGTGGCATGCCACTGACTTTTTCAAAATCGAAAGCTTTTTCAATTAAAACGGAAAGAAATGAGATCTTTCTCCACTGGTTTATTTAAATAAAATAAAAGTTAGGATGTAGTTAATTCTCCACATATTTCGACTGTAAAGACAGTCATCTTTAGGAGAATAAATATATCTAAATCTAAATAAGAAGTTTAAAGGTGCTTATAGAAATATTGACCTAAGATAACGATGAGGAACTTGATGCATGCTTAAAGTATGTAAAATAAATTTAAAGTAAATATTTTCTGCTACACTACAACATCTGTAACGAATGTCCAGCATGGAGATGAAAGGGTTGGGGAAATGATAGTGGAGTAGAAATGAAGAAAATAGTGAATGTAAATACCTATAAATGAGTAAGTATGTTAAGTAAATGCAAAAAACGCAAATGATCTTATTAGAATGGTAGAATAGAAAAATCATGGCCGTGGGAAAATGCCATCAAAATGCCACAAAATATTTGGAATGAACTAAAAGCGAAAATTTATTGGAAGAATATGTGGAAGAAATTTATGGCGAGAAACCTGTAGCTTACTAATGGTTAAATAAATTAGATACTCTGAAGGAAAAGAATGCTGCATAGATATTGTGGGACAGTCAGACTTCTCTAACAAAAAATTATTTTTATATTCTAAAAAACCTTTCTTTAGAACTTATTGCAGTTCACATATTCTATGAATATACATGATAAAGAGTAGTTTATGTATTTTAAGGGTAGATTAAATAATTTTTAAAAGGCGTTTAATATTAGAAAAGTTAAAGAAATTAAAATGTTTAATATGTTCACTGTTTACTGTAAAGTTGACAGAAAGAAAAGAAGATAAAATGGCCGAGTCGACACGGCACATAGTATAAAATTGAAGGAGTAGTTGGTAGACCATTAGTCTGTGTAAAAAAGAAAAATTGTTGAACCCACCGAGAAATAGTAGATATTAGAGATTAAAATTTCTAGTGTTTTAGGTCTTAAGAGCACGATAGACCAAAAAGGTTTTCAACCTCCAAGCATTCACCAAGCTAAGAGCAAGAGCTACTTAAATATATATAGTAAAAATATATATATTGATAAGGGATGGGAATATCCCAAAGTTACAAAACAGATTAAGAAAGGATTGATACAACGATAGTAAAAAAGCACTAACCTAAGTTAAACCAACATTTACTGCGGGTAAAAGTTCATTGGTAAAGAGGAGTTAAATACTATACCGGGTGTTCGCGAAAGGTGGTTCGCCCCTAAAACTTTTTTGTTTTTCAAAATAATGGAATAAAATTTGGAGGATTTGTATATGACATAAAACTGCATTTTTTGACAGGTGACTTAATATAACTCAATATTACGGAATTTTCGGTTTAACCGAAAGTGACATAAACTTTTAATTTATAAATAAATATAACATTCTAAATTTAAGGATGTCACTTGTCACTTTTTGTCATCAAGAAAAAATTTCGCTTTAAATCCCTTTAAATCACTTATTTCAGTTTTAATGTTGGAAAAAATACAATTTTACTATTTTATCTATATCATCATAATATCTGACGTCACAACAAGTGATATAATACCAAATAAAAATATGATCAGTCTCGTGTCTATCAATCTCCCTTTTCACTAACTTCCACAGTTTTTGTATGTGAAATCGTGCAATCAAAATAGTGACGCGTTCAAGGTATTTACTCAATAAAATATCGTGATTTAAGTTTTGCCACTGCCGTTCTTCGGCTTCTTCTAAATAGCGCTAATATTCATGTAGTTCTCACGTAACCAACAGAATATAACGTAGTGTGATACCGTAAGGTGAAACAACAACACCTTGCAGCCCAAGATGTTCACTCAACCTAGGTAGCAACGCAAACCTGCTCAACCAAAGGCAAAACGTATCCTATTTCATACCCTTGATCACAAACCCTTGGCTGGAACCCACAGGAGTTTTCTGCAAGGCATTTAAAAGTATCTCCAAATTAACATTGAAAACAAATTCGGCTGAGAGCCTCATGAATTTGTTTAAAAGGTATTGGAAATTTTTTATTCTCACGCAGCGCTGATGTCCCGGGCTGTTGATTAAAAGACTTAAATGTACAAATAGTTCCAGTTATTCAATATTGGAGTACTTCGTAATCATAAAAGACTTTCAATACGTCGATCAGCAATAACACCATACATTTAATTTTTTAAAAACATGTAAACTTTAATATATTTTTAGCGTACATTAATATCATGGAGAAAGAATACTGTGTAAAGTTTAGCCTCAATTTCGACATTGTCTTGTGACAGTATAGAACCTATAAAATAAAATTATCCGAAAGCTACTTGTACAGGTATTAGGTATTCCGGTAAGGAAGACCTGTTACGGGTACATGCCAAGTTGACATGGAGGGATTAATAAAAGTATAGATATAAAAGTTATACTATCTATTATTTATATTCATAGTAGTTCCTTACATGGTGTCAGATTAAAATTAATCCAAAATGATGAAAGGAAAACGAAAGAGTCGAGAAGCCAACAAACATGTGGAAAATAATACTGAACAGAAAAATACAAGGGACGATATAGAAGATTTGAAAGTACAAGTAAGAAGTCTGCAAGAATTATTGGCTCAACAGCAATTAGCAGGTGAAGCCAATCAAAACCAATCTCAGTCAACCCAAAATAATAGGGAAATAATGGAGAAGGAAATAAAAAATGTACCACATCCAGATAAGTTTTCATTTAAAGATAGCGAGTGGGAGAAGTGGTTGCAGCATTATGAAAGGTACCGATCCGCTATAAATTTGAAAAAATGCTCAGAAAAAACACAAATCAACAATATTTTGTTATATATGGGACAAGATGTAGGAAAAATTTTTGATCGATTAAAAAAAAAGAAGATGATTTTCTGACTTATAATAGTCTCATTGCCGATTTTAATGAGTATTTTAAAAAGACTGTTAATATTTTATATGAACGTGCCAAATTTAATTTGAGGAATCAACTAGAAGGTGAAACTTCCAAAGAGTACATTGAAACAATAATTTTAATGGCTAAAAATTGTAAATATGGTGAAATAGAAAATGAATTGATCAGAGATCGACTTGTAGTAGGAATTTTAGATAGAAATCTTTCCGAAGCTTTACAGATGGATGCATCTTTAACGCTAGAAACAACAATAACAAAAATTAATCAAGCTGAATGTGTTAAAAAACAAAATTTGGAACTCACGCGACATCTTTCAATTCATAAAGACATAGACAGTGTAAAAGAACGTGACAGCTACAGATTTAAAGGGCACGAAAAATGTTATTCTAAGGAATGTTCTAGATGTGGTTCATCAAAAAAACATTCGTATGAAAGGTGTCCTGCTTTTAGGATTGTTTGTTCAAAATGTAATATTAAAGGGCATTTTTCCAAATATTGTAAGACCAAAAGAAATATAAACGAGGTGAGAGATGCACTGAATTTATCAACAAGTTCAAGTTCAATGGGTTCATTAACAGAAGTTGATAGTAAAAGCAAAAATACCAAAAATTGTAATGAAATCAAAGTTATTGGATGTATAACTGAAGAATATGCTCCATATACTATAAAACTGAATATAAAAGGACAGATGGTTATTTTTAAACTAGATACTGGTGCGGATACTACAGTTTTATCTTACAATACTTACAAAAATTTAAAAGAGAAACCAAAACTTAAAAACACTAATGTAATGTTAGTTGGTGCTGGCACAAATTCAAGAATTGAAACAAAAGGAAAAATTAAAATAACTGCCGAGTATAATAAAACCATGGATAAAATCAAGATGTTTGTCGCTGAAACAAAGGAAAATCTTTTAGGCAGGCCTGCTCTTGAAAAGTTAAAAATTATTAAATGGAAAGATGGAAATTTAATAATAAACAAAGAAGTTAAAAATGTAAATTTGATTAGCAACCCACAAATAAAAAATTATGAAAACTATATTACTCGTTTGTTTCCTAATTTATTTAAAGGAATTGGAAGAATAAAAGATTTTGAATACAAAATAAGATTAAATCACAATGCTCAACCCTTCGGTGTAAGTGTACCTAGGCGAGTGCCCATGCCTTTAATGGAAAAAGTACGGCAAGAAATAAATAAATTAGTGAATGATGGAATTATCCAAAAAGTTGATCAACCTACAGACTGGTGTTCGCCCATTGTAGTTGCTAAAAAGAAGGGTGATGGAGTTCGAGTTTGTGTTGATTACACACACCTTAATAAATTTGTCAAACGAGAACTTTATCAATTACCATCAGTCGAGGAGACTTTGGCAAAAATTGAAGATGGAATTTTTTTTTCAAAATTGGATTGTTCAAAAGGTTTTCATCAGTTGAGAATTTCGGAATCGTCAAAGTTATTGACGACGTTTATAAGTCCTTTTGGCAGATTTGCCTATAAAACCTGTCCGTTTGGTATTTGTTCACTTCCAGAAGTTTTTCAGAAAACTCTAAATCAAATTATAGATACATGTGGAGTTAATTCAGTTATTGTTCATGCAGATGATATTTTAATCAGTGGGAAAAGTAAAGACGAACACGATAAAAATGTATTAACAGTATTAAAAAAACTTTCAGATTACGGAATAACTTTAACATGGAAAAATGTACTTTTGGTGCCAGTAAAATTAATTATCTTGGATATATTGTGAATGATAAAGGTATTGAACCGAATAAAGAATATATAGAATCAATACTAAAGTTCCCAAGACCAAAATCAGTGCCTGAAGTTAGAAGATTTTTAGGATTAACAACTTATATAACTAAATTTTTAAGTCATTATGCTGACAAAACATTACATTTAAGAAATTTGCTACAAAAAGATACCGAATTCATATGGGGACCCGATCAAGAAAAATGCTTCGCTGATGTAAAAAAGCTTTTAACTGAAGCACCAGTACTAGCAGCTTATAATGTAAAATACAGTACTAGAATTTCTGCAGATACATCTATGGTGGGGATAGGTGGAATTATTGAACAAAAACAGCCAGATGGAACTTGGAGACCAGTATCTTATTGTTCAAAATCATTAAGCAGAGCAGAACAAGGATATAGTCAAATAGAAAAGGAGACGCTAGGAATAACCCACACAGTTAATCGTTTCAGACAATTTTTACTTGGAAAACGATTTGAAGTTAGAACCGATCATAAGCCACTGGTTGAAATTTTAGTAAACAAACCACTTAATGATCTAACGGTGAGACTGCAAAATTTTAGAATGAAATTACTTATTTTCGATTGTTTTGTTACCTATATACCTGGCAAAGAACTTACCGGGCCAGACGCCCTTAGCAGAGCTCCATTACCGATTGGAACAGATGATATAGATATTTTGGAAGATCATTTTAAAACCATTGCAAGTGTGACGTTGGAGCAAGAATCCGAGTTACTTCAAGCCCAACAAGAAGATGTATCATTGAAGAAATTAAAAGAATTTATATACCAGGGATGGCCAGAACACAAAAATACCTGTGAGAATGATGTGCTACCATATTATAAATACAGAAATGAAATTTCAGTTTCAGAAAACATACTTACATACAATGATCGACCTATCATCCCTATAAAATTAAGAAGAAAATATTTAAAATTTATACATACCGGTCATTTAGGAATTACCAAATGTCTTTCAAGAGCAAAGAAAATGGTTTGGTGGCCAGGAATAACCAATCAAATTCGAGATCTGGTAGAAAATTGTGAAATTTGTATTAAGGATAAACCACTTGTCACAGAACCACTTTTAAATTTAGAAGTTCCTAGTTTACCTTGGTGGATAGTTGGGTCAGACCTGTTCCAATTTAAAAACAAGATGTACATGGTTGTCCAAGATTACTTTAGTTTATTTTTGGAAATCGTCGAACTGAAAAATACAAGAAGTGAAACTATTGTTGAAGAATTTAAAAAAATATTTTGTAGATTCGGAATCCCAAAAATATTACGCACGGACAATGGACCACAATATAATTGTTTACATTTTAAGGAGTTCGCTAAATTGTACAATTTTGAGTGGAGATCTAGCAGCCCGTACCACGCACCATCTAATGGATTAGCTGAAAGCGCCGTAAAAACAGCGAAAAAAATATTGAAGAGGTCAGAAGATTTCTATTTAGGGCTACTGGCTTATCGTAATACTCCACTAAATTGTGGAGCAAGCCCTTGTCAGCTATTAATGGGAAGAAATTTAAGAGAGCAGATGGAAATTCCAAGATCCTTTTATAAAATGAAAGTACCAAATATGCAAAATATTTATGAACGAAAAGAAAAAGAGAAGAAGGAACAAAAATATTATTTTGACAAGAGACATAGGTCAAAACATATTGAGAAATTCGAAAAGAATCAAAAAGTATGGATAACAAATAGGCATGAAGATGCACAAGTTGAAGAAGAAGTAGCCCCTAGATCCTATAACGTTAGAACTCAGGACGGTCATGTATATAGACGAAAGAGTAGATATTTAAAGCGCTTACCATAGTATAGTTTATATTATTCTAGTTAAAAGTATTATAAAGAAAGGGGGATGTACAGGTATTAGGTATTCCGGTAAGGAAGACCTGTTACGGGTACATGCCAAGTTGACATGGAGGGATTAATAAAAGTATAGATATAAAAGTTATACTATCTATTATTTATATTCATAGTAGTTCCTTACACTACTGACCGGTAGAAGCTAAATTTTGAGTAGTTACTCTCAATTAAATAATTTACTTGCCGCATTTATGAATTAACTTGTGCAGTTTAGAATAATCATGTTACATATTGTGTTTTCAGCATAACATTTTTTACCACATTAATTTTCTTCACATGCTTACTATGTACTGAATTTTTGTGACACGCATTGCTGCCAAATACGTGTTACTTTACAAATCATGGCGCTATTAATGTATAACATTATTATACCATGATCCATAACACCTATCACGTTTTTATTTAAATATACGCTTGACTGAGTAAAAATTCTAACCTCTTGTTTTATTTAATCATGAACCACCCCGGTAATTCCTTTTGTTTTGGACAAGCGATAAGTCCTCTTTTTATAATATTAGAAAGACCATACAGTTTCTTCACACTTTATGAAGATGATTTCTTAAGAAAAATTGTATTCTGTAATTGAATGCTTAACAAAATTAGAGAAGTATAAGACAGTTTATCAAACGTTCTCTTTAGTGACAAGTCTAAATTTAAAAATAACGGAATCGTAAATAGACATAATATGAAATATTATGCGACTGAAAATCCACATAGGGTTCGACAGCTACAGCGAAACAAAATCGATGGTCGGTTAATGTCTGGGGAGAAATATTAGGACCTTACATTATTGAACCATATTTTTTGAAGAAGGTTTGACGCGACAAGTTTACTTAAATTTTCTTTATCATCATCAACCCATTTTATTTCCAAATGTAGTTGCCAACACTATCCAAAACTTCTAATTTCAACAAGACGCCGCTCTCCCTCGTTACCTCTCCTCGTTATTATAAGCCGGTTAGGCAATTTTTAAATCATTGGCGAGGTAATCAGTAATCAGATTTGTCGTGGCGGATCAATGGCTTGGCCTCCTAGGTTTCCTGATTTAATACCCCTTGGGTTCTAGTCTATGCCATCGCTCCTACGTACGGAGACGATATAAAAGATTGTATACGAGGAGCATTTAGAAATATTGGAATATAAGAACTCTACAAGACGTCCAGTTAAATTTTCCTCGAAGGCTACATATGTCTTCAAGAACAGGGAAGAACCTTTAAAAATATCATTAGAGCCAAATAATAAATTCTTTTTTACTGCCTAATTATAGTTTATTTGGTTTTGTTCTGTCAACTCCATCTGTTTCTTAAATGTGTATTTTAATTCATTATTATTTAGTTATTTTCAGTTTTGTCATTATAAATGTCTTAAATAAGTTACATTCGTTTCTTTATGGCAAAATAAAAAATAAAGATGGTACTAAGAAAATTAAAAACTTGATTATGAATTAAAATAATTAAAAAGTAGCAAAAATGTAGTTTTTTAAGGTTAATATCAAAATAACTAGAATAAGAAATCAAATTGGTATCCGTAAAATGGATAAGAAAAGGTTTCGTGAAACTAAAAACATACCGGGCACTACATTTAAAAAAAGGGAGCATTTTTGTAGTTGGTATAAAATGACCACTCTGTATAATAAATGCACAGAACACAAATATTTTTCATTGTGAAGATAGGCAACATTCTAAAATAATAGGATTTTAGTCTACTATTTTATCCAACTGTTGTTAGTAGTTTGAAAATGGTTACTGAACTTAGACAATTTCTAAGATAAAAGTTGTTATTTCTAAAACTACTAATAATAAACCCACAACTTTATATTAAACTGATCAGCAGCTCTAAGCCCATCTTTTGGGACAATAATTAACAGGGTGTTCATTTTTAGACCACTCCACTTTTTTGAGCCACCCTGTATAATGATTTTTTTTTAAATGCCGCTTTTAAGTGCATACCTCATGCCGTTTTGAATATTAAGTTCCTTAATAAGGATTAACCTTTCGTCCCCGCTTCGTTGGCGGAACCGGTATGAGTTCTGATAGTGGTTATGGACCGTATGCTATATTTTTTTTTTGTTTTTGGCAGGATGTCTCTAATTTTTGACAAATAGTTTAAAGTGTGTGAATAGTGTTCTCAACGGTAAGACATAAGCCTCTCTGTAAAGAATGTCAGTAGGATTCTTTCGATGAATGTGGTATACATTATTTTCAGTTAAGTTTAAGTTTCTTATCATTTTCATAAGTTGATAAGACCTATAGAAAAGTTTCTACCTTTTGTTGAGATATAGTGGCAATGCTCTTCACAACTAAAATGCTGATCCAAATTACGGGAGATGTTATATTTTTATAGCTTTTAATTCATTACTTTGTTACTTTATATTTTGGTTGTCAACTTAATGTACAAATACCCAACGAATAACACCGCAGTTTTCATCAGTCTAATGGCAGTCAAGTGTTGAAGCTGCTCTTACGTAGCACTACAGGCGCCGTTTATTTTCTTTGCCCTTTATTGTTGTCATTGTAATAGACGGATTCGTTTCTCTATTTTACTTGGTAAGCGTTAACGTGCACTTAGTTACGGTTGTTTCAGTTTCTGATATCATAGTTTTCTATATACAAATAAATAATATTAATATAATACACTACGCCACTGAGTTCAAGTAGGCGTAGACCGAGAACAACTGCAGTTGTCGAAGTATGATGAAGCTGTGTTATACTTTGGTTATTTGGACTATGATGACACGCATGCCTATTTCAAGAAGATGTGGTACCCAGCCCTAGTAATGATGTCATAGGAGTCCAAAAGTTGGAACAGATGGAGGACAAAAAGGAGACAAGAATATGTCTTAAGGTATAACGGTATGGCAACTTTACGCACTATACGTTTCTTGTAAAAAAGTTGTTTTGCGTATTGAAAATTGAAGCAGTGAACCAAAGACATTGTGATCGTCCTGCAGTGCGGTGAATAAATGTAAAATCATTTACGCAATAGGGCACTATTAGCTATTTCTGTATCTACTATTATATTTATTGGGGTAGTAGGGGGGCTTCATACTTATATACAGTGAGAACATAAAGTCTGGAATACTACCTTTTGCAAGTAAATGAAGCACCTGAATAAAAAACGCTCGGATACGTCGATTTTATTTGATTGTCTTTTATCTTCTAAGATTTCTGAAATATATACAGGGTGTTTCAAGAAAACTGGGCAGCTATTTTTTTTTAATGGAATACCCTGTATATTATTGCATTTTTGGATTCTACGCACAATTCATAGGTATATTTCATATAGGATGTCCTATAACTAAATTCAATTGTTTTTAAAATAAAACACACCTTACTAGTTTACTGAATTTTTAATGACAATAACTTAAATGACACATTTTAACGTAACAAATGCTGAAACTGTTGTCCGTTAACTTCCTGGCAATATCCTAACCGATCGATGAACTCTTGGTGCACGTATCGAATGAAAAAAGGTGGGATTTGTCGAATTTCATCTCTTATACGATTTTTCAGCGCATCGATATTAGGTAAACTTTGGTTTTTAAATATCCCCACAGAAAATAATCTAGGGGAGTCAAATCCGGAAACCTGGCTGGCCATTCTACGGGGCCACAGCGTCCTATCCACCTGTTAGGAAATATCTCATTGAGATACTGCCGAACAGTAAGCGCGTAGTGAGGTGGTGCTCCATCTTGTTGAAACCACATAGTTGGTATATCAGGCTCATTACCTGAATACAGTTAAGCTAAGGCAGGAATCAACTCTAGTTGCAGAAAGTCAAGATAAATTTCAGCGTTTAAGTTAACGTCGAAAAAAAACGGACCTATAATCCTGTCTTGAAATATTCCAGCCCAAACATTGATTTTTTTCGGGATGTTGCGTATGAGCCACTTGAGCCCAATGAGTATTCTCTGTGGACCAGTATCTACAGTTTTGTCTGTTGACAGTACCATTAAGAAAAAAGGTAGCTTCATCGGAAAATAAAATATTTCTACAAAAAAATGGATCTATATTGCACCGCTCTTGCATATTTTCGCAAAACTGAATTCTGCGGTCATAGTCGTCTTCATTTAATTCATGTATTAATCTTATTTTGTATGGATGATACTTTGCCTTTTTTTAAATATTTTTTATCGATGTTTGACCAATGGACAAATCTGATGCTACTTGAATAGTAGGTAAATGTGGATTTTCGTTATAATTGAGTAAAACATCTTATTTCTTAATATCATCTAGTTTCGGCCTACCAGTCCTGGGAAGATCTTTTACACAACTATGTTCAAGGAATTTATTGACAATTTTGCTGACTGCAGATATCGTAATTTCTTGTCCGCGCTCTGGATATGTGTTATTAAAAAGTTCACAAACTTCGCCCAAATGTCTTTGGCGCTCTCCCCAGCCAAACATCATCAGAATTTCAATTCTTTCTCGCTCTGAGAGCATGTTTAATAACTTGACAGTAACAGAACTGTCCTACAGTATGTTAAAAATTGGCACAGTTGTCATAGTGACAACGAGTCAAAGTGACATTAAGTTACTAGATTTCTCCTAGATTTTACTTTGTATCATGGTTTTTCTATTAATGAAAAATTGTATAATTTCAACTGGCAATATTTTAAAAACAATTGAATTTAGTTATAGGATATCCTATATGAAATATACTTAAAATTGTCCGTAGAATCCAAAAATGCAATAATATACAGGGTATTCCATTAAAAAAAAAGAAGTTAATAGCTGCCCAGCTTTCTTGAAGCACCCTGTATATATTTCAGAAATCTTAGAAGATAAAAGACAATCAAATAAAATCGACGTGTCCGAGCGTTTTTTATTCAGGTGCTTCGTTTACTTGCAAAAGGTAGTTTTCCAGACTTTATGTCCACTGTATAACATAATGTGTATATTTATAACTAAATTTACCAGGGTTACAAAATCCAGACTTGAACTGAGCTACTGAAATATGGCCATTAATTATGGGAAGATCCTAATTTTACTATAAACCTACAATTTTTCTATGGGTGTTGACCAAGTTTCATTAGCTATCTCAATAGATGGACAACTGGTGTCCAATTTTCACAACTAGATATTATCATAAAAAAATGTGTATGTCCTCAACTTTGTATAAAGGATTTCAAAGAAAAATATTTCAAATAGGGTAAAGTATATTTCAGATAGATATCAAAAATATTTAAGACATGGTAATTCCATATAATATATTTTGTTCCGAGCTTGTTGAGAAAATTTTTCTAAACTACATTTGACAAATTGCGAAATAAGTATTACGCTTAATTCAATTAAAAATATAATTTACCCTCTAAACAGGCGTAGGTATAAACAGTATATTTGTCCTCTGAAGTCATCAAATTTCTCTAGGTTGGTACGTACGATTAATCCCAAGAAATATTTGGCACCGTTTATAAAGTAATAAATTTTTAAAATTCTCTTTTGGTTTTGGAATATGCATAAAAGCAATATAATTACTAATATTTAACAATTATTTTCTAAAAATTAAATTTATAAACTTTATTATAAATGTATTTTTTAACATTATTTGTACCTTAAGTGGTACCATATAAATTGAAGCAACACAACCGCAAAATATAATAATATTTTAGTTACTGTTTATATAAGTTTACAGTATTGGTACTTTAAATATTAGTTACATTCCTAATCCAGTTCCGGTATTCTGGATTGGTCATGCGGGTGTAGGATCCTGGAATAACACCACATGGGTGAAATCCCCATGAAACTAATCCATATACGATACTATTTATGACCAATGGACTTCCAGCATCTCCCTAAAAATTAGAGTTAATAGGAGAAACAATAAAATATATATCACAAAATATGCTAATGAGGCAGGTCTACTACAAATGTCAAACCAAAATCATTACCCTAGAAGTGTTATTATATAAATATTTTTAACCGATAAAAATAATCTAAAACACTATTACCAAACATTTTTTTAAAATCGAATAACTGAATTACGATCCAAAAATTTAAAAAACATGTTCTAATTGTTCGAAAATAAAAATATAATTATATGGTATTTCATTTAAAAATATTAAGTTCAAAGAAATCGTCCATTTTTCTCATAGAGACCTCATTTAGATTGAATTGTAAAAAGACACAAAGTCACGGTCTCAGACCGTGACTTTTTGTCTTATTTACAATTCAAAATAGAAAGTTGCTGCTGGCTCAAGAAAAACTAAACACGCTATAGACGTGGAAACAATACATTCTAAAAAGAGTTAATCTATACAATTTTCGTATTTAACTTTTGTTTATAGGCCTTACGGATTCTGAGATCGAAATGGGTCATATATTGCGGACCACCCTGTGCAGTGAATCTGATCCCTGATTGAATTACTAAACCAAACTATAGCGAAACTTTGGCATTGTTTTAAGTAATAAAAGCTGCTAAAAAGCCCTTCAAATAGATTTATCTAATTATTTTGAATTGTCGAGTGCACAACAAAAAAAGTCAATTGGTATTTATGAGATGAATTACCATCTGAAAGTTTATTAGCAATTGTACCGTTGTTAATTAATATAATTTCAATAATTTTTTTTTTCTTTTTAAAAACTTATGGCATATTTTCTCATATAAAAAAAACACTATTACTCACTGCGTTTGATTACAACAATAAATGAATCTACTTACATTACATTCTCCATCATAGTAATCACCACAGCATATATGGTGGGTAGATATGAAAAATTCCGCTTTGTTGTAGTCATTTATTTTCGAGGTGCACTCTTGGTCAGTTAAAATGGTACGATTTATTTTTTGTAAATAAGCTGGTGCAACACCATAAGTCTCATTAACACCCCATCCAGCTAGAACACCCTGTATACCGAATGGAATAGTTTCGTTAGCTTCTGGCAAAGGAACTGCTTTGGCGCTGTCGCTGAATGGAATCGGCGATTCTAACTAAAAATAAGTTTTTGCTATACAGGAAATAATTTGGCTACAAACAGTATTAAATATAGACTGCTTAACGCTTATTGGCGGTGTGCAATGTTAAAAGTGGATTTCTTTTAACCGAAGGGTCAAAAATAAATACAAGAATTGTTCTAAATATTATTAACTTTTATTGTACAATTTTAGCAACCAGATAATATATGAATTTCATCTGCTATGATTAGGGTTTTGTTGTCATTTTGTATGCTTGTGGAGGGAGTGGAACGAATAGTTATCAACAACTACGTCGTAAGAAGGCTTTTGGCAATTCTCTTCTTAATTTTTAGAGAGTTTTTGATATATTCTTCTGCCACTGTTGAGGACTTTCATCCACCGTGTCTTTTGATAGTCTCAGGTGTGCACCAGAATCTGCCAGTAAAGTGACTGAAGAGAGACGGAAATAGTGATCACTGTAAAGCTTTGGATCTGGACGCTTCAAGAGTTTAGCAGGCATTGTACTGCATATATTTGAAAAAAATTACCCGATATCTGGTGGCAGAAGAGCTCTGTATTTTCGGTGAAAAATTAAATAAAATGACTCAACTACCGTGCGAGCAAAAATTATTTGCATTAAAGAGGGCTTGGATTAAAAAACGTAGGGCTTGGTTTACAACAAAACGATATGGGGACGATATATCTAACCAAATCTAGGTTAAAATTTTGTCAAATTCATATTATGACATGAACTGCCAAACTAATGAGTAATAAAATAAGTAGACAAATACAAATTTATTTTTGTTGTTTACAAAATTAACAAAGTAAGAATATAAAAAAAGAAAAAGAAAAATAATTACATAAATTGCTGAAATTGGTCACCGCCATGCTCCAAGCATAAATCCACACTTCTCTTTATATTTTCGAAAGTGTTGACCATCATCTCTGAAGAAATTTTACCACATTCTTGGATAATCCTTTCTTATAATTGTTCTAAATTTTGCAACTGGTGTTTTAAAAATATTGTTCTTTAAATGAGGAAAAACGAAGCAATCCATGACCGTTAAACAAGGTGATCTAGGTGGGAATTCAATGTCTGATCGAAAACTGATCAATCTGTATGGGCGGTTGCACGGTCCTGTTGAAAATATCTAAAACGTAGTTCGTCATCAAGTAATTGCTCCACAAATGGATTCAAAATATTGTCTCTATACCGCTGTGCTGTAAAAGGGTCGTGGAAAAACATAGGACGAATAATTCTTCTTCGGGAAACAGCTAACCAGACACCAATTTTTTGAGGGTGCAATGTGGACTCTACAAAAAAATGGGGATTTTCACTACTCCACATGCATGTATTCTGAGAATTCACATACCCGGAGAGGTGGAACCAGGCTTCATCCGAAAAAAATGTCAGGTCTAATAAATCATTTATTTCCAATAAATTTTGGGTAAACCATTGAGAGTAATTATTCCTGCGTCTTTCAAAATCGGCAGCTTGTATTTCTTGGAATACTTGCACTTTATAAGGAAATTAGTTTAGCTGCTTCTAAAGAATATTCCTGCATGTTCCATAAGATCTTCCCACTTCTTATACAATTTGTTGGCGTATTTTGCATTATTTCACGAACGTTTGCAACAAGTTTTTCTGTTCTTACAGATGGTCTTCCTACTCCCTTTTTTGTTGTATAGAACCTGTTTCATTAAACACAGTCACGGTTCTTTTCAGGCAATGATAAAAATCCCCAGCAATAAAAGCAACGTTAGGAAAATGTTCGTGAAAATCGTACATGCACAAACCCGGATTGTATTACCACTCACCATTTACTCTAACCCCGTTTCGAAAATACGCTTCAACCATGAATGTTTTGTGCTGTTTCGTAAAGCCCATTGTTTGAATTGTTCAAGAAATTGAAAAAATTGGCGATGAATCAAATTACTTGTAACGACTGCCAATATAGATTTATGTTTAAAATATTCGACAAATATTTTTTCATTGTATTTTCGAGAAGCACCTTTGCAGACATTTTCTGAAAGCAATTTTGTACTATTTATTGAACTTTTTCGTCAGCAACAAAGTTTATTAGCTGCTTTATTTCTTTCCACATTTGGATCGTTTTCTTCAAATTTAAAAAAAAAACTCTTTCTTTAAGTTATTTTCAGATTTTCGTAACGGCACTACATATTGATTGCAATGTAACGAATAACCAAAAAAGAGTTTGGTCAGGTTTGTTCTCTGGGTTGGTTTACTAGCTACGCTTGTTATCCAGTTTCCCTTCGCACAAAATAAAATGATAATTTTAACTTTAACAATATCAACAACTATTAGCTCTAAAATTAAAAATATTCTTTCTTGATAGCCAAAAAATAATAACCTCAACCGTTGAATTTGATTATTGCAGATTGGACTGACAAATATTTACAAAATGTTTATAGCCATACGACAGTACCTACCTACGCAACTTTATGAGAGAAAATGCTGATATTAGATTTTTTGGCCATGGTAGTTTACTTAAATTAAATATTATGTATTTGTGCAATGCATATCAAGTTAATTATTGTGTTTAATCAGTAATTGTTCTTCTAAAATCTATTATATATATAAAAATATATTCTTAATTATTTTGTAAAAGGCAATCTTGGTGGTTGTTTATAGCGATTGCCAATTGTAGTAACCCATAGTTATTATATAGCTGGAAGATAATACGATTATATGTGTACCAAATGTGTACTTAAATTACCCGAGTACGTACCTGTAAAAGACCCACGTCATAGATGGGAATGTTTTTAGAAGTTAGCTCAAATTTAGGGTGTTTATGCCTATGTTTTACCAATATAGAAGTATTGGGATAACCATCCTGAGAACCGTACAATTTATTTGTTCCGTATATAATCGAATCGCTAAAAGGAATTTTAATATAATTTATTAAGTGGAATTCTTAGTTATAAAATTCGTGTATGATATAATTTTTTTTTAAATGTGTAATTGAGTCGATCGTTACTTGATGAAGATCCCTAATAAATAAATACGGTTTTATTTAATTCTTTTTTTATTAAAAAAACATTGTACTTAGGTAATGATTTGTATGTCAATATTAAATAAGGTTAATTATTTTAAAATTTAAAGAACTTACATTTGGCCATGTTGAACACAATACCCTGTTGTTAAAATCCACTCTGGTCCTATTATTGCTCCTCCACATTTATAAAATTGGAACAGGTCGTGTAGTTGCACCTTAAATTGTTTAAACAATTATTTTCTTCAGCATCTAAATTTGATGCGTAGAAACTTACCAGTTTGCAAAATCAAAAGCATTTGGTGAATTTATACAGGCTGTCAAAAAACTCAGAAATATAACCAATAATTCAAAAATTACTTAACATAATTTTTTGAAAGTTAGCATATCCATATAATTAAAAACTTCACACTTTAAGACAAAACCGTTTCTGTCACGTATAATACAATAAAAATCAAAAAGTCCCTTAAAAGACAAATTCAACTATACAGTGTCTTAAAAAAAAGTCCTAATGGAACTTTCTTTTATTAATAAGTTCAAGTTTAATAACGGTAATCATTTTTGCATCAAATTAGACTAAAAAGAATGTTGAAGAAGTAGTCCATACTCAAAGTGAAGTTAAATGTATAGAAAAAAAAAAGCACAAAGTCTTTCTCCACAAGTTTATTAGAAAACTGGGCAAACCTATAGAGTAATTCATAATAATTCAACATGTTTAGAGTGTAGAAACACTCACCATCAGGAAAACAATGTAAATATTACAATGCTGATGTTGTTAGCAACAGAGAAAATAATAAGCGGGATTGAGCCGTAATGGAGCTTTCAATGGTGTACACGAGGTGTAAAAAATTAAAAGTCAAAAGACCTACAAGACTTCAGCATACTGAAAAGTCAACGGCTAGTGCAAAGGCCTTGTCTTGGGCAGAAAAATGAAGAGAGTAGAAGAAAAATTATAGAGTGTAAACAGACTTTGTGAAAATCATTTAGGTAAAAGTAGTGAAAAATCTTAAGTTTCATTTAACCTTGTGGGAGACATTTAAAAGTGGTGAAATGGGAGGAAAAGAAAAAAGAAAAAATTGTTTTTTGTAAAAGTCAAAGCATCATTTAGCTTGAAGTAAAATGCTGTTGGGGTACCAGACTTGTTACGGCCAGTTACCCCGGCAGGAGTCAAAACATACACATTTTGTGCAAAATTAATAGTTTTAATATATTAAAAAAAAATATATTAGTTTTACTAGAACATCTTCGAAAATTAACCCTTTCTTTATTAAAGAAGTTCAGCCGTCTAGCCTGCGTTGTGTTCTTGTTAATTTATTAAAATGTGGTTTCGAATGTCATTTTGAAGAATAAATACATCAAATCTTATATCGTTGAATAAAGGGAATAATTACATACAAAATGTTCTATTTATAAGTATTTTTTCTGACTAGCTCTGTTTGATTACAGAGACGGTTTCTTTCCTTGATATTCAATTTTTAAACGTATGAATGTACCAATTTTCAAAAATATTATAATTATTATTAATTTTTAAAATGTTTGCAATATATCAATTCTTGAGAAATTTAGTTTTAGCGGGTATTTAGATGGAGTGCGACCAACTGCGACATACAGGGTGGTATGTATTTAATACACAACTATTTTTATTGATATGTTCCAAAAAGTAATTTCTTTGAAGTTTATTAAATCATAGAAAATTAATTTGTGAAATACAGGATAATTTGTTAAAAACTCCTAAAATTATTTTTTTTTCCTTTAACTTAAAATATTTTAATTTTAGAAAATCTTCCTTTAATTAAAAACAATTTGGAAATGCAGTAACTTGATCTTATTAAAACTTTACGTATGTCACTAATTCTCTAACTCTAACAACTTCGAAAAAATTGCCGCTTAGAAGAAACCAATCGTGGTCAATTAAACAGTTACCACCCTGCATTATAGTATTGTTAATATTACTTTTATCGTAAGATACCCACGAAGTATATTAGAATCTCTAACATAAAATTTTTAGAATCAAATCTAATGTAATGTGGAAGTCACCCGTAAAACACTTACAAAAAAATGTATAAATGGTCAAAAATTTTAATTAAAAAATAGTTACTATCCATACCATATAAGGAAATTCACCTTCTTCAGCAGTGGTTCCATTAATTATACGAAGGGAAGTACTTGTAACTGAAAAATTTTAAAATTACTAACTAAACATTTATACGAATTCATATATAAAAAAATATATTTTTTATTGTATTCATGACCAATATAAGATCATTTACTAAATTTTAGCCTCATATGTATTTTCGTTTGCACATAACATACTTAACTATAGAGTAAGCATTTGTCAAACTTCTGCTTTGATTTTATAAATTCGACGGTCCTGTGGGCGCAAAATAATTCGACTTAAAAGTTACATTTCCAAATTACATGTATAAAACTTTGAATTATTTTAAAAAAAAGATTTAACAATGTTGAGTAATTAGTAAAACATTAAGAATATTGTGTTTTCATGTAAAAAAATATAATTGGCTTACATAGATTAAGTTAGATTTATTGTTAAAATTAATAAAACATCTGGGATTTTGGTATACAAAGACTGCAATAGAAGATATTTGTGTGAAGTTCCAAATATTGCAAGTCAATGAGTAACTACGTCGAAAATGTAAGTTTCCAGTTTATAAAAGTATATTTTTTATACGAAACTTGTTTTTTTTTTCCAAAAGGCAGTGGGAATAAATCCTGGCAAGATAATTTAACCAAATCAGTTAAAAGAAAAAAAGGTTTCAGTTGGGGATATGAGATTTATTATTTTTCATTTGCTGTATTTTTACCTGGTACCAGTTTATTATTTTCTACCACCTCCAAAAGCGCTTACTGCCATGGTAACATGGATCACGAATCTCTTAAGAACCGGCTAAAAGAAATGGTTTTTCCAAATTTCGACCAACCGCACTGAGAGAAAACTCTATTAGCCGTAGCTAGAAATCCATTCGCAGTAGCAAGAAATCTGCATTAAATACGCGCCGAAAAAACAACTCTGTTGTCGCTACAAGGTTCTTTTTTTTAAATAACTTTTTAACCTCAACATGGTCGTTTTTTAAATATTGTTCTTTTGCTGTTAAAAGGCAACTCTATTGCCATAAAAAATATATAATGCAGTGGTAAACAAAAATGATTTTGTAATTAATTGAGGTCGTGTAGTTAGAAAAGTATCGGTTTTTACTCCTAAAAATAATCAGCCAGCCATAAAATAATTTTATTTTTATCGTAGCTAGTCCACCTAGCTACTACTAAATTCCTTTTTTTAGCTCCTTCGCCAAAATGGCTGTAGTTGGTGGATTAGTTTATAGTGGATGTTTTTGGCTATTGATTTGATAAAATTTTTATATTTTAATAATTCTATATAGGGTGGTGTACTTTTAGTGCAACGTTATACAATAAGTGTTGTGGCGGTGTGTCTTCAAATTCAGGTAGGTACAATTATTTTACCAATAATTATATTTATTACTTACTTATATTTTTTAATTTATTCCGATCATGGCCGCCATTAAGTTTCCGTTCTGCACTGATTAGGGCAGTATTTTTGATAAAAATTGTATGTTAAACTTTGTTTAATAACGGGGGGGATCTGAAAGTAACAAACTGCTAGGAACATGGCCGTTTTTAGCCATTTTTTTTTAATAGGTATCAGAAAACCTAACAAATGCGATTTTGCATTGCAAAATTTAGAACGGGGAAGAAATATCTGAAAAACTCAGATTGTTTTCCGATTCTATCCCCTAAATTTGTATTGTATTTCTGAAAAAATTAATTTCTCGCCTAACAAAATTTAAAGACTCACCTAAGTCAACGATTTTTTGTAGGTAGCTAAGTAGAGTAATGTGATAAACATGAGTTACTTATTAAGTAATAAATATAATTATTGGTAAAATAATTGTACCTACCTGAATTTGGGGACACACCGCCACAACACCTATTATATAACGTTGCACTAAAAGTGCACCACCGTATATGAAATTATTAAAATATAAAAAATTTATCAAATCAATGGCCATCAAACATCCACTATAAACTATAATCAACCAACCACTAAACAAACTAACAACACTGCAAATGGCAATAAAATGAACCAAAACGATTTCACCATGTTTTTAAAAAGCAACTGTTTAGTTCCTAAAAGGTATATTTTAGATAGGTATAAAAGATTGGTTAGTTTTTATTTTTATTTTTGTGGTAATAAGATAACCTTATAGGAATTAAAAAAATACTTTTTAAAAACACTTTATTGGATACATATTGTTATGGTTATATGATATTCTGTTACCATAAAAAAGCATTGAGCACACGTAACAATATTGTTGTCAAAAAAACGTCCTTGATTGCGACTAAACGAAATATTTGGAGGAATAAATGGATTTTTTCTTGTGGTAATACACATATATTCAAAAAAATACTTGTATTGAGTGATTTTCCTCAGTGCATCACTAATCGTTTTGGACGATGCTTCCTATCAGTCTCGCATTTTAAACATACAACGAAATTTATCGTGGAAAAAGTGACATTTTTTAGTGGTTAGTACAAGGAAATCACAACCATCCACCCTTAAATCTATTAAAAACAGAACATAATTTCAATGACAAAATATTTAAAAATATCAAGGATATAATATTTAGTTGATAAGATGCTAAAGGAATATGATCACGAGGTATTGCACTTGCCATCATACCACTGTCAATTTAATGCCATAGAATTAATATGGACCGGCGCAAAATCCTATTACGAAAAACATATTGGTAAAGGACTTACATCTCATGCGGTTAAAAAGGTATGGCCAGACCTTTTAGAACATATTACCGATGACTATTGAAAAAAAGGCAGTAAAACACATAAAAGAAAGAATGTTGGGTTGGGATCGAGAAAAAGTTTTAGATATCCCAGTAAACCCCCTGGTCATTTCAGTGTCTAAGAATGATAGTGACACTTCTGATGGGTCTGTACTTTTGTAGGTACTTTCTTGCAAAATTTACCTTTATTTTACATCTATTTAATGTATACTGGGAACGTATGGTTGAAGAGGTAATAGAAGATACAACTGATGGAATTAAAATCAATGGTGTAACG
The DNA here is from genome assembly GCA_963969555.1 of Polydrusus pterygomalis. NCBI lineage: Eukaryota > Metazoa > Arthropoda > Insecta > Coleoptera > Curculionidae > Polydrusus > Polydrusus pterygomalis. The sequence continues at coordinate 87,091,292 of OZ018378.1, forward strand.
TTGAACAACTTCAGATATGCTGATAGTTCAGAAGCCTTGCAATTCTTGTTAAACAAACTCACTGTAGTCGGAGATAGATATGAAGTTAAAATAAATACCACTATAAAAAAAGACTCATAATATCAACTATAGTAAACAATAAATATTAATATCTATGGGAAAACAGTAATATATAAGTTCTTATTGTGGTGTAGACAACACTGTATATTTTCGACAATAACATCCTATACAGGGTGCTACAACTTCGTGTACGTACATGGGGATTTTAAAACGGTATAAGGATGGTTAAATTGACTCAGCAACCCTTTTATATTTTGGGACTTATAATATGTACTATGACTCGTAATTTGGTAAAAGAAAATTGGAAATATTCGAAATAGCTTCGGAGATAATAATATCCGAAAAAAAAACGAAATTTTCAGTTTCCTGGTTAAGAACCATACGAGAAAGGCATACATGCTCACTCACCATTCTAAACTATTCAAGATTGCCGGATTTTTGCTAATATTGTTGACTATCTTCAATAGAATGAACCAATAAGAAGGGAAATTGTGCAGGTTACGCTTATTTGAAAGTTTTGTGATTTAAATTTTTAAAAATTCAATTATTTAACGTACCCTGAGGTGCTAACCAAAATCCAATTCAGCTTTTGGAGCTGATTTCAAAAATGTTCATAGGTTTTTACCAAAAAATTCTTGTTTGTGTGTTTGTAATGGAAGGATACTAGCAAATTGCTTTTAAAATTTAAAATTAAAATTATGTCTTTATCGGAAAAAGATATTGTTAAGAAGTGGTTTTACCACCATTGTATTTTAATTAATACTAAAATAAGTATGAATTCTTATATTGTATTTTATTTAAACCATACTATATTAATCAGGTAGTATAAGAAGAAAGATGTAATACATATGCATAGATTTAAATAGAATATATTATTATATCTACCTTTATTATGAAAACTAAGAAATATTTGTAGAACCATAAAAACGTACAATTTTGTATCCATTTAAATTAATTTTTTTTTATTTAATAAAAAACTTTCTTAATATTTGTCAATTCACTAAGGATAAACGACTAACGATGCAAAATCATCTTATCAAAACTTTATATCCCTAAAACCTCTTAACGGGACAGTCATCACGAATTTTAAAAAACGTAATCTATTTAAAATTTTGGGCTGCGATATTATAAAGTGTTCTTAAAACTTAAAAACTTAATCCAATTTACAAGTTATCATGGGACATCTCAATTCCTTAAGAAAACAATAATATTAATAGTGATAATATTGATATTAAGAATAATAATAATAAAAGTAAAGATAATGTAAACTAGTCATTAAAGCAACCATCGAGCTAAGACCTAAGTAATAACTGTACAATAAAACCCCTAGACCACAACGAATTTTATAAATACTTATGAGTAGACGAAAACAACGAAATGCAACAGAACACGATGAAAGAAATAATAGAGATAGATAGATAGAAACATCTTTATTTTCGACTCGGCGAAGGTCAGTAACCGAGTATGTATAATACATTTACAAAAATTTTAATTTTACAAAGAAAAAATACTAAATTCAAGTAATATTACATAAATTTAAATATAGAAGAAACTTAAAAATGGCAACTTAAAAAGTAATAAGACTTGATCTTTCAATTTAACACATCTCTAATCACAAATCAAATATAATTTTCTAGCAAAAATCTACGATGATTGGTCCTAAATGAATTCGAACTTTGGTTAAGGAATTTGTTACATATATCAGCATTGTAAATTTTAGGAGCTATATAGGAAAAACTACGTTTTAAAAGGGTGGTTCGGTGTTTCGGTACATTTAAAAACCTGTTGTAACAAGTTGAACGATCATGTGTGGAATGCCGAAAATGAAGCTATTTAGGTGGGTATTAGGGTATCCCACTTAAGAGCATACGATATAAAAAACATGAAAAAGGCAGTTTTTGTCGGTCTACTATTTTAAGCCATTTCAGCTCAGAGGACTTGTAGCTGACCTGGTCTCTTGTTCGCAGTCCATAAATAAAACGAATACAAGAATTTTGAACCCTTTGTAATCTCGTTTTACATTGAAAGTTCAGACAAGTCCCGTATACATAAAGAAATCCATTGAAGACTTAGTGAAGCCGAACGAGCAAAGCTTAGCACATAAAAGCCCGTAATCAAGCGTATCCAATGCTTTACTATAGTTAAGCAACACCAGAGCTGACGTTTCACTCCTATCAGCAGCCCTAATAATGTCGTCCAACACCTTCAATAAGACCAATGCGGTACTGTAACCTTTACGAAAACCGGACTGAGATGAAGAAAGCAGACTATTTTCATGAAAGTACTTAACAGTCTGCTTATAAATATCTTTTTCGAGCACCTTGGATGAAACAGACAATAATCTAATTGGCCACAATTCTGACACAGCTGTAGGACTATTTATCTTTGTTAGAGACATGACCATGGTAATCTTCTAACTAGAAGAAAACACAGAGTTGGTTCTCCATGAATTAAAGATGTGAATCAAGAATGGTACGATGACTGGGCAGCACAGTTTAATCATTTTAAGAGACTGACCATCTGCTCCTGATGCATTCGATTTCTGTTGGAATATTGCATCTAACCTGAGACTGCTGATGCGCTCGCCAGGGAGGGCGCAAGCATGTCTATCGAACTAGCAGAGAATACTGTGGCTAGACCATTGGGATCAGTCAAAGAAGAGATAGATCGAACAGCTAAACAACTTGCGCAAAGCAGATGGACAGGGCTTACAACTTGTAGCATCTCCAGGCAATTGTGGCCCTTACTTGATAACAGGAAAATCGCAGTGCTATTACAGCACAGTCGGAAGGACCTAAGAAACATCACTGCCGTAATCACCGGACATTGTCTGTTCGGTAGACACGCTGAACGTATGCAAATACCCACTAACGACTTCTATGGAAGTTGCAGAGATGAGGAAGAGGAGGAAAGTATTCAGCATTTCTTGTGTGAATGCCCCGGCCTCGCAAGAAGAAGGTTCAATGCATTGGGCGAACCATTTTTTAATGATCTGGAGGAAGTGAGCAGCCTGCAACTGGGTCGACTTATTAAGTTTATTAACAGCAGTGGCTGGTTTGATTGAGCTGTCAAGATTCTTTTACGATCGCGTTAGCCATCAGGTAGCTGATGCAAATAGGTTCCGCGGAACATGTGTGGTACCACAACGGTTCTTATAGGACTACGTGTGACTGTTTGGACAATGCCAGAGGTCTGCCACTCTAACCTAACCTAACCTAACCTTGCATCTAAAACTTCGGCATCAGACACCTTTGAGTGGGTGAACCTAGAGTTGATACGAATATTTTGATGAGACTTTACAAACTCGTCACTAACAGGTGGCGGTATATTCATTACTGATTCTATAAAAAAAATATTAATGTTTTCAGGCTTTTTTAAATTACTAGGCAGGCTTATATTTTTTTTTGTTATTGTATATATTTAAATTATTCAGACCGCGCCACATATCTTTTTTTTAATATTATTTCTTGCAACAAAATCAAGGTTAGCCTTTTTTTCGTCACGGACAGCACGGGTAAATAAGTTCCTCATCTATTTATAAGCCTCCCAATCCTGAATAGCCTTGGTTCTTTTTTATCTTGACATCAACTTGTTTGGGGTTGTTTGTAAGTCGAACCATGCATAATGCAGCATGTTGGTCAAACAGTTTTAGTATTTTTCTAGTAAGTAAATCTAGTGTTTCGTGCAAGCATTGTTTGTCATAAATTTCAGCCCAGTTGGTATTTATCAGATTCGAGTTAAAATGATTAATGTCAAAATATTTAAAACTCCTAAACTCTACCATTTTTGGTGGCCTAACAGGAGCCCTACAATTGATTTTACAAAAAGTTAGTTGTTGATGGTCTGTAACATCGTGCATGTCAATATGCACAACATCTTCATATAGCAGATTTCCATTGGATAACATAATTACTTAATAAGACTACTCTGTGTACCAGAATAACAGGTCCGGGCACCTTCAACTTGAAACCCTTTCCGATAACTTTATATGTATACTAGCGTGTACCCGGCATGCGTTGCAGCCCGCTGGTATAAATACAAACTCGAAAATTATTAGGTATAGGTAAAAATTGAAAAAGCAGTTAGTTTTTGCTTACCTAAAAACCAAAAATGACGTATACTGAAGCAGCTGCACGACTTGCGTTATCTGTCAAATTTGTCATTTTTAATAAAATAGGTTCAAAATGCCCATATTTATCAAAATATCTAGGCATTTTTAGCCTCTGTACGAAATTTTGAGAGTTTAATACAATTTTTATTTTTGCCAGGTTCTTGAAAATTTTGATCAACCCTCGTAGATTTACTTTTATACATCGATGTAATTTTGTGTAAAATTTTTATTTCCAATTATTTATTTTGATAGAAAGCTTCCTAATATTTTATTTTTGTACATCTGTTTACTAACTTAAGAAAAATGAGAAACGTCGGTTTTGGCAAAACTGATGTAATTAGATAAACTTTGCATCAAACATTACATACTGATCAATAACAGTTTCAGTTTTTGAAGCAAAATAAATAATTGGAAATAATAATTTTACACAAAATTGCATTAAGATTACAAATGAAGTAAAGGCAAATAGTTTTACATCGATGTATAAAAGTTAGTCTACGAGGGTTGATCAAAATTTTTAAGAACCTGGCAAAAAATAAAAATTGTATTAGACTGTCAAAATTTCGTAAAAAGGCTAAAAATGCCTAAATAAATAACTTTCTCGAATAAGGTTTTTTGATATTTTGATAAATAATGGTATTTTTGAACCTATTTTATTAAAAATGTCAAATTTGACAGGTAACGTAAGTCGTGCAGGAGTGCGGCTTAAGTCAAACCAAAACCAACTTTACCCCTACCTCACCGAAAAGCCAAATTTAGCCGAACTTGTTGTGGACGACAAAAGCCACTTGTCAAAAATAAGAAGTGTCAACGAACAACCTAAAAATCTATATTAATCAAAAAACTTTTTGGGATTATAGTTGTTGTTGGTTTGATAATTGTAATCACTAAAGTAATTATCTACGATTATAACTAAGGTTTTGGTTGATTAGCGTTCTGATGTTAGTGTGGTTACAGAATTTTTTTATTGATACCGATACTGAATCAGATGATGATGGTGAAATAGAAAATTTGTATTTAGGAACTGCAGTGGCAATAAACGAAAGCATACCACCAAGAATCTAAAATTATGTGGAACAGGTAGCTTCAAAATATAATGATGTTGAATTTAAAGAAAATTTCCGTTTAAGAGGAGCTTTTCATCTTACTGTATCGACTGTTGATAAATGCACATCAATAACTGCCATTTTTTCCATATTTTGCAACTGTCGACGTGACAGATTTTAAAATTTAAACCCTAAAAAATTTCCAACCAATCATAACTCGTATAGCCACTTTCGGACGCTCTCCGGGGTGCCTCCAAATCTTACACTACTCCGGCGATTTGTCAACGCTAAACGCTGATCATTTGTGACAAGCTGCGGTTTATTAAGAACGCGTAAAGTAATTTTTAGCTTAGCTTAAGCCGTTTATGAACGCACTCCAGCTGCTTCAGTTTACGTCATTTTTGGTTTTTAGGTAAGCAAAAACTAACTGCTTTTTCAATTTTTACCTATACCTAATAATAAAAAAAAAAAATTCCATTTGATGCGGACTTTCTTGCGGACACTGTATTATAATTCAATACTAATAAAATTAAAGGAAAATGTGTACATAAATAATACTTCCTTTAATATTTTTATACTACCACTCGACGATTATAATTAAATAATTATTAATTGATATTATTATTGGATTGTCACTTTTTTATATGTAATTCATTTTATCAGTAAATCGTATTGATAAAATTATTATAAAATAGAATTGATTTAGATGTTAATAGGTTTACTACCGATTTGTAAAAACATGCATTCAAAATGCGTACAAGCGTGCAGTCGACACAAGAACCATGAGCCAGGATTGGTGAACCATAACCGTAGGTCGGCGCCGATGTTGTCTGGTCAATTTGCAGTTGTACTCCAAGGTTGCCAGGTCAAAAAAATAAAAATCCCTAAAAATATGTTAAAAAAATCCCTAGATCGGAAAAAAATTCTCTAGATATTTTTATATAATAACTTTTCAAAAATTTAGGGGGGGGGGGAGGGCATTGACAATTGATAACCAAAAAAAAACTGGCATTTTGTTTCGGGGTGTAATACCCCCGGTAATACCTATTCAAAGAATAACAAAACTTAAACTTTTAGCAAAACCTTCATTATGGGAATCCCCTCAATCGCGAGACCACACAGGGTACCTATTCTTGAGGTAATAGAATAGAAAGCTCTCCAGGGAGTGTTCTTGCTTCTTCTAAAAAATTAAAAACCATATTCTTGATTCATAGAAATACTTGACTGTATTTTAGGGACCAACTTTCTATTAGTATTGATAGAACAAGCATCAAGAATACGATTTTTGTGATTTTAAGAGAACCACGCTCACGTTCTATTGGTTGTTCTATTCTATTACCGTCAAGAATAGATACCCAGAACACAAAAATTAGCGCGGGATTCCCCGGCTTGGGCAATTTCAAACGTACGCCCGGTAGTAACTTAGCTGTATCCGCGTTATTATATTTGTTCGCTCTGATGTGATGAAGATTTTGTATAATAGCATAATATAAACATATTTTAGTGGCTTCTATAAAGCCTCTTAAAAATCCCTAGATTTGTGTGTTTTAACAAAAGTTTTCCCTAAATCCCTAGATTATCCAAAAATCCCTAGATCTAGGGAAATTTCCCTAGACCTGGCAACCTTGAGTTGTACCCAACAAATTGTTGTCAATACCCCAATTCAGCGTTTGGATTTAATTGCGTTCTAACGCACCGGATGTCCACTTCGGATTTGTGAACCGTACGGTCGATCGGCGCAGGAAAAGATCTAGGATAAGTAGAAAAAATCCAATAATTTTTAATAAAGAATAGATTGCCGACACCAAAAAACAAACTGGCAGCGTAACGACCTTAACTTGTGATTGTGAAATATCGAGTATCTTTTTTAGCTTCGTTTTGACCGCTTTTATATGCTCACCTCTGCCTTCAGGACGGGTAACGGGTCGCGTGGCTATGTGTTTTTCTAAAACTAAATAAATCGACCAGCTCGCACAGTTTTGCTGATAAGAGGGTAAAATTTTACACTTTTTGTGGCTTTTAAGCTCTTTTATAACGAGGGTTCCTTTGCACATATCATCCCAAAAATATTAGTTATTTTATTTCACTCTTTCAAGAGGATTCTTTTGTAGGATAATTAAAAAAACTAGAAAATATAAAAACTCCTAACTGTCTATTTCCTTACATTTAAAGAATCGATATCGAAAAGCAGCCTTTTTCATGCACTCCTCGTGCAAGTTTAGTATAATATATAATTCTTAATCTATATTATTACATAAAATTATAAAATTACCAATATTGGGTTGCACAAAGGTTTTTATAATAATTAACTAACCAGCAACTTTGACGGTGACATAAGTAACATTGGCAGGTATTTATTACTCACTACTTGCTAATAAGGCGCTTTGATTGTAAGTAAACAACGTCTGCCAATCTCACTTAAGTCACCATCAAAGTTGCTGGTTAGTTAATTATTATTGAAAACTTTTGTGCAACCCAACATAAGTGACTTACTTGATTATAAAACTCAATTTACATAATTCTCATAAAGCTCGAGAGGCTTAATAAGTGATAAGCCTTTGGGATTAGCGCTTTTGGTGGAACGATTGTTACTATCATGGTAACACATAATCAAATATTTAATTGTGACATAATTTTAAAAAAATGTCAAGCCAAACGAGACTTGGAAGTGTTTCGTTGTCCGCAGGGGATGAAAATATAAAAACTTTAAAGCCAAAAAATACAAACAAATTGCACCGGAGTAAGTAATATTTATTATAATAATTGTAACTTTGTTATCAATATTAATAAAAATGAATAATTATTCAAATTATGGTTCGTTATATAATCTGTTGAATACCACTCGATGTTTTGGGATTACCTAATAGTTTTACCTGGCACTCAACGAGTTACCATCTGCAACACCACTCCTCCTTCGGAGTCGTGGTGTTGATGGGTAACACATTTCGTGTCAGGTAAAAGTATTATTCGGTAATCCCGAAACATCTTGTGGTATTACATTCGATAAGATCATCAACACTCAGTTTAAACCCGTAATCCTAGCATCATGAAATTTCCTTATAACGTATAGGCATCCACTAAGAAGGAATTTTTTTAAAAATCATCCTCTATGGGGGTAAAACTTGGGTTAAAATAATTTCTATAGGGATTTCTATATCTCAGAAACTTTGAAAGTGGTGAAAGTTTAAAAACTAGTATACTAGTTTCCTCAATAAAATAAAAATATACGCATTTCGTCATTTTTTCAAAATTCAGGTAGGGGTTGAATAAATAGGTGTAAAAACTATTTTGAGGAGTTACCTATACAGGGTGTCTCACGGTCGATGGTACCTTAGACGTTTCTGACGAACCAGTAAAGGAATCGTTCTGAAAATTTGGTAGCTTACATTAACGGACATGCTCTACCAACCTAAAATATTTTAAACAATACAGTGTTGCCGCTTCCACACAAAAATAATAGTAACTTCGATTTTTTAAATGCAACACCATATATTTTATTTTATTTTCGAAACTCCCATTACTCTCCTTACAATTTTTATTAACTCTACTCTATACATATCTCTTACCGTTTCTAAGATATAAATTAATTTCAGTTTTTTTTGTCCGAAAACGTCACTTTAAAAAATGCTGATAATTTTAAACTCTAAAACACTGAAACCCTGAAATTTGGTAAATAGTTAACTAATACCATAGGGCTCTTTGCCCTAGTCCCAAATCTTAGTTGCAATATACAGGATGGTGGAAAAATACACTTATTCTGGTAACTTGAAAAAGTTGTCATAAGTCCTTTGTTCAAATGTAACACCCTGTATATTATTACGGATATGAAAAGCTGCTAAAATTTCACTTAATTCTTGTATATCATACCTGTACCTAACTAACTAGTTTAACCATTTTTTTTGACGTATTAAGCATAATTTGTAAAATTTTCTATACCATTCAATTTTTATTCGGTTATTAGTTAGTTAGCCATGACAAAAACTGATGTTTACGTATGTTACTATGGTTATCGTTTTGACATTTTATTAAGTTTAGATACAAGATAGAAATACACTTTAAAGTTGTAACAAGCAATTCTTGCTTCTTACAACTGATTTTGGTAATTTCCTAACAATTTAAATACTTTAAAAATTTCAAGAATTTATATCAGGCATCATGATTAAATTCCCTACTACACCCCTGATTATCCACGTGAGTGGACGCCCATTGAGATAAACGGACTTTGGAGATGACTTGTAGGCAACTGGATATACGTGCATGCATGATTGGTAGCCGTCCTCGCTGTGAACAGCTGGAATTTTTCGATCGATATTCACCTTGTTTAATTTAGTGTGTCATTAGGTTTGTTTTCGCACGTTTGTTTTCTGAATAACCGTGAAAATGGGGTTAACTTTGTGATTTTCCGGTTAAAGTATGAATTTTCTTCATTTTGCTTCCCATACGTCAAGGTTCATCGGAGGTCATGTGATTTGAGTTTGATTTTGTATTGGAGACAATCCGTCATTTTTTGTGCGGTCGATTCGATAAAACTGATAACGGAGAGCCCACTCGCTCCTTCTCATATCAGCTGCCGGCCCAGAAAGGCGATCCAAGTGAAGAATATGTACTGATTTTGGCTGGAGAGGCATTTTTTGCTGCAGAATTTCTGGATTAAAGTTAAAACAGTGAAACAATTCTTTCATGTCCGTAATGGAGTTTAAATTCGTCTACCAGGGCTGATGAAAACCAGAACACCAGGTAAATGGTAAAACCAAAGATGTATTTTGACCATGGCACGCTAACGGCCTCCATTTTGTTACAGGTTTTTTTTTCCTAGTTCAACCTCAAGCTAAATTCTACTTTGAACTCAATCACTTCATAATGTTTTAAAATTTATAAGCTCTCTTTCTGATTTTTTAAAAATGAATTTTCTATCCACCATTTAATTTCAATTTTTATGTGACCATGCACTTGTAAGTCCTACTCTGAAGATTAGTTCTACAACTACGATGTCGATCTGAAGTTCTAGTTCCAGTTTCTGTACCACGTTACATCTGTAATCTTCAGTGCAATGTCACAAATTTCACCCTAAAACTTGTTAGTCAAGAAACGACGATGCAAGGATAAATTTTCACTCCGAACACAGTTTTCCAGCTTCACCTAAGCCTAAATTTCAGTTTGATATATTTAAATTCCCATTTCAAATTTCAACCTTAAGTTTAATGTAAAGTCTAAATCTCAACCCTAGCATATATGCTTTAATTTGCTTGCTAAATTGGCTGTCGGTGAGTCCAATTTTGCCAGAGAGGAGTCAGCGTTTACATGGTTTGACGGGGCCTGCAGTTCGATGCCATTCCCTTAGTCATTGGTGGTTTAGCTACCGTCCTGATCCTGCCTGGAATTTTGTAGAGTCTGGTTCGCTTGCCGTGTGGTGTGACTAGAGGACTTCTACAGGGAGAAACCGCAGTGAATAGTGAAGCACCCGAACATCTGAATTGTAAAAGATGAGTATTTTTCTTTAACATTAGCTTTTGGCCTATATTTTTTGGTGACTTTCCTGAACATTTCTTACTCATTAACATTTTACTATCTGCATAACCTTTGCTATATATATTTTTGCTTGTTTCTCTTCAAGATGTTAACCCCTTTTTGAATTTTACTTAACTAGAGCATTACTCAGAGGTGATATTGATAAAAACCCTGAGTATAGACTCATTTATTTTTTCATATTATTGTGAATATTGTAACCAAGTTATCCAGTACTCGTAGGAGTAGGTAACTTTAAATTAGTACTTTCACCTGGATCAGTTGATCTCGCTGGCAATTTTAATTTGTTGTTAGTAATGTAGATGTCTTTTAGCTTGTCTTACTACAGTTTATGTCACGAGTGTGAAATTGCAATAACCATCTTTCTTTCTTTCTTACTACCTAACTGTATTATTAGGGCATCATAGGCTTTAGTGTACTATATTTTATTATATGCTTTCTAGTATTTAGCTCGCAATACCTACCACTTCCCTCTTATTAAAGTAAACTTGCTTGTGTATTAAAAGCTATAAGCTTTAATATAACTTAGTTTCCTATTTACTCTATAGTATTTACCTTGCAGTAACTATTTTCCTAACTCACTTTACGATCTATGCATTGAGGCTCTAATTTATAAAGTCATTTAATTCATGATAAATTGTATCGCATTTATTTCACCATTTAACATTATCAAGCATTCTCACCGAGGAGCTTTGAGCTTTGATAGAGTTCAAGTTCTAGTATACTTGTCGGCATTTAAATTTTTCTCCTTTTCATTGAGTTTATATACATGAGTTAAGATACACTGTTTTTCTTTCGGTTTAGACCATGCCTAAAAGCTTCGAGCTTTAAAGTATCTTAAGTCATGACATACTTGTCTGCATTTAAATTTTTCTCCTTTTCATTAAGTTTATATACATGAGTTAAGATACACTGTTTCTCTTTCGGTTGAGACCATGCCTAAAAGCTTTGAGCTTTAAAGTATCTTAAATCATGACATAAGCACCTTAACCCTATTGAATTTTCATAATATATTTCCCATTTCTCATCAAGCCTTTAAGCATAGGTTGGCATAAACTCATTTATTAACATTTCACTTATTCACTAAGCTTAGATTTAGATTGCTTTATGGTGTACTGTATAGTATTTAACTTATGAAAGGTGTTGTACCATTTTTGAATGATATCATGAGCATACATTTGCAAGTACTCTTGAATGATACCTAACCATTTTATGCTGTAGCCTAGTTTAAATTGTGATAACCCGCTTTATTATACGTAGCTTCCTTAGGGTAGTTTCCCCATTCTTTATGAACTCTTTATGGAGTATTGCTGTGTTTTTTTAAACAAATGTTTTATTGAAAAAAAAGAAAAGATATATATATATTAGACTTTTAATAGAGTTTATTTAGTAAGCAAATTCTACTGAGTTTTATTGAAGTGCTTCGTGTACTGTTTGGGTTGGTCTCACTCATAATACAGCATTCTTGTTCTATCTCTCTACTTTTTCTTTATCGAGATCTCCTCTCGATTGGCGCCCAAAATAAAGTCTGGAAAATAGATTAAAATAAAAATAAAAGAACCTCACGACCTTTAGCTCTCAAACGAATCAAAACTGAGTTCCTGGAGCACCCAAAGTAACGTGAAACCAAAAAAAAAACAAATAAATAAAAAATACAACTATAACTTTTAACGTTACAAATGACGCCCAAGTGTGGGGCCTGAAAAACGTTGATTGAGCTGAGCCGCCACTTCTCAAAATTAAATTTATCCCAACATTTTCCAGATTATAATTTTTTCTAATTTCATTTATTGCAATTCCACCTTGACTTTTTAGTGTCTTTGATTATATCAAGGATACTTCACCGTGATATTATTTTAATTGTATTTGGAAGTTTTTAGGTACATTGGAACTTACTGAATATGTCAAAAATGAATCCTGACTACCTTTGGAAGGACGAAATAGTCTTTGAACTGGGAATAAGAGGACTCGAGATAGACCAAAACTCTAATGTCAGGACTTTGAAGTCTCTTCTGCGAGAACTTTTGAAGGCAGAAAAGGATAATTCTATCGTCTCTCATCCAGTATCAACATTAGATTTTCAACAAAACGCTGACATCTGTCGCCGAAAGCTAGTAATACTCAGTGGATTGGTAAATATTTTTATTTCTGATAAACGCCACGTTGATTTTAAAAAAGCAATGTCGAGATTGTCTCATGTTAAAAACCGTTTAAATTGTGTTTCTCCTTGCACTGATGAGGAACAGGATTTGAAAACGGAATTACTATCTAAAGTCATATCCCTTGTCTCTGAATTAAATCATAAAGCTCAAGACAATGATGTCAATTTAGTACAATTAAGGAATTCTGATGAAGGTTCTTCGGACAGTTCCCCCGAGAGCGATATTGAAAGCTCTGTTAGAAATTGCCCTCCTCGAAGAGTTTCTTTTGCCGGAGATGAGCAAGTGCCTAATGCCAGCGAAAGTGCTGGAAGGCTTATGCAAACTGAAGTGATTGTCCATCGATCGGCTGAAGAATCAGTACCCCAACATTCACCTCAAAATTTGTCCCCTAGAAATAATAATCCCCAGCTTAACAGTAGTCTTCTTCGAAATTCAAATCCACCTTCCTTTTCTCTCAACAGATCCCCCATAAGGGAAAGCACTGTCAATGAAAATTTTCAAAGGAATAACCATTGCAATAACACAATGCAAAATACCCCTAATATGAACACTCTCGATGTTACCAACCGAATTTTGACACCTCAAAATTTAGACCAAACTCGCCATAATAGAAACCTAAGCTTTTCAGTAAATTGCTCACGTACAGCAGTACAAGGTTCAATACTCCAGGACATTGACGATTTACTAGGGCCTTTACCAGTAAATTCGACACTTCCCCAATTATATCAAAATATTTCAAGTTTACCCCAACCCGAAGTAGGTAATTTGATTCCCCAACTATCGCCTACCTCTTTCCCTGTCAATGGCAGACCAAATGCTAGTGGAAATCACCCAATTATTTGGAACAATGGTCAAACTCACCAAAACTTCAATCATAGTTTTCCGAATTCTCAAATACCGCCCAACATATCTCAAAACACTGGTATAGCAAATAGCTTTGCAAACAGTTTTAACCCTAATCAATACCCCCCATTTTTTCAACACACCCCCTATAACAGTAATAATCAAAATTTTCCACAATCTCATAGTTCCATGTTTTCTTCTAATCAGGATAATTACAGATCACCACCTCTTAATCGCTTAAATTTTAAATTTAATGGTAAGAATCAAAGCTTGCACAGTTTTCTAGAGAAAGTCGAAGAATATTGCTCGGCATACAAAATTTCTAGCGAAAATTTATTAAATTTCTCCCATGAATTATTCGAAGGTGATGCCCTAATCTGGTACCGCTCCATTAGAAGCACCGTATCCTCTTGGAATGAACTAGTCTTTCATCTAAGATTAAGCTTTTTACCCATTGATTATGAAATTGCATTATGGGATGAGATTAGATCCAGAACCCAAGGTATTGCTGAGAGGCCCTTAATTTACATAGCAGTCATGGAAAATTTATTTAAGAGATTTATTAACCCCATAGATCCCAGTGTCCAATTAAGACTAATTACTAGAAATTTACTTCCCTACTATCAAGAACATTTAGCCCTGAGACAGCCCTTGTCATTGCTTGAACTTAAAAGCTTATGTAGAGTCTTGGAAGATACCCGATTAAGAAGTGACAATTTTCAAGCTCCCCCTTTTTGTACAGCATCAACCTTGGAACCCGAGTTAGTGTACAGGAAACCCCTACATAAAGCATTTCAAAATAATAAACATAACATTTCTGAACTAGCGAATCCACCAATTTGCCAAAATAATCAATTTTCACAACCTAGTAGTTCAAATGCACCAGACCCAAACTTGAATTTTTCTGCTAATGCAAACCCAAGTTTAGATTCACCAGTCTATAATCAAAACCCTGTTAATCACTCGTCAACCCCCAATGTTTCAGCCCTAAGCAAAGTCACTTGTTATAATTGTGATCAAGTTGGTCATACTTTCCAAGAATGCACACTAAAGAGAAAAATATTTTGTTACCATTGCGGACAAAAGAATGTCATTAGGCCCAAATGTAATAAATGTAATTCAAAAAACGTAGGAAGCGCCCTTCCAAATTCGGCAGGAAGAGAGCCAAATCGAAGTTAAAGTCCGAAACCTTTCATTTATCAAATAATTGGTCCCACTGGTTAAACACTGTCAAACACTTCTTTAAATTTAACGAAATTTCACCCTTATTTTCTCGAGAGTCCATTAGTGACCAACGACCTTACTTAGATATTTCAATTCAGAATAAAATAATAACCGCCTTATTAGATACCGGGGCAATGCAAAGTGTATTAGGAAAGAGAGGTTATGAACTTATTTCCAATCTAGGATTTCAAACAAATATAAAACCATGTAAAAATTCAATTACCACAGCTGATGGTAAACCTCAAGAAGTTCTGGGCATGGCAACTATCCCTCTTAGTATATGCAATAAATCTGTAGATTTAGAAGTCCTTATTGCCCCTAGTATTCGACAAACACTTATTTTAGGCGTCGATTTTTGTCAAAAGGTTAATTTAAAGTTAAATTTTCAAAATAATTCTTATGATCTTTTTGGTTTAGAAGAAATAATTGTCCAAGAAAAATTCGAAAAAATCTCCATTCAGTCAGAAAATGATTTAACCCCTGTCCAACAAGTTAGATTAGATGAAACTATAAATAAATTTCAGGAGTTAGTTTCAGACTCCCTGGGCTTCACCACCTTAGTAGAGCATAAGATTGAACTTACTAGTGATGTACCTTTTCGTAAGAGACCCTTTCTTTTGTCACCTTATATGCAAAAACATATGAATGACGAAATTGATAGATTACTTAAGTTGGGTGTAATCAGACCTTCAACTAGCCCCTATTCTGCTAATGTTTTACTTGTAAGAAAAGATTCTGGCGAGTATCGCCTCTGCTACGATGGCAGGCCGCTTAACGTTCTGTCCATCAAAGACCCATATAGCTTACCCCACCTGTCTAGAACCCTTGAGAAGGTTAGGGATGCACAATTTCTGACATCCATAGATTTAAAACACGCCTTTTGGCAAATAAAACTTAGCGACGATTCTTGTGCTAAGACAGCTTTCACTGTCATCAACAGAGGACACTTTGAGTTTGTGCGCATGCCCTTTGGAGCTTTGAATAGTTCGGCCACCCTACAAAGATTGATGGACCGCCTTTTTGACCCCTCCATCGAGAAAAACATCTTTGTATACCTTGACGACTTAATCATTGTGAATAGTAGTTTCGATGAGCATCTTGAAACTTTGGATAGGGTCTTTAACATCCTAAAAAAAGCTAACCTCACTATTAATGCAAAGAAATGTAAATTTTGTCAACCTAACCTCGCTTTTCTAGGTTATGTAGTTGATAAAAATGGCCTTCATGCCAATCCCGATAAAATTTCTGCTATTTCCAATTATCAAAAACCCAAAGATGTCACAGGCATAAAACGCTTTGTTGGTATGGCTTCATGGTATCGTAAATTTATTAAAAACTTCTCTGAGCTTATTGTACCCCTAAATAACCTAACTAAGGGTAAAAAGAAAAAACAAGTAGTCTCTTGGAATCCCGAAGCTGAATTAGCTTTTGAAAATATTAAATCCAGGCTAATTTCGACCCCTGTATTAAGAAATCCTGATTTTTCTAAACCTTTCACTATTCAGACAGACGCTTCGAATGCGGCCATAGGTTCTGTTCTTACCCAATTAGATGGTGAGGATGAGTACGTCATAGCCTACGCCTCACGTACCTTAACCAAATCAGAAATTAACATGACGGTCACAGAAAAAGAATTATTAGCCATAGTTCATGCAGTCTTAAAATTTAGGTCCTACGTCGAAGGTGGCCCAAGTTTCACTATTTTGACAGATCATTATTCTTTACAATGGCTCTTTCGTTTAGATAACCCCACCGGTAGATTAGCTAGAATGTCCATTTTCCTTTCTCAATTTAAGTTTGATATAAAACATAGATCCGGAATAACCAATGTAGTCGCTGACGCACTAAGTCGTAGTTTTCCTGAAGTCTCCACCCTGTCTAATACTATTCCAGACAAATGGTACTCTGACCTAATTGCTAAAGTGCAAAAACAACCACATAAATACCCCTTATTTCGAGTAGAAAATAATACCTTATATAAGCACTTCCAGTCTAGTCATAATATCGACATCAACCAGAAAAGTTGGAAAACAATAGTTCCAAAACATAACCGTAAAGACATTCTAAAAACCTATCATGACAGTCCCTTAGGAAGCCACTTTGGCGTTAGAAAATGCCTTGATAAGATATTCGAACAGTATTGGTGGCCTGGAATGAGATCAGATCTTAAAAAATATATTTCGCGTTGTCAAATTTGTAATGAGCAAAAAGTATCTCAATTTGCGCGCGCAGGTCTTATGGGAGCCCCTAAGAATGTTTCTGTCCCCTTTAAACTGCTTTCCATTGATATTCAGGGACCATTCCCAAAATCAAAATCAGGTCATTGTTATTTGCTAGTAGTGGTGGATTGGTTTACGAAGTATACTTTTATTCACAAGATGAAAAGAGCCGTAACAAAAGAAATTTGCGCTTTTCTTGACGAAATTGTTTTTATGTATTTTGGTGTTCCCCAAACCATCATAGTGGATAATGGTAGCCAATTTAAGTCCCAAGAATTTTCTAATCTCTTAAAGTCATATAAAGTGGAAAACATCTGGTATAATGCAAGATATCATCCCCAAACGAACAACGTGGAACGTGCTAATAGAGTCATAGGCACTGCCATTAGATCTTTTATTAAAGAAAACAATCATCGCGGGTGGGATCAACATATTCACCACATCTGTAATGCTATAAATACCACTACCCACCTATCTACATCTTTTTCACCTGCCTTTCTGACTTTTGGGCGTAACTTACCCACTAGTGGTGATTATTATGGTCATATCGAAAATAAACATCTTTCCCCGTACCATTTTGACGATAGAAACAACCTGGCTAAAGAACTTTCAAAATTACCTGAAATTTATGAACAAGTTGCTAAAAATATAAACCACTCCTATGAAAGGAATAAAAAATATTATAACTTAAGAAAAAGACATCTCGAATTCAACGAAGGCGACATTGTTTACAAAAGAAATTTTATTTTATCTGATGCTGGCAATTATTTTTCAAAAAAGTTAGCAAAAAAATTTCTTAAATGTAAAATCTTTAAAAAAATCTCCCCCTTAATTTATGAACTATTGGATGAGAATGACAGAAATATCGGCCGTTACCACATTAAAGATTTAAAACCTTTTAACGATATCTCTCTCGACTCTGACGATTCTGAGTGAGCTATTATTCTTCCAGGGATGGTTAGATATTAAGTAGACATAAGTTTGTACCTAAAAACTGTAGTATAGGCAGATGTTGCCATAAGTATTTATGTTATATGTAGTTAAGTATATGTGTAAAAATTTTTTTTTAATTTATTTATTTGAAGAAAGAGGGTATTTGTAACAAGCAATTCTTGCTTCTTACAACTGATTTTGGTAATTTCCTAACAATTTAAATACTTTAAAAATTTCAAGAATTTATATCAGGCATCATGATTAAATTCCCTACTACACCCCTGATTATCCACGTGAGTGGACGCCCATTGAGATAAACGGACTTTGGAGATGACTTGTAGGCAACTGGATATACGTGCATGCATGATTGGTAGCCGTCCTCGCTGTGAACAGCTGGAATTTTTCGATCGATATTCACCTTGTTTAATTTAGTGTGTCATTAGGTTTGTTTTCGCACGTTTGTTTTCTGAATAACCGTGAAAATGGGGTTAACTTTGTGATTTTCCGGTTAAAGTATGAATTTTCTTCATTTTGCTTCCCATACGTCAAGGTTCATCGGAGGTCATGTGATTTGAGTTTGATTTTGTATTGGAGACAATCCGTCATTTTTTGTGCCATCGATTCGATAAAACTGATAACGGAGAGCCCACTCGCTCCTTCTCATATCAGCTGCCGGCCCAGAAAGGCGATCCAAGTGAAGAATATGTACTGATTTTGGCTGGAGAGGCATTTTTTGCTGCAGAATTTCTGGATTAAAGTTAAAACAGTGAAACAATTCTTTCATGTCCGTAATGGAGTTTAAATTCGTCTACCAGGGCTGATGAAAACCAGAACACCAGGTAAATGGTAAAACCAAAGATGTATTTTGACCATGGCACGCTAACGGCCTCCATTTTGTTACAGGTTTTTTTTTCCTAGTTCAACCTCAAGCTAAATTCTACTTTGAACTCAATCACTTCATAATGTTTTAAAATTTATAAGCTCTCTTTCTGATTTTTTAAAAATGAATTTTCTATCCACCATTTAATTTCAATTTTTATGTGACCATGCACTTGTAAGTCCTACTCTGAAGATTAGTTCTACAACTACGATGTCGATCTGAAGTTCTAGTTCCAGTTTCTGTACCACGTTACATCTGTAATCTTCAGTGCAATGTCACAAATTTCACCCTAAAACTTGTTAGTCAAGAAACGACGATGCAAGGATAAATTTTCACTCCGAACACAGTTTTCCAGCTTCACCTAAGCCTAAATTTCAGTTTGATATATTTAAATTCCCATTTCAAATTTCAACCTTAAGTTTAATGTAAAGTCTAAATCTCAACCCTAGCATATATGCTTTAATTTGCTTGCTAAATTGGCTGTCGGTGAGTCCAATTTTGCCAGAGAGGAGTCAGCGTTTACATGGTTTGACGGGGCCTGCAGTTCGATGCCATTCCCTTAGTCATTGGTGGTTTAGCTACCGTCCTGATCCTGCCTGGAATTTTGTAGAGTCTGGTTCGCTTGCCGTGTGGTGTGACTAGAGGACTTCTACAGGGAGAAACCGCAGTGAATAGTGAAGCACCCGAACATCTGAATTGTAAAAGATGAGTATTTTTCTTTAACATTAGCTTTTGGCCTATATTTTTTGGTGACTTTCCTGAACATTTCTTACTCATTAACATTTTACTATCTGCATAACCTTTGCTATATATATTTTTGCTTGTTTCTCTTCAAGATGTTAACCCCTTTTTGAATTTTACTTAACTAGAGCATTACTCAGAGGTGATATTGATAAAAACCCTGAGTATAGACTCATTTATTTTTTCATATTATTGTGAATATTGTAACCAAGTTATCCAGTACTCGTAGGAGTAGGTAACTTTAAATTAGTACTTTCACCTGGATCAGTTGATCTCGCTGGCAATTTTAATTTGTTGTTAGTAATGTAGATGTCTTTTAGCTTGTCTTACTACAGTTTATGTCACGAGTGTGAAATTGCAATAACCCTCTTTCTTTCTTTCTTACTACCTAACTGTATTATTAGGGCATCATAGGCTTTAGTGTACTATATTTTATTATATGCTTTCTAGTATTTAGCTCGCAATACCTACCACTTCCCTCTTATTAAAGTAAACTTGCTTGTGTATTAAAAGCTATAAGCTTTAATATAACTTAGTTTCCTATATACTCTATAGTATTTACCTTGCAGTAACTATTTTCCTAACTCACTTTACGATCTATGCATTGAGGCTCTAATTTATAAAGTCATTTAATTCATGATAAATTGTATCGCATTTATTTCACCATTTAACATTATCAAGCATTCTCACCGAGGAGCTTTGAGCTTTGATAGAGTTCAAGTTCTAGTATACTTGTCGGCATTTAAATTTTTCTCCTTTTCATTGAGTTTATATACATGAGTTAAGATACACTGTTTTTCTTTCGGTTTAGACCATGCCTAAAAGCTTCGAGCTTTAAAGTATCTTAAGTCATGACATACTTGTCTGCATTTAAATTTTTCTCCTTTTCATTAAGTTTATATACATGAGTTAAGATACACTGTTTCTCTTTCGGTTGAGACCATGCCTAAAAGCTTTGAGCTTTAAAGTATCTTAAATCATGACATAAGCACCTTAACCCTATTGAATTTTCATAATATATTTCCCATTTCTCATCAAGCCTTTAAGCATAGGTTGGCATAAACTCATTTATTAACATTTCACTTATTCACTAAGCTTAGATTTAGATTGCTTTATGGTGTACTGTATAGTATTTAACTTATGAAAGGTGTTGTACCATTTTTGAATGATATCATGAGCATACATTTGCAAGTACTCTTGAATGATACCTAACCATTTTATGCTGTAGCCTAGTTTAAATTGTGATAACCCGCTTTATTATACGTAGCTTCCTTAGGGTAGTTTCCCCATTCTTTATGAACTCTTTATGGAGTATTGCTGTGTTTTTTTAAACAAATGTTTTATTGAAAAAAAAGAAAAGATATATATATATTAGACTTTTAATAGAGTTTATTTAGTAAGCAAATTCTACTGAGTTTTATTGAAGTGCTTCGTGTACTGTTTGGGTTGGTCTCACTCATAATACAGCATTCTTGTTCTATCTCTCTACTTTTTCTTTATCGAGATCTCCTCTCGATTGGCGCCCAAAATAAAGTCTGGAAAATAGATTAAAATAAAAATAAAAGAACCTCACGACCTTTAGCTCTCAAACGAATCAAAACTGAGTTCCTGGAGCACCCAAAGTAACGTGAAACCAAAAAAAAAACAAATAAATAAAAAATACAACTATAACTTTTAACGTTACAAAGTCATGGAAGAAAACTATACAAATGCAGATTTTATGAATTTTTTTTTTGGACAATGTGTGTTTGCATGCATTACCATGCAAAAAACATTAAAACTAAATTTTTTATGAAATCCATGCAGTCAACACCCGCATATTAAAGTGTTTGGATGTAAACGGCCAGCGTTTTGAACATTTGTTAAAATAGCATTTTATTAGTTATAATTTTATTAGTCTTTTAATATTTGACTACCTAGTTAACATTTAATAAAATTGTCCTGGATCCTTATGAATTTTGTAAGATTCATTGGCGGTAAATGAGAATACATTTCGTTAAACTTTATACATGTCCTGGCGATAATTCATCATTGTCCAAATAAAATAAATAAATTCATAAGAACTGCATTTGTATAGTTTTCTTCCATGACTTTAAAGTGTATTTCTATCTTGTATCTAAACTTAATGAAATGTCAAAACGATAACCATAGTAACATACGTAAACATCAGTTTTTTTCATGGCTAACTAACTAATAACCAAATAAAAATTGAATTGTATAGAAAATTTTACAAATTATGCTAAATACGTCGAAAAAATGGTTAAACTAGTTAGTTAGGTACAGGTATAATATACAAGAATGAAGTGAAATTTTAGCAGCTTTTCAAATCCGTAATAATATACAGGGTGCTATATTTGAAAAAAAGGACTTATGGCAACTTTTTCAAGTTACCAGAATAAGTGTATTTTTCAACCACCCTGTATATTGCAACTTAGATTTGGGACTGGGGCAAAGAGCCCTATGGTATTAGTTAACTATTTACCAAAGTTCAGGGTTTTAGTGTTTTAGAGTTCAAAATTATCAACATTTTTAAAAGTGACGTTTTCGGACAAAAAAAAGGAAATTAATTTATATCTTAGAAACGGTAAAAGATAAGTATAGAGTAGAGTCTATAAAAATTGTAAGAAAAGTAATGGGGGTTTCGAAAATAAAATAAAATATATGGTGTTGCGTTTAAAAAATCGAAGTTACTATTATTTTTGTGTGGAAGCGGCAACACTGTATTATTAAAAATATTTTAGGTTGGTAGAGCATGTCCGTTAATGTACGCGACCAAATTTTCAGAACGATTCCTTTACTGGTTCGTCAGAAACGTCTAAGGTACCATCGACCGTGAGACACCCTGTATAACTGTCTACACTTTTAAGCTACATTTTGGTACTATGCTTACTCTATTAATAATAAGCAAGTAGGTATTTTAATGTTTTGGGAAATTTTGCCTCTGGGGTAGGAATGGAGGGGGTAAGTTTCCAATGCAACCGCTAGAGAAAATGATATAAGTAAAAAATTTTAGTTGAATTGTTCGCTTGGAATTAATAAACATGTGTTTCGACATTTACGAAAATTTTTTCACCGTGTAGGTTTGAAGAAGGGGTAAAAAATTTATATGGGTCGAAATAGTTTTGGTAAATACTCTAATATACAAGGTGAGTTGTTTAAAGTGTTACAAGGCGATATCTCGAAAACGGTTTAAAATATTTAAAAAAAAAATTTAGTGAGGGAATAGAGAGATGGGGGGACATATTTAAACATATTTTTGACGTCTACCCCCCTTTCCCATTTTGAGAGGTGGGGGGTAACTTTGGAATTTTAAATGAGACAATGTACTTTTTTTGGTAAATACGAACCTACGTAAAAAACTACGTACGTATACAAAAAATGTTTTGATTTGCTCCTCTGGTTAAGAAATTATGATTTATTTAAAAGAATTTACCTCTTAACTCCAACTTAGTAAATGTTGATAAAAAAATAAATACCAATAAATCAAAGTCACTTATTTTAAAATTATTACTGGTTCCCATGGAAATGCGTTGTTTTAACTAAAGTCAGTTGTGACTTTTTACGTTTTAACGTTTATTTCTCAGTTTGGTTAATTAAACATGGAAGCGAATTTTATTGTGTTAGTTAATATGTTGTAAATTTTGAGGAAGTGCAGAAAAAACTACAGACAAGCTGCATTAGCGTAAGCGGAGACTGCGGAGCAGTTTCCTAACAATCTGAAATCTCACATGGCATTTAAAAGGCTGGAAACCAGAAGTCGTACAACCGACAGCCTGAAGACGAAACCACGAGTTCGAAAGCGAACTAAAACGAATAAAAATAGGGCAGTTGGGGTTTTAGGAATTGTAGCTATTGACCCGCATGTAGGTCCCAGGCGGCTTGCTAGAGATGCTGGAATAAGTCAGAAATCAGTTATGACCATATTGCATTTGCTCAAATTTCATCCATACCACATTACACTTCACCATGAGCTATATGGGCAAGACTTAGAAAATCGAGTTATATTTTGCAATTGGATTACGAGACAAATGCAAGCAAATAACAGGTTCCTCAAGAATAGTGTTTTTTCTGACGAAGATACTTTCCATAATTGTGGCTAGGTAGAACCTTAAGTTATCCCTTGTCAGTAGAAATGAAATTTCTTTTTTTTTGTTTGTGTTTTTAAAGGCAAATAGACACAATATGCACTATTGGGTGTCGGAAAATTCCCTCTGGATGAGAACTCTGCCAAATCAACATCCTTGGTCAATTAATGTATGGTGTCGTATAATCGAGGATAGAGTTATTGGCCCTCATTTCTTCGAAGGCCCCTTAAATGGAGAAATGTATACAGATCTTTTGTAAAACCAATTACCCCAATTATTAACCCATTTAATCCCAAGGGTAGATATAATGAAAAAAAGGATATTTTTTTGTCAATAGTATTTATTTTTAGACCCAACAAATACATTTTTTCTAAATTTAAAAATTAAAGTCGTTACATTACAAAAAAAATTGGTGGTGCGCTAACGAACCACTGGTATGAAAGATATAACAAAATATTTTTTTAACATACATATTTCAAGGAAACTCGAAAAAAACTACAAAAAAAATAGAGTTATATGGTACATACTAAAGAATAAGCCTATACAAATATTATTACATTCAAAGATTTCAAATATAACCAATTTTTTTTTGGTGCGCAAACGAACCACTGGTAAGAACCACTATAAATATTTTTACTGCTGGTGGTACATTGCAAAACACGAGACATGTAAATGCACATTACATCGTTCACACATAAAAAACACAAAGTCATTGGAACATTTCTAATAATTTGTTTTCTTTCAGTTTTAATTAGACGCAAGGCTATAAACGATTTAAACTCATACTGAGACATTTTTGTGTCATTAGCAATGTTGTACAGTTTCCAGGCATTCACTACCATACTATCTAGAGAATTAGAAAATAAAGGCCACCACCATTTTTTCCCCAAAACTCGACTTCTATAGTTGGCAATCCCGTTGTCATGAAGATCCACGCCCCCCATAAATTTATTATATTGAGTGATGGCGTTTGGTTGAGGTACATTTGTCTCTTTTTTTTGTTTTCTGTCATACCTCCTTACTTTACTTATTGGCGCAACGTTATGAGTATTGCTGCAAATCGTAACTGTTGCATTGTCATTCCAACGTACAACAGAAATTTTTGATTCATTATCATATGCAGAGACAAAAGAGCCACGTTCTTTTTTCATAAATAATTTTGAGCTTTCTAGTGGACACTTATTAGTTCTGTTTTCACGTATGGTCCCTGTGGCAAAAAACCCTTTCCTTTTCAAATGAACAAAAAGCTTATAGGATAAAAAATAATTATCAAAAAAGACTTGATTGGAAAATGGTCTCTCTACCACATACAACAAACCGATGACAACGTCACCACCAAGTCCTAGATCGGAATATTTTTTGCCTTGCGCGCCTGCATAGGGAGCAAAAGAAAATAAATAGCCATCCGATGAACAAAGGCACCAAAGTTTAAAGCCAAAACGTACCGGTTTTCCTTTGATAAACATTTTGCATGAATGTCGACCAAAGTAAGGCACCATTTGTTCATCTATAGATAAATTGAAAGAAAAAATACCCCACTGTAGATTTTTTCTGTTGATAATATCAAAAAAAGGTCTTACTTTTGAAAATTTATCATCTTTATCCAATTTGTCATTGTCCGATAAATGTATATTTTTTTTTATAGATTGAAATCGATTTCTACTCATGCACTTTTTTATACAATCTATACCTTTGTCTTCATCAGTTGACCAATAAGATGGAATGTTTGGTAACGTGTGATAACCAGAAAATAAAAGTATGCCAATAAAATTTAAGAGATCTTCTTTTGATAATTGAAAATCGTGTCGGTTGTTATCCGCGGCGTATTTTATTGTGAAACCTAAGATGAGATTGATGACCTCATCATCAAAAAAGAGTAAAAATATTTCTAATGGCGTCTTACCAAAAAGCTCATTTTTTAATTTTTCCTTGTCCTGTAACTCATTTGAAACAGCGAAATGTGTATATTCGATCTGTCCTTCAATCCATTTGGGTGTGGGTAAAACATCACAAGATGATGACGGGGTTATCAATCGGCTTTTTTTAGCAGCTAGGGTTTCTTCATCTGATGAGTCCCAGTGATACTCTCTTTCATTTTTATTTCTATCTGGCGATGTATGTATGTGCATCTCAAAACTTCCCACAATATCCGTGGGATTGGACATCTCTGGAAAACTAGTTTCCTCATCTATATCTTCCTCATCCGTTAATGTGTCGACATTAGGGGGTATATACACCGCATCTATTACCTCTGAAATTTTAAAATAAACATAAATATATTTTAATATATTATATTATATAACCAACTATATATTCTAATGACCATACTGTATAATTTTTACTTACCGTTTTCGTCATTTTCAAGTTCATCCACAACTTTTTCCAGCTCAGCTTCTAACTGCTGTTGAGTTAAAAACTTTTTAGAAAACATTCTTAAAAATCAAACTTAAAACGTACATCCAACTAGCATAAATAGCGAAAGAAGACTATCCGCCACTCCGCCTGTTAGCCTCGCCCGTCAGCAAAATATAATAAAACACGTTAAGGCTTGCAGATGTTTGGCACATTTTACTTCCATATAACACCAGTGGTGCGTTTTCGCACCAATGGTTTTTCTCAACATAGAAAACTCCGATTTATTTTCGATTAGTGATTACAATTGCGTTTATCAAAATCTACACTCAAATAAAGTATGATAAATGTAAAATAGTTTACTTTTTATTAATTTAAATATTTTTTTTTACCGTTCAAAAAAATTAAGAATTACCAACAATTTTTTATAATATTTTGAATATATATTAAACCAGTTTATAAAAGCCATAAAGTTGTTTTATATTTTTTTTATTTTACAGTGGCAAGTCAAATACTTATTTTATGCATAACTGACGGTAAAAAAAAATTCTAAACTACCAAAAAACAAAAATTTGTACCCTGGTGCGTTTATGCACCACTGGGACGAAATGGGTTAAACCAAAACATAACTTCTGACATGTGATTTCAATAGGACGAAGCTCCACGGCATTATGCGATACAGGCCCGTAATGAGTTAAAAGAATTGTTTGAAAACCGGTGAATAAGTCGAGCTGGTTCGGTAAACGGCCTGCTAGGTCCCGGGATTTGACCCCCCTTGACTTTTCCTTTATTTATTTTTAATTTTATAAAAGAATATGTGATGGCGGCTACACGTACTACTTTAGATGATATGAAATTCCGAGTCCGCGTTGCATGCTTATTAGTGAGAATTAAAATGTTACAAGGGGTACGATATTTATTCCAAAAAAAAAAATGAGTTTTTGGAAGTTGAATGGAGACATTTTGAACATCTTCTGAAGCATGACAGACGATAAATAAGTTGAAATTAAATAATAAAGTATTTTTTGTATTTTATACCATAATAAATCATAATTTCGTAACTAGGGGAGCAAATCAAAATATTTTTGTATACGTAAGTAGTTTTTACGTAGGTTCGTATTTACAAAAAAAAAAGTACATTGTCTCATTTAAAATTCCAAAGTTACCCCCCACCCCTTAAAATGGGGAAAGGGGGTAGACATCAAAAACAGGTTTAAATATGTCCCCCCCATCCCCTCACTAAAATTTCAAGAAAATATTTTGAACCGTTTTCGAGATATCGCCTTGTAACACTTTAAAAAACTCACCCTGTATAATTAATAAAATACTTATTTGGTATTTTTTTTGAAAATCTGACCGTAAATGGGTGAAAAAGGGGCATTATCTATTTAAAAACATATTATTTGTTTTTTTTAATACAGCATAAATACCATGATTCCATGGAAGGCACGTGTCATTTATAAACTCTATTAAAATATCAACATCGTTCGTAGGAGAGAGGCGGTGCAGAGCTGGTGGGGCAGGTAGTGGGAATTACGCCGGAGTGACCTATGAATGTGACCTTGCTACTCTAAAAAAAAGCTAACCTACAAATAACCGAAATTTTCAATTACCTCACCTATAAAAAGAAACTGCAGAATTGCTATTTTCCGAATTCTCACATACTTGGTACTAGCGACTTATCTTATTAAGCATTCAGAAAATATCACCAAACACTAAAAACACAGCATTTATTACACAAAACCGATAAACTAAATGTTTAATATACATCGATGCATCGAAAACATCGATATTTTCAATGCGATATATCGTTTTTAAGCGATGCATCGAGGCGATTTGAAATTTGTCAATGCTTCGATGTATTAGGCCTTAATTTTATTCCTAAAATAATTATTTTGCCATTGCCTTTCGATCTTGATTATACCTTTCACCTTTGATTTCACAGTTAAGGTGTGAGCTTAGAATAATAATTAATTTTGTGATTTGTTTTGTAATTTTATATCTATTTGTTCCGCGATACATTTTCTGTGGACATTCCTAAATGGAAATGAATAAAACAAAGTCATCATGGCTTCATCTTTGGAAGCGCTTGCTCTTTATATGGTTTTCGACAAAGAGTTAAATTTACCACATCATGATAATACTTATACACTATTGGCAAAATCGAATCTGGGGTGCGAAATCTCTAATGCAACCAGGAGAGAAGGCACATATGGGCAAAGCCTGCAGTTAAAAAGAGACACCTAACAACTTCTACAGTTCTACTTAAAAGGGGGATATGTGTATGGTGTGGCCGAACCTTTGCCCGTAAACGTAAACCGATTCAAATTAAGTAACAAAGGAGCTTGGATGGAGCGAGTGTCTAATGTTTTTTGTGGTGCGATATTTTTACGATGTTTTAATTTTTATATCATGTTTTTTACTGTTACATTTGACAATACAACAGCGGTATAAAAGTTAATGTTATTCATTAACCTTAAACCTAAAAACGAATTAAAAACTGGTATTTTAAGAAAATAATAGAAATCCGAAACAATTAATACAATAAATAATAAAGGTATCTATTGTTGACCAATGGTTTTGACAACCTTGAATTCTAATAAATACAAAAAAGTATTATCATCTAAATTCTTATATTGTATAAAATGGTTACTAAGCGCAAAAGTAAATCGCCCAACAACTTCTTGGATACTCTCAGCTGTTAAATACTACTTGATGATATTAATTGTTTGTTCGCGTGAATACATTAGGATGAAGGCTTGCTTTATACAAAAATATTTATTCGACGTATCGACTGATCCCGTGGCTGCTTCGACCTCGTGTTCAAAAGAATGAAAGGTGGAAGGTAGGGGATAGCGTGTTCTCTGTTTAACATGTTAAACGTTACTAATAATCTCCGTCTGGTGCATTTATATCGGCACCCTAGATTCGAGTTTGCCAATAGTGTATAGTAATATAGTAAGTTTGTGGAGGGACGCAATTCGGATCATGATTTACTCTAGATTGGAATACGATTTTGGCAATAGGTTCCTTTATTATTGTTTTATCTATAGGTATCAGAGCATTGACAAAGACCATACAATACAGATAACGAAATGCGTATTTCTTATTTGTTTGGAAATCGGCCCCACGCCCACGGGGAAACGGGGTATATAAGTTTATATTGGAAATATAATTTTGTTCCGAATTTCTTAAAACTCCTCATATTTTGTTTATCGTCTGCCCCTAATGGGATAAAAAAAGGTTATAAAAGTTTTTGACGGACTCGACATATTTCATTATTTAAATAGTTTCTACCGCTAAGGTGTCTATAAGGCAAAGTTCATGGAATTGTTCTGTAAGCGTTATTATTAACGATCTGTAAAAAAATAGATATACATTGTCACTAGTAAAGTCCGCATCATATGGGATTTTTTTTTGTTAATAGCTTTATTCAAAATCCAGTTCTGCTTCGATCGAGATGAAAATTAAGCAAAAAAATAGTAGTCACGTGACTCGCATTATCTGTCAAATTTTATTTTTCCCAAAAAATAGCTTAAAAGTGGGGTTATTTCTGAAAATATCGAAAAAAGTTATTAGAAAAACTTTTTTTAAATGCAGTTTATAGCTCACATGCAAAATTTTAGCTGCATAAGATAATTTTGATTTTTTACCCATATTTTGTAAATTGCACCACTTTTGCAAAATAAGACTCAACTCAACCTACATAAAACTTCTTAGTTTTGACAATGCCTTATTTCAGATACATTTTCTTTAAAGTAGCGCCATATTAATCGTGTATTTTTCTACAAAATCAAAATTGGGCTATTAAAATTTGGTCGCATGTGATGCAAAGTTTAATAGTTTTGGACCCTGTATAAGGTAACTTCATAAAATAAGTATTTTTGAAAACGTAGTTTGTATCTGAAAGTAATACACCTTAATATTAAAACAAAAAGAACACAGTGTCTTCAGTAAAGTGTTCATTAAGTGGAAAATAAATTTTAGTTTAACTTAACGTAAAGTTTATCTATTTTCAACGATTTAATTTAAAACCTCTTAAATTCATTTTTTATTTTTTTACTTTCAGACACAAACGATGTTTTCAAAAATACTTATTTTATGAAGTTACCTTATACAGGGTCCAAAACAAATAAACTTTGCATCACATGCGACCAAATTTTAATAGCTCAATTTTGATTTTGTAGAAAAACACACAATTAATATGGCGCTACTTTAAAGAAAATGTATCTGAAATAAAGCCTTGTCAAAACTAAGAAGTTTTATTTAGGTTGCATTGATTGAGTCTTATTTTGCAAAAGTGGTGCAATTTACAAAATATAGGTAAAAATTCAAAATTATCTTATGCAGCCGAAACTTGTCATGTGGGCTAGAAACTGCATTAAAAAAACTTTTTTTAATTACTTTTTTCGATATTCTCAGAAACAACCTAACTTTTGAAATATTTTTTGGAAAAAATTAAAATTTTACAGATAATGCGTGACACGTGACTACTATTTTTTTGCTTAATTTTCATCTCAATCGAAGCAGAACTTGATGCCAAAGTCAAATTTTGAATAAAGCTATTAATAAAAAAAATCCCGTATGATGCGGACTTTACTGGTGACACTGTATTTTAAATGACATTATTATTGAAAGAAAAAAAATACTTTAGAAAGCACTAAATAATTTTTTTGGTAATCATAATATGGTTATAAGAGCATACAGTAGTGAGGCCTTCACCACTTTGTTTTTTGTTCTATATACCTTTTATTTTTCCTTTTTTTCCAAAAAACTGCCAACTACCCGACTTTGGGCATCAATTACCTACAACAGTTGTAAGTTAAAAAATTAATTGATAAATTAGCAACAAAAAACGAAATATAATTTTTATTAATTTATAACTCCAACCTGTTGTGAGGCAAAATAGTAAGTAATTGAACTGCAAAGATGGGTATTTGGTAGATTTTTAAATAAAATGAAAAGTAAATAGATATTGATAAAAAAAAACGAAATGTGTGAATAGCTCTTAAAGTTTACAATTAGGATTTTTCTTTAAAAATATTGTTAACCAGTGGTTTTTACAATCTTGAATTCTAATAAATACAAAAAAAAAGTATTATTATCTAAATTCTTATATTGTATAAAATGGTTACTAAACTTAGATAATTTTTAAGATAAAAGTTATCATTTCTTAAACTACTAATAATAAACCCACATAACTTTATATTTAAGTAAGCAGCTCTATGCCCATCTTTTGGGGCCATAATTAACAGGGTGTTCATTTTTAGATCACTATACTTTTTTGTTATATATTTGTTTGGTATAATGAAATTTTTGTTAAATGCCGCTTTCAAGTACATATCTCCTGCTGTTTTTGTATTTTTAATAGGTTCCTCGATAAGGGTTTAATGTTTCGTCCCCGCTTCATTGGCGAAACCTGTATTGTAAAGTTCTGACAGTGGACCGTATGTTATATTTTTTTTTCTGTTTTTGGCAGGATGTTTCTAATTTTTGACTAACAGTTTAAACTGTATGAGCAGTGTTCTAAACGTATACATTATTTCTTCAATTTCTTATCAAGAATTTCCGTTCTTGATAAAACCTATAGAAAAGTTTTTTAAGTTTTGTAAAGATGTAGTGACAATGCTCTTCCCACCTCAAATGCTGATCCAAATAACGGGAGATAAGATGTGGCGGTGTCATACTTTGGGTATTTGGACTATGATGACAAGCTTACTGATTTCAAGAAGATGTGGTACCCAGCCCTAGTAATGATATCATCGGAGTCCAACTCCAACAGTTGGAACAGATGAAGGATAAAAAGGAGGCAGTAATCATACATCTTAAGGTATAACGGTATGGGCGACCGCTACAATAAAATTTTCAAGTTTTTGTAATTACAAGCCGCATTATACGTTTCTTGTAAACATGTTGTTTTGCGTATTGAAAATTGAAGCAGCAAACCAAAGACATTGTGATCGTCCTGCACTGCGGTAAATAAATGTAAAATCATTTATGCTATAGTGCACTTTTAGCTATTTCTGTTTGTAGAATTATAATTATGGTAGCATGGCTTCATACTTATATATAACATAATATGTACAGGGTTTTTCCGTATATTTTGGAGCACCCCTAGAGCTTTTATTTGAAGACCTAGAAAAAACTTTAAATTACCAAAGTTGCATGATTTCTCCTGAACTGTCAGAATTTGTTCTCGGATGAAACAAATGAACATCGTATATTTGTTTAATAATGCCAATGTCGATTTTTTTAAATGGAACACCCTGTATATTATTTTTTTTTTAACTCCTCACTCTTTTCTGATTCCAAATATGTATATATGTTATATGTTTACTTAAGTCATTTAGGCAAAATTTCATTTCAAAATATTGCGATTTATTATTAATTATTGAATTTTTCATCTTTAGAGTAACCCATTATACCAAGACAAGACCATTCAAGGTATGAAATATTATTTTTGAGACATAAGTCAGTTGCCATAAGCGATTAATAACAACAAAATTGTTTCTCAGGGCAATCTAGATTTTCTAATCCGCAATGTTTTGAAATGAAATTTTGCCTAAACGACTAAAGTAAACATTTAACATATATACATATTTGAAATCAGAAAAGAGTGAGGAGTTAAAAAAAATTAATATACAGGGTGTTCCATTTTAAAAAATCGACATTGGCATTATTTAACAAATTTACGATGTTCATTTGTTTTGTCCGATAACAAATTCTGACAGTTCAGGAGAAATCATGCAACTTTGGTAATTTAAAGTTTTTTCTAGGTCTTTAAATAAAAGCTCCAGGGGTGCTCCAAAATATACGGAAAAACCCTGTATATTCCTAACTAAATTTACCAGGGTAACAAAATCCGGACCTGGACTAAGCTATTGAAATCTGGCCATTAATTATGAGAATATCCTAATTTACCTATTGGTGTTGACAAAGTTTTATTAGCTATCTCAATAGAAGAACAACTTACTGGTGTCCGAATTTCACAACAAGATATTATCATAAAGAAAATGTGTACATCCTTAACTTTGCATAAAGAATTTCAAAGAACAGTATTTGTATTTCAAATAGGGTGAAGTATAGACATGGCAATCCCATATGATTTATTTTGTTTCGGGCTTGTTGAAGAAATTTTTCTAAACTACATTTGACAAATTCCGAAAAAATATGAAATTAGGTAAATTTATAAATTCGAAATTTAAAGGGTTAATTTAAAATATAATTGAGACTTTACAACAGGCGTAGGTATAAACACTATATTTGCCCTCTGCAGTCACCAAACTTCTCTTGATTGGTACCTACGTACGATTAGCACAAGAAATATTAATAAAAATATAGGCACTATTTGTTAAGTACCTACTAATTTTTTAAAAAAATTTTGGTTTTGGAATATGCATGAAAGCAGTAAAATTACTTATATTTAGCAATTATTTTCTAAAAATCAAATTTATAAACTTTATTATATAAATGTATTTTATAACATATGCACCTTAAGATAACTAGTGATACCATATAATTTCAAGCAATCTAATTGCAAAATATAATAATATTTCAGTTACTGTTATAAGTTTACAGTATTAGTACTTTAAATATTAGTAACATTCTTGATCCAGTTCCGGTATTCCGGATTGGTTATTCGGGCGTAGGATCCTGGAACAACACCACATGGATTACTAAACCATGAAGCCACTCCATATACGATGCTGTTTATGACCAATGGACTTCCATAATCTTTCTAAAAATAAGAGTAAATAGGACAAGCAATAAAATATATATCACAAAATATGCTAATGAGGTTGCTTATATATTAACTACAAATATCAAATCAAAATCATTACCCTAAAAGTGTTATTGTATAACTATTTTTAACCGGTAAAAATAACGTAAGTCACTGTTATCAACTGTTTAATAAAAAAAAATGACCGCCTTAATGTCGAAGTTGCCCTGCCCTGTTTTACAGGGTGGTTCGCGTAAGATGAGCATTACCACTATCGGATCTCAGAATCTGTACGATCTAAAAACAAAAGTTAATTACAAAAGTTTTTTGGATTAACTTATATTTTTAATGTATATTATTATCATCACGTCTACAGGGTGTTACTTCTGACCAAGTACCAATTTTCTTTTTTTAAATAAGACAACGACGAAACAACCGACACACATAAGACGAACAAACCCGAACAAACCCTATAAATTTTTTTATTTTCAAATTATTAATTATATTAAATGTTTTTTTATCAGTCTTACAGAACTTCCATACAAAATATAAAAATAAAAATGGCGGCGATTTAGCCAGGCTACTTAATCTAACCTACATGTAAGTTAATAATA
Organism: Polydrusus pterygomalis; assembly: GCA_963969555.1. Classification (NCBI taxonomy): domain Eukaryota; kingdom Metazoa; phylum Arthropoda; class Insecta; order Coleoptera; family Curculionidae; genus Polydrusus; species Polydrusus pterygomalis. Next base: position 87,125,808 of record OZ018378.1, read on the forward strand.
TTAATAATAATATTAATAATAATAATAATAAAATTCATATATAAGTATGTTAGTATAAACTAGTTTTATAATTATAACACAAGAAAATACATAAATTAAAATTAAAAAGTATAAACATAACACTAGTTTACAGCCAATTTGCGACTGTAATGTAACAGGCAGTTTTTTGTTAATTTTTGGTCTCTAAATGCGTAAATGATCGTACAAACTTCTTAACTCGTAAGATTTTGGTGTTATAATTTTTTTAGCAAAAATAAATGAGTATTTGAATCACATTATTTAAAAAATTAATTTATAATATAAACGTAGTATCACATCTGCGAACCGACGTACGCGACGGTACGAAAATGTTTAAAGTACAGAAACGTGGCTGTGTTAACCCCGCGGATAGTTTTTGCTATTTATATATGTGGTCAGTTTTCCACTAAATCGCAGAAAAGATCGATTACCAAAATGACCACAGTAGCTTATCATAAGCATTTTGAATGAATTGTTGGAGATCAAGATCGGTACTGGGCTCCTCATATATGCTGCCAAACATGTGCAGCAAATCTAAGTAACTGGCTTTTGCAGTTCCAATGATTTGGCGACAGCCTACAAATTATTTTAACGACTTATTTTTGCATGACAAAAGCGTTTGGTTTTTCAAGAAAGAGCAAACATAATATTGAATATCCGGATATTACCTCAGAAATAAAACCAGGGCACATAAGCATGCATGGGCAAGGTTTACCAATTCCAGCATCACTGGCAATTGGGGAGGAAGATTTAGAAATGTATGATGATAAGGCAGAACCTGATAATGTATTGAAAACGGACCATTCTTATATTTCCCATTTAATCGAACAAGCCGAATTAAATAATTTAATTCGGGACCTCTACTTGTCCAAAGAGCATGCTGAAGTATTAGATTACAACAATGGAGTTTTCTAGCAACTGGAAATCAAAGTTGCAATATTTAGGAACCGTAACCATGAGCTATATTCCTTTTTTACTATGCAGGTTAAAATGTGTGTTTGTGTTAATCCTAAACGTATCATGGAAAAATTAGAATTGGCACATTACTTGGGCGAATGGCGCTTATTTATAGATTCGTCTAAAATAAGTTTAAAAGCAATTCTACCTCATAATGGCAACAAAAGGCCCTCTTTTCTTCTTGCACATGCGTTGACCTAAAGGAAACCTACGAAAGTATGTCACTAAATGGAATAAGCTGGCAAATATGTGGTGACGTAAAAGCCATAGGACTATTACTAGGGTTCAGGATAGATACAAAGTATTGCTATTTTCTTTGTCTTCTTAGAGCAACAGAGAGCAATTACCAAATAAAATAATGGCTTCTTAGAGATCTGGATATCAGGTCAAGCTAACGTAAAAAATATACCTGTTAGTAATGTTACCTCTTTTCTACATTAAACTGGGGTTAATGAAAAATGTCGTTAAAGCATTAGATAAAGCAGGAATATAATTAATTAATAAATTAAATATATTTAAAAAAAAATTTTTGAACTAAGTGATGCTAAGCCTCAGAAAGGAATATTTGTTGGACAACTAATTAGAAAAGTATCAAGGGATCAACAGTTTTATCAAAAATTAAGCGATGTTTAATTAGCTGCGTGGAGTTCTTTTAAAATAATTGTTTCGGAGTTTCTAGTAAACAAAAAAGCAGAAAACTGCGAAAAACTTATGGAAGAACTACTTCTGCATAATGGGCTGTCGTATGTCTTTTAAAATACACTGCTTGTAATCCCATTTAAATTTTTTTCCAGAAATGAAAATTTTGAGCACAAGGAGAAAGGAGGAGAAAGATTCCACCAAGACATACTAACAATGAAGCAACGCTACCAAGGCAGATGGGAACCAGCAATGATGGGAGATTATTGTTGGTTTCTTATGAGAGGAAGCGATCAGGAATATAAACGAAAGTCAGCATTTGCAAAAAAGTTTTATAGAAAATAATTATATTTTTATATGTATTTTTGCAAATATGTCCTGTTATCCTTACAATATCTCATTTTTTTTCTTGATTTGAACTTATTATGTATAAATATTATTTAAAAATGTTTGTTTTTAACAAAAATAACTAATATTATATTCTATAACTCAAATTATATACGTAGTGGAAAATTTTGGTTTTTGAATACTCCATCATATTCCTTTAAACTTTCCCTTTACAGTCATTATAGCATCAGTCGCCATATTTTTTTAGATTTGTTGACTAGTGTAATTATTTATCCACTATTAATATTTACCAACGCGCAACTATTGATTCTCAATGATAACATTTTTAACAGCTTTTTTAAAAACTGGTAATTTATGAATATTTTTGCAGTTATGCAGGTATTTTGTTGTTGACTTTTGTTGCATTATACGAGAAGGATCTCTGAAACATTAAATACCTTCAATTTTAAGCAATGCTTATCACAACATAATTATTTAATTTTTGACTAGGATTTCAGTAACTCGATTGAAAAAAATTTGAACAAAATCAGCTTTTTGAAAAATTACGTGTGTTTATGTAAAACTATATATAATTACTATTGTTAATATATTAGCGAATCTATTAATCAATTTATGTCCTTTTTCTAAATTACGCCCGAAACAGCATACGGGGTGTTTAGAATGCTAGTTTAAAGTTGTCAATTTCTTCACATTAATATCTAAAAATTTTAAACGGAACACCTTGTACACTCCGAATTATGCAGAATTTGTTTCTCTATAACTTAATTTAAAATTACATTATTTCGTAAAGTAATATTTCTAAGAACTGTGCCTATTATTTTAACTACTGCCACTAAGGAATGGTAAAAATATTAACTAATAAAATTAGAATATTTCAGTCGCAAACTTTTTTTTTAAACACCTTTTTTAATTTTATCATTATGTGATTAAAATAAACGTTTTTCTTACAAACTAAACACCCCGTAGACGCGAAAATAATATATTGTTAAAAAGAGTTAATCTATAAAACTTTAGTTTATAGGTCTTACGGATTCTGAGATCGGAGTGGGTCATATAATGCGGACCACCCTGTACACTGCATCTGATCGCTGATTAAATTACTGAACTAAACTATATCAAACCTTAGCATTATTTTAGTTAACAAAAGCTGCCAAAAAGCCCTTCAAATAGAATTATCTATATATTTTTAATCGTTGAGTGCACAACAAAAAAAAGTCAATTGTTATTTATCAGATGAATTACTACCTAAAAGTTTATTAGCGATTGTACCGCTAGCAATTGCAATTCAATTTTTATGATTTCAAAAAAAATTCTATTCTTTTTAAAAACTTGTGGCATATTTTCTCACATAAAAAACGCTATTACCCTTTGCTTTTCAATAGACAATAAATGAATCTACTTACCTCACATATCCCATCATAGTAATCATCAGTGCATATATGGTGGGTAGATTTAAATTTTTCCGCATGGCTGTAGTCATTTATTTTCGATGTGCACTCTTCGTCAGTTAAAAGTGTACGGTTAATTTTTTGTAAATAAGCTGGTGCCTGTCCATTATACTGATTTAAACCCCATCCAGCTAGATTACCTTGTATACCGAATGGAATAGTTTCATTGGCTTCTGGCAAAGAAACTGCTTTGGCTTTGTCGTTAAACGGAATCGGGCTTTTTAACTAAAAATAACTACAGTAACGTTTCTGCTATAAAGGAAATAATTTAGCTACAAACACAGTATTAAAAGTGGACTCTTTAATGCCTATTGGTGTTGTGTTATGTTAAAAATCGATTCCTTTTAATAAAAGTAAATACAACAATTGTTTTTAATTTATTGTCTTTAATATTTATTGTACAATTTAATTAACCAGATAATATGATAAGGGTTTTGTTATCATTGTGGATGAAGTGGAAATAATAGTACTTGACGACTACGTGTAAGAAGGCTCTTGAAAATTCTCTTCTTAATTTCCAGTGAGTTTTCGATACATCCTAAAGCCACTGTTAAGGACATTCAACACACAGAGTCTTTTGGTGAGCAACAGAATCTGCCAGTAAAGTGGTCGAAAACGGACTGAAATAGTGACCAGTGTAAAGCTTTGGTTCTGGACGCTTTAATAATTCAGCAGGCATTGTACCGCATATATTCAATAAAAATTCCACGCCACCCGATATCTGGTGGTCAAAAAGCTCTGTACTTTCGGTAAAAATTTAAATAAAATTACTCAACTACAATAAAAGTTTGCGAAATTGTGGTTTTTGTATCTGGAATGTTTACCGCTAATGTAGTATCCAAAATCTCGATATTGTGGACTATCAAATGATTAAACTCTTGTTTGCAACAACCATCAAATATACCCATTATAATGGGGATTTTCATTATGCGGTACGTATCGTCTGATGAATTTCCCAGGAACTGCTCAATTTGGTCTCTAGTCAAAATCATAGGCTTTCTAAGTTAATAAGCTTCTCTTCTTCACTTTAAAAAAGCAACAAGTTGCTAATATTGCAAATTAATTTTAACACAACTTTGGTAATTGAGTAATTATACCAAAGACATACAGATTTCCATACCGTAGATTTATGTTCAAAATATGCGAGAATTATTTTGTCATTGTATTTTCGATAAACACCTTTCAAATTTCACTTTTGTATGAGCAATTATGTACTATTCGGTGGACTTTTTCGGCAACAACTCAAGTTTATTAGCTACTTCATTTTTTTCCACATTTGGATCTGGAGCTGGAGGATAATACGTTCGTATGTGTACCCGATGTGAATCTAAATTACAAGAGTACGTACCTTTAAAAGACCCAAGTCATAGATGGGAACTATTTCAGAAGTCCACGCAAATTGAGGGTGTATATACCAATTTTCTGTCAATATAGAAGTATTGGGATAATGATCAAAAATGCTGTAGTATTTATTTGTTCCGTATATAATTGCCGGGCTAAAAGGTAATTTAATATAATTTAATAAATTATTGATATACATAAATGCAGTAAAATTCTTAGTATAAACATACGTGTATGGTGTACTTTTTTTTTAATTAAAAAAACAATGTATGTAAAGATTTGCATGTCAATATTAAATATATTTGATTATTTTTTAAAATTTCCTTTAAATTAAAAGCACTTACACTTGACCATTTTGAACACAATGAGCTGCTGATAAAATCCACTGAGGTCCTATTATTGCTCCTGCACAAATATTCCTTTGGCGCTGGCCGATTATTTGCACCTTAAATTGTTTAAACAATTATTTTCTACAGCACCTAAATTTGATACGTAGAAATTTACCATCTTGCAAAATCAGAAGCATTCGTTAGATTTATACAGACTGTCAAAAAGTCAGAAATATAGCAAATATTTCAAAACGACTCAATATAATTTTTTGAAAGTTAGCTTATCAATATAGTTAAAAACTTCACACTAAAAAGGTTTGTTCAAATTAAATTAGTACAATCATTTTTGCTTCAAATTAGACTAAAAAAAAACGGTCAACAGTCAGCATCTCTCATTGTACCGGGTGTCCCACTAAGAATGGCTCTCGGCCGTATCTCAGAAAGGGTTAGTCGTATGGCTTGCGGAATTTTTTTTTTGTAAGAGTGGCCATGAGAAATTGCTGGAAATAATTTTTAAGCTTCTCAGTCGAGCGCTAGAGGGCGTAACCGTAACGGTAAATCAGTAAAACTCAATATTTTCAAAAGTTGCCTATCTAAGGTTTATTAAAAGTACCATTTTCGTATACTTTGAGGCTTTCTGAACAAAATTCATTCATGAAATGTCTTTGTCAGTTTTGAAATAAAGTGGTGGGGGAAGGTTAAACCTTATTTTAAACAAATGCTCATAACTCCGGGTTAGCTCAACAGATTTCAGTAAACTTAGTCGTGTTAAAAGGAGTTTCCTATACTCTATATTTCACTATATAAACCATGACAATAAGATTTTTATAGTAGGCGCTAGAGGGAGCTATCTTACAACTTAACAAACATTGCGCATTTCCTCAAAAGTTTTAAATACAATAGTACACTGAGAAAAATTTCTTTCTGGTGGCAATTAAGCGATTTTTAACATTTCTAGTATTGGTTTTTTAATTGGATAAATAAGATTATAGTTCACTACACTAAATTACTCTTGACATAATTTTGTAAAATATTTTTGATTAATTCGGGCAACTAAAAAATCGAATTGGAATATATATGGTTAAATTAACAAAAGTTTAATGCAATCAATTACAGTTTACTAATATTATTTACTTCCAATTTTCTTAATAAATATTTTATTCAAGGAATCCAGATAGTTGTTAGCATAGTATGCTATAAGAAATCTAGAGATTATAATTTAATACTGCAAATAAAACAGATATTCCAAAATAAATTTATTTTGCCAGAGTTCCGCGAACTAAATTTTACTGTAGGCAAGTTAGTTGGTGATTCCCAGAATAACAGCTAGAGTCCCAACGTGAAGACGACCGCCACGCGAAGCATATAATTCGAAGCGCGCGGGTTGGTGTCGGCTGTCGGTATTTTCTTTTGTTTGTCTTTAAGTGGTCCAATTATAATAATATAGTTATGGATGAAATGGAGGAAATATTAGAAACCTGGGGGTTACCCATGTTAGTACCTGTGTTTGTCGGTAAGTCATCAATTATTATACCTATTTTATTATCTAATATTTTAGTTCTTATCTACTAGGTAGGTAGGTATATGGTTCTAGAATTGCCGCGCCGCACCGGGAAGATGGCGTACATTATTATAATATGTGTGTTGCGAATTGCGCAATTTGACTAAATTTTCCAATGCGCACGCTGTATAACCGTACCAATTTTTCTACAAATAACAATATTCAATGGAATTTAAACCAAATTTTTTTAATAAGTATACCTAAGTAGTTTGAGAAATCCTGTCTTAAATAATTGTATATAAAATATGGCTGCCAAAATAAATATGTATGATAATAATTGTTTTAAACTTGACGTTTATTTAAACTTTAATTTTTTAACCAATTAATCAGAAAATGGTAAAAATAAAATAAATATGCACATAGTAATTAAAGTAAGTACAGGGTGTTTCACGGTAAATGGAACGTTAGAAGATTATAGAAAAGGGGTCAATCTCTCGGAAACTATTAAGTAAATATACTATAATAATATGCATTTTTATTAAAAAATAAATATAATTTTCCGTATAGAATATACAGGGTGGCTCATTAATAAGGGACGCCGGCTATAGGTATCTCAGGATCCGTTAATCGGACGACCCTTAGAAAAAAAAATTATTGGTAAATCAGCAAACTCCACCGCTAGAGGGCCTAAGTCCAACCTCGGAGCAGAAAATATTGTTTTAATCAAAATTGTTTTAAGTGAACCTATATTGAAATTTTTCTTTTGTAACCTACTGAAAATATCACAACTTTTTTGTATTTACATTTTTTCTCTACCTTGTCAAATAAAGGGTGCGGAAGGGGTAAACGTTGGTTTGAAAACAAGTCAATAACTTTTTTTTGGAATAACCGATTTCAAATAACTTTTTTTAATTTTAAAGCACTTTTATGGATGCTCTACTTGAATAATAACATTTTGAGTTCAGTTAGTTTTCGTGTCAGTAGGTGGCGCTTAATGACAAGGTCGCAGATTTTTATGATTTTCTCGAAAATTTGAAATGGTATTTTTATTTTTTTCTAGGAAGAAGAGCATCAAAATATTACAGTTACTGGTGAAAACCGCCGTCCGAAATGTTTATTCCTTATACAATATCCGGCAAAAAGTTGGACCCATATGGGAAACTTTTTTATTATTAATTTTACGAAAAACAGTTACTTATTCTTCATAAAAAGTTCCGCTTGGTCTAAAACCTAAAATGCAACTATCAAATATTAAATTTTTCCAGGCGTATACGAGGTTTATCAAAAATAAAGGTTATTTCTAAAGCATATTGTTTTATTTTTTACAATCTGATATAATTGCGCCAATAAAATGATATTATTTTTGGAATAACGCATTACTTTTGAACAAAATTGATTTCGTTATTGCAAACTATAGTATAGTTGTCACAAGAATATTAAAATCTGTTCAAAATAAAATATAATTACCACAAAGGATTATTATTCATTACATGAATTAAATCGTCATTGTGACAACAAAATTTTAATTTTGCTAAATATGCACTATCTAAAAATCAAATAAACTATAATTTACGCAATTTAATTCCTATTAAACATTTTTGGTATAGTGGTGGATCAATTAAACCTTTATTGAAATTTCAATTAAATTATGTAATTCTTTGAATTCGGTGATTTAGTTGCTCGTTACCAACTCGATTATTTAGTTGGATGAAATATATCTGGGTATTGGGAATTAATCCTTTTTCTCAGTGTATATTTAATTTTACCTCATTACAAAGATAAATAAAAGCCTAAAAAACTGGCGAAAACCCCAACTTAATATCTTTTTTCAAACCGGAGATATTAACAAGAACAAAAATAAACACGTAAAAATATGATTATATTTAAGTTTCAACGGTAAAGGGTTTTCAAAAGTCAAATAGGCCTTGGAAAAACCAAATACGGTTTAAAATTACATGCTTTTACGTCAAGGTATACCGAATACTCAGTGTAGCCCTAAATGTTCAAATTGTCGTTCATCATGTTCAATACACGACTCCAACCTATCCCTGGTTGACAATACAGCAGTTTCCAACTCTGCCACAGAAATACAGCGGCTGTTGTCCATTATTCTTCGAATCATTTTTTCCCTTGTAGTAGGCCTGGTGATAAAGACAAGGTCTTTTAACCTCTCTCATAGATAAAAATCTAGACGTGTTAGGTCAGGTGATCTATAATAGGAAATACCGCAATAATTAGAATTTTTATATTATAACCTATGCATTGTAATAATACCTCGCAAGCCATGGAAATATACTTCCTCTTACTATCCACCTCGCAGGAAATGTCTCGTCAAGAAATTGACGAACAGTTGCTGCAAAATTTGCAAATTTTGACTTAAGAGTTACTAGTATAAGCTATGTTGGCATTTTTCTAAATTATTTGAAAGGTGATAGTTATTACTTACCTTTCTTCTAGCAACATTATATTTACAGAAGTGCGAGTAACTCCTAATTCTAAGACAATTACCCTAATACTAATTCGTGGATTTAATGCCACATACGACAAAATGTTTATTATATCCTCTTCGGTCGACCTCGACTTTGTCTGCGATATACAGGGCGAAGAATACTTCCCGTAGTACGAAAATGTGGGGCTAAACGATTAAACATTTTAATCTCCTATTGGCGCCTTTGGGGGTATTGCATTGCATTAACTGCAGCAATATAACTTGCAGCAATACTTGTATTGCATAAACATTCAAAATACACCGCGATGCATGCATATAATTTTAAATCGTATTTTGTTTTTCCAAGGCCTATTTGACTTTTGAAAAACGTTTACCGTTGAAACTTAAATATAATCATATTTTTCCGTGTTTATTTTTGTTCTTGTCAATATCTCCGGTTTGAAAAAAGATATCAAGTTGGGGTTTTCGCTAGTTTTTTACGTTTTTATTTATCTTCGTAATAAGGTAAAATTAAATATACAATTTTATTTAAAACTTTTGAAAAAATGCGCAATGTTTGTTAAGTTGTAAGATAGCTCCCTCTAGCGCGTACTTTAAAAATCATAATATAGAGTATGGGAAACTCTTTTACTGAATTCTGTTGAGCTAACCCGGAGTTATGAGCAATTGTTTAAAATAATGTTTATCCTTCCCCCACCACTTTATTTTAAAACTGACAAAGACGTTTCATGAATGAATTTTGTTCAGAAAGCCTCAAAATATACGAAAATGGTACTTACAATAAACCTTAAATAGGCAACTTTTGAAAATACTGACTTTTACTGATTTACCGTTACGGTTACGCCCTCTAGCGCTCGACTGAGAAACTTAAAAAATATTTCCAGCAATTTCTCATGGACACTTTAACTAAAAAAAATTTTTCCGCAAGCCATACGACTAACCCTTTCTGAGATACGGCCGAGAGCCATTCTTAGTGGGACACCCGGTACCTGTCAAAATGGAAATTTTTTAATAAAATGCTGGAAAATGGAATCTTTACCGAATTTTTAAAAATGTTATTAGAAAAAGTTATTTCTTCTATAAATTTAGGCTTAGTACAAATTTTCGGATGTCTAGGACGAAGTGGAATTTTTTGCCCTATTTTCTAATTATCATGTTTTCTTCGTAACTTGATTTTATGGATATTTGTTCATACCATACTCACGTTATTATGCATAGGAATAAAAGGGTTCGTAAATAACTAATTTTAAATAGGTAACAGCAAAGCGATATTAATTTTATATTTCGGTAAGACGTCCTTCACGCTCAACATAAACAGATTTTTCTAAAAAAATTGCCCTTACACTTTATCTCTTGTTGAATCACCTAACTTGGTTATACAGGTTGTAAGGAAAATGAACGTCAATCCGTTAACCATATATTCCTTGAAAAAAAATAATATGACTTTTATAATGCCATTTTTCTTTTTTAACCCTAATGTTCGATATACACAGATCAGATATACAGGGTTGGGCAAATGTTCCGGAACGGCTTAATTACAGGCGAACGAAAAGTGATATCGGATGCGGGTTTTGGGCAATCTATAGGACTAAAATTTTACCATTTGACTATTATACCATATTGTCAGTAATGTCACCAACTGTCAAGTGTTGACGTTATTTTTTTTTTTTTAATGGAACACCCTGTACCTATATTTTTACATTTTTAAATTCCACATAAAATTATAATTATTTTTTATTAAATGCACTATTAGTCTATACTTCATAGTTTCCGAGATATTGACTCTCGAAAAGTGACATTTTTGAACTTTGACAGCTTATAACTTTCTAACAGTACGTCTTAGAGCAAAACGGCTTACATGTCCCTATCTTCAATTTTTATTATCTTCCCAAAAAAATCAGCTTCTGGTTAAACCGGAACAACTATATTTCCTGCTTTCGAGTTACATCCAACACTTGACAGTTGGTGACATTACTGACATATGGCATAATAGTCAAATAGTAAAATTTTAGTCCTATAGATTGCCCAAAACCCGGATCCGATATCACTTTTCGTTCGCCTGTAATTAAGTCGTTCCGGAACATTTGCCAAACCCTGTATACTTAGTCAAAGTTTTAAAATTAAAAACTGAATTTGAATTATTCGAGTATTTAATAAAATATTAATTTGGAATTTGGTACTTTGCTTCAGCAAAAGAGTTGCAGAGAAAAAAAATTGTCAAATATTTAAAATAGGGAGGTTCACTACCCGCTGATGCATTTGGAAATAATTTGAAAAGTATGGGTCCTTAACTGATGCCGACGGTAATTTCATAATTTTTAAATGCTAAACCAAGCCATCCGTTGTGACATTACCATGGATACAAGTAATAACTAAGTAAAACTTTGTAAGAGGTGATAATTTCGAAAGCAAAGGACTACCCAAAAATAATGTAAGAACATTGGCGTACAGATAAAAACCTTTAGTAGGTACTAAACCAGTTAAATGAAATAATTTTATTATCCCATACTAAGAAACTACTATTGTTAATATCTTTACATACCAGTAAAACGTCACTGTTATCACTCATTCTTAAGACAATAAAATACTATTACTTATTAAATAAATGTGAAACATCATAACAAGCTAATACATTTTCAAAACATATTATTGTCATAAAATTATGAATTTGTTACTACTGTTACTGTTGACTACATTTTGTGTCCAATTCCTCCACTTAACGAGTCAACATCCATTTTTTTACCAATAAAGTCAATATATTATATACTATGCAATAGAATACCAAAACAATGAAACTTTGTAACGTTAATTTAAAATAACGGCTAATTTTAAGGTTAAAACCTTATTGGCATACGTCCTCAAACAGGCGGATATAGGCATATACGTCTCATAAAGTACAATGTTGCCATTTGACGTAGGTTTACTGATAGACGTATATCCTATATGCCCGTTAGCGAAAGCGATCCTAGCGCTTATTAGTCGTACGCCTAAACGAAAAAACGGAATAACTTTTAAACCGTTGGGAATTGAAATACGCCACTTAGCGAGCGCATGCCCCATGTCAATTCACATATACTTCCGTAAAAATCGAAATATCGCATTTTTGCATATACGCCACTTAGTTAAATTAACGACGAAATGATTCTCGCTCAAAATCGGAATCGTATTAAAAAATTATTTTTATACACCCCCAGACTGAATGGTTTAAGGAAGTAAGGTTTATTATTTACCAGCAGCATCTTTTTTCCGATCAGTCCAGCGATTAGGACAGATTTCGTGTAAATAGTTCCCAACATTTCAAGCAAAATGCGGGGGAGCTCCATCTAGTTAAAACGAAATATTTTGTTCTTCCACTATAGAGTCACATCATCAAGTAAATCGGGCATTGCGTTTTAAAGAAATAGTGAAAATGAATCGGAAGAAACTATTTTTTGTGCTAGACAGGTTGATTTCTTCACAATCGACAGACAGCGCCTCTAATACTAGGTTATGCTAGTTTAGTATATACAAAAGTATAGGTTAGGAAATCATTTAGGGCCTTCTAAAAACATCTCTGATTGTTGTCCATGAGCTTTTTAAATCAAAAATGATTTAAGATTAAATAAAAATTATAAAATTATTACCCATCGAAGCCAATTATTGATTATAATATTTAATATAAATTGATCAAAATATAATCAGTAATGATTCATACCTTAAATTTTTTTTATTTTATAATTGTATATAAATAAGAGAGCTTAATCACGGACTCTTAGATGTAATCACTCCCGAGTTCACTGAATTTAAAACTTAATAATTTTTTTTAACTGTGTATGAATCATATTTACCTACATTTTGGTGTTTTTAAAAACAATCGTATAATTTTAGCAAAGTATTCAAAAGTATAATAGTATATTAAAGTACACGTTTCATAAGAAGCGGTTTTAGCGCACGCGTCTATTTTAAAAAACGAGCCACAAAGTGGCGAGTTTGTTTTATTGACACGTGCGCTAAAACGCATTATAAAACATGTGCTTTATACATTATTTTCTATTTCACCTTTTATAATTAAGAAAAATACATTTTAAAAAGAAAATAAATCCTTCAAATTTTGTAAATTTGTATGTCTAAATTTTATGTTGGTAATACTATTTTTTATCATAGTAGCCTCTGGACAACAAAAATTATTTTGCAAACTGTCATTTTTTGATTTATTGACCCATTTTCACCACGAGATTTGTAAAGTTATTTTAGCGATATGAGATTTAAAATTGGACGGAATACGTTGTGCGATCCTTGAACATTCGGTACATATACAGAGCGTTCGGAAATTCGGGCGGTTTTACTACTTTTTTTCGAATTTCAAAAGACGTGATTTTACGTCACGGCATTGCAATTTAGTATAGGGAAGATGGAAAATTCAAATAAAGTTGAAGTTAAAATCGACATTGGAAGGTTAGTAGATTGAATTTTGGACAGGATTTGTCAGAAAATGATAGCTTGAAGTATCTACAAAAGATTGATTTATAGATTTATGCAAGCAACATACATGACTGTTATCCACACAGAATAAAAAAGTAAGTTATCAAGCTATTTTTCCTCTGCGAAAAATGGGTTTTCTCGTAAATCACAAAGGCTGCGCAAGTCAATGAAATAAAACATTTAAATGTTACCAACATCAAATTAAGAAAAAACGTGTATTGAAATAGCGTATCGTACTGAGCTTATTATGAAGGTGAAATAGGAAGACAAGTTTTAAAAGAAATACAAAATTGGTTCTAACATCTGCAAATGGTTAAAAAAATAAATTCGAGAATGTATATTGCAAGAAATCAATAGAAAGCCCATAAATTATCAATTTTCGACTGACATGATGGCAATAACATAATTTAATTTAAACTGTTTGGTACCTACTACAGGTTTGTATCTCTGTCTCTGTACGCCACTGTTCTTAAATTATTTTTGGCTAGTCCTTTGCTTTTTATTTTGTCACCTATTGCAAATAGAAAAGATTTGGTGTAAATAGTTCCTAACATTTTTACCAAAATGCGGGGGAGCTCCCGCAGTTAAAACCAAATATTTTGTTCTTCTACTATAGAGGCAAATCGATGGTCTCAAATCAATACCTCGTAAGTCCGAAATTGGCCATTTTAAGATTTTGACGCTTTATTCTTGCTTAGACATATAGGCGTCATCTGTTAAAAAGTATTAGAACTACAAAAATCCGTTACCTCGGAAATGGCGCGAAATCAATACCACGTAACTCAGAATCCAAAAATGTTAATTCAATAACTCGCAAGTCGTCATCTTGTTAGGTTACTTTCGGCTTGAATACATGTTTTGTCGAATTTTATTAGTGTAATAATACAATATTTTTCTCAAAGACTGTGAAATCAAACGTTAATAAAACTACATTCTTAAATGTATAAAAAAATGCCTTTAAAGTTTTCATAATTTAAATTAATATTCGATGGTCTCAAATCAATACCTCGTAAGTAAATTAATATTCGATGGTCTCAAATCAATACCTCGTAAGTCCGGAATTCGACTCCTTTACTTTCGTTAGAACTTAAAATATGAGCAACTTTTTCTGAACATCCCATTTTAGACATTTGTATAGGACATAGACGTATTCATTTGGCTGTTTTCCTCTGTTAATTTATCATTTTTAGTATATAACTACGAAGTTTTTTGTCTCTCCTGAAAAATGACAGTTTTTGACTTACGTGGTATTGATTTGAGGCCATCGAAATCATCAAATAAATCGGGCAGTGTGTTTTGAAGAAATAGTGAAAATGAATGACCAGTCAAATTTTCCTATTAAATAACTGTTATCCAAAGAAGATTAGCAATAGTAATTTCTTAGGGCCATAAAATAATTTCATTTAACTTATTTAGTACTAGAGACCGACCGAAGGTTCGGTTTCGGTTTCGGCTAGTTACGGCCAAAAAATCTATAGTTTCGGTGACAGTTTCGGTTTAGGCCAATTTTGGCTAGTCCTTTGCATTCGATTTTGTCACCAATTGCAAAGTTTTACTTAATTATATCTTGTATCCACGGCAATGTCATAACGGCTGACTTAGTTTAGCATTTGAAAATTATGAGATTACCCTTGACATCAGCCATTCTTTCCAAATTATCTCCAAAAAGCATCATTTTATGGAAATTCTCGAGTCAAAAAATAATCTAAACCAAATGACTACCGAAAAAAATATAGTTTTGAAGTCACTTGCACATGAACTAAGAAATAGGGGAGTCAGCGGGTACTAGACCCCACCTATTTTGAATATTTGACTAATGTTTTTTATTAAGATATAACTCTTGATGTTGAAGCAATGCAATGTACAAAATTTGAAATTAATATCTTATTAAACTCTCGAATAATTTAAATTACAAACTATTCATATATTTGGAGTTTTTTTATAAGTCTTTGTAGATTTATTTGTAGTTTAAAAAATAGAACATGTGACGACTAGCGAATAAACTTGTTAAATTGTTACTTTGCACCACCCGTGTTTTATTTGTTGGCTCTTATTTTATATTTCTAAAAAAAAAAACGCATCTTGTTGAAAAATAAATATGAAAAGTAGATAAAATATAGACATGGTTTAAACAAATAGATTAATATCCATAAAATCAACATACATTGGCTATGTGGCAAAAAATTCAAAATTGTCCTTGCGATCTGAAACTTTGTACATTGCCTAAAATTACACTAGAAAATTTTTTAGAAATTTGGTAAAAAAATGCCATTTCCCAGAATTTTATTTAAAAAATGTTAATTATGAATGATAAATTTTAATGCTAGCAGCTAAATACATAATTTTTTCTCTAATTTAAAGCAAGAACGATTGCTGTTATAATTTAAAGATACCTTATTAATAAGAGAAAGTTTCATATCGTGCGGACTTTAATGGTCACACTGTACACGGTTTAAATAAAAAATACCTCTGTAATCAGATAGGCATTGATAGGTGATAAATAGACAGTTAGATATAAAATTTTCATTCGTGAGGATGGAAAAACATGGGTTGGTAGCCTTAACCGGAAAAGAAGAAATTGATATTTTAATGATGGTTTGATATGGTGACGGCGCAGGAGAACACAACAGGACGTGCGTGAGTTATTTAGTCAGACCTACTCTAATCTGTCCAGCGCTGCAGCTACTATAGTTCCGTGGGTTCCACAGAACCAGACCCAACGACCTCACAACTGGGCCAACACAAATCTGCATAGTGTAACCAAAAGTCCAATTTCCAATAATAATATCATGGTTTAGGCAAAAAAAGCATGTATATCCATGCCAAAAGACAATACAAATATATAAAATAAATCCAACGATTTTTTATTATATTATTTTGCTAAGATTGGGTATGGTATCATGAATCTGTTTATACCACATTTTTGATATTTAGTTAAATGTTTATTTTTCAAACAGAATAATTTTAATATAATTTATTTGAATAATCGGTGATGCGAGCGGGATTTTAAATTGCGATATTGTGGGTGTTATTGAATACATCCTTCAAACTAAAAAGTAAATTAATAAAAAAAACTAGGGAAAAACAAATTTTTGGACCGCAATCGGGAAAACAAAAGCGATAATAAAACGAACAGGACAGGACATGTGAATTGTGATCGAATAGAACGATCACCTGTCGTTATATTTCTAGTTGAAGAATTCATTTGACTGCCAGTGACAACTAATAATTTAATTATTGCTTTCTCTCTTCGTAATTAAAATTTGGGTCTAAAGGGACAATCATGTCCGCGAGGATAGCTTGGAACCCTGGTCTACTAGGAGTTTGCTACGACACTGAATCTGACTGCAATAACCTAGACATGATATACAAATTGGTTAGTAAATTTAACGAAACGGAATGTGTGAAAGCCAAACATAGCTCAGGCAGATCAA
The DNA here is from genome assembly GCA_963969555.1 of Polydrusus pterygomalis. Classification (NCBI taxonomy): domain Eukaryota; kingdom Metazoa; phylum Arthropoda; class Insecta; order Coleoptera; family Curculionidae; genus Polydrusus; species Polydrusus pterygomalis. The sequence goes on from OZ018378.1 coordinate 87,142,733, forward strand.
GAACAGCCACTAGTGGTGAAAAGGCTATATATATTTTAAATTATCTGCAAGATAATCCAAATCGAACCAATGATTCCAAAATAGTGGATAAAGAGGAAAGGTAAAAGTAAGTAGCTGGCTAGATCCCCAGACTCCACTTTTTTGGACTTTTATTTGTGGGATGATTTAAATGACAAGCTTTCCAAAAATAAACCGGTTAATATTGGAGACTTGAAGTCTGGTAGTAGAAATAAAATAAGTTAAATTGGATGGAAAATATTGACAACGTCTTACGGGCATTTCGGGACAGGCTTGACTATTATCCAGTTAATAATGGCAAATATTTTAAACATCTTATAAAGTAGCTTTAGTTTAATTTTTAAGTATTTCCTTTTTACATGGTGTTCTTGTTAATTTATTAAAATGTGGTTTCCTATGTCATTTTGAAGAATAAATACATCAAATCTTATATCATTGAATGAAGGGGATAATAACATACAGGATGTTCTATTTATAATTAAAAAGTATTTTTTCTGAATATCTCGGTTTCATTACAGAGACGCTTTTTTTCTAGGTGTTCAATTTTTAAACGTATGCATGTACCAGTTTTCAAAATAATTATTATTAATTTTTGAAATATTTGCAATTTTTGAGAAATTTAGTGTTAGCGGGTACTTAGATGGAGTGCCACCAGCTGCAACATACAAGGTGGGACGCATTTAATTAACAATAATTTCTTTTATATGTTCCAAAAAGTAATTTCTCTGAAGTTTATTAAATCTTAAAAATTGATTTGTGAAATACAGGATAATTTGTTAAAAACTTCTAAAAAAACTCAAAATATTTAATTTTACAGAAACTTCCTTTGATTAAAAACAATTTGGAAATGCAGTAACTTGATCTTAATAAAACTTTAGGTATGTCACTAATTCCCTAATTTTAACAACTTCGAAATAATTGCCGTTTGGAAGATACCAATCGTGGTCAGCTAAACAGTTATCACCCTTAATTAGAGACTTGTTGACATTACTTTCAACGTAAGACACCCACGAAGTACCTATATTAGAATCTCTAACATTAATTTTTTAGAAACAAATCAAATGTAATGTGGAAGTCACCCGTAAAAACAAAGTCACAATTACAAAAACAGTTATAAATGGTCAAAAACTTAAAATAGAAAATAGTTATTATCCATACCAAATAAGGAAATTCTCCTTCTTCAGCAGTGGTTCCATTAACAATACGGAGGGGAGTACTTGTAACTGAAAAATTGTAAAATTATAAAAACTCAAAACTAAAAATGTATACGAATAAATAAAAAAATATAAATATTTTTTATTTTGTTCATAACCAATATAAGATCATTTGATCACTGAATTCTAGCCCCATATGAATTTTCTTTTGCATATAACACACTTAATGAATCAATCTTCTGCTTTGATTTAAAAAATTTGACGTTCCTTTAGGTGCAAAGCCATTTTACTTAAATGTGACATTTCCAAATTATATGTATAAAACTATGGATTCTTAAAAAGAAAAGATTTAAGAATGGTGAGTCATTTAATTTTATTTAAAGGTTTCAATTTTAAAACCATTTATTTCTAGGCTTTCCAAAAGATTAAATTACTGGCCTTTGTTTTCAGCAGAGTAGGAAAATATTAAGAATATTGTGTTTTTCATGTAAAAAAAAGATTATTGGCATAATTAAATTAACTTAGTTTTATTGTCAAAATTAATAAAATATCTGGGATTTCCGTATAGAAAAGACTGCAATAGAAGATATTTGTGTGAAGTTCCAAATATTGCAAATCAATGAGTAACTACGTTAAAAATATAAGTTCCCAGTTTAAAAAAGTAATTTTTTGTAGGAGATTTTTTTTTTCACTGGCAGTGGGTTTAAATTCTGACAAGATAATATAACCAAATCAGTTAAAAGAAAAGACGGTTTCGGTTTAAGAAAGTGATTTAATATTTTGCATCCGCTGGATTTGTACCTGGTGATAGTTTATTGTTTTCTACCACCTCAAAGAGCGCGGTTGCCATGGTAACATGGATCACAAATCACTTGAGAAGTGTCTAAGAGAAGTGGTTATTCCAAATTTAGACCCACCGTCACTAATAGTTTTGACAATGCTTCCTCCTATAATTCTCAGATTTTAAACAAACAACGAAATTTATCGTGGAACAAGTGTAATTTTTAAGTGGTTAGTACAATGGAATCAAAACCATACGTCCACAAATCTATTTAAAAATAACTTATTTAAAAAAGGGTTTAAAAATTTCAAGAATATAATATGCAGTTAATAAAATACTACAGGAATCTTCTCACGATACCACTGCCAATTTAATGCGATAGAATTAATACGGGCCAGCCAAAATCCTATTATATAAAACTTATTGGTAAAGGACTTACATCTCATGGGGTTAAAAAGTTATGGCCAGACCCTCTAGAACACATTACCGAAGACTATTGAAAAAAGGCAGTAAAAAAACATAGAAGAAATAATGTTGGATTGGGATCAAGAAAAGTTTTAGATGTCTTAGTAAACCCCATTGTGATTTCAGTTTCTAAGAACAATAGTGACACTTCTGATGAGCCAAACTATGAATTTAAACTTTTTTAACATTAGTTTTTTTTAGGTACATTTTTAATTTTTTTCTTACTTTTTTTCCTGTAGTCTGAAATTGATATGGAGTTAGAATAAATACTACTATAACAAAAATACTCATAGTATCCAGGACTCTATAGCCAAAAAGAAATATTAATATCTATGGAAGAACAGTAATACACAAATTCAAATATTTGAGGAACTAAATAACCAACAACTTATGCTCAGAAAACATCCACGATCGTAGAAGCAAGGACCAAGTTTTACCTGATGAAGAAATTCCTGTGTAATACCACTCTAAATATGAACCATAGATAAAGATTTGTAAAATGGTCAAAAAAGCGTGGACGTTTACTTTATCTCGGAAACCCTTAGTCGTGCTCTAAATTTCTGCCTATGAATGTGGGCAAAAGAAATCGCTGGAAATTATTTTAAGTTTTAAGTAATATAAGTTTCTCAGAAGTCCCCTAGAGGGCGTAATATTAACGGTCATCTAAAGAAACAATGGTTTCCTTTTAATATGACTAGCTAAGCCGAATTAAAAATGTTTGTGTTGTAATTTTGACATATTTGTGATCAACTTTGGTTCAGCCCTTATAGCTCCAAGTTCTTAAATAAATGGGTGACGGAAAAATAAACATTTTCTTGGGAAAAAATAAGCAACTTTTGTTAGAGATAACGAAAAATTGCAAACTTGGTCTCGTTTAAAAGAGATTTAAAGGTTCTATCATCTTAACATAGTATGTCGCCCGTCTGTCCCCTTTCATATGTGCTTAAATCTTTAAAACTACGCAAAGGATTTTGAAGCGGTTTTTTTTCATAGATAGAGTGATTTAAGAGGAAGGTTTTTATGTATAATATTGTAGAGAAACACTAAAAAACTATTTATTAATCTTGACGTGATGGTGAACTCGCCGTATTATCTCAGAGAAAGCGACGTTGTATAATGCCGGGCTGCAATGCAGACCGGGTATACGCTAGTTTCTGTTATAATATATGTATTTTTGGTTTCAACGGCGACCGTGAGAGAGCGCTGATTGAAACATCAATGGAATTTACTGTTTTTCTTAAAAATTTTAAATTAAACTATGTCAGATTTTACATAGGTTGTCAAAAATACAACTAAAATTGGAAGAAGTCCGTAAAAACCGCAAGTTATTATTGCTTTATCCTAGCTAAAGCTATTATCAAAACATTTCAAAAATAATCCTTTATTAACGTTTGTAGGTATTTAAATTATTAAAATGCCGAAATCCTATAGCTATCATGTACTAACTCTTTTTTACTCATTAAGCAATAATATTTTAAATTATTGTCACTTTTAAAATAAATAACTTAATAGTATGACGCCTTGTTAGACTATTGGAATTATCTACTACCATTGTCAATAATTAAGATTGGATTTGTTCGGGTTCGAGTAGGCTTTGAAACAAACATTGCAAATGAGACAACAGTGGCGAAACCAGGGGGGGGGGAGCTGTCGGGCTGCAGACCCCCCCCCCCCCCCCGAGCTTAGAAACTTAGCCTATTCGTTTAATTGCAAACCAATTTTTCATGTCACGCGAACTATTTTCACATATTTTTTGCGACCTCAATGTTTTATGGATTTGTAATTTTTTTGCTTATCAATGTAACATGGAATCTTACGTTTTTTGAGTAATTAAAGTATAAATTTTAATAAACAGCTTAAAATTGTACATAATGACTAAAAAAAAATTTCGGATTCGAAATTTTTCCGTTTCTTTGCATTTTTTGAGAATATTTACCATAGTAATGTATATATTTTTTTACACCATCAGAAAGTGGAGATTTCAACGAACAAAACGCCCACCGACTTTTTTAAAACAGCAGATATTTTGACGTGAGAATTTTCGATTGAAAATAAGGGTGCTTTTTCGATATTAAGTCAAAATAAGGTGAAAAAATAAATATTTTTAATCAAAATAATTACAGTGTGTTTGGGACATAAAAACGTAAGTTATCACCAAATTTTGTGAAAACATAATTTTTTTTGTAAAAGATAAAAATAAAAAAACAAAAACTTGGTTATTTGAATTTTTCACATAAATTTTGAGGCAATGTGAAAAAAGTGTTAATACAAAAGTTGTAGATCTTTTTATTACCTACAACTTTGCCATTTAACGTTTTTCCATAGGACTTGTAGTTTTTCCGGAAATCGAGATAAATCGTTTTCTAGCCTTAAAAACTCACCCACTTCCACTTCCCGACCTCGGATCGCCCGTAAATTATTTTTTCTTTCATTTTTGTTATGTTCTCTTTCTTTTTCAATGGGTTTCATCCTACTATTATTTTTTTTGTTTCAAAAATTATCGACCCTGGTCTACCTATTTATGCGAACCACGATATTGATATTACCGTGGAAGAAATTCTGGACGAAATGGCAAAAACAATACGAAGAATTTTACTTTAATATTAGTATTATTAGTGATTACTTACAACTTATTGTATAAGGTTTTTGTTTTAGTATAAGTATGCTTAATATATGCGTTACTTATTTTAAAAACATTTTTACTAATTTAAATAAAATCTCTAAATTTTTTTTTCATAAATATTTCGTTAGGGCTAGCGGCGTATTATTGCAGAAGTTTTAGGGGGCTGTCGCTCTCGTCAATCATAAGTATTTTACCCAAAAAAGGGCGTGGCACCCAAAAAAATTTTCCCCTGCGGCGCAAAAGAGCGCCAAGAAGTTAAAGCCCCCCCCCCCCCGAACAAAATTTCTGGTTGCGCCACTGCGAGACAAGTAGGTATTGGAACAAAATTCATTTTAAAAATATAGATACGTCAAAATATTACACATTCTTTGGGCATGTTTCGCTGCTGCCTTTCTAAATATTCAAATTGTCTTTCATCGTTCTCAATGCAAGATTCTACCCTATACTTTATTCAGAGGTGACAATATGGCCGTCTCTAGTTCTGCCATGGAAATTTGGCGCAACGCAATTCTTTTTATGTTAATCAAGTCATTTTTCATTGTGGGTATTCTTTAAAAATGAAGATATTTTAATCTCTCCCACAAAAAAAAGTTCAAACAAATTCAAGTGACCTGGTGAGCCATGAAAATAAGCTTCCTCTTCCTATTTACTATTAGGAAATATTACAATATTTAAAAATTCCCAAATGTTAGCCGCAGAATGTGCTGGACATCTGTGATTATTAGTTAATTTGTTCCCAAGCATACCTCACCTATTGACCATGGTATAGTACTTAGTAGCTCAATAGTTCGAATCGTGTAATTACGCCGCCATAGCATTAATTAAATTATATGTTTTTAAAAAGTGAAACTAATTTAAAATAATATTGTTTTATAAGTAACAAATAGATAGTTAGTCCATAGGATCTTGGTATTTTAATAATTAAAATACCTACAAGCGGTATTAAATTTTTTCTGAAAGTTTTGATAATATCTTAAATTAGAAAAGATATATTAACTTGCAGTTTTTACTGACTTCTTCCAGTTTTTGTTGTGGTTTTGGAAATGTAGGGTCCAACAAGGTTTTACTTAAATTTTTTTAGAAAAACAGTAATTTTCATTGATGTTTTAAACAGCGTCCTCTAGCGATCAGCATAGAAACCAAAAGTACATATTTTATAATACAAATGATAAAACCATTGGCTCTCTTTTAAATAAAAACAAATTTAAAATTTTAACCTTAATTGCTTAGTTTTTCTTAAAAAAATGTTGGTCTTTCCCCTACCCCTTTAGTTCAAAGCTGGAGCAGTAAGTGCTGTTCCAAAGTGGCTCGTAACTATGTTAAGATTACAACACATTCCTTTTTAATATCGCCTAACTAGCTATATAAAAGAAAAACCATAATTTTCTTAGTTAATCATTACTAATACGCCATGCAAATTTTCTTACCCACTTTCCTATAAAAAAAATTTCCAAAAACTATACGACTAATGGTTTTCGAGATAAAGCCGATAAAGGTCAACACCATTAACAGAAACAGAACTGAAGCCCTCCGCACATGGATACTCGTAAATTTCTCAGGATACCTTGGACAGGAACATTATCACGAATGAGGAACTGCTGAGACGGGTGCAATGCGAGAGAAGTTGGTGCACGTAATAAAACACACGAAAACAGCTTGGGTCATGAAGTGCATGGGAATAGATATAAACTTTAAAGTTGATAATAGAAGGGGAAATTAAGGACAGACAAAGAATTGGAAGAAAAAATATGCTTCATACTTAATAACCGTAGGAGATTGGAGAGGCCTAGATGCTCACTCACCTTTCCGAACTGTTCAAGATTGCCGGAGGGGCATTGTGTCGTTAACGGTTATTTGAAAGTTTTGCGATTTAAATTTTTTTAAATTCAATTATTTAACGAAAATTATAAAAGAGGTGCTAACCAAAATTCGATTCAGCTTTTGAAGCTGATTTCAAAATTTTTTATAGGTTTTTACCAAAAAAGGTAAAAACCTGTGAAAACTTAGGCAGTTTGTGTGCTTGTAATGGAAGAATACTAGCAAATAGCTTTCAAAGTTTAAAATTAAAATATGTCTTTTTCAGGTAAAGATATTGTTAAGAAGTGGTTTTAGCAGCATTGTATTTTAATTAATACTAAAATAAGTTTAAATTCTTATATTGTATTTTATTTAAACCATATTATATTAATCACGTAGTATAAGAAGGAAGATGCAATATACAGTGTGTCCGGAAAATACGTGTACAACGTTTGACGACAGACTCCTGACGTCAAAATAGGTCGATCTAAGCCGACTTAGTTATATCCACAATTGTCTCGTTTAGCCGGTAGAGGGCGTTAAAAATTTGTAAAAATATTGGTTTTTCCTAAATTACGTGAAAACCTGCTAATCGATTTTAATGATTTTTAGTATGTAGACTAATACTATAAAATGACGTTTTCTAGTAGTATAATCACCGGCTTTAAATAAGTGGAAGTGTTATAAAAGTGATATAATACGTCAACATTTCTCCTCATTTGTTATATAAACGGCATTATGACAACCCAGATCTTTTTGTAGAGTGACTGGATGTATTTGGAAGCTATTTTACCTCTTTAATATTTATTGTTGAATGAGCTGTTTTGCCAGAAGAAAATATTTACATTATTTAGTATTATTAGTAATAATATTAAAATCAAATTACCTGTAACAATAATTTTTTAAGTGACCTTGTTGCTATGACATTTAATAATTTGACTATTATTGACAAATTGACAAAGGTTTCCTAACCGTCGAATACCAAACCACCAAACATTTGCCAATATCGAGCATCATCTTCGGGAAACGGACAGCTTTGAGAAAACCTTTGAAGGCAGAGGTCGTATGCGAACAACCCGAACTGTAGAAACAGAAGAGATAATTCTGGAAAAAGTTGAAGAAGAACCAAGTACCAGTACCCGTCGCTTATAACGTGAGTTACATGTTCCTAAAACGATTGTCAATGAGGTTTTAAAAGAAGAGTTGTTACATCCTTATCAAGTGCAAAAAGTCCAGGAACTTTTACCGACTGTTCCCCCATGCGGCTTACATTTGGTAAAATTTTTAGAAACAAAAGAATCCGTGATCCAAATTTTTGTAGAACAATTATGTTAACTGACGAGGCGTGCTTTACAAGATCTGGAGTAACCAATCTGCACAACGAACATATTTATTTCGATGAAAATCCACATGCCATAAAAGTTGCACATCATCAGCATCAATTTAAATTAAATATTTGGTCCCATTGTTATTCCAGACAGGTTAGATGGAAATATTTATTTAAATTTTTTTCAAGACACATTACCAATTCTTCTGGACAATTTGCCCTTTTTACTTCGGAGGGAAATGTGGTATATGTATGATGGTGTCCCGCCCCATTTTTCCGTTGCCGTTCGGCAATACTTACATCATCAATATCCCAACCATTGGATTGGAAAAGGCAATGATGCACCAGTAAAATGGCCACCACGTTCTCCTTAGTTAAATATGTGTGACTTCTTTTTGTGGGGCGCTATTAAAACAGAAGTTTACAAGACTCCGGTAAACACACGCGACGATTTATTGCAGCGGATTTTAAATGCAGTCAACCATTTTAATAACCCCGAGACATTAGATAGGGTCCAATATAATTTTTTAAGGAGTGTTAATAAGTGTATGCAGCAAGATGGCAGTCATTTTACACATTTGCTTAAATAATGTTTTTGTTTTACTTTGTTTCTTACAATACATACTTTCAACTTTGTTGTACTTTGTTTTATTTTTATTGTTAATAATCGATGTATGCAGATAATGGTAAATATTTTCTTCTGGCAAAACAGCTTATTCAACGAAAAATATTAAAGAGGTAAAATAACTTCCAAATACATCCATTCACTCTACAAACATATCTGGGTTATCGTAACGCCGTTCATATAAAAAATGAGGAGAAATGTTGACGTATTATATCACTTTTATAACACTTCCACTTATTTACAGCCGGTGACTATACTACTAGAAAACGTCATTTTATAGTATTAGTCTACATACTAAAAATCATTAAAATCGATTAGCAGGTTTTCACGTAATTTAGGAAAAACCAATATTTTTACAAAATTTTGACGCCCTCTACCGGCTAAACGAGACAATTTTGGATATAACTAAGTCGGCTTAGATCGACCTATTTTGACGTCAGGAGTCTGTCGTCAAACGTTGTACACGCATTTTCCGGACACCCCGTATATGCATGAATTTAAATAGAATATAACATACCTACCTTCATTATGAAAACTAAAAAATATTTCTAGAACCATAAAAACGTACAATTTCGTATCCATACTGATTAATTTTTTTTATTCAAATAAAAATTATTGTTAAGTCACTAAGGATAAACGTCGAATGAAGCAAAATCATCTTATCACGACCTTATATCCGTAAAACCTCTTGACGGGACAGTCGTCACGAATTTTTAAAAACGTAATATACTTAAAATTTTGGGATGCGATATTATAAAGTGTTCTAAAAAATTTAAAAATTAATCCAATTTACAAGTTATCATGGGACATCTCAATTCCTAAAGAAAACAATAATATTAATAGTAATAATATTGATAATAAGAATAACAATAATAAAAGTAATATTAATGTAAACTAGTTGTTAAAGCAACCATCGACCTAAGAAATAAGTAACAACTGTACAATAAAAGCCCTAGATTACAACGAATTTTATAAATACTTAGGAGTAGGCCAAAACAACGAAATGCAACTTAACACAATGAAATAAATTATAAGACAGAAGTATTATCGAAGATGCGACTTATATTGAGCACAGAACTCAACTCTAAAAATGAAACACAAGCCATTACTGTACCTCAGTAAAGCTTCAAGATTATCAACTGAAAAAAATAAGAACTACAACAGTCTATCCAAGACCGTGTCATTTGAATACCAAACTATAAAAAGTAATTTTAAAAATAAATGTGGAAGGTGTGTGCAGAAAATGCAGTTTCCCTGAAGAGACGATAGAACATATTACGGCGGGTTGTGGCTATGGCACCCAAGGCTTATCTAGCAAGGCATAATCAGGTGGCAAAGATCATCCACTAAACAAGTGACTCACAAATTAGGCTTAAAAGAAAACATCTCACCATACTATCAATACTCACCCGAACAAGTTTTTAAATCTCCTAAATATCTCTTATACAATGACAGATTAATACTAACAAATAGAGCAGTATACTACAACCGTCCGGATATTCGTCTAATCGAAAGGAATAATAAGAAAACTTTTATAATCGATATAGATTACCCACTAACACCCAACCACTTTAAAGCCGCAACGGAAAAGAAAACCAAGTATTTGGCGATAGAGATCAATAATATATGGAAGCTTGAACAAATAGACAATATTATTATCGGTAAAGGGAGTTATGACGAATAACTTTAAGCCAAGCTTAGGAAAGTTAGGCCTTTCAGCCTATTTATACCAACAAATTTAGGAAAGATTTACACTTCAAACTTACCACATAGTATGTAACTTTTTAAACAATGCAGGTTAAGATGAATCTCTGTACTGTAAAAAAATACCTATTCAATTTAGCCAACCCAATTCAGTCAGTTTATGCGAGACTCTCTCTCCGACGTAACCCACCAGCAAATCTAATATTTTGCATTTTTTGTATTTATCTAATATTAACAGAGTTTAGAAAAGGCGCATAAATGTGAATGCAAAAATTAAAGTGAGATATTATAAGAGAGCAACTTCGTTATTTGGGATAAATATTGCCTATGAGAATACATACTTTTTTAAACTAAAAATGCTCTTTTGTGTTTTTCAAGGAGATCGAGTTCTGTCCCAGGTTTAGTTTAACATTATCTAATAAATAATTTGCTAAATTTTCGTTGCAAAACAGCAAGGCCACAGATTTAGTGGGATTAATTTTAAGTTAATTGAATACTCTGAGCAATATTTCCAAATGCTTATTAAATTGTGCGTTTGCAAAAGCAGCGTCTCTGCGGTAAAACGAGAGGTATATTTGCGTATCGTCTGAACAGAGATAATGTAGAAAATATTTATTATAATAATATATAATATTTAAGAAAACTTTAATGTAAATACGCTAAATAAGTACTACCCTGAGGTGCTTCTTATCAACCCTAAAAGAATCAGAATGTTTACTTTCCAGAATAATACGCCATGTTCTAACCGATACAAATGAAGACACGGGACGGGACACAAAACTGCTGCACTAAATCCTATATATTTGATAATAGCAAGAAGAACTTCGTGATTAAGAGCAGTAACCCCTTTTACCACAATGAAAATTGCCGAACGTTTTGCTGGTCAAACGAAAAGAAAAAATAAAAATTGGTATTTAAAAAATAAATTCTACTTTAAATACCCCATCCAGAAAAGTAGAATTTATTTTCTAAATACCAATTTTTATTTTTTATTTTCGTTTGACCAGCAAAACGTTCGGCAATTTTCATTGTGGAAAAGGGGTTACTTCCTCTTAAGCATATCGAATGGTTTACTGTAATCTAAAAGAAGTAAAACAGTGGCTTTGTTTATATCCTGCGCTCACACAATATCCTCCGTTATGTTCGTTTATTTGATTGCATAACTATTGTCAAGATTTTAGACAGTGTGTAGGATTTTTCCTTAAGCTGCTTTGAACTTTAGACTTGGATTTTGGTTATTATTATGTGCTGTGTCATTTCAAGTAAAAATTACCTAATCACAGTACACAATCAAATTTTTTAAATATTATTGTCTCGAGAAGTTGTTTCGTATATTAAGATAACCGAAATAGTTTATTATTAAGTAGATCCAAAGAATCTATAGAATTAGTATAATTAGTAACATTTGCTATGCAGATTAAAATGCTGAAAAAATTGAACAATTGGTTTCAACCTTTTTTTTTTAAATAGAAAAACCTGTCTTTCATTTTAGAATCATACATATTTATGCTGCAAGAAGTTCGTACATATTCTTTGTATCCCAAGTCTCTCCTATCTCGTTAGCGCATTTTCGATCAAGGATGCACATTCCGCATTCTTTATGTATCATTCAAGTTTTTTTTTTGCAATTAGATATAGGTATCTTAAGTTGTGCTTAAAATAATTTTTTTCATATGACACGAACACAAGCCTACTTACTAACCAACTAACCATCTGTATACAAAAGTCATTAATTAGACTTAAACTGCTATATCACCTGCGCCATTTCTTATCCCAAAGGGTTAAGTTACTACTATGCGATTCTCTCGTACTCTCTGTCTTTAACCATGGCGACGTCCTATATGGAAATGGTATTAATGCTTAAGATAAGCGATGAATTCAACTTGTTCAAAATTCTTGTTTAAGGCTTGTTTACGGCGTACGAAAATATCAGCACATCTCCCACAAGCTAATACAGTCGCGGTGGTTGAACATGGCGGAGAGAAGAAAACTGCATCACCAATGTTTATTTCATAAAATTATAAATCTTAAACGCCCCTCATATTTATATAAACGAGTTATTTTCCGAACACATACAGGGTGTCCCAGATAAGAATGCACTCTACAGGGATCTCGTAAACCATAGGAGATACAGAGATGGTTAAATTAGAGAAAAGTTGCGCATTACTGAATCCTGTAACGTCATGTTTTCAAATTTAAAAAATTCCAAATGCTTCCGAAGATATTTGGATAAAACCGAATTTTCGCGATTTCGTTTTAATTGATTTATGATTCTATTTGAAGAGACATGTCAAAAAAAACTTTACATTCTCATTGCCACTTTTTCTCCCCTACAAGATTGTTTAATTACATTTTTGATCCAACGTTTCGTTTAGTCACAACCATCATCAACTTTGTTATTTTAAATAGTCGGAAACTTTGATTTTATGCTTAATAAATTCTACGTTTTATTCTAAATCTAACGGTGTATTACACTTATTATTTATTAGACGTTTCGATATAGAAAAACACATCATCAATGAAAATCGGCACATTATCGAAAACATTTTTGTTTTTATTGTTGTCTTTAAACACTAGTTGCATTTTAAAACATTTTTTTAAAAGAAACTTATAAGAAAACATAATATCTAATAAAACTTATCTGAAAAATGCAACAAGTAATAATTAATTTTAATTATTAAATAAAATTATTTTTTATTTTTTGTAAAAATGCATGATAATATTCAAACATAACCTACCATTTAAATTCGGCATCATATGGGTGGCTATGAAATTAAATTGATGGACGTTCGCAATTGTTTAAATAGTTTTTTAGATCTGTCACTTAGTTACAGAGACCTGTTAGTTTTAAATTTGGTAATTATTATTTTGTTTTTGCGCACAATTCTTATGACTCTTGATGTAACAGCAAATCATGTCAAATTTTTCTTCGTTAGAATAATGTTCTATAATTTTAAATTTTACTGCACAATGCAACAGTTAAAAATTTAAAAAAACATAATAATAATTATCAAATTTAAAACTAACAGGTCTCTGTAACTAAGTGACAGATCTAAAGAAACTATTTAAACCATTGCGAACGTCAATCAATTTCATAGCCACCCATATGGTGCCGAATTTAAATGGTACGTTAGGTATGTTTGAATATTAATGCAATTTTTAAAAATAAAAAATAATAATTGTATTTAATGTTTTAAAATTAATTATTAGATACTTGTTGCATTTTTCAGATAAGTTTTATTAGGTATTATGTTTTGTTATAAGTTTCTTTTAAAAAAAAAATGTTTTAAAATGCAACTAGTGTTTAAATACAACAATAAAAACAAAAATATTTTCGATAATGTGCCTATTTGCATTGATGATGTGTTTTTCTATATCGAAACGTCTAATAAATAATAAGTGTAATACACCGTTAGATTTAGAATAAAACGTAGAATTTATTAAGCATAAAATAAAATTTTCCAACTATTTAAAATAACAAAGTTGATGATGGTTGTGACTAAACGAAACGTCGTATCAAAAATGTAATTAAACCAGATTGTAGGGGAGAAAAAGTGACAATGAGAATGTAAAATTTATTTTGACATGTCTCTTCAAATAGAATCATAAATCAATTAAAACGAAATCGCGAAAATTCGGTTTTATCCAAATATCTTCGGAAGCATTCGGAATTTTTTTAATTTGAAAACATGACGTTACAGGATTCAGTAATGCGCAACTTTTCTCTAATTTAACCATCTCTGTATCTCCTATGGTTTACGAGATCCCTGTAGAGTGCATTTTTATCTGGGACACCCTGTATACATAACTTTAATATTAGAGCTAGAAACGAAATAACACCACCATATCATCGAACTGCAATTTTTGAGCGCAGTGTTTCGTACAATATAGCCAAATTCTACAACTCTGTGCCAGAGACTTTTAGGGACCTTTCCCAATCTGCTTTTAGATTAAAGTACACTAAATATAATATAATGGATAGAAGATAGTAAGATAGGGACCTTATATCCTATATTGCTGATCCTGCTCTGCCTAATAATTATTCATAATTGTTATTTTCTTCTTAAATATGACCTAAAATCACTTTTACATCACAAAATTTGTTTATTTTTTCTTCTACAAAGGTTGAGTTTAATCAGGAAGGTATCCTGGGATACCTCATCTGAAATTCGCCTTTTTCTGAGGACCATTATTTTAGTCTTTAACAATATGTATACATATAGTATGTACCGTGGAAGTCAGAAATAAAGACATTTATTATTATTATTATTATTATTATTATTATTATTATTATTATTTTTTTTTTTTTTTTTTTTTTTTTTTCCTCTCTCCGGTTTGTAGCCGGGTTTTCCAACCACAGTCGGCCGCAAGGGGCAAGACTGTTGTGGGGGTCTCTATTCTAGAAATGATCTGACGATGTTTGTCGCGTCCAGGATGACAGATTTTTGCATTAGCCGATATGTCGAATCAGGAATATCAATTTCTTTAAGCGAATCTTTTAGTTTTTTGGGAATCAACCCCATACAAGACAAAATAACCGGAACAACTTGTACTTTTTGCAGATTCCATAGTTCTTTCACCTCTATCTTAAGTTCGTTATATTTATTTACTTTTTCCTGATATTTAATTTCTACGTTCGAGTTGTTGGGAATCGATATATCAATAAGGAGGGCTTCTTTAGTTTGTTTATTGATCACCGTAATGTCCGGTCTATTGTGCCGCACCGTAGCATCTGTCATAATAGTTTTATCCCAGTAAATTTTGACTGCCTCATTTTCTTGTACTGGAGGGGGCTTGTATTTATAATATGGCTCGTTGTTTTCAGGAGCAAGCTTATATTTCTTAAGTATTTCTAGGTAGGCTATCGTAGCAACTTTATTATGACGTTCTAGGTATTTGCTTTCCGCTAAGTTTTGACAGTTGGATAGGATATGTTCTACAGTTTCTTGGCTTCTGCCGCATTTTCTGCACTTATCGGTCTGTATTTCTTCTTTTAGGATGTATTTTTGATAGTTCCTTGTTTTAATAACTTGGTCTTGTATGCCTATCATAAATCCTTCAGTTTCCGGGAAAAGCGTTCCTGATTATTATTATTATTATTATTATTATTATTATTATTATTATTATTATTATTATTATTATTATTATTATTATTATTATTATTATTATTATTATTATTATTATTATTATTATTATTATTATTATTATTATTATTATTATTATTATTATTATTATTATTATTATTATTATTATTATTATTATTATTATTATTATTATTATTATTATTACTTCTTTTGCGTATATTGTCAATCTTGTTACTTCAAGCCCCAAGGAGGGAGGGGGGGTAGGATCTAAATCTTAAATGGATACACCTATTTTATATAATTTTTTTGGATTCTGCATAAAATTCTGAACATTTTTTAATAAAAGCATTATTAGTCTATACTTAACAGTTTCCGAGATATTGACTCTTGAAAAATGACATTTTTGAACTTTGACAGCGTCTAGCTTTCTAACTGTACGTCTTAGAGCAAAATGGCTTACATGTCCCTATCTTCGATTTTTATTATCTTTCCGTGTCAACTTCCGGTCAAACCGGAAGTACTATATCTCTTACATCCGGTTTAACCGAAAGTTTACACTATTGGAAAGATAATAAAAATTGAAGATAGGGACATGTAAGCCGTTTTGCTCTAAGACGTACAGTTAGAAAGCTAGACGCTGTCAAAGTTCAAAAATGTCATTTTTCAATAGTAAATATCTCGGAAACTGTTAAGTATAGACTAATAATGCTTTTATTAAAAAATGTTCAGAATTTTATGCAGAATCCAAAAAAAATATATAAAATAGGGTATCCATTTGAGATTTAGATCTTACCCCCCCCCCCCCCCCTCCTAGGGGCTTGAAGTAACAAGATTGACAATATACGCAAAAGATGTCACCCTCAAAATAAAAATCAACGGGTCCGAGCGATTTTCCACATTTTCATTTTAAAGCAGGAAAATCGAAGTGGGAAGTTTTCAAATGAAAATACTATACCGGGTGTCCGCGGAAGGTGGTTCGCCCCTAAAACTTTTTTGTTTTTAAATATAATGGAATAAAACTTGGAGTGTTTGCATATGACAAAAAACTGCATTTTTTGATATATCAATATTACGGAATTTCCGGTTTAACCAGAACTGACATAAACTTTCAATTTCTAAATGAGATACCAAGTATATTTTTCCTTTCTTTGACTCCATATGACATTCTAAATATAACGATGTCACTTGTCACCTTTTGTCATTGTCACAAATTTTTTCTCCAAATTTATTTTTTTTGTCTAGAGAGCTGTAAATCCCTTTAAATCACTTATTTCAGTTCTTTATCTTGGAAAAAATACAATTTTACTATTTTCGTTTCAATGCTGTGTAAAATTTAATGTTTAAAGTTGTATAACTCATTTTTTTTAAACGACAACATGGTGGCTTGTCAGAAAAAAGAGGATTTTATTACGATTGTTTCGATACCACAAGCTATTAGGTTTTAGAAAAGCTTCCATTAAAATGTTAACTTGGAGCTTTCCTAAAATGAAGCATCTTTTCACTCGACGATTATAATTAAATAACTATTGATTGATGTTATCATTGCATTGTCACTTTTTTATATGTAACTAATTTTATCAGTAAATCGTATTGATAAAATTATTATAAAATAGAATTGATTTAGATGTTAATAGGTTTACTACCGATTTGTAAAAACATGCATTCAAAATGGGTACAAGCGTGCAGTCGACACAAGAACCATGAGTCCGGATTGGTGAACCGTAACCGTATGTCGGCGCCGATGTTGTCTGGTTAATTTACAGTTGTACCCAACAAATTGTTGTCAATACCCTAATTCAGCGTTTGGATTTAATTGCATTCTCAAAGATTTCTAGCGCACTGGATGTCGACGTCGGATTGGTGAACCGTACGGTCGATTGGCGCTGAAAGAGATCTAGGATAAGTAGAAAAAATTCAATAATTTGTAATAAAGAATAGATTGCCGGTACCAAAGAACAAACAGGCAGCGTAACGACCTTATCTTGTGATTGGGAAATATTGAGTCTCACTTAAGTTACCACCAAGTTGCTGGTTAGTTAATTATTATTAAAAACCATTGTGCAACCCAACATAAGTGACTTTTCAACACCCAGTTTAAACCCGTAATTCTAGCATCATGGAAATCTTAAGGATGTCTTCTTCCTATACCGTAGGCATTCACTAAGAGGGCATTTTTTAAAAATCAGCACCTAGGTGGGTTAAACGGGGGTAAAATAGTTTCTTTAAGAATTTTTGTATCTCAGAAGCTATAATTTGGGGAGGTTTAAAAATTAGTATATTAGTTTCTTCAATAAAATAAAAATATACGTATATCGTTATTTTTTCAAAATTCACTTAGGGGTTGAAAAAATAGGCGTAAAAACTATTTTGAGGAGTTACTTATTACTACACTTTTAAGGTATATTTTGGTACTATTCTTACTCTGTTAATAAATTATAAGCAAGTACGTACTTTGATGTTAGAAATTTTGCCCATAGGATGTAGAAATGGAGAGGGTAAGTTTCCAACGAAACCACCAGAGAAAAAAATATAAGTAAAAAAATTTAGTTAAATTCTTTGCTTGGAACAAATAAACATATGTCTAGGAATTAAACGAAAATTTTTGCCCCATGTAGGTTTGAAGAAGGGGTAAAAAATGTATATGGACCAAAATGGTTTTGATAAATACTCCAATATATAATTATTATTAAAATACTTATTTGGTATTTTTTTGAAAATCTTACCGTAAATGGATGAAAAAGGGGCATTAGTATTTAAAAACATATTATTTGTTTTTTTTTTTTAATACGGCATAAATATCATGATTCCATGGAAGGCACGTGTCATTTATTAACGCTATTAAAATATCAACATAGTTCGTAGGAGAGAGGCGGTGCAGAGCTGGATGGGGCAGGTAGTGGGGATTACGCCGCAGTTATCTTTGAATGTGACCTTGACACTATAGAAGAAAGCTAACCTAGAAATAACCGAAATTTTCAATTACCTCATCCCTGAAAAGAAACTGCGGAATTGTTATTTTCCGAATTCTCGCATACTTGGTAGGGGAGAGGGCCCTAAGATGACGAAGTAGGTAAGATGACGAATCGGCTATATATAATACCCTACCTCTCTTTGCGCGGCAAATATGATGCAAAAGGTTCGTTACGCACGTGCACCTTACGGGGTGTTTCTTTCACTTCGGCCTCGAGACGGTTAAGTCTGTCCACAACAAGTGGACTAGGTGCAGCGTGTGCTTCGTTATAATTTTAGTGGCTTAGAAAATAACGTCTGCGTTTTTTTAGGTAAGCTTAAACTTAAAACTTTTTGTTGCTAAATGTTTATGAGTGTGTTTAGCATCATCTGTGATATTTTCACAAAACGCTAAATTCACGTTTTTTCTTTGTTTTAATTTTTTAAATTTTAACTGTAATGGGGTTAAGTTGACGAAAAACAAAGTAGCCGTCATCTTACCCACTCCCATATAATATGATGTTTGTTGGGTAATAAATTTCTTACACACAATTTTAGATCATAAAATATGGGAAGAATGTACAAGCCAAAACCAAACGACAACCATGGAGTTAAGAAAATATGCGAATTGCCTAAAGCAAACAGGCAGAACATACATTGTTGGAAAAAGCTGCCATCACTTATAATTTCTAGCACGCCCGTGAAGATGCTTTAGAACAAAAGAACAATGAAAAACTTGAAAAAGAAAAGAAAAAAACAAATGAAAGGTCCGTCGAAGAAAAAAATCAAAAAAGTCAGCAGCAAATCGATTCAAGAAAAAAATAGTAAATGAAATAAAGAAAATAAAAGCAGAGGTGTAAAGTGCCAAGTGTTTGAGTCATCTGATTCATCTGAGAGTTCCGTAGATGTAGCTGTGGTGGATAGTAATGATGACATGGACGAAGAGGTTGAAGATGATGACAGACTGTGCATATTTTGTGAAGATGAGGGCAAACATAATGAGCTTTGGTTTCGTTGTAATAAAAGCACCAAGTGGGCACACGCAGAATGCACTGGACTTAATTTAAAGGGAGCAAAAGCCAAAGTGTGGGTGTGCGATTTTTGTTGTGAATAAATTAAGTCATAATTTGAAATTTTCTGTTCGCCCTTGGCTTTTTGTAATACTTTTGACTTTCCTTGCTTTTAGTTCTTGTTTATCTTTAAAAAAAACCTTAAAAATGTATAAATGTATTGTTTTATTGCTTTTTTACCATATTCGTCAACTTACCCACATACGTTCGTCATCTTGTCAGCAAAAGCGGGTAAGATGACGATAATGACATTTTTTTCTCAAAACAAAAATTACCACCCACAAAGTGAAAATTCGAATTAAAACTGATTCAAATGTTTATAAGTCACTTAAATATTATATGCCCTGCTGTAAAAAACATTTATTGATAAGAAAATAAGAGTTTTAATTGGACCGCAAACCTTAAGTTCATCATCTTAGGGCCCTCTCCCCTACTTCGACTTATCTTATTACTAGCGTGTACCCGGCCTGCGTTGCAGCCCGGCCTTATACGACGTCACTTTCTCTGAGATAATACCATTCATAATACCATCACGTCAAGATTTATAAATAAAAACCCGAACAAACCTCTAAATTTATCAGTGTTTCTCTACAATATTATGCATGTATTATACATAAAAATCTTCCTCTTGAATCACTTTATCTATTAAAAAAAAACGCTTCAAAATCCGTTGCGTAGTTTTAAAGATGTAAGTACATATAGGGACAGACGGGCGACAGCGACATTGTTTTATACTATGTTAAGAAGCCTTCAGAAAATATCACAAAACACTAAAATCTAGCATTAATTACACAAAACCGATAAATTAAACCGCTGCCAAAGAAACCACAAAGAAACACCAAACTGAATATAGATGTTTGATATAAATCAATACAGCGAAAACATCGATATTTTCAAAGCGATATGTCGTTTTTAAGCGATGCATGAAGGCCATTTTAAATTTGTCGATGCATCAATGTATTTTAATCATTGGCGGATGCAGGGGGAACGAAGGGAAACGCCCCCCCTCCCCAATGTGAGACCTCAAAAAAAAATGATAGCTAAAAAAAATTCATTAAAATATAAGATTTAAAACGGAAATGCTGAATTTTATCAGGATGATATCTCTTTGTTGCAAAGTTAAAAGGTGAGTTAAAGTTATGGAAGCTATATTGGAAACAGAAAGGCGAAAAACCTACCAATATTATTGATACAATTATAGAAACTGATTCATATTTTCCGAATATTAAAAAAATCTTAGCATCAATTCCGGTAACCAGTAGTACACCAGAAAGATAATTTTCTTCCTTAAGATTGTTAAAATCTTATTTACAGTCCACAATGGTCGCAACTAGGTTGAATGGTCTTGCCTTACTTTATATCCATAGAAATCAAATTGTGTCACCAGAATAAGTTTTAGACCAATTTTTCAAAAAATACCGTAGAAGACTTTAGTTACGAATATGCTGTCTTCTGATGAAGGGTAATGCACTATTACCATTTTGTTTGTTCCTGTACATTGCCCGCGGACCGCCCTCGCGCTATTTACGAATGAACTGGTAATAATGTAAAATGGGTTATTCGATTACTTTAGTTTTGGGTGTAACTAAACCTAATTTGATTGTCCGAGTTAATTAGTTTCTTTTTAATTATAGCAATATACTTTATGTTGTTGATTTTGCGTCATTGTGTCTCATACCATAAATTATATCTTTATTTATTCCTATGGTTGACCCCCTCATCTAATGAAAAATGCAAAATCTGCCCTTGCCTTGCACCTAAATACAGTGTGGAAATAATGTATGGAATAAATTCAATTACAATTCAGCTAAGACGGTTTAAGAAAAACGCTGAAACACCTTAACTAACTTATAAAAATGCGCCTTCTTTGACGCTTAGAACATTTATACGGGGTGTCGCGTTTAGAAGATATGATTGTATGGATGTTTTTTTTAAATGGAATGCCCTGTATAATACTTCAAATTTCGATTCCTCGAAAGAAGCCGCTTTCAAAAACCTAACACACATAAGGTCTAAAATTCGTTGTTTAGAAACCAGAGCAACTAGAAACAAAATCATCAATTTATATTTATTATTAAATTTATAATTAATTTCATCTTTTTAGTCAGGTTACCTGTATGTTTACTTTCCAGGTATAAACTTATTGTGATGCTTTGACAGTGACATTTCTTTTTCTGTTCTGTTTAATGTTCATAGAATCAAAAGAAAATGCATTTATCAGTGACACAAAGAATTGAAATACTCATGATGATTGGGTATGTTGATAGAGTTCGGACACAACAGCAAGTATGTACGTTGTTTAATGGTAAATATCCAGAAAGGCCCATAACTCAATCAGTTGTGAGCAAAATAGAAATAAAGTTTCGAGAAACTGGATCTGCAGAAGATCGACTAAAAGCCGGACGCCCAGCGCTTGACGAGGAAACCAAATTAAATATTTTATTAACCTTCGAAGAAAATCCTCATAACAGCACACGTCAGGTTGGTCTTGAACAAGAAACCTCTTTTATGTCAGTGCATAATTTACTGAGGATAGAAAAATGGCACCCTTTTAAAGTAAATCTTGTTCAAGTGTTGTCGCATGACGATTCTGATAAAAGAATGGAATTCTGTCAAACATTAATGGACATGTGCAGTGGTAACCCATTTCTGGTAATAAATATATTTTCAGATGCGTTACTTTCAAATTAAACGGCTAGGTAAACAAACAAAATTGCAGATAATGGGCAAAAGAAAATCCTAAGTGGATGCGAGAGCATCATACACAATGTCCACAGAAATTAAATGTGTGGGCGGGTATTGTTAGAAATAAAATTTTGGGACCATATTTTTTCGACGGTAACGTAAATGGGCAGAAATATCTGCAGTTTTTGCAAGAATTTCTTGTACCTAAATTGGTTAATTTATTTTCAAGTAGAAATGAACCTGGGGTTCACTGTGAAAATTTATGGTATCAACAAGATGGCGCAAGTCCACATTATGCTGTAGAGGTCCGAGCATTCCTTGATCAAGTTTTTCCCAACAAGTGGATTGGAAGGCGTAACAACTTTAGAAAGCACTAAATAATTTTTTTGGTGATCATATAATATGGTCATAAGAGTATACAGTAGTGACGCCTTCACCACTATTTTTTTTTCAATAAACCTTTTATTTTTCCTTTTTTTTCCAAAAAACTGCCAAATAACCGACTTTGGGTATCAATTACCTACAGTTGTAAGTTAAAAAAAAATTAATTGATAAATTAGCAACAAAAAACGAAATTTAGTTTTAATTAATTTATAAATCGAACTTGTTTTGAGGCAAAATAGTAAGTTATTGAACTGCAAAGATGGGTTTTCGGTCGATTTTTGAATCTAAAGAAGTAACGAAATATTGATCAAGAAGCAAAATGGCGAAGGCCTAGTGTTGATAACGTAATAGAAAAAAAGTATTTTTCAAATTTAATAAAACGGTAATTATAATCCAAAGATGGGTATTTGGTCGATTTTTAAATAAAATTAAAAGTAACGAGATATTGATCAAAAGAAAAAAAAACGAAATGTGTGAATAGCTGTAGGGTAAAAATAAGGGTTTTTACCCCTATTTTACCTTAACCCTATAATTGTATATTTAATGTTATTTTTAATGTTTAGCTATTTGTTATTGCTATATTCACATATTTCATTGATATAGGCTATGAACCCATATTATAATAATTTATTATTAAACATTTACCATAACAATGACAAATACCTATTAGAGTTCAAGTTTAAGTTCAAATTAGTTTTAGTATTTATAAAGACTGATTAGATATAGGGAACTAGTATTAGTCTTAGTAAGAGTCATAGTCATAGTCATCGATGTAGTTTAGAATTATTAACAAGTAGTAATATCATTATAGATACCCAAATGTAGTGTAACAATTGAATATACATTTTTTTATACAAATCCTAAATATCTCAATTTACCAACAACCCGATAGTTCCAGTACATGGCGATCCTGCCAGAGAACTTATGGACACATAAGTTCATAAGTTAAGTGCAAGTGAACTTTGAAGTTGAAGAAGAAGATAAGTAAAAAAAAAGTGATGTGCTCCAACCGGACAAAAGAAGTGGTTATCACTCAATCGGAAAATGGATGCAGCAAGTGCCAAAAGACAGTCATCAGACAGACGTCAGCCAGGAGCCAAGGTCCAGCAGCAGCGACAGCCAAAGAAGACAACACGAATAGAAGTTGGTCCTGCCAGCCCTGCCCCAGTACCTATCGGTCCGCATAGGAAAAATTGAAAGTGTCCCATAGGAACTCAAGAAGCAATATAAATACAATAATAGTAAGTTAAGAATTTTAGACAAGTGTGTTAGGAATTTTTTTTGGTAAAGTTTAGGAATTTATTTATTTTCGCAATGGAAAACGGCTTACGGAGTAGCGATATGCCCACGATTGTTAAAGCACGGAACTATGATAATTACAATACAAAATGTCTTTATTTAATATCAAAAAAAATTTATAATAGAAAATCTAAATGAAAAGTGATGGCGACGTTCAAATAAATGCTCTTCCACGCAACCATCAGGTATAAAATAAAATAATAATTCAATAACTGCTAACCTAAGATATATAGGTACTAAGTAATAAAGTAAACAATTAGAAAATAGAAAATCAGAAATAAATGAATCGCCATATCAAGTTACACAATGACATAGTTACAAAATCACACACGCTCTCCCAGAACAAACTTACCCACCTTACATTTAAAAGCTTGAAAACTTGGGGAACTCTTAATAACCTCTGGGATATTGTTATAAATTTTTGCCGCATTATAAGAAAATGATCGCCGAAACAAGGAGGTGTAGTGCCTGGGAATACTGTAAAGGGATGATGATCTTGTTGGACGGTTATGTATGTCCGTTCCTTTAAAGAGTTTTTGATATAGGTAAGGAGGAGTTTTAGTCTTATTAATTTTATAAACCAAACAGGCCATATGTACTTTAAACCGTTCATCCAGGTTTAGCCAGTGGGAATTCCTAAAACATTCCGAGATGTGATCAAATTTACGTAAATTGTAAGAGAATCGAACACAGGAATTTTGTAGTTTTTGTAAGGAATGCCGATCTTGCTGACGTAACGCAGGCCAGAAAACAACATCACAATAAGAGACAAATGAAAGAATTAAAGAGTCACATAATTTTAGCTTGATATCAGTAGTAAGAATATCCTTATGCATGTATAGCAGTTTAAGTTTAAAATAGGACTTTTGAAGTAAATTATTTACATGGCCTAAGAATCTTAGGCTTGAATCAAACTGCACTCCTAGATTACGACAACTATCAGTAAAAGTTAAAAGAGAACCATTTAAATTAAGTACAAAATCATCATTTTGTTGTAGCAGATTACTGTTTTTCCCAAATAACAACACTTGTGTTTTGTTTTCATTTAATTTAAGTGAGTGTGCCTGTGAGACTCTAAAAATAATGTCAAGATCTTCATTTAATTTTAATGCCGCTGTGAGGAAATCTTTAAGGAAAAATGACAAGTAGATCTGAGAATCATCAGCATACAAATGAAGAATGCAATGCTTTAGAAAAGTATAAAAATCAGAAGTATAAATCAAATACAAGATAGGGCCAAGAATACTACCCTGAGGAACCCCCTGAGTAATAAGTAAAAATTCTGAGTTTATTCCATTGCATACAACTCTTTGCTGTCTTCCAGTCAAATAATTCCTAAAAAATGTCACTGCCGTCGGTGAAAACCCAAAGTAATACAATTTATCACAAAGTAAGTTATGGTTCAAGGTATCAAAGGCTTTACTGAAATCAAGCAATACCAGACAAGTGTTCAACCCTTTGTCAGAAGCCGTAAAAATGTCATCTGATACTTTAAGTAGAGCAGTGCAGGTACTGTGTAGAGGTCTGAATCCTGACTGAACCATTGGTAAGATTTGTTGACTATTTAAATAAACATTTAGTTGTTGAGCGACAATTTTCTCTAACACCTTGGATATCGTAGGCAGAATGCTTATTGGCCTAAAATGACCTAACTCAGTAGGATGATTATTCTTTGGGACGGGAATTATGTTTGCACATTTCCATGCATCGGGAAAAGCACCTGTAGTAAGGCATATGTTTACAATGTAGGTTAAGTATTTAGTTAGATAAGGAAAAAGACAAGTAAGCATTTTTAAATTATGGTTATCAACACCCTTAGCATTACTTTTTATTGAACCAAGAATACTTAAGACATCGTCAGGTGATACATTATTAAAAACAAATTCCCCACCGGCAGACACCCTCCTTTCATTCCTATATTTATTTAATATATCAGACACTTCCCCAGTTGAAGATTGAGTGTTATTAGCAGCATTATTTATTAAATAATTATTAAAGTTATTGGGATTACATTCATATGTGGGTAGTGAGTCGGAGTCACATATATTTAAATACTTGAGTGTTTTCCAAAATTCCTTAGGATTAGATTTAAATTTAAACTGTAAATATGCTTTCTTTTCCATTCTTACTGAATGGTTAGCAAAATTTCTCATCTCTTTATAATAATTCCATGCCCCTTGCGTTTTACTTCTTTTATATTTAAGCAAAGCATTGTCTCTAAGTTTCATAATTAATTTTAGATTTTCAGTCAGCCATGGGGCAGGCTTTTTTGATATCCTAATAGTTTTATAGGGGGCGAAAGTGTCAAAAAGTAAATCAATATTTTTATTCCAAAAACTAACCATTTCATTAACATTGCTGAAAGAAAAAATTTCATCCCAGTTAATTTTGTGTAGCTCCCGTGCAAATAAATCCAAATTGAAGTCAGAAAAGTCACGGTAAGTGTATAGAAAAGGTTTAATTTTTTCCTTTTTAATTTTTACCACACAAGACACCAGGGAGTGATCCGAAATACCCTCCATAGGTATAACATTAGTGCTAGCTATAATATCTGGTGAAGAGCTAATAATTACATCTATCAACGTTCTAGTATTTTCAGTGATTCGAGTCGGCTCGCTTATTACCTGATGCAAACTATACTTTTGAAGAAAATTCTTAACCAAATTCGAACCATTAGAAGTTTGAGACATATCAACATTAAGGTCGCCTCCAAGGAGTACATAATCAAATTCGGGAATGAAAGAAGTTAAAGTAGTTTCCAATAGATCCAAACAGTTTAAAAGGTTTGCTGTAGGTGGTCTGTAAAACGTACCCAAACATATATTTTTACCGCCAATCTTAATGGATATCCAAAGATGCTCAATTAGATTATTATTATTTGGTGGAGTATCTAAAAGTTTAAACTTGACAACATTTTTGATGTAGAAAGCAACTCCACCCCCACGAGTCAACCGATCTTTTCTAACAATCTTATAATCTGGTATGCTGACTGCCGCATTCGGCCACGAGGAGTCCAGCCACGTTTCGGATAATCCCAAGATATCGATCGATTCCCCAGTTAAAAATTCTGAAAACAGATCAAAAGCCGTCCTTCAAGAGCGTATGTTAAAATGTGCAAAAGAAAGAAATTCATTTTTTACCATAGTATACTAATGTCACAACAAACCACAAAACTAATAATAATAATTCACTTTATAAATACAAAAACCAATGTTTTAATGTGGAAAGAAAGTAAATTAAAACGTATTTATTAGATATAATAAAAGCTAATGGTAATATAGAGAACCCAACAACCTATTTCTATCGGCCAATTATATTATATTGTAATCTCCCTTATTAATTGAATAAACACACGCGATGCGATAAGCAACTCGAAAAGAGACAGGGTCTCATCTGGTACGCCATATAGGCGCGCATACAAATCTTTCAGTTTTATTTAAATAAGACCAAACCTTTAATTTTTTTAGCAATAATAATAATCATAACATAATAATAATAAAAATAACAAGGGTTATGAATCTGTTATTTTAAATTTAAATGGTTTTAATTTTATCCAAGTAATTTATAGAGGTATTATTTTAAAATTATTACATGTGCATCTATCAGTGTTATATTTAATAAATTTATAAACATGAGTATATAAACACCGGAAAGGAAATAAAAATAAACGGTGTTGCAGAGGTTCACAATTTCTGCAAGGTATTGTAAACTTGACATTGAATTTAAATAATAATTAAAACATGACTTTATGTATAGAGAGCTTCGAAATAAAATAAATGGGATATTAGGAGTAGATTTTTCCGAAAATGTCTTGCAAAAATGAATTACGGAAATTTTAATTTTTCGTTCTAGTTAACAAAAATATTGTTTCATTGTCTATGTTTTCATCCTATTTAAAATACCTAATTAAATTTTGCAAATTAGCAAAAATGAGCATTGCAGCATAGGGAATTTTCGTCTGTTTTAAAAATTAAAAATGTGGGTTTACCTGAAGCAAGATTCTCGAGCGACGGCGAGGCCTAAGACCACAGTTCCCAGGCTTGCATTCGGAAGAAATAATACGGGACATAAAACTTTCGGGATACCCGATCGGCGTTCGCCTTAAAGGGATCATTGAGGGACTTAAAGCCGTATGTGATAAATATAATATTCGCGAAAATAATATATTAAGAGACAAGTTAGTTGTAGTAACGGACGAAAAAACGCTCAATTCTTAAAAGATATATGAAAATGAATGGCTCAATTTTTAAAAGAAATATTACAATTTCGGAACTTATCCTTTTTTTAAAGTAAAATATAGAGTGGAAAAAATGTTTATGTACTATGGTTAATTATACTAGACAATAAGAAAAGTGTTAGTGCATAAGAATATAATTAAGAAGTATTTTGATAAGGTGATTATTATAATTTAGGTTAGGGAAAATTTTTTATCTGTGATATGGGCTTAGTGAAAAAAAAAATTAAATATTTGTACAATATTTAATTTTTTTTCCCTCACGCCGGAGGTGTAGGGTAAAAATAAGGGTTTTTACCTCTATTTTACCTTAACCCTATAATTGTATATTTAATGTTATTTTTAATAGAAGATGATAAAGATTGTTTTCTTTCTTTAGTTATTTTTAATGTTTAGATATTTGTTATTGCTATAATCACATATTTCATTGATATAGGGTATGAACCCATATTATAATAATTATTATTAAACATTTACTATAACAATAACAAATACCTATTAGAGTTCAAGTTTATCCTAGAAGGCGAACCAGCATGCCCCTTATTGTTCCGCGTAGGTGCGTCAGTGCAGATGCGTCACTTGGCCTAGGCCAAGGCTTGTCACCTGTTGTTGATTGACCGAGCGATGAACACCGATGCCTGCTGCTAAATCTGGCCCAGTTTATATAGCCGAATAAATGCTGAGGTCGTGTCGCACTTGACCTTGATCTGTGTACAGTGGGACGCGACCTCAACAAATTACAGTGGTTGAGTATCTAAATATACTGCGCCACTGTGTGTTTTACTTGACAGTATTAGTCTTAGTAAGAGTCATAGTCATAGTCATAGATGTAGTTAAGAATTATTAACAAGTAGTTATATTATTATAGATACCCAAATGTAGTGCAACAATTGAATATACATTTTTTTATACAAATCCTAAATATCGCAATTGACCAATAACCCGATAGTTCCAGTAAATGGCGATCCTGCCAGTCCAGTTCCAGTACATAGCTCCTAAAGTTTACAATTAAGATTTTTCTTTAAAAATATTGTTAACCAGTGGTTTTGGAAACCTTGAATTCTAATAAATACAAAAAAGGTATTATCATCTAAATTCTTATATTGTATAAAATGGTTACTAAACTTAGATAATTTTTAAGATAAAAGTTATTATTTCTAAAACTACTAATAATAAACCCACATAACTTTATATTAAAATGATCAGCAGCTCTATGCCCATCTTTTGGGGCAATAATTACCAGGGTGTTCATTTTTAGATCACCACACTTTTTTGAGCCACCCTGTATAACGATTTTTTTTTAAATGCCGCTTTCAAGTACATATCTCCTGCTGTTTTACTATTTTTGATAAGTTCCTCGATAAGAATTTAATCTTCCGTCCCCGCTTCATTGGTGGAACCTGTATTTTGGAGTTCAGACAGTGGTTATGGACCGTATGTTATATTTTTTTTCTGTTTTCGGCAGGAGGTCTCTAATTTTTGACTAACAGTTTAAACTGTATGAGCAATGTTCTTAACTTATACATTATTTTCAGTTAAATTTCTCATCAAAAATTTCCGTTGTTGATAAAACCTATAGAAAAGTTTTTTAAGTTTTGTAACGATGTAGTGACAATGCTCTTCCCACCTCAAATGCTGATCCAAATAACGGCAGATATTATACTTTTATAGCTTTTAATTCATTACTTTATTTCTTCATATTTTTGTTGTCATCCCAGAGTACAAATACTCAACGAATAACATCGCATCTTTCATCAGTCTAATGGCAGTCAAGTGTCGAAGCCGCTCTTACGTAGCACCACAGGCGCCATTTATTTTCTTTGCTATTTATTGTTGTCATTATAATTATTTTCTCTATTTTACTTGGTACTCATTTATAACAACGTGCAATTTTAGTTACAGTTGTTTCAGTTTCTGATATCATAGTTTTCTATATTTAAATAAATAATATTATTAAAAGGAAAGAAAAACACAGAGTCATCCTCCACAAAGTTTAATAGAAAAATTAATAAATCATGGGTCTCTACATGTTTCGAACGTAGAAACGTTCATCCTCAGGAGACAGAAATTTTTTTTTATATAGTGCTGTTGTTGTTAGCAAAAGAGAAACTTAAAAATAGAACCCTAAGGTTGGTCTTTTGCTAACAACAGCACTATATAAAAAAAAAATTTCTGTCTCCTGAGGATGAACGTTTCTACGTTCGAAACATGTAGAGACCCATGATTTATTAATTTTTCTATTAAACTTTGTGAAGGATGACTTTGTGTTTTTCTTTCCTTTTAATACTTTCAACTCCACTTTAAGTATGGACTATTTCTTCAAATTAAATAATATTAATATAGTACACTACGCTACTGAGTAACTGAGTAGTAGTAGGCGTAGACCAAGAACAACTGCAGTTGTCGAAGTATGATGTGGCGGTGTTATACTTTGGTTAATTGGGCTATGATGACACGCATGCCTCTTTCAAGGAGATATTAAGTATGGACTATTTCTTCAAATTAAATAATATTAATATAGTACACTACGCTACTGAGTAACTGAGTAGTAGTAGGCGTAGACCAAGAACAACTGCAGTTGTCGAAGTATGATGTGGCGGTGTTATACTTTGGTTAATTGGGCTATGATGACACGCATGCCTCTTTCAAGGAGATATTATGGTACCCAACCCTAGTAATGATGTCATCGGAGTCTAACAGTTGGAACAGATGAAGGATAAAAAGGAGGCAGCAATACATCTTAAGGTATAACTGTTTGGGCGACCGCTTCAATAAAGTTTTTAAGTTTTTATAATTATTACAAGCCGCATTATACGTTTCTTGTAAAAATGTTGTTTTGCGTATTGAAAATTGAAGCAGTAAACCAAAGACATTGTGATTGTCCTGCACTGCGGTAAATAAATGTAAAATAATTTATGGTATAGGGCACTTTTAGCTATCTCTGTGTGTAAGATTATAATTATTGAAGTAGCATGGCTTCATACTAATACAGGGTGTTCATTTGAAAACTTCCCACCACGGATTTATCATAAACCACTGATTAAAAAAAAACGCCAGAAAGATACACGTCAAAAGATTTGCCAAAGGGGACAACTTTTTAACCAAAAACTACTTCACCCCCTTTTACCCTCTGCCCCCCGGGGTCATCCCCTTAAAAATTTTAAATGACAAGGGGTATCAAGTAAAAGCTTGTTTGAAAAGTGCTTTATTTTGACGTTTGATTTTTTAAAACCGGTCGATTCGTTTTCGAGAAAATTAGAAAAACCTTTATTTATCTTAATTTGTTCAGATAGAAAAAAAAAGCACACGAAAATATCACTTTTTATTTCAATAAGTGTTCAAAAACCAACATAAACAGCAATTCGGAAGATTAGACGTGGTAGCAACCAAATAACAACTCGAATTTTTTTCCGCCTTCTTTTTATCAACAGATAACATGTATTTATATACCTGTTTAGTTTTTTATAGTTGCTAAGAAAAGAAAGAATTTAATTTGCTGTCAGTTACCTTTGTGACAATCTTGGGATAGTGAAAATTAATTTATTGATTCAGATTTTACTTCCAAAATGGTTTACACACTAGCCGAAAGAGTGAAAATTATTCTAATTTATGGTTCCCAAAATCAATGTGCTCGGCCTGCCGTCACATTTAACGCCAGATATCCGAAAAAGATAACTTCGCATAGGTATGTTTTGGACCTTGTTACTAAATTTACTCAAACTGGATCTGTTGCAAATAAAAAACGTAATCATCGTAGAGTTTTGGATGAAGCCGCTCAAGTTGAAGTTTTTTGTCATTTTGGCATAAATCCTAATACTTCATTACGCAAAATTGTTGATGCGACTGGTATTTCATTAGGCTCTGTGCACACAGTTACTAAATTGCATAAATTTAATCCATTTAAAATGAAAATATTGCAAGAGTTAACCGAAGATGATTTCGATAGGCGAGTTGAGTTTTGTGAACAAATGACTGCAGCGATTAATAATAATACCATTCATGTAAAGAATATCTGCTTCAGTGATGAATGCACATTTTATCTAAATGGATTTGTTAATAAGCATAACTGCAGGTATTGGAGCAATGAAAATCCTCATGCTTTTATAGAAGTACCCCCAAAAAATTAATGTATGGGCAGGCATTTTAGGAAACAAAGTGATTGGGCCATTGTTTATTAATGGGAATTTAAATGGAGGCATTTATTTAGATATGTTGGAAAATACCATCAATCCGCTTATCACTGAAACCATTGAAAACCAAATCAAAGACGATGGAAACCCTATACTTGATAAGGTTGAAATATATTTTCAGCAAGACGGCGCTCCTCCTCACTATGTTCCTCCGGTTCGGCAATGGCTAGACGACGAGTTTCCAGATAAATGGATAGGGCGAAGAGGGCCTATAGAATGGCCTGCTATATCTTCTGACTTGACGCCATTAGACTTTTTTGTATGGGGCCATTTGAAATCTATTGTGTTCACTCCCCAACCTAAAAGTTTGGAAGAACTTCGTCAACGAATCATCGAAAGCTGCCATGATCTCCCACAACATGTTTTTGAAAATGTACGTCAGGAATTTGAACATCGGCTATATCATTGTTTGGCCAATAACGGGTAACATTTTGAATACGTATTAAAATAAAAAGTGATATTTTCGTGTGTTTTTTTCTGAACAAATTAAGATAAATAAAGATTTTTCTAATTTTCTCGGAAACGAATGGACCGGTTTTAAAAAATCAAACGTCAAAATTGATTGATACCCCTTGTCATTTAAAATTTTTAAGGGGATGACCCCGGGGGCAGAGGGTTAAAGGGGGTGAAGTAGTTTTTGGTTAAAAAGTTGTCTCCTTTGGCAAATCTTTTGACGTGTCTCGGCGTTTTTTCTTTTAATCAGTGGTTTTCGATAAATCCGTGGTGGGAAGTTTTCAAAGGAACACACCCTGTATATAACATAATAATATGTATATTCCTAACTAAATTTACCAGGGTAACAAAATCCGGACCTGGATTGAGCTATTGAAATCTGGCCATTAATTATGAGAATATCCTAATTTACCTATTGGTGTTGGCAAAGTTTTATTAGCTATCTCAATAGAAGGACAACTGGTGTCCGAATTTCACAACAAGATATAATCCTAAAGAAAATGTGTACGTCCTTAATTTTGCATAAAGAATTTCAAAGAGCAAAAATTGTATTTCAAATAGGGTAAAGTATATTTCAGATAGGTATCAAATGTATTTAAGATATATGGTCATCTCATATCAGATATTTTGTTCCGGGCTTGTTGGGGAAATCTTTCTAAACTACATTTGACAAATTCCGAAAAAATATTCTACTTAATGAAATTAAATTGATAAATTTAAAATTGAAATGGTTAATTTAAAATATACTTGACACTTTACAACAGGCGTAGGCATAAACACTATATTTCTCCTCTGCAGTCACTAAATTTCTCTAGATTGGTATGTACATGTACTATTAACACAAGAAATATTAATAAAAATATCGGCACTATTTGTTAAGTACTAAATTTTTAATTTTGGAATATGCATGAAAGCAGTAAAATACTTATATTTAACAATTATTTTCTAAAAATCAAATTTATAAACTTTATTATAAAAAATGTATTCTATAACATTTGCACCTTAAGATAACTAGTAATACCATATAATTTAAAGCAGCATAACCGCAAAATATAATAATATTTCAGTTACTGTTATAAGTTTACAGTATTAAAAACTTTAAATATTAGTAACATTCTTGATCCAGTTCCGGTATTCCGGATTGGTTATGCGGGTGTAGGCGCCTGGAACAACACCACATGGGCGAGACAACCATGAAGCTATTCCATATGCGATGCTGTTTATGACCAATGGAGTTCCAAAATCTTCCTAAAAATAAAAGTTAAAACGACAAGCAATAAAATATATATCACGAAATATGCTAATGAGGCTGCTTAAATACAAATGTTAAATCAAAATCATTACCCTAAAAGTGTTATTGTTTAAATGTTGTCAACCAATAAAAATAACGTAAGTCACTGTTTTCATCTGTTTAATAAAAAATAATTGACTGCCTTAATGTCGAAGTTTCCCTGTTCGCGTAAGATGACACATTATCGGATCTCAAAATCTGTACGATCTATAAACAAAAATTAATTATAAAAGTTTTTTGGATTAATTTATATTTTTAATGTATATTATTATCATCACGTCTACAGGGTGTTACTTCTGACCAAGTACCAATTTTCTTTTTTTAAATGAGACAACGACGAAACAACCGACACAAAAAAGATGAACAAACCCGAACCAACCCTATTTATTTTTGATTTTCAAATTAATAATTATATTAAATGTATTTTTCTCTTACAGAAGTTTCATACAAAATATAAAAATAAAAATGGCGGCGATTTAGCCAGGCTACTTAATCTAAATTCCATGTAAGTTAATAATAATAGTATTAATAAAATTCATATACAAGTATAAGCAGTATTCAAATTAACAGTAACAAAAAATTGAATATCCCCTGTAAGAAATTCTTGAAGATACTTAAAATTTAATAATTGTTAAGCCATCTATTATTATAATAGGAATAAAAAATTATATCAAAACTAGTTTTATAACACAAGAAAATCCATAAATGAAAATTAAAAAGTATATAAAACGTAAAACTAGTTTACAACAGCCAATTTGCGACTGTAATGTAAGTAAAAGGCAGTTTTTTGTTAATTTTTGGTCTCTAAATGTGTAAATGATCGTAAAAACTCCTTAACTCCTTATACCTATACATAGTGTAAAATTTTGGTTGTTGAATACTCAATCATATTCCTTTATACTTTCCCTTTACAGTCATTATAACATCAGTCGCCATATTTTTTTAGATTTGTTGACTAGTGTAATTATTTATCTACCATTAATATTTACCCACGCTCAACTATTGATTTTCAATTATAAAATTTTTAACAGTTTTTTTAAAAGCTGGTAATTTATAAATATATTTATATTATGCAGGTAATTTGTTGTTGACTTTTGTTGCATTATACGAGAAGGATTTCTGAGACATTAAATACGTTCAATTTTAAGCAATGCTTATCACAACATAATTAGTTAATTTTTGAATAGGATTTCAGTAACTTAAACATATTTGAAAATCTATTAATCAATTTATGTTCTTTTTCTAAATTAAGCCCGAAACAGCATACGGGGTGTTTAGAATGCTAGTTTAAAGTTGTCAATTTCTTGACATTAATATTTAAATTTTTAAACGAAACACTTTGTACACTCTGAATTATGCAGAATTTGTTTCTCTATAACTTAATTTAATATTACATAATTTCGTAAAGTAATATTTCTGAGAACTGTGCCTATTATTTTAACAACTGCCGCTAAGAAATGAATGGTAAAAATATTAACTACCAAAATTAGAATATTTCAGTCGCTAACTTTTTTTTTAAACTCCTTCTTTAACTTTATCATTATGTGATTAAAATAAACGTTTTCCTTAATGTTGACTGTAGTAATGTTTTACTATTTCATAATATCCAATAATATAATTAATATTGCACCTTGTATTTCTAGCATTTCTAAAATGAAACAGGTCATGCCAAGAATAAAATGAAGAAAGAAAAACTAAAAGTCTTTCTCCACAAAGTTTATTAGAATAAAAATTCTCTAGGGGTCTCTACATGTTTTGAACGTAGGAACGTTCATCATCAGTAGACAGAAAATTTATGATGATGATGATGGTGTTAGCAAAAGAGAAAATGATGTAGAATCTTAATGGAGCTATATGTAGAGACCCCTAGAGAATTTTTATTCTATTAAACTTTGTGAAGGAAGATTTTTAGTTTTTTCTTTATTTCCCATACTTTCGACTCCACTTTAAACATGGACTATTTTTTCAAATTAAAAAAAAAAGAGCTTGAATAAGGAAATTGGCACAGTTCTTAGTTATTTTTCAATATCTAGAAAACTGTCAATTTTAGGCATAATAAGTATATTATGATGAAATAAATTCTGCATGATTCAAAATATTCATATATGTTTTAAAAAGTTGAGTTTTCAATGTCTAAATATTGACAAATTACGACCCGCTTGAAATTGAATGTAGAATTTAAAAAAAAATTGAAGGATGTTTTACTTAAAATTAGAAATTAGTTACTTGGTCAGGAAAAACTAAACACCCTGTAGACGCTAGAATAATATATTGTAAAAAGATCTATAAAGTTTTTAATTTGAAGAAGTAGTCCATGCTTAAATTAGAGTTATAAGTATAGGAAAGAAAGAAAAAACTAAAAGTCTTCCTCCACAAAATTTAATAGAATATAGAAATTATTTAGGGTTCTCTACATGTTTCGAACGTAGAAACGTTCATCATTAGGAGACACAAAATTTATATAGTGCTGATGGTATTAGCCAAAGAGAAAACGGTAAAAAACCTTAATGGAGCTTTTATGGCATTAAAAGTTTGAAATGTAGAAGTGACATAATTATATAAAAAAGTTGAGGAGAGTTAAAACATGCTGAGCATATGATGAAGGATTTCTAAACAACCAAATAAAATAAGGAAGAAGAAAAATGCCTTCTAAAGAGAAGGTGTCCAGGATTTTTAAATTCTTTATATAAAAATATTTGTAGAATTATTGACATATCTGTAAGACAGTGTAAAGATGAGAATTGTCATTTGTAAAAGTCATGATCTGTAAAAATAAAATTCGAAGTTAGAATTAAAAGTAAAAAAGGATTTTTTTATAAAACTTTTTTTAAAAAAATTTAGGTTAAAAAGAAAGCACTTACGTCAAAAATATTTTTGAAGAGTGGTTTTTGGGGTACTGGGGGTTAAAGCCCAGTAACCCCTCAAGAGGTTAATTTAAAATTGCTTACATTGGTAATGCAAACACACATTTTAGAAAATTAAAATAAAATTTTTCTTTTTACTTCACGTCCACGTGTAGCGGAGAGTGAATGAAAGATGAATAAATTGACAGACTGACAGCTTTAAAGACAGATAGTATGACGGTAAATTTAAATTAAGCAAATGAAAAAGAGTAAGATTGTTTAGAAAGCGAAATTCGATAGCCTATATTAAACAATAAACCTTAGAAACTAAGATGTGAAAAGGAAAAAGTTATTTTTATATGTGGAAGAAAAATTATTTAAGTGGTTGAAGATTAGGTGTCCAAAAATAATTTTTGGATGTGGTGACATCTCTTGACGAGGAGACAAAATGGTAATGTATGCCTGTTAGGGTGAAAGGAAGGTAATACGTAATATAAGTTCAGCTATCTGTGAGTGTAAAACATTGTTTCTTTTGTAATAAAAATTAGCTATGTGATGTATATTATATACATGCAAATAGTGATGACAGTTAAAATGATATAGAGTAAAAATAAAATGAATTTAAATTGTTTTTGAAAATTATGATTGTCAAAAAGATACAAAGAACAATAAAGAATGAGAAGGGAAAAGGTAAAAATACTATTTATTTTATATTTAATCATTAATGCAGAAATGAGAACAACTGTGCTTTATTTATATTAAGAATTCTTTTATATACAGGGGCAAAAAAATGTTTAATCATCTTCCTAGGCAGGTTAGAGAGATTTTGTGCATTAAAAAATTTAAGAGGGAGGTCAAGAGGATTCTTTTAAACAAGACATATTACTCTGTCTCCGAATTTTTAGAGGATACATTTTAATTCTAGTATTTTTTTGTTTGTAATCTGCTTTGTTAACATTTTGCTATTTGATTTTTAATAAAGCTATGTTTGAGTCGGGGTTTGAGTATACGTATAGAAAAGTTGTCTGTTCCTCTTTGTTCTTTGTTTTATGTAACTTGTTTTATATTTTTTTTATATGACTTATTTAGTCTAGTATAAGTACTTTTTCGACATTAACTTGTACATACTTAATTTTACATTAATGGCTTTGTTAATGAAAAAGAAATTTTTTATAACAATAAAGCGTTTTTTGATTTGATTTGATTTGATTTGATTTGATTTGATTTGATTTGATTTGATTTGATTTGATTTGATTTGATTTGATTTGATTTGATTTGATTTGATTTGATTTGATTTGATTTGATTTGATTTGATTTGATTTGATTTGATTTGATTTGATTTGATTTGATTTGATTTGATTTGATTTGATTTGATTTGATTTGATTTGATTTGATTTGATTTGATTTGATTTGATTTGATTTGATTTGATTTGATTTGATTTGATTTGATTTGATTTGATTTGATTTGATTTGATTTGATTTGATTTGATTTGATTTGATTTGATTTGATTTGATTTGATTTGATTTGATTTGATTTGATTTGATTTGATTTGATTTGATTTGATTTGATTTGATTTGATTTGATTTGATTTGATTTGATTTGATTTGATTTGATTTGATTTGATTTGATTTGATTTGATTTGATTTGATTTGATTTGATTTGATTTGATTTGATTTGATTTGATTTGATTTGATTTGATTTGATTTGATTTGATTTGATTTGATTTGATTTGATTTGATTTGATTTGATTTGATTTGATTTGATTTGATTTGATTTGATTTGATTTGATTTGATTTGATTTGATTTGATTTGATTTGATTTGATTTGATTTGATTTGATTTGATTTGATTTGATTTGATTTGATTTGATTTGATTTGATTTGATTTGATTTGATTTGATTTGATTTGATTTGATTTGATTTGATTTGATTTGATTTGATTTGATTTGATTTGATTTGATTTGATTTGATTTGATTTGATTTGATTTGATTTGATTTGATTTGATTTGATTTGATTTGATTTGATTTGATTTGATTTGATTTGATTTGATTTGATTTGATTTGATTTGATTTGATTTGATTTGATTTGATTTGATTTGATTTGATTTGATTTGATTTGATTTGATTTGATTTGATTTGATTTGATTTGATTTGATTTGATTTGATTTGATTTGATTTGATTTGATTTGATTTGATTTGATTTGATTTGATTTGATTTGATTTGATTTGATTTGATTTGATTTGATTTGATTTGATTTGATTTGATTTGATTTGATTTGATTTGATTTGATTTGATTTGATTTGATTTGATTTGATTTGATTTGATTTGATTTGATTTGATTTGATTTGATTTGATTTGATTTGATTTGATTTGATTTGATTTGATTTGATTTGATTTGATTTGATTTGATTTGATTTGATTTGATTTGATTTGATTTGATTTGATTTGATTTGATTTGATTTGATTTGATTTGATTTGATTTGATTTGATTTGATTTGATTTGATTTGATTTGATTTGATTTGATTTGATTTGATTTGATTTGATTTGATTTGATTTGATTTGATTTGATTTGATTTGATTTGATTTGATTTGATTTGATTTGATTTGATTTGATTTGATTTGATTTGATTTGATTTGATTTGATTTGATTTGATTTGATTTGATTTGATTTGATTTGATTTGATTTGATTTGATTTGATTTGATTTGATTTGATTTGATTTGATTTGATTTGATTTGATTTGATTTGATTTGATTTGATTTGATTTGATTTGATTTGATTTGATTTGATTTGATTTGATTTGATTTGATTTGATTTGATTTGATTTGATTTGATTTGATTTGATTTGATTTGATTTGATTTGATTTGATTTGATTTGATTTGATTTGATTTGATTTGATTTGATTTGATTTGATTTGATTTGATTTGATTTGATTTGATTTGATTTGATTTGATTTGATTTGATTTGATTTGATTTGATTTGATTTGATTTGATTTGATTTGATTTGATTTGATTTGATTTGATTTGATTTGATTTGATTTGATTTGATTTGATTTGATTTGATTTGATTTGATTTGATTTGATTTGATTTGATTTGATTTGATTTGATTTGATTTGATTTGATTTGATTTGATTTGATTTGATTTGATTTGATTTGATTTGATTTGATTTGATTTGATTTGATTTGATTTGATTTGATTTGATTTGATTTGATTTGATTTGATTTGATTTGATTTGATTTGATTTGATTTGATTTGATTTGATTTGATTTGATTTGATTTGATTTGATTTGATTTGATTTGATTTGATTTGATTTGATTTGATTTGATTTGATTTGATTTGATTTGATTTGATTTGATTTGATTTGATTTGATTTGATTTGATTTGATTTGATTTGATTTGATTTGATTTGATTTGATTTGATTTGATTTGATTTGATTTGATTTGATTTGATTTGATTTGATTTGATTTGATTTGATTTGATTTGATTTGATTTGATTTGATTTGATTTGATTTGATTTGATTTGATTTGATTTGATTTGATTTGATTTGATTTGATTTGATTTGATTTGATTTGATTTGATTTGATTTGATTTGATTTGATTTGATATTTGCTCGTTGAGAAAAAGTACATTGCTATTGTTTAGAGTTTTATAAATTTCAAGAATATCCAAAAGGTCTAGGTTGTTTCCTTGTTGCAAAGGTGTCAAAATTTTGTATGAGTGTCCGAAGTAAAAATATGATTATTTAAAAAGATGTGTCTAGGAAAATTAGATTTTATTTTTGAAGGGGAAAGATTTTGATTGTTAGATTTCTCTATCTCTTTACAGTGCTCCTTGATACGAGTTGAATATTTACGTCCTGTTTGGCAAATATAGGTCGCAGTACAATACTCAGTCGAACAGCCGATACCATAAACACCCGATTTGTCAGAAACAGGGATAGGATCTTTAGAGTTGACTAAAAACTTCTTTAGAGAATGTTGAGTTTTAAAGACAATATTAATATTAAAAGGTTTCAAGATATTTTTAAGTTTAACTAGCAAAAAGATAATGAGAAAAGTTTTTTTGAAGGTTTGTCATTAGAATAGAAATCTCTTATTACCCCTAAAGAATTTTTATATTCTATTAAATTTTATAAAGAAATACTTTTAGGTTTTCCTTTCTTTCCTATGAAATTTTTGTTTATTGGTCTTACGGATTCTGAGATCGGAGTGGGTCATATAATGCGGACCACCCTGTACAGTGCATCTGATCGCTGATTTAATTACTGAACTAAACTATATCAAAACTTTGGCATTATTTAAGTTAATAAGCTGCCAAAAAGCCCTTCAAATAGAATTATCTATAATTATTTTTAATCGTCGAGTGCACAACAAAAAAAATCAATTGTTATTTATCGGATAAATTACTACCTAAAAGTTTATTAGCAATTGTACCGCTGGCAATTGCAATTTAATTTTTATAACTTCAATAAAACTTCTATTTTTTTTTAAAACTTGTGGCTTATTTTCTTACATAAAAAACGCTATTACCCACTGCGTTTCATTACGACACTAAATAAATTTACTTACATAACATAACCCATCATAATTATCATCACTGCATATATGGTGGGTAGATATGAATTTTTCCGCATGGCTGAAGTCATTTATTTTCGATGTGCACTCTTCGTCAGTTAAAAGTGTACGGTTAATTTTTTGTAAATAAGCTGGTGTCTCTCCATCAGTCTTAGTCTCACCCCATCCGGCTAGAACACCCTGTATACCAAAGGGAATAGTTTCATTAGCTTCTGGCAAAGAAACTGCTTTGGCTTTGTCGTTAAACGGAATCGGGGTTTCTAACTAAAAATAATTACAGTAACGTTTTTGCT
Source organism: Polydrusus pterygomalis (assembly GCA_963969555.1). NCBI lineage: Eukaryota > Metazoa > Arthropoda > Insecta > Coleoptera > Curculionidae > Polydrusus > Polydrusus pterygomalis. The sequence continues at coordinate 87,184,582 of OZ018378.1, forward strand.
ATAAAGGAAAGAATTTTGCTACAAACAGTTTTAAAAGTGGACTTTTTAACGCCAATTGGTGCTGTGTAATGTTAAAAATGGATTTCCTTTAATAAAAGTAAATATAAGAATTACTTTTAATATCTTTAACTTTTATTGTACAATGTCAGTAACCACATAATATGTGAATTCCTTCTGCAATGATTAGGGTTTTGTTGTCATTTTGAATGCTTGTGGAGGGAGTGGAAAGAATAGTACTGGACGACTACGTGTAAGAAGGCTTTTAAAAATTCTCTTCTTAATTTTCAGTGAGTTTTCGATATATTCTTCTGCCACTGTTGAGGACTTTTATCCACATCAGAGTATTTTGGTGGGCACCAGAATCTGCCAGTAAAGTGGTCGAAGACAGACGGAAATAGTGACCAGTGTAAAGCTTCGGTTCTGGACGCTTTAAGAATTCAGCAGGCATTGTACCGCATATATTCGATAAAAATTCCATGCTACCCGATATCTGCTGGCCAAAAAGCTCTGTATTTTCGGTAAAAATTTAAATAAAATGACTCAACGTTTGCGAAATTGTAGTTTTTGTATCTGGAGTGTTTACCGCTAGTGTAGTATCCAAAATCTCGATATTGTCGACTATCAAATGATAAAACTCTTCTTTGCAACAACCACCAAATATACCCATTATAGATAGGATTTTCATCATGCGGTACGTATCGTCTGATGAATTTTCCAGGAACTGCTCAATTTGGCTTTCTAGGTTAATAAGCTTCTCTTTTTCGCTTTTAAAATGCAACAAGTTGCTAATATTGCAAATTAATTTTAACACAACTTTGGAAATTGAGTAATTAGACCAAAGGCATACAGATTTCCATAACGTGAATTTATGTTTAAAATATGCGAGTATTATTTTGTCCTTGTATTTTTAAGAAACACCTTTCAAATTTCACTTTTGTATGAGCAAATTATGTACTATTCAGTGGACTTTTTCGGCAACAACTCAAGTTTATTAGCTACTTACTTCATTTATTTCCACATTTGGAACTGGAGCTGGAGGATAAAACGTTCATATTATGTGTAGCCGATGTGACCTCTAATTAATACAAGAGTACGTACCTTTAAAAGACCCACGTCATAGATGGGAACGTATTCAGAAGTCCACGCAAATTGAGGGTGTCTATACCAATGTTCTACCAATATTGAAGTATTGGGATAATGATCAAAAACGCCGTAGTATTTATTTGTTCCGTATATGATTGCCTTGCTAAAAGGTAATATTATAATATAATTTAAAAAATGATATATATATATATATAAATGCAGTAGAGTTCTTAGTAATAACATACGTGTATGGTGTACTTTTTTTTATTAAAAAAACAATGTATGTAAAGATTTGAGTGTCAATATTAAATATAGTTGATTAATTTTTAAATTTTCTTTAAATTAAAAGAACTTACACTTCACCATTTTGAACACAATGACCTGCTGATAAAATCCACTGTGGTGCTATTATTGCTCCTGCACAAATATTCAATTGGAACTGGTCGATTAGTTGCACCTTAAATTGTTTAAACAATTATTTTCTATAGCACCTAAATTTAATGCGTAGAAATTTACCATTTTGCAAAATGCAGACCTTTTCAAAAACATGTTGGCTTGAGCACAGAACAAAATGGAAGACATTTTGAACAATTACTGTAGTTTTTAATCATTAGTCTAGTCGCCTACGCTTAATTTTAAAAATAAACACTGTTTAATCGACAAAATTTATGAAATTTGCATTTATTTCGAAAACGGCTGGAAATAACTTATATGCTTCAACTACAAAAATAAATTGCTTGTGTATTTTATATAAAATACCGAAATAATATACAGGGTGTTCTATTTGAAAAAGTTGAGAAAAATACGTTTGAAATGTGTCATTTCTGAAACCTTATTATGAACACCCTGTATAAAATAAATAAATACTATTTTAATCATAGTACCTTTAAACCTGTTGTTATTAAACTCACTTAATACCGTGGTTAAAAAACTAATTTTAGATTGTTTTTTTTGATATTTTTTCCACGACTTCAAAATAATTTTTTTTCAGTTTTTAATTGATTGCTCTTAAACTACCAAAGCAAATCAAACAAAATTTTAGGCATTTATAAAAGACGATAGCGTACATCTAAATATGCAAAAAAATCTGGGGTATGTCATTTAAAAAATCACAACTTTTTATGACCACACTTTTTAGGGTTAGGGTATATGAAAAAATATTTTCCTGAAGTACCCCGTATGATACAGTGTAAGTTAGCGGTTGAATGAAATTCCTAACTAAATTCGTATAGGAGCTATGGAAGCCTGACGCACTATTGCAGGATCCTGTATAGTTAAAAACTTTACACTAATAAAGTTTTTTCAAATTAAATAACGACAATCATTTTTGCTTCAAATTAGACTAAAAAACGTATTCAACAGTCAGCATCTGTTATTGCACCTGTCAAGATGGACATTTCTTAAATAAAATGCTAGGAAATGGAACTTTTACCGAATTTTTAAAAATGTTATTGGAAAAAGTTTTTTCTTCTATAATTTGAGGCCAAAGTACAAATTTTTAATTGTCTAGGACCAAGTGGAATTTTTTGCCTATTTTCGAATTACCATGTTTTCCTCCTTAGTTGATTTTATAGATATTGGTTTATACGATACTCACAGAAGGGTTCGTAAATAACTAATTCTACCGTGCGAGCAAAAATTATTTGCATCAAAGAGGGCTTAGTGCTTAGCGGTATCAATCAATCAGTTATCATATTTGACAGCCGTTATAAATAATTTTTTTTTATTGATACCCCATTTCGCTTATTTAAAGTACACTTCAGCGTGTTTAAATCCCACTTTCAAAAACGCGCGTGTTTTAAAGTTACCATCGCAACATAAACAACCCGTGAAACATGAAGTCCAAATATGTCAACTTTTTAATTATTGATTTGACAGAATTACCTTTTAACGTCAAATAAAATATTTTTTTAAGCAATACACAACCAATGTCAACGGTGACAACAATGAATCTTATGTGACAGATTGGAAGTTATTTTTTGTTCTCCTCATTTTCATGACAACGACAGGTATAACACATCACGAATTCGACCTTTTCACTTACTTACTAAGTATTTTGTAATATAAATACCAATAAATGTACCAATAAAAAAAAATAATGTAAAGTATTCGTGGATGACTGGTCTTTAAAACACTTGCTTTATTTCAAGCACTCCGGCTGCGCCGTCGTGCTTGCAAAATCGCGCGTGTTTTAAAGACCTTAATATCCACTTATACTTTAATATACTAATCTAAACCAAGCGCTACGTTTTTTAATCCAAGCCCTCTTTGATGCAAATAATTTTTGCTCGCACGGTAGAATGACATAGGTAACAGTAAAGCGATATAAATTTCATATTTCGGTAAGACACGTCCTTCTCGCTCAACATAAACAGATTTTTTTAAAAAACGTTGTCCTTACACTTAACCTCTTGTACCCTGTTGAATCACCTAACTTGGTTATAAAGGGCGTAAGGAAAATGAACGTCAATCCGTTAACCATATATTTCTTGAACAAAAATAATATGACTTTTTAATGCCATTTTTCTTTTTGACCCTAATGTTCGATATACCGGGTGACAACGAATGTTGTTACCCCCTCTATTTTTTCCGTAGTTTTATTAATACAAATTTTAAAATTTCAGGAGATTCTAAGTGAATATTTTGTTACTTTTTAGTGAAATCGTACTTTTAAAATCACTTCCGGTTTGACCGGAACTGGTATCAACTCTTTTATTTTAAATGGAAACCTATTATTTTTATTTAATATTTGAATTCTACGGCCAATTTCCTTTAAAATGACGTACCTATCACACATTATTATTTGTTTTTAAAATGGTTTCCAGGCTAACTTTTCAAGGAAATCCTTAGATGGCCATGGATTCGCTAATACAACATGATTCTTTGAGAGTGTGCCATGGAAGTTTTAAAGTGGTCTATTTTAACTTGTTTTATGTTGAACAATTACATTCTTTGCGAAAGATGCTTCTGTCAAAAATATTTTAAATATGTCATTTTTCTGAAATATGAAATATCTCGATTATTTTTCAATTTTGGCAGCTCCTTTAAGTATAATACCATACTTATGATACATATTCAAAAAGGTATTTTATTAAGCTATTTTTTGGCCCTAAAAAATGCCTTGTTGCCATTAAAAATATTGAGTGATTCTTCCTCATTGTTTAAAAAAATATCTAAAATGTTTTTGACAGAAGCATCTTTCGCAATGAATGTAATTGTTCAACATAAAACAGGTTAAAATATACCACTTTAAAACTTCCATGGCACACACGAACAAACCCGAATCCATGGCCATCTAAGGATTTCCTTGAAAAGTTAGCCTGGTAGCCATTTTAAAAACAAATGATAATGCGTGATACGTCATTTTAAAGGAAATTGGCCGTATAATTCAAATATCCAAAAAAAATCACAGGTTTCCATTTAAAATAAAAGAGTTGATACCAGTTCCGGTCAAACCGGAAGTGATTTTGAAAGTACGATTTCACTAAAAAGTAAAAAATATACACTTAGAATCTCCTGAAATTTTAAAATTTGTATTAATAAAATTACGGAAAAAATAGGGGGGGTAACAACATTCGTTGTCACCCGGTATACAGATATATATAGTCAAAGTTTAAAATTAACAACTAAATTTGAATTACCCGAGTATTTAATAAGATATTAATTTTGAATTTGATACATTGTTTCAATATAAGAGTTACATCTTTTGAGAAAAAAATTGTCAAATATTCAAAATAGGGGGGGGGGGGGTGGTGCAGTACCCGCTGATGCGTTTGGAAATAATTTGAAAAGTATGGGTCCTTAACTGATGCCGACGGTTATCTCATAAACTAAGTAAAACTTTGCAATAGGTGACAATTCCGAAAACAAAGGAGTAGGCAAAAATAATGTAAGAACAATGGCGTACAGATAAAAACCTGTAGTAGGTACTAAACCAGTTAAATGAAATAATTTTATATACAGGGTGTTTCATTAAGGTCGAAGAGCGGCCATATCTCGGAAACTCTTAAGCATAGAAACGCAGAAAAAGAAAAATGATAATTAAAGTGGCCATGAGAAAAATTCTGGAAATAATTTTCAAGTTCCGCATTTTGCCGCAAGAGGGCGTAATTGAAAAGTAAATCTTAAAATTTTACATAACTCCGAAAATTCCACATTAAGGTATATGTTTGATAACACCATTTTAAAGCTTGGACAATTATGCATCATTTTGGTCTTATGCTAATTGGCGTACCGACTTTAATAAGAGTGGGGGAAGCTGTTGAAAGTGTAATCATTTAAATCGCTGTAACTTATAAACGACTTATCCGATTTTAGCAAACTAAAGACTGTTTGGAAGAGAAATGTATGCACTTTGACCAATTGTATTTAGTTGTCCATAATAGTTCTAAAAAAATGCTAGAGGGCGCAATTTGCAAACAAGCTTAAATTTAGTGAAATCGGATAAGTCGTTTAAAAGTTACAGCGATTTTAATGTTTAAACTTTTAATAGCTTCTCCCACTCTTATCAAGTGAAACTGTAAACATTAAAATCGCTGTAACTTCTAAACGACTTAACCAATTTTACTAAATTTAAGCTTGTTTGGAAGAGAAAGGTAAGCACCTTTAATTGTCGTATCCAATGTACAAGATAGTTTCTAATAAAATTGCTAGAGGGCGCAATTTGTCTTAAAAATTATTGTTTTGGCAATAACTCTGAAACGAACGGAGATATCGAGCTGCGGTTTTAATATTTTTTCTAGTAAATTTCATCTCCTACTCGATTATGGTATCATAATTATACCGTATGATTTATTTTTTCGGAGTAAAATCAAAAAATGTATTGTTATTGGAAATTATGCCCTCGAGCATTTTTTTTGAGAACTATTATGGACAATTAAATACGACTGGTCAAAGTGCATACATTTCTCTTCTAAACAGTTTTTAGTTTGCTAAAATCGGATAAGTCGTTTTTAAGTTACAGCGATTTAAATGATTACACTTTCAACAGCTTCCCCCACTCTTATTAAAGTCGGTACGCCAATTAGCATAAGATCAAAATGATGCATAATTGTCCAAGCTTTAAAATGGTGTTATCAATCATATACCTTAATGTGGATTTTTCGGAGTTATGTAAAATTTAAAAATTTACTTTCCACTGATTGGGTCGTCTTCGACACCAATCAGTGCTAGGGGCTTCCTAAGCTTGCAGTGTCCTGACAGTATCCCAATCAAGGGATTTAGGACACTTCGTCTTCTGTTTAAGATCCATTCTGGCTTAGCCTTACCCGGCCAAGCAGTAAAGTTTTCGTGTAAATATTTCCCAACATTTCTAACCATCAATGTCTATTTGAAACCAAATATTTTGTTCTTCCACTATAGAGTCAAATCATCAAGTAAATCGGGCAGAATAGGTTAAGAAATCATAGGGCCGTCCGAAAACATCTCTGATTATTGTCCATAAGCTTCTTAAATTTTATCAAAAATGATTTAAGATTAAATAATTGATTGACTTGTCCGTTACTTTGTGAAAATACATTTTAACTATGTAAAATGAAACGAAAAGTATGCTTTGTTATTTGTCACTAATTTTTATTTAAAAATTTTGGCGATGATATAATGTCCGCGAAAATAATTAAAAGAAAATATTGTCCGATATGCCACAATATTTTCTTTTAATAATATTTAATATAAATTGATCAAAATATATTTAGTAATGATTCCTACCTTAATCAGTTTTAAATAAAATAGCTTAATCACGGACCCTTAGATATAATCAATCAGCCCTGAGTTCACTTAATTTTAAACTTAATAATTTTTTGTAACTGTGTATAAATCATATTTATCTACATTTTGAAGCAAATTTTTAAAAACAATCGTACAATTTTTGCAAAGTATTCAAAAGTTTAAACAATTTTTAAAAGAAATACAAAATTGGTTCTAACATCTGCAAATGGTTAAAAATAAATTCGAGAATGTAAATTGTAAGAAATCAATAGAAAGCCCATAAAGTATCAATTTTCGACTGACATGATGGCAATAATATAATTTCATTTAAACGGTTTAGTACCTACTACAGGTTTGTATCTGTACGCCACTGTTCTTAAATTATTTTTGGCTAGTCCTTTGCATTCGATTTTGTCACCTATTGCAAAGTTTTACTTTATTATATCTTGTACAGTGTTATCAATTTAGTTTGTCCCACTTTTAAGAGCCTGTAACTTTTTTGTATTTTGAGTTAGCGAGCTCATTCAAAAAACCAGATGTGCCATTTTAGCCAAGTTTTTATGAGTGTTGTCAAAAATGACAGTAGGTGTCACATGTCAAATTTAAAAGCAAAAACTTAATTTTTTTTAATGGGACACCCTGTATATTAGAAGCGCATTAGATAGTCCCTTTTCTTCCGATTTCAAAAATATAACACACATATGCATTATTTTCTTCATTCCATCAAACATTGATAAAAATATGAAAAAATATATTATTGTTAAAAAGCATCAAGATAGCTATGCAACTGTTTTGGTTGCTATGGATTTTATCTTCATTTATATTTCAGTCTGTCATTCTGAGCATTATTAATCGTTTCAAATATTGTAGAAAAGTTATTTTATATGTAAAAATTAACTAACATGAGATATTGTTATTCAGTGGAGGAAAAGTGTTTTATGTTTGATATTTTTCGTCAAAGGGGCAGTGCAACCTTAGCACTTAGGAGGTATAGGCTTCAGTTTCCCAATAGACGGGTTCCTTCCAAAAAAATATTTTATCGGCTGAAGAAGACTTTTTCGAGACTGGAGGTATAAAGAAAAAACGAATAATTAGGCGGAAAGCAATTATTACGGAAGAAATGGAAATGAATGTATTAGCCTATTTTCGGGCATTTCCCTACAAATCTATACCCGATATACTACGAGAGCGGCCTATATCGTATGGATCAGTAGAAACAATTTAAAAAAAATATACCTTAGTTTCGTCCATACAAGCCTAGAAGAGTGCAAAAAAATGCATAGCAAACAAAACAGTTGCATAGCTATCTTGATGCTTTTTAACAATAATATATTTTTTCATATTTTTGTCAATGTTTGATGGAATGAAGAAAAGAATGCATATGTGTATTATATTTTTGAAATCGGAAGAAAAGGGACCATCTAACGCGCCTCTAGTATACAGGGTGTCCCATTTAAAAAAATTAAATTTTTGCTTTTAAATGTGACATGTGACACCTACTGTCATTTTTGACAACCCTCATAAAAACTTGGCTAAAACTGGTACATCTTGTTTTTTGAATGAGCTCGCTAACTTAAAATACAAAAAAGTTATATGCTCTTAAAAGTGGGACAAACTAAATTGATAACACTGTACCTATGGTAATGTCATAACGGCTGAATTAATTTAGCATTTGGAAATTATTATGAAATTACCGTTGGCATCAGTAAATTATCTTTAGAACGCATCATTTTATCAAAATTTTATGAGACAAAGAATAATCAAAACCAAATGACTACCTAAAAAAATATAGTTTTGAAGTCACCGTATGAACTAAGAAATAGGGGGGTCAGCGGGTACTAGACCCCAACTATTTTAAATATTTGACAAATGTTTTTTTGTTTTTTTTTTCAAAAGATATAACTCTTGATGTTGAAGCAACGTACAAAATTTAAAATTAATACCTTATTAAATTCTCGAATAATTTAAATTAAAAAATAGTTATTATCCATACCAAATAAGGAAATTCACCTTCTTCAGCAGTGGTTCCATTAACTATACGGAGGGGAGTACTTGTAACTGAAAAATTGTAAAATTATAGAAACTCCAACTAAAAATGTATACGAATAATTCTTAAAAAAATATATTTTTTTTAAATTTTATTCATAACCAATAAAAAGATCATTTACTGAATTTTAGCCCCATATGTATTTTCTTTTGCATATAACACACTTAATATAGAGAAAGCGTTTGTCAATCTTCTGCTTTGATTTAAAAAATTTGACGTTCCTTTAGGTGCGAAGCCATTTTACTTAAATGTTACATTTCCCAATTATATGTATAAAACTATGGATTAAAAAAAAAAGATTTAACAATGGTGAGTCATTTAATTTTATTTAAAGGTTTCAATTTTAAAACCATTTATTTCTATTCTTTTAAAAAGATTAAATTACTGGCCTTTGTTTTCAGTAGAGTAGTAAAATATTAAGAACATTGTGTTTTTCATGTAAAAAAAAAAGATAATTGACATACTTAAATTAAGTTAGTTTTATTGTCAAAATTAATAAAACATCTGGGATTTCGGTATAGAGAAGACTGCAATAGAAGATATTACCAAATCAGTTAAGAGAAAAGACGGTTTCGGTTTGGGAAAGAGATTTATTATTTTTGCATCCGCTGAATTTGTACCTGATGCTAGTTTATTGTTTTCTACCACCTCAAAAAGCGCGGTTACCACGGTAACATGGATCACGAATCACTTGAGAAGTGTCTAAGAGAAATGGTTATTCCAAATTTAGACCCACCGTCACGTTTGGACAATGCTTCCTATCGGTCTCAGATTTTAAAGAAACAACAAAATTTATCGTGGAAAAAGTGCCATTATTTAGTGGTTAGTACAAGGAAATCAAAACCATACATTATCAAATTTATTAAAAAAATAACTAATTTTAAAAAGAGTTTAAAAATTTTTAAAATATTTTATTTAAAATAATTTGACAGTTAATAAAATGCTACAGGAATATTGTCACGATACCCTTTACCCTTGCCAATTTAATGCGATAGAATTATTATGGGCCAGCCAAAATCCTATTATATAAAACATATTGGTAAAGGACTTCCATGTCATGTAGTTAAAAAGGTATGGCCGAACCTTCTAGAACATATTACCGAAGACTATTAAAAGGCAGTAGAACATATAGAAGAAATAATGTTGGATTGTGATCAAGAAAAGTTTGAGATGTCTTAGTAAACTCCATTGTGATTTCAGTTTCTGAGCACAATGGTGACAGTTCTATCAGTCAAACTATGAATTTAAACTATTTTTAACTTTAGTTTTTTTAGGTACATTTTTTATTTTTATCTTACTTTTTTTCCTGTAGTCTGAGATTGATATGGAGTTAAAATAAATACCACTATAACAAAAATACTCATAATATTAAGGACTCTATAGCCAACAATAAATATTAATATCTATGGGAGAACAGTAATATACACGTTCAAATATTTGAGGAACTAGATTACCAACAGCTTATATCCAGAAGGGGATACTACATCCAGGATCGTAGAAGCAAGGGCAACCTTTTAACTGATAAAGAAATTCCCGTGTAATAATACCCTAAATATGAACCAAAAATGTAGATTTGAAAAATGGTATGTACCGGGTGGTCCAGAAAGCGTGGAAGTTTACTTTATTTCGGAAACCCTCAGTCGTGCTCTGAATTTCTGCCAAGGAAGGTGGGCAAAAGAAATAGCTGGAAATTATTTTAAGTAGGTATTATAAGTTTCTTAGATCCACTAGAGGGCGTAATATTAACGGTCATCTAAGGAAACTATGGTTTCCCTTTAATATGACTAGTTAAGCCGAATTAAAAATGTTTGTGTTGTGATTTTGATATATTTGTGATCAACTTTGGTTGAGCACTTATTGCTCCAAGTTCTTGAGTAAATGGGTGGCGGAATGATAAACATTTTCTTGGAAAAAATAAGCAACTTTTGTTAGGGATAACGAAAAATTGCAAACTTGGTCTCGATTAAAAGAGATTTAAAGGTTCTATTATTTCTATTATAATATATGTATTTTTGGTTTTAACGGTGACCGTTAGAGAGCGCTGATTGAAACATTAATGGAGTTTACCGTTTTCTTAAAAATTTTAAATTAAATTAAATGTCGGATTTTAAATAGGTAGTCAAAAATACAACTAAAATTGGAAGAAATCAGTGAAAACCGCAAGTTAATATTGTTCTTTTCTAGCTGAAGATATTATCAAAATGTTCTAAAAAGAATCATTTAATAACGTTTGAGGATATTTAAATTACTAAAATGCCGAAATCCTATAACTATCATGTACTAACTATTTTTAACTCATTAAGCAATAACTTAATAGTATGACGGCTTGTTAATTGGAACTATCTACTACCATGGTCAATATTTAAGATGGGGACCGTCTCCACTTCTGCCATGGAAAGTTGTCGCAACGCGATTCTTATTCTGTTAATCAAGTCATTTTTCATCGTGGGTATTCTTTGAAAATAAAGATGTTTTAATCTCCCCCACAAACAAAAGTTCAAACAAATAGACGGAATTTACCTATCAGGAAATACTTTAATATTTAAAAATTCCCAAATGTTAGGCGCAGAATGTGCTGGACATCTGTGATTATTAGTTAAATTGTTCCAAAGCCTACCTTAACTATTGACCATGGTATAGTAGCTCAATAGTTCGAATCGTGTAATTACGCCGCCATACTATTAATTAAATTATATGTTTTTGAAAAGTGAAAATAATTTAAAATAATATTGTTTAATAAGTAATAAATAGGTAGTTAGTCCATAGGATTTCGTTATGTTAATAATTAAAATACCTACAAGCGGTATTAAATTTTTTCAGAACATTTTGATAATATCTTAAATTAGAAAAAAGATATTACCTTTTTTACTGACATTTTCCAGTGTTAGTTGTTCTTTTGAAAATGTATAATCCAACTATTTAATTTTTTTTAAGAAAAACAGTAATTTTTATTGATGTTTTAAAAAGCGTCCTCTAGCGATCAGCATACAACCAAAAAATACTTATTTTCTAATACAAATGATAAAACCATTGACTCTCTTTTAAATAGGACCAATTTTGAAATTTTAACCAAAATTGTTTAGTTTTTCTTAAGAAAATGTTGGTCTTTCCCCCACCCCTTTATTTCAGAAGCTGTACCTAAGTTGCTCGTAACTATGTTAAGATTACAACATATAGGTACATCGTTTGTTTAGTTAATCAATCATTACTATTACGCCTTGCTATTTTCATTACCCACTTTCCTTATAAAAAAATTCAAAGGCTATACGACTAATGGTTTTCGAGATAAAGCCGACACTCTATTTTGCTATATTATGGCTGCGAGGCATGAACTTTAAAGGTTAACACCATTCACAGAATTGAAGCCCTGGAGATGTGGATACTCGTAGACTTCTAAGGATACCTTGGACAGGCACATATCATGAATCAGGAACTGCTGAGACAAGCGCAGTGCGAGAAAAAATTGGTGCACGTAATAAAACAACGAAAACAGCTTGGGTCATGAAGTTCATAGGAATAGATATGAACTTAAAGTTGATAATAGAAGGAGAAACTGAGGGCAAACAAAGAATAGGAAGAAAAAAACATACTCCTGGTTAAGAACCATAGGAGATTGGACAGGCCTACACAGAGGGAAATCGACTAATTAAACAGAATTGTTAAGAATTATTTTATATCCGTAGCAACATTTTTAATAATTACTATTAAACAATCTCTAACTACAATAAAAAAATTAACTAACAAACAACATACAGAGTTGCTACCTCGTTATTTATACGTACAATAAGACAGAATAATACTACATATAAGCCAGTTACTATAAGAATGTGTTTGAGTAAAATATTCTTATTGGAAATAAAAAACTGTTTTTAGGATTATACCAACGATAAAACGCTTTATTTGGGGTATTATTTAAAATAGTGGTTCATATTAAACATTTATTAACGGGTATGCAACACACTTCTATTTCGCGATGAGTGGGGGAAACTTCAAACATTTACACGAGACACCATTTGCTTTGTTCCCCGGGCTCCGCGGATTGTGTGTTCTGTGTTTAGTGGCTGAATAACACATTCAACTGGACATAATCATGTTATAGTTTGCAAAACTCAAACCCAAACCCATTTTAAGGTGGTAAGTACCTATTATTACTTATGTGTGGTTGGTTTATCTTAAAATTCACAAACATTAGCTTTGCAGGGCATTGCTTTCGTATAATATGACTGATGACTTGATATCTATAGAAAATAAGCAGTCTTATAAATAGTTTTTAACGATTAATCAAAAGATCTTTTAATTTTGCAAAATTGTTAACCTAAATGTTTATATAAATGCATTTTTAAGTCTCAAGTAACAATTCCAAATCAGTAGCTATTTTATTTTATTTTAACAACTAAAATAAAATTGGACGAAACGGAATAATTCCATACGTATGGCTTAGCCTTACCCGGCCAAGCTGTAAAGTTTTCGTGTAAATATTTCCCAACATTTCTAACAATCAATGTCTATTTGAAACCAAATATTTTGTTCTTCCACTATAGAGTCAAATCATCAAGTAAATCGGGCAGAATAGGTTAAGAAATCATAGGGCCGTCCGAAAACATCTCTGATTATTGTCCATAAGCTTCTTAAATTTTATCAAAAATGATTTAAGATTAAATAATTGATTGACTTGTCCGTTACTTTGTGAAAATACATTTTAACTATGTAAAATGAAACGAAAAGTATGCTTTGTTATTTGTCACTAATTTTTATTTAAAAATTTTGGCGATGATATAATGTCCGCGAAAATAATTAAAAGAAAATATTGTCCGATATGCCACAATATTTTCTTTTAATAATATTTAATATAAATTGATCAAAATATATTTAGTAATGATTCCTACCTTAATCAGTTTTAAATAAAATAGCTTAATTACGGACCCTTAGATATAATCAGCCCTGAGTTCACTTAATTTAAAACTTAATAATTTTTTGTAACTGTGTATAAATCATATTTATCTACATTTTGAAGCAAATTTTTAAAAACAATCGTACAATTTTTGCAAAGTATTCAAAAAGTTAAACAATTTTTAAAAGAAATACAAAATTGGTTCTAACATCTGCAAATGGTTAAAAATAAATTCGAGAATGTAAATTGTAAGAAATCAATAGAAAGCCCATAAAGTATCAATTTTCGACTGACATGATGGCAATAATATAATTTCATTTAAACGGTTTAGTACCTACTACAGGTTTGTATCTGTACGCCACTGTTCTTAAATTATTTTTGGCTAGTCCTTTGCATTCGATTTTGTCACCTATTGCAAAGTTTTACTTTATTATATCTTGTACCTATGGTAATGTCATAACGGCTGAATTAATTTAGCATTTGGAAATTATTATGAAATTACCGTTGGCATCAGTAAATTATCTTTAGAACGCATCATTTTATCAAAATTTTATGAGACAAAGAATAATCAAAACCAAATGACTACCTAAAAAAATATAGTTTTGAAGTCACCGTATGAACTAAGAAATAGGGGGGTCAGCGGGTACTAGACCCCAACTATTTTAAATATTTGACAAATGTTTTTTTGTTTTTTTTTTTCAAAAGATATAATTCTTGATGTTGAAGCAACGTACAAAATTTAAAATTAATACCTTATTAAATTCTCGAATAATTTAAATTAAAAAATAGTTATTATCCATACCAAATAAGGAAATTCACCTTCTTCAGCAGTGGTTCCATTAACTATACGGAGGGGAGTACTTGTAACTGAAAAATTGTAAAATTATAGAAACTCCAACTAAAAATGTATACGAATAATTCTTAAAAAAATATATTTTTTTTAAATTTTATTCATAACCAATAAAAAGATCATTTACTGAATTTTAGCCCCATATGTATTTTCTTTAGCATATAACACACTTAATATAGAGAAAGCGTTTGTCAATCTTCTGCTTTGATTTAAAAAATTTGACGTTCCTTTAGGTGCGAAGCCATTTTACTTAAATGTTACATTTCCCAATTATATGTATAAAACTATGGATTAAAAAAAAAAGATTTAACAATGGTGAGTCATTTAATTTTATTTAAAGGTTTCAATTTTAAAACCATTTATTTCTATTCTTTTAAAAAGATTAAATTACTGGCCTTTGTTTTCAGTAGAGTAGTAAAATATTAAGAACATTGTGTTTTTCATGTAAAAAAAAAAGATAATTGACATACTTAAATTAAGTTAGTTTTATTGTCAAAATTAATAAAACATCTGGGATTTCGGTATAGAGAAGACTGCAATAGAAGATATTACCAAATCAGTTAAGAGAAAAGACGGTTTCGGTTTGGGAAAGAGATTTATTATTTTTGCATCCGCTGAATTTGTACCTGATGCTAGTTTATTGTTTTCTACCACCTCAAAAAGCGCGGTTACCACGGTAACATGGATCACGAATCACTTGAGAAGTGTCTAAGAGAAATGGTTATTCCAAATTTAGACCCACCGTCACGTTTGGACAATGCTTCCTATCGGTCTCAGATTTTAAAGAAACAACAAAATTTATCGTGGAAAAAGTGCCATTTTTTAGTGGTTAGTACAAGGAAATCAAAACCATACATTATCAAATATATTAAAAAAATAACTAATTTTAAAAAGAGTTTAAAAATTTTTAAAATATTTTATTTAAAATAATTTGACAGTTAATAAAATGCTACAGGAATATTGTCACGATACCCTTTACCCTTGCCAATTTAATGCGATAGAATTATTATGGGCCAGCCAAAATCCTATTATATAAAACATATTGGTAAAGGACTTCCATGTCATGTAGTTAAAAAGGAATGGCCGAACCTTCTAGAACATATTACCGAAGACTATTAAAAGGCAGTAGAACATATAGAAGAAATAATGTTGGATTGTGATCAAGAAAAGTTTGAGATGTCTTAGTAAACTCCATTGTGATTTCAGTTTCTGAGCACAATGGTGACAGTTCTATCAGTCAAACTATGAATTTAAACTATTTTTAAATATAGTTTTTTTAGGTACATTTTTTATTTTTATCTTACATTTTTTCCTGTAGTCTGAGATTGATATGGAGTTAAAATAAATACCACTATAACAAAAATACTCATAATATTAAGGACTCTATAGCCAACAATAAATATTAATATCTATGGGAGAACAGTAATATACACGTTCAAATATTTGAGGAACTAGATTACCAACAGCTTATATCCAGAAGGGGATACTACATTCAGGATCGTAGAAGCAAGGGCAACCTTTTAACTGATAAAGAAATTCCCGTGTAATAATACCCTAAATATGAACCAAAAATGTAGATTTGAAAAATGGTATGTACCGGGTGGTCCAGAAAGCGTGGAAGTTTACTTTATTTCGGAAACCCTCAGTCGTGCTCTGAATTTCTGCCAAGGAAGGTGGGCAAAAGAAATAGCTGGAAATTATTTTAAGTTTTAAGTAGGTATTATAAGTTTCTTAGATCCACTAGAGGGCGTAATATTAACGGTCATCTAAGGAAACTATGGTTTCCCTTTAATATGACTAGTTAAGCCGAATTAAAAATGTTTGTGTTGTGAATTTGATATATTTGTGATCATTTTTGGTTGAGCACTTATTGCTCCAAGTTCTTGAGTAAAGGGGTGGCGGAATGATAAACATTTTCTTGGAAAAAATAAGCAACTTTTGTTAGGGACAACGAAAAATTGCAAACTTGGTCTCGATTAAAAGAGATTTAAAGGTTCTATTATTTCTATTATAATATATGTATTTTTGGTTTTAACGGTGACCGTTAGAGAGCGCTGATTGAAACATTAATGGAGTTTACCGTTTTCTTAAAAATTTTAAATTAAATTATATGTCGGATTTTAAATAGGTAGTCAAAAATACAACTAAAATTGGAAGAAATCAGTGAAAACCGCAAGTTAATATTGTTCTTTTCTAGCTGAAGATATTATCAAAATGTTCTAAAAAAGAATCATTTAATAACGTTTGAGGATATTTAAATTACTAAAACGCCGAAATCCTATAACTATCATGTACTAACTATTTTTAACTCATTAAGCAATAACTTAATAGTATGACGGCTTGTTAATTGGAACTATCTACTACCATGGTCAATATTTAAGATGGGGACCGTCTCCACTTCTGCCATGGAAAGTTGTCGCAACGCGATTCTTATTCTGTTAATCAAGTCATTTTTCATCGTGGGTATTCTTTGAAAATAACGATGTTTTAATCTCCCCCACAAACAAAAGTTCAAACAAAAGTTCAAACAAATAGACGTAATTTACCTATCAGGAAATACTTTAATATTTAAAAATTCCCAAATGTTAGTCGCAGAATGTGCTGGACATCTGTGATTATTAGTTAAATTGTTCCAAAGCCTACCTTAACTATTGACCATGGTATAGTAGCTCAATAGTTCGAATCGTGTAATTACGCCGCCATACTATTAATTAAATTATATGTTTTTGAAAAGTGAAAATAATTTAAAATAATATTGTTTAATAAGTAATAATTAGATAGTTAGTCCATAGGATTTCGTTATGTTAATAATTAAAATACCTACAAGCGGTATTAAATTTTTTCAGAACATTTTGATAATATCTTAAATTAGAAAAAAGATATTACCTTTTTTACTGACATTTTCCAGTGTTAGTTGTTCTTTTGAAAATGTATAATCCAACTATTTAATTTTTTTTAAGAAAAACAGTAATTTTTATTGATGTTTTAAAAAGCGTCCTCTAGCGATCAGCATACAACCAAAAAATACTTATTTTCTAATACAAATGATAAAACCATTGACTCTCTTTTAAATAGGACCAATTTTGAAATTTTAACCAAAATTGTTTAGTTTTTCTTAAGAAAATGTTGGTCTTTCCCCCACCCCTTTATTTCAGAAGCTGTACCAAAGTTGCTCGTAACTATGTTAAGATTACAACATATAGGTACATCGTTTGTTTAGTTAATCAGTCATTACTATTACGCCTTGCTATTTTCATTACCCACTTTCCTTATAAAAAAATTCAAAGGCTATACGACTAATGGTTTTCGAGATAAAGCCGACACTCTATTTTGCTATATTATGGCTGCGAGGCATGAACTTTAAAGGTTAACACCATTCACAGAATTGAAGCCCTGGAGATGTGGATACTCGTAGACTTCTAAGGATACCTTGGACAGGCACATATCATGAATCAGGAACTGCTGAGACAAGCGCAGTGCGAGAAAAAATTGGTGCACGTAATAAAACAACGAAAACAGCTTGGGTCATGAAGTTCATAGGAATAGATATGAACTTAAAGTTGATAATAGAAGGAGAAACTGAGGGCAAACAAAGAATAGGAAGAAAAAAACATACTCCTGGTTAAGAACCATAGGAGATTGGACAGGCCTAGATGCTTACTCACCGTTCCGAACTGCTCAAGATTTTAAAATTTTCGCAAAGACTATTTTTAATAGAATGTACCAAGAAGAAGGGGAATTGTGCAGTTTACGGTATTTAAAAATTTTGCGATTTAAACTTTTTGAAATTCAATTATTTAATGTAAACAAACCCGAACAAACCCTGATATGCTAACCAAAATCCAATTCAGCTTTTGGAGCTGTTTTTAAAAATGTTCATAGGTTTTTACCAAAATAGCCTTGTTTGTGTTTTTGTTATGGAAGGATACTAGCAAATAGCTTTCAAAGTTTAAAATTAAAATATGTCTTTATCGGGTAAAGAGTAGGAAGTGGTTTTAGCAACATTGTAGTATAATAAATACTAAAATTAGTCGAAATTCTTATATTGTATTTTATTTAAAACATATTATATTAACTAGATAGTATAAGTAGAAAGATGCAATATATATGCATGGGTTTAAATATAATATAACATACCTACCTTCATTATGAAAACAAAGAAATATTTCTAAAACCATAAAAACGTACAATTTCGTATCCATATTATATTTTTTTATTTAATAAAAAAAATGATTGTCAAGTTACTAAGGATAAACGACTAATGAAGCAAAATCATCTTATCGAAACCTTATATCATTAAAACCTCTTGAAGATACAATCATGATGAATTTTTGAAAACGTAATCTATTTAAAATTTTGGGTTGGGATATTATAAAGAGTGTTCTAAAAAGTTAAAAACTTAATGAAATTTACAAGTTATCATAGGACATCTCAATTCCTAAAGAAAACAATAATATTAACAGTAACTGATAATAAGAATAACAATAATAAAAGCAATAATAATGTTAACTAGTTGTTAAAGCAACCATCGACCTAATGCCTAAGTAATAACGGTAAAATAAGAAGAGCCCTACACTACAACGAATTCTGTAAATACTTAGGAGTAGACGAAGCTTGGAGATTATTGACTGGAAAACGTGAACTACAATAGTCTTGGGTACTTAAATAAAGGTTTATGTGAGACCGTGACATTGCATCTTTTTTACAATTCAATTTACATTCAAAATCAGGTCTCTTTGAGAAAAATGGACGATTTCTTTGAATTACAACAGTCTATCCAAGACCGTGTCATTCGAATGAAGTATTTGGCGATAGAGATCAAAAATATATGGAAGCTTGAACAAATAGACAACATTAATATCGGTGAAGGGAGCTATGACGAAAAACTTTAAGCCAACCTTAGAAAAGTTAGACCTTTCAGGCTATTTATACCAACAAATTCAGAAAATATTTACACTTCAAACTTACCACAAAGTATGCAAGTTTTTAAACAATGCAGGTTAAGATGAATATATGTACTGTAAAAAAAACACCTATTCAATACAGCCAACCGAGTTCAGTCAGTTTATGCGAGACTCTCTCTCTGCGACGTATATTACCAGCAAATCTAATATATCTATTTTGCATTTTTTGTATTCATCTAATATCAACAGCGTTTAGAAAAAGGCCTATAAATGTGAATGCAAAAATTAAAGTGAGATTTTATAAGAGAGCAGCTTTAATATTGCCTATGATAACACATCCTTTTTAAACTGAAAATGCTCTTTTGGGTTTTTGTATTTTTAAAGGAGATCGAGTTCTGTCCCAGGTTTAGTTTAACATTCTCTAATAAATAATTTCTTAAATTTTCGTTGCAAAACAGCAAAGCCCTAGATTTAGTGGGAATAATTTTAAGTTTATTGAAAACTCCAAGCATTGTTTCCAAATGCTTCTTAAATTTTGCGTCAGCAAAAAAAAGCTTCTCTACGGTAAAACGAGAGGTATATTTGCGTATCATCTGAATAGAGATAATGTAGAAGATATTTAAGAAATTTTACATACTTTGATGCACATGTGCTTGAGTTACTTCTATGTCAACCCTAAAAAAATCAGAATGTTTACTTTCCAGAATAATACGCCGTGCTCTAACCGATACAAATGAAGACACGAGAGACAGAACTGCTGCACTAAATCCTATATATTTGATAATAGCAAGAAGAACTGTGATTAAGCATATCGAATGCTTTACTCTAATCTAAAAGGATTAAAACAGTGGCTTTGTTTATATCCTGTTCTCACAAAACATCGTCCGTTATGTTCGTTTATTTGAATTTGCATAACTCTTGTTAAGATTTTGGACAGTGTGTAGGATGTTTGCTTAAGCTGATTTGAACTTTGGGCTTGGACTTTGGGTATTATTTTGTGCTGTTTCATTTTAAGTAAAAATTATCTTACCACAGTACACAATCAAATTTTTAACTATTATAGTCTCGAGAAATTATTTCGTAAATTAAGATAACCGAAATAGTATATTATTAAGTAGATCCAGAGAATCTATAAAATCAGTAAAATTAGTTACATTTGTTTTGCTGATTAAAATGCTGAAAAATGTAACAATTATTTATTTTAATCTTTTTTTTTATATAATTTTTTAAATAGAAAAAAAAACTGTATTTTATTTTACCCCTTTTTATGATTATCTTTGGTCTGCGACCACACTCTGGTTTTAATTGGTTCCCCATTAATCTGCAATTTATTTTGTTACATAGCGCCCCATTTTCATGTACGTATTATTATTAAGATTGTTGGTCATTTTAGTTACAAAGCATTTTTATAGATTTACGTACACGTTTGGTATAAAGGTACTACGTAGTCTGGTGAAAAGCCGAGCGACAACGGTCTTCAGTAGTGGACACTCAAGTAATTCCTGCTGTCGGACATTCATTTTAAGAAAAACCCATTACACCGTTTTATGTTACCATTTATAAATTAACGTTCTACATTCACCATCATACCAAATAACTATACTGTAGCCACTGTAACCCTTTCTGATAACTTTACTTGTATATTGTCAATAAAATACTGCCCTTATTTAACCCTCCCCCATTTGTTTACCCAGCATTGCAGATTATTATTACTTTATAAAATTGCATTAATACTACGTAATACCGTCCAATCTTTGTTCTTAAGTACCACAAAAACCCAATGAGACAAGTAACCTCTGTTACATTAAAAAGGTATGTGTCGTCGAACCTGACCCATTATTAAGGACCCTTTGATAGCAAAAGTGTATTAATTTTGTTACAATTACGGATGGTACCGTTATGCTCTGGCCACCTTTTAACAATAAGAGCCAATTTTGTCTTGCAGACCTGTTGGCTAAAATTTATTTGCAATTTAAACCCCTTATTTATTTGTCTTGATAATTTTTCGATTACAACTTTTGATAAAAGTATTTGTAAGAATAAAATTGAAGTAAAATAATTTAAATAATTATGAATTTAAGATTGTTGCTGTCTTTGTTTATTAACTGCAACCGTCGGGTTTTTCTACTGCAGCGACACAACCAATCAATAGTAAAAGGATTGTTTATATTATAATTCGATACTAATTAAATGTATACAAAAATAATACTTCCTTTAAGATTTTTATACTACCACCCGACGATTATAATTAAATAATAATTGATTGATGTTATCATTGCATTGTCACTTTTTTGTATGTAATTAATTTTATCAGTAAATCGTATTGATAAAATTGTTGTTAGTAGGTTTATTACCGATTTGTAAAAACATGCATTCAAAATGCGTACAAGCGTGCAAAGCGGTGCCGATGTTGTCTCTTCAATTTGCAGTTGTACCCAACAAATTATTGTCAATTCAGCGTTTGGATTTGATTGCGTTCTCAAAGATTTCTAGCGCACAGGATATCGACGTCGGATTGGTGAACCGTACAGTCGATTGACGCTGAAAAAGATCTAGGATGAGTAGAAAAAATTCAATAATTTGTAATAAAGAATAGATTGCCGACACCAAAGAACAAACGGGCAGCGTAACGACCTTATCTTGTAATTGGAAAACATTGAGTCTCACTTAAGTTACCATCAAGTTGCTGGTTAAATTATGAATAAAAACCATTGTGCAACCGATCATAAGTGACTTATCAAGTGATTTATTAACCCCAGTTTAAACCCGTAATCCTAGAATCATGAAATTTTAAGGATGTCTCCTTCTTATAACGTAGGCATCCCCTAAGAAGGGATTTTTCAAAAATCAGCCCATAAGTAGGTGAAACGGGGGTAAAATAGTTACTTTAGAAATTTCTGTATCTCAGAAGCTATAACTGGGAAGTTTTAAAAATTAGTATATTAGTTTCTTCAAGAAAATAAAAATATACGTATATCGTTATGTTTTCAAAATTCACTTAGGGGTTAAGAAAATAGGCGTAAACACTATTTTAAGGAGTTACCTATAAACACACCTTTAAGCTATATTTTGGTACTTTTCTTACTTTGTTAATAAATAATAAGCAAGTACCTACTTTAATGTTTCGGGAAATTTTGCCCCTAGGGGGTAGAAATGGAGAGGGTAAGTTTCCAACGTAACCACTAGAGAAAAAATATAAGTAAAAAAATTTAGTAGAATTCTTCTCTTGGAACAAATAAACATATGATTAGGAATTTAACGAAAATTTTTGCCCCGTGTAGGTTTGAAGAAGGGGTAAAAAATTTATATGGGCGAAAATAGTTTTGTAGGAAAGAAAGAAAAACGTCAAAGTTTTCCTTCACAACATTTAATAGAAATAGATTCTTTTGGGGTATCTACATGTTTCGAACGTAGAAATGTTCATCTTCAGGAAACAGATTTTTTATATATAGTGCTGATGGTATTAGCAGAAGAGAAAATGGTATAAAACCTTAATGGGGCTTTCATGGCATTGAAATAATGTATATAAGGAAATTGAGGAGAGTAAAAACATGCTAAGCATGTGAAGAAAGTTAGTAAAGGAAGTCTAAAGAACCAAACTAAATAAGGGAAAAAAAAGGAAGAAAAAATGGGCCTTCCAGAAAGAAGGTGTCGATGATTTTTAAATCATTTCTATAAAATTTTTAAAAAATTGATATTTTAGTGGGACAGTATAAAAGATAGGAATCGTCAGTTGAGGTCATAGTCTGTAAAAATAAAACTTGAAATTAAAATCAATATTGAAAAAAGAATATTTATATCTTTTTTTAAAAAATTTTAGGTTAAAGAAAAAGTCCTTACGTGAGAGTAGTTGAAAGTTTGATTTTTGGGGTACTGGGGGTTAAAGCCCAATAACCCCTCGAGAGGTTAAATTAGATACTATTTTGAAACTAAGAATTTGTACATTCTAGAAAATTAGGTAAAAATTATTTTATTTTCTGTTCACGTTCACGCGAAGCGGAGAGTGAATGAAAGATGAATAAAAATTGACAGAATGTCAGGATTAGAACCGATCGTATGGCGGTAAATTTAAACTAAGCAAATATAGAGAGTAAGATTGTTTAGAGAGGGAAAGCTCAATTAAGATTGGGGGGGATTAAATACTACAATCCAATATATTGTCAACTAAATCACACAGTGGTCCGGTATATTTCGGATACTCGACCACTGTACGTGTTGAGATCGCGTCCCACAGTACACAGAACGGGGTCAAGTGCGACACGATCTCAGCATTTATTCGGCTATATAAACTGGGCCAGCTTTAGCAGCAGACATCGGTGTTTATCGCCCGGTCAATCAACAACAGGTGACAAGCCTTGGCCTAGGCCAAGTGACGCATCTGCTCATCCAGTTGTCAATAGGTGACAAGCCTTGGTCTAGGCCAAGTGACGCACCTACGCGGAACAATAAAAGACATGCTGGTTCGCCTCCTAAAATAGAAATTAAGAAGAATACAATAGACGCCGTTTTGTAACTCCAGACTTTTAGTCCTCTATCTACGTCCCCGACACACGAAGAGAAATTCGTGACAATATATTTGAGTTTTTCTTTCTTTCCTACATTTTCAACTCCATTTTAAGTATGGACTACTTCTTCAAATCAAAATAGTTTTAATAAATACTCCAATATTGAATTTGCATTTGGTGATTTAATAACGGATAAAATCAATACAAATTAAATGGGGACGTGTTTGGAGAAACGCTTGAACCCGTCGATTTTCTTTTTAAATTGCGCAGGTTTTGACATAAAATGTAGGTATACAGGGTGTACCACAAAAGTGTGACAGAAAAAAAGTTTTTTCTTAAATGGAAACCCCTGTATGTTATTGCATTTTCAGATTGTCCGTAAAAATCTAGCCATGTTTGATGTATAATGTCCTAAACATATCTTCAACTGTTCACGAAATATTGAAGCTCAAATATTAAAATAACACTTTATTAAATTGATTTCTGAATTGCATTTTTAAAAATCTCAAAAATTACTTTAGCAAATGTACTGCAGGAATTCATTGATCGGCTGGGGTACTGCAGAGCTGTTAATGGCGGACACTTCCAACATTTGCTAAAGTAATTTTTGAGATTTTTGTAATTTAGAAATCAATTTAAAAAGTGTTATTTTAATTTTTAAACTTCAATATTTCGTAAACAGTTTGGGATATGTTTAGGACATTATGCATTAAACATAGCTAGATTTTTACGGACAATCTGAAAATGCAATAACATACAGGGGTTTCCATTTAGGAATTTTTTTTTTCTGTTACACTTTTGTGGTACACGTATACCTACATTTTATGTCAAAAACATGCGCAATTTTAAAAGAAAATCGACGGGTTCGAGCGTTGCCCCAAACACGTCCCCATTTAATTTTTATTGAATTTATCCGTTATTAATATACTTATATAAAATACTTATTTGGTATTTCTTTGGTAAATCTTACCGAAAATGCATAAAAAAAGGGCATTAGTATTTAAAAACATATTATTAATTTGTTAATTTTTTTTTAATATGGCATAAATACCAATAATTCGATGGAAGGCACGTGTCATTTATAAACGCTAACATCGTTCGTAGGAAAGAGGCGGTGCAGAGCTGGATGGGGCAGGTAGTGGAGATAACGCCGAAGTGACCTTTGCCTTTAAGTGTGACCTTGCTACTATAGAAGTCAGCTAACCTACAAATAACCCAAATTTTCAATAACCTCACCCATAAAAACTAACTGCAGAATTGTTGTTTTCCGAATTTTCACTTACTTGCTACTTGTGACTTATCATATTAAGCCTTCGGAAAATATCCCAAAACACTAAAAAAATAGTATTTATTACACAAAACCGATAAATTAAACCGCTGCCAAAGAAAACACAAAGAAACACTTAACTGAATATAGATGTTTGATATACATCGATACAACGAAAACATCGATATTTTCAATGCGTTATATCGTTTTTAAGCAATGCATCAAGGCCATTTCAAATTTGTCGATGCATCGATGTATTTTAATCTACGTATTAAGCCTTTATTTTATTCGTGAAATAATTATTTAGCCGTTGCCTCACGATCTTGATTATACCTTTTACCTTTGGTTTCAGTTAAGGTGTGAGCTTAGAATAATTAAATTTGTGATTTCTTTTATAATTTTGTATCTATTTTTTCTGCGATACCTTTTTTATGGACATCCCTAAACGGAAATGAATAAAACAAAGTCATCATGGCTTAATCTTTGGGGGCGCTTGCTGCGTTGCCAAACTGCATACTTTTTATAAGGTTTTCGACAAAGAGTTAAATTTACCACATCATAATAATACTTATATAGTAATATAGTATAGTAGGTTTGTGGGGGGGACGCAATTTGGATCTTGATATACTTTATATTGAAATACGATTTTGGCACTAGGTTCATTTTCTATTGTTTCATCAATAGGTACCAGAGCATTGATAAAGACAATACAATACAAATAATGAAATGCATATTTTTTATTTGTTTGGAAATCGTCCCCACGCCCACGGTGAAACGGGGAATACATGTTTAGATTGGAAATTATATTTTTGGTCCGAATTTCTTAAAACGCCGCATATTTTGTTAATCGTCTGCCCCTAACTGGATGAAAAGTGGTTATAAATGTTTTTCCTATCGTTGGATTATCTCTTTGTAACCAGGATCAGTGGATCCAATTTCTTGTAACTTATAATAATATATAGCAAACAATGCATAAAATTAGCGGTATTCCATAGGGTTGATTAATATTATAAAGTATACCACAAAATGGATATCAAAAGACATGCTTTATTATCACTTGTTATAATACTTTAAATATTAGTAACATTCTGTATCCAGTTGCGGTATTCAGGATTGGTAATGCGGCTGTAGGCTAATGGAACTATACCACATGGCCTATACGACCAAGAAGCAATTCCATATTGAATACCATTTATGACCAGTGGGCTTCCAGAATCTCCCTAAAAGTTAAACAAGTTATTAGGACGAAATAGTTAATTTTGTATTAAGTGCACAAAATCGGTGTTTTTTTTAATGAAACATGAGATTGTCAATTTTTACCAAGGCCGGTAGAGGTTAAAAATTTAATCAAATGTGCCAAAAAATCAGTTATGCGCGAAATACAAATAACATTTTTGTACAACTATTAACTATTTTATCAATTATAAAGATATTAGAATATTTTCATTAACTATTTATCGTATTTCGAACAAAAATTTAAAATTCACATCTTTTAAGGTATTTTTTTCTAAATCTGTTCTGATTACCATAAAAACCTGCAATTGTTTAAAATTTATTAATTGTCAAATATATCGTTTTTCGTGTTTCGTGTCAAGAAATTGACCATATCTTGCTCTAGTTTGTATGATAGCGATAGTGAGACACCTCAAGAAATGACGGATGTGGCGAAGACCGTTGTATCAAATCATTTTTTTCCCGCTAAATCAAAACTACAATACGAGAAAGTGTAACATAAAAAAATTAAAAACCGTATTAGAAAATGTTTTGCGGTTTTATTTGGAGGAAAAATCGAAAATATTAACTACCCTAACCTACCTATTTTCAAATCTACTATCTCTCCTGCTGCGCTGCCGTATGACCGATTAGTTTGTTTTTTTTTGGCCTTGAGCATCTTTAGATCGGAAGTTCTACGACGGTTGGTTAGATGGAAAAAAGTATAGAAAAAAAGAGAATCACCATAGTCTACATTTAATATCCCTGAATCTTTCCCCTGCCACTGATAATCCAATTCTAACTGTTTCTGTTCTGTTCCCTATTGCACCGACTTTTAACGAAGGAAGAGTTTTTATACGTTCATAAGGAACATCACTGGAGGATAGAAGCTCTTTAATTATATTAGGTAACGTATTTCCACAGGTAGTGTAGTCAATATGGTGAAAAAATTCCCTTGACCTGGGCAAAATTGCAACACAAATGATTCTTTTTGCATTCTATTGTGTAAAGTGTCTATTTTAAAATATTCAAAATCCCCATTAATCCTGGCCCCGGAAATCAGTCAAAATCCAAGATGGCGGCTGAATTTTGTATTTTTATTTACAAAGTTTATAACTTTTGTATTTATAAGGTGTAACTTGGCAAAAATGTTTAAAATACAAAGATAAGACTTTACTTCTTTTTTTTTTAAATGGCGGCCATTTAAATAATTAGGTATTTACTTTTCAAATATTTAAAGGCCACCATTTCGCAGCCATTTACATTGTACTTTTGTATTACTATCATATGAACCGTTATGCCATCTTCTTCCAGTGAAATTATGGATCTTGCGAAAGTAATGAGTTATGAACTGTGCTCCTTTTCTTCTGACTTATTTCAAAGTCCTACGGTATTGTTGAAACCAGACAAGCCAATGCTATCATGCGCATGTTACTGCGTATAATTCTCAGCCATTTGCAAGAGCGGAAGTTAATGAAGAAGATGATACAAAGTATGTGCTCGATGGAGGGTCTTTACTGCATCGCCTGCCATGCCATGGCGTAATGACAGTATCTACATTCAGGGATATAGCAAGATGTTATGCGTCGTTTGTGACAGCTAATTATTATGGGCAAGCAACTGTAGTTTTTAATGGTTATACATCAGAAAACACAATAAAATACATGACCCATAACCCACAATCGACGAACAAATAAAATTTTCCCCGCCGTGAACTTGAACAGCAGATATGACATTAACAGGAAGTAAGGAAATATTTCTCATTAATAAGGAAAACAAGCAGAAAATAATTAATTAATCGCTGAAGAAATACGACAACAAAATCCATGAAATTTAGTGGCCGAAAGAATGGTTTCAAATATACCAGCTCATGTGATCAGTGTCAAGAAACAAATTGTGAAAATAGTCCGCAGCGAATAGAAGATGAAGAAATGGAAAGTACAGATGAAGATTATGATGAATTGTGAAAAAAGCAGCCAAATCATTTTAATTTTTGTTCATTGAAACAATGTTTTTTTTTCTTGTAAGTCTAATGTGTAATAAAGTTTTCTCTAATGTATACTAGGCAATTTGAGTGATTCAATACATATCTTACCTATTCAATACCTATTTTATACTTCTTTCTTTGTATTTTAAATATTTTTGTCAAGTTACACCTTATAAATACAAAGTTATAAATTTTGTAATTAAAAATACAAAATTCGGCCGCCATCTTGGATTTTGACTGATTTCCGGGGACAGGAATAATGGGGATTTTAAATATGTTAAAAAATACACTTTTCACAATAGAATGCGAAAAAAATCGTTTGTGTTGCAATTTTGCCCAGGTCATAATTTATTTTTACTGCACTAAGGGTAAAAAGGAGATAGATGATAAACCACAAAGGTCTTATAATAAATTACTGCTTTTGCTCCCTAGCATCCATACACTGACACGTTGCAATTTTTTACCGTTAACTGAAATGGTAAAAGAACTTACGGAACATCCCCCATCGTAGTAATCATCACTGCATATGTAGTGGGTGGAATTAAAACTCTCCTCTTGGCCGTAATCGTCCAGTTTCTTTGTGCATTCTTCATCCGTTAGTAGTGTTCGGTTAAGTTTTTGTAAATATTGCGGCCAATCACCATAAGTTCTATTAACTCCCCATCCAGCAAAAACACCCTGTATATGAAATGGAACCGTTGCATTGGCTTCTGCCAGCCGAACTGTTTTGGCGCTGTCACCAAATGGAATTGGTTGCTCTAACTAGAAATAACTATATTAAGTTCTGTAATTATGCACCGGTCCGATATTCTGCCCTGTAAGGACAGAAAGTCGTATCTGCAAAAATAATGAAGTTTCAAGATATGAAGCAATCTATAAATTATGATATTCCATGTATATTTTTTTCGATATTTTTCATTTCTAGTACCCAAATCTGGAATTTACTTATACAAGAAAGATTATATGTTTTAAATTGCAATATTGATAAAAAAAAATTATTATTGTTAGAGACGACTTCTTGTCCTAGTATTCTCATACTAAAATGTAAGCAAATATAAATGTGACTTTTGCGGTAAAATTCTCTTATTTTGGCAAGTAATAAAATGAAAAAATTGTCTTGCGAAAAGGGTAATGGTTTTTCCGGAATCCTGTCTGGTAATTTGGCTTTTATGTCCTTTAATTTCTTAAGGTGTCAATCTGTCTACTGTCCTATGTGTCAATATTGGAACCACTCACTTTACGATACTAAATCAAAATCTCGCAACTAACACATAACATCCAGATACGACAATATGACTTGATAATGATTAATACGACTTTTTGAACTTGTATCTCATACATTTTTGCAGAGGCAATAAATAACATGTGAAATCAATCCATCCATCCGTTGGAAGCTAGTATTGTGAACACTTGCCTTAAGGACTCTATTTTAGTGAAGTTAGTCAAACCATTAAATGTCAAGCTTTTATGTATATTTGAGCAGTTTTCCTCCATCTGCTACGTCAAATTCATAGATGGTACAAATATTGATGCAGCCACCAACGACACTACCTTTTTAAATCGTGCTATCGATACTGAAAGGATTAAACGGAGAGACACGCCGCCCTGACTTGTTTATTATAGCTGGTAACAAGTGTATTTTTTTAAAACCGACCAGAAAATATACACTTTTTGGACAATTTTTCGTCTAGAAAATAACCTTTTTCCGATCGCAAGACTGGAAAAGTGACGTTAGAGACCGAAAAAGATTTTTCCGGTCCCTGTTTTTTGTTTCTCTAATCGCTCTTTGATAATACAAGCTACCTTGATTTCGTAACTATGACAACAACCTTTCGATGTATTGTCGAGTGACAGTTTGTTGATTTTTAATTTGTTGTTTATGTTAAACTTGTTTCGCGAGTTCGCAAATTTAACAATATGAATTCTGATTTTGAATTATCCGACACGGAAAATGAGTTGAATTTCAGAAGAAATTTTGGAAGCAGCAAGGAAAGCGACTTACGATATATTGCCAGTAAAATCAAAAGCCAGTTACGAGAAGTGATGCGACGCATTTAAAAATAATATAAAATAATTTAATGTAAGTATATCGAAGTGTGGGTCTTAAAAAAATATTGTACGTCACGCAACCGAAAATTAGTGTTTTCCAGGTCTCTTCAAGCTTCCAGGAATGCTTGTCTCGACTTGAAAAACACTACTTTCCGGTCTTGTAACGTAAATTACTATTCTAGGTATATTTACTTTCAATGTGGAAAGTCGTCTCGCTCTTTCGCAGATTTACTATTATTTCGTTTTTCGGTAAAAAAAGAGAGGCAGATGGAATAGATTGTAAATAGTGGTATGCATATGATGCGGTTTATTAGCAGTTCAAAAAATAAATAAATTATTATGGTATTTTTATTTTAACAACTTTTCTGTCTCTCATTGTTGTACTTATAATTTTTTATGTACGGCATATAATTATTAAATCAGTGAGAACAAGAGGAGTACAAATCCAAAATTGGACATTTCGACCTGGTATAGCCATTTTGTCTGTAATACAAGGCTGATCAAATGAGTGTAAAAACAGTATTAATATCACTATATTAAGGCGTATGGAGGCCCGTTGCACACGTGCCGGATGGATGTGTCCGGTACCGTGCCGGCGCTGATTTACAACCCTTCACACCTCGCCGGTTTTTTTCCCAGTCCCGTCGAGTCCCACCAGTGGCAGTGCATTCATAACCTTAAATGTTGGATCCAGCGCTTCACACAAGTCTGTCCACGCATTTTTGGTCAAGATTTTATTTTTATAATTTTTAAGAGTCTTCTCCCACAGCACAGGCCGAGATTCCATCAAGATAATCAAAATGTCGGTGTCTATTTCCTCTGACATTGTGAATACCTAACAAAAATATGGACGTCGCGACACTGCAGGCAACAGTTAGTAGACTGCCGGCACGGCACGTGTGTACGTTACAATACAATTCCATATCCGACTACTTACCACCCGCTACCTGGCACCGGCTGGTCCAGTCATCGTGGCCGGCGACAATCCGGTTGCTATCAGTCGGCCCGGCGCCTGATACATTCACACGGCCGGTCTAAAGTGGTGCGTACTAGCCAATGCGACACAACCCCCACTACCCGGCACCGAATGAATTTATTCGGCACGTGTGTAGCGACACTTAGCGTTGAGCGTAAAGGTGCGTCCAGACTACTCGTACTCGTGCTCGTGCTCGCGCTATTTGCAGGACCCCCGAGTAGTGTAGACGTAAATGTAAGTCACGAGACAAGCCACGCAAGCAGCGCGAGCCATTAACTCGAGAGCATCCGCCCGGTGTCGGTACATCAAAGGGACTGGCGTCCAGTGAGCAACTAAAGTCCGTCTGGACACTAATCAGACGAGTACAACCTAAAGCTTGACAAGTTTTTAGATCATTGCGAGTGCAGCGAGCACGAGCACGAGTACGAGTAGTCTGGACGCACCTTAAGAATAGTACAAGTCCTTGGAATTGTACGGTTCTCATTCTCAGCCGGGAACGATTATTCTCAGCGGAAGACGATAATAATCCTGCTGGAGATTAAGATTTATTATTCTCTGTTTTGATACTATAACAAAAGTGTGTTTTGACATGTTTATTCAAAAAAAAGGGAAAGAAAGAAAAAACTAAAAGTCTTCCTCCACAAAATTTATAAAAATTCTTAAGGGGTCTCTATATGTTTCGAACGTAGAAACGTTCATCATCAGGAGACAGAAAATGTATTTAAGGCTCATGGTTTTAGCAGGAGAGAAAATGGTATAAAACCTTAATGGAGCTTTAAAGTAGTAGCAGTAAAGTAGGTCTGAACCAACTAAATAGACTGGGGAAGAAGAAAATGGCCTTCTAAAAAGAAGGTGTCGAGGGTTTTTTTTTAAATTTTTGTAAAATTTTTAAAACATGTCTGTTAAACAATATAAAGGTAAAATTTGTAAAACGGAAAGCTATGTGAAGATATCATAATGAAGATATTGTAGAAAATGGTTTGTGGGTACTAAGTTGGTCAGGTATTTTAACAATACGTAGATTGAGATTAAGAACAGTAGTGAGTAGTAAGTCCTAGTTAGTTGTTTGTGTATAAGTGGAAAACTCATGAGCCAACATGTCAACAAATTTTATTACATATCGCGCAAAAACGCAATATGTTGTACGGCGCTTCGTCACGGACAGCTAGAAGCCCTGATCGACTCTCCCGAAAATTTCGCACTATATAGGCGCTTCGGTGGAAATAATGTATGTATGTTGTCGTGACTGTCGTCGTCGTCGTCGTCGTCGTCGTCAGTTTCGACATTTTCACATTTGCGTTTTTTTTTCTCGGAAACGGTTAGAGTGGGACGATTGAAACTTTTTCAGTTTAGAGAGGAATAGTGGGGGGGTACGTTGTGTGAAAATTTCAAATATACATGGTGTACTGAAAAAAAGTTATCAATTTTGAAAGTCGAATAATATCGGATTCTCGTTGAAATTCGATACAAGTCGTAAAAATGAGTTTTTTCGATTTAAACTTTTTCGACGTGTAGACGACCGTCGGCCACAGAAGCCTATTGTTTGAAGACCACAGAAGAAAAAGAAGGAATGTCACAAAATATCAATTAGGAGAAAAATAGGTTTTAAAGTTTAAAACCTCTAGGGTTCTTAAATGCTGTATCTATCAAACTGAAATAGGGCCATTTTTATTTATATTAAGTGTTTAAAAACATTGTAATTAAAAATAAATTAGAAAAAAATGTATTACAAAAAAAAATAAAAAAGTCAACCATTTCTTCATGGGAAAAAAAAATGTCCAAAAAATAAATTAAATTCCAACGGAAAAAGAAGGATTGTCCAACTTTACTTCTTGTAAATTGTAATTTCTGTTCCTTATTGGACTGTACTAAATTTAAATTTTTTAAAAGTGTCCGCCTCTCTTCAACGTTGATTTTTTTAAAACATCTCAGTCTTTTGCACTTGCAGTCATCCCCTGATTCATGAGTGCATAACCTCATTTTCTTGTTTACATCCCTAAGCCGTCCATGTGTCTTTCTTTTCTTAAATTTCTTGCTTTGCTGTTGATGTTCACTATCTTCATTGTCTTCCATGATACACTGATCCACACTCTAATCACTGATTTATTTTGTAAAATCTTAAAACAACATCGTTGACTTCATTCGATTAAGGGCAACGAAATTAGTTATTATTATTATTATTATATTAATTAGTAAGTTTATTCAAGCAAAACAAAACAAGTACTAAAAATAGAAAAACTTATAATTTGTTTTAAAAGCAATAGTATGTGAACCTTCCTTGTGTTTACCATTTGTCGATGGACCTTTCTTGTTTTTCCCCTTTAGCTCGTATTTTAGACGCGGTTATTAGCGGACTTGGCCGTGTTCTTCCCAAGGAGATGTGTTGATAATAAAATATAGAAGATTTTATATCAGATGGCGCTCTTAAATCAATTTTGGATATTTTGTGACATTCCTTCTTTTTCCCCTGTGGTCTTCGTTTGTGAGAGCGATCGAAAGTTTGAAAATAATTTTTTTTATTTTTTAAAAGTCGAAATTTGGTCGAAAATGGTACCTCTTGGATCGCTAATAAGTCGAATTGGGTGCATCCGATCGACATTCAGTTTGAATAATCGTTTAGACCATCTCGAATACTACCTTTTTCAATATATCGTTCTATACCTAACTGGAATGGAAATTGCCGAAAATCATAAGAAAGTGGAAACTACAAAGTTAGGCGTGATTTTTTCACGGTTTTTATTTTTTTTCGTACGGAAAACGACTTTTGATCGAAACGTTGCGTACTTTAGCGGATAGAGCTTGTCAAATTGTATTTGAGAGATATTTTTTTGTTTCTTTATCTTTAATACGGAAAAAACGGCAGCTTATGAATTTTCTTTCCCGTAATTTCTGTTGGCGTCGCACTGGTTTGCTTAAATACCTCTGCAAGTGTCTATAATACATAACTTTTTCAATTTTTTCTTGGTCCGCCATATCGACTGATAAACAAGCTTTAGTTTGCATAGTAAACGCGCTCTGGGAAAACATCATTTGTGGCTCAAAAAAATTAATTTATGAATTATCAAGAGATATTTTCAGCTGAGGTTTTACTCTATCGACTGTAGCTTATTCAATTTTTAACAAAATCGTTTTATTTTTTTCCCAAAACATGCGTTGATACCTTCTCAACACCTCTACATATCCAAACTTATCAAAATATATTCTTAAGTTTAAGAAAAATCAAGGTTTTAAGTGCGGAAACAGGCAAAATTTACAAATTCTAACACCATTCACTTTTGATTTAGTAGGCTTTGATTTTGATGTATTTTAATTCTAAAAATCCGGCTGTCAAAAATTGCGAAACATCGTTGTTGTGAGCTTGACTTGCTAAAGTAATAGGAACATTTCTAGATTTTAAATAAGATGGAATAGCTACCTTGAACCTTCTTCTAATTTTATTGACCAAAATGTTTCAGAAATAGTTGTAATCTCGATTTTAAAGATGGCGTTCCGACATTGATAATCCGTCGCCACGTGGTAGGAGTCTGTTCGACATTTCGATATTTGCGAATTTTTTCTTTGGAAACGGTTAGAGCAAAATGATTCAAACTTTCTGGATGTTGGGAGGAATAGTTGGGGCACGTTCTAAGAAAACTTTCAATATACAGGGTGTACCGGAAAAAAGTTATTAAAGTCAAAGTTGAAAAATATTTTTTTTTGGTTGTAGCGCGTTACAGGTGGCAAAAATCATTTTAATCGATTTAAACTTTTTCGGCATGTAGACGACGTTAAACTACAGAATACTGTTGTTTGCCAAGGCGATCGCAAAGTGGGAAGTCAATTTTTTGATTTTTTTAAAATCAATGTAGGGTCATGTTGGATCGTTAATAAATCGACTTGGGTGCGTCCCACAAATTTTTGGTTTAGAGATTTGTTTAGGTCATCTCAAATACTTATTTTTTCAAATATATTGTTCTATACCTAACGGTAATAGAAATGGTCAATAATTGTAAACAAGTAAAATAAGCTATTTCAGACAAGTTTTTATGCGATTTATATTTTTTCTTGTACGGAAAACAACTTTTGATTGAAATGTTATATACCTTAGCGAAGAGAGCAAACTACAATGTAAAATATTTTTTTTGTTTCTTCATTTTTAATACGCAAAAATCGGAAAGCTTTTAAATTCTTACAGCGACAATCCTCGGTACAAAAAAAACGAACTTGGGTTCTGAAGAAACTAAACATATCTTTTTTATGGCAAATCGAAATGCTTTACAGTTATTAGAGGTTGCTAACAGATGGTTTTGTAAAAAATATGAAATAAAATAAACGAACTTGAACAGTGCCGTGCCCGAAGGGCTCGGCACAATAAGCTTTTAAACTAATTAATCAGCCATCAATTGTAAGAATAGTTTCTTTACTTATGTTTAAATTGATTGAATACATATTTTTATAGGACAAACTTGGAAAGTATTCCATATTGCATACGTTTGCTGTGTGATTTAAAAAAGAGCCGGTGCTAATAGGATCAATGTTAATATCAATGTCATAATATTAAATATCATAGATTTCCGTAACGAAAAGTCATAGCGAATCAAGCGAGACGGCATTGGAAATAGGACGTCGAGCACTATACGATGCCGTCTCGAAAAACTACCTATCTATACGAGAAAACGGAAATTTTGCACCATTCTCTAGTTTTGGTCAGTTGTTATAATGACAATTTAGCGATATGTTCCCCTTCACGTTCCGCAGGGAGGTAAGGCAAAAAAAGCGATAGTAAATAGAGAAAAAGAAAAAAAAGTAATTTTTTATTGTAATTTTTTTTTAGTATTAATATTAGATGCACTCTCGGCTGACGATTAGCGATATGTACCCAGTCTAGTTTTTAATATAAACGACGTACAAAATGACACATTAAAACTTTTATATGCACACGAAACTCGTAACATTAATAACTAACTTTACAGAGAGTTACATTTGGACTTGTACTGTTCTTATTCTCACCGATTCAATCATGCAATTTTTAGTATGTTTCTTCATAGAATCGATGTTTTATAAAAACAAAGCGTTTTGACAGTTGACAACCACATATGACATTAACAGGTGATACTGGTTTCTTCTTAAAAGTTCCCAGTTCATAAGTGGGCCGTTGCAAGCTCACGTGTCAGGTTACATAGACTACCTTTTTTTGGTGTTTATTATTTAATTTGAACGGTTAGTAGAAAAAAAAACAGTTTTTATTAACTCTCCTTTTTCCAATAACAAAGATTTCATTTATCGTCATTTGCTATTATAAATTTAATATTTGTTTATCCATTTTAATTACGGTACAATAGGCTGCTAAACCTGGCGCTCACTGAG
This sequence comes from Polydrusus pterygomalis, assembly GCA_963969555.1. Lineage (NCBI taxonomy): Eukaryota > Metazoa > Arthropoda > Insecta > Coleoptera > Curculionidae > Polydrusus > Polydrusus pterygomalis. The sequence continues at coordinate 87,221,405 of OZ018378.1, forward strand.
GTAATTCAGCTATACAGGGTGTTTCATTAAGGTCGAAGTATGATTATTTTTTTGGAGGAAAATCAAAAAATGTATTGTTATTGCAAATTGCGCCCTCTAGCATTTTTTTTGAGAACTATTATGGACAACTAAATACGATTGGTCAAAGTGCATACATTTCTCTTCCAAACAGTCTTTAGTTTTCTAAAATCGGATAAGTCGTTTATAAGTTACAGCGATTTAAATGATTACACTTTCAACAGCTTCCCCCACTCTTATTAAAGTCGGTACGCCAATAAGCATAGGACCAAAATAATGCAAAATTGTCCAAGCTTTAAAATGGTGTTATCAAACATATACCTTAATGTGGAATTTTTGGAGTTATGTAAAATTTAAAAATTTACTTTTCAATTACGCCCTCTTGCGGCAAAATGCGGAACTTGAAAATTATTTCCAGAATATTCTCATGGCCACTTTTAATATCAGTTTTCTTTTCCTGAGTTTCTATGCCCAGTAGTTTTCGAGATATGGCCGCTCTTCGACCTTAATGAAACACCCTGTATGTATTTAATAACACATGGCATTTTGGCGGCTTTGTGCTACGACGCGAACGTAAATTATAATATGGCAAACCCTCCAGAGGTCCAGTATTTATTTTTTTCCAACTCTACTGCTCTGTCCCTTCTTACCTGCAAAATAGCAACGTCGTAAGTAGGATATTTTTCTTTTTTAGTAATCAAATGTTTGAAGTTGCGATATTGATTAAAAAAATTATTACTGTTAAAGACGATTTCTTGTCTTTTCTATTCTTATACTAAAATGTAAATGTGACTTTTGGGGTAAAATTAATAATAAATTGAATAAAAAAAATTGTTTTGCAAAAAGGGGATTTTCCGGAATCACGTCTGGTAATTTGACTTTTATATCCTTCAATTTCTTAAGGTGTCAATCCGCCTACTGTCCTTTGTGTCAATATTGGAACCATTCACTTTACGATACTAAATCAAAATCTATCTAATCTCGTAACTAACACATAAATATTCAGATACGACAATATGACTTGATAATGATCAATACGACTTTTTGACCTTGTATCTCGTAAATTTTTGCAGATGTAACAAATAAATAACATGTGAAATCAATCCATCCATCAATTGGAAAGTAGTATTGTGAACACTTGCCTTAAGGACTCTATTTTAGTGGAGTAGGTCAAACTATTTAATGTCAAGCTTGTTTGTATATTAAGCAGTTTTCCTCCATTTGCCACGTCAGATTCATAGATGAAACAATAAGTTTATCAAAAATAAATCGTATTGATGCCGGCACTAACGACACGACCTTTTACGGGTAAATAAAAGCGTTGTTGCCAAATACTTTGCCTATCTATCGGACCGGTGGGTGGATTGGGTTGCACTTGAATAATTTTAATTTATTTAAATCGTCTTATCGATTATGAAAGGATTAAACGGACAACAGAGAGACGCGACGCACGCCGCCCGTACTTGTTAATTATGGCCGGTAACAAGTGTATTTCTAGGTATATTTGTTTTCAATGTGGAAAGTCGTCTCGCTCTTTCCCAGATTAACGGTTATTTCGTTTTTAAGTAAAAGATAGAGAGGCAGATGGAGTGGATAGTAAATAGTGGTATGGATATTATGCGGTTTATTAGCAGGTCAAAAAATAATAAATTATTATGGAATTTTCATTTTGACAACTTTTTTTTCTGTCACTCTTTGTTAAACTATAATTATTTATGTACAGCATATAATTATTTAGACTTTTTATGATGCAATTGGAAATGTTTGGCAAACAAAATTGTAAAGTGACTGAGTGACTGACTGATTCATCAACGCCCAGCTTAAACCCCTCATCTTAGAATCATGAAATTTTTAGTATGTTTTTCCATATAAACTCATCGTGTTATAAAAACAAAGCGTTTTGATAGTTGACAACCACATGTGACATTAAAAGCTGATACTGGTTTCTTCCTAAAGATTCCCAGTTCAGTATTGGACCGTAGCAAGCTTACGTGCCAGGTTATATAGATTTAATTTTCTTGGTTTGTAGAAAAAAGCGGTTTTTTATTAACTCTCCTTTTTCCAATAACAAACATTTCATTTATCGTTATTTGCTATTATAAATTTAATATTAGTTTATCCATTTTAATTACCGTACAATAAGTTGCTAAACCTGGCGCTCACTGAGGACTAATTCAGCTGTTTATTTTTAAAAACTCATGGCATTTTGGCGGCTTTGTACTATGCCCTGAACGTAAATTATAATATGGCAAACCCTCCAGAGGTCCAGTATTTATATTTTTCCAACTCTACTGCTCTGTTTCTTCTTACCTGCAAAACAGCAACGTCGTAAATAGGAATGTCTTCAATGACAGAATCAAATTTGGGGTGTTGAAACCAATTTTTTACGTAGATAGTGGTATTGGGAAATCCGTCATTGCGATTGTACAATTTGTTTGTTCCATATACAATAGAGAAGCTAAAATATAATTGAATTATAATAGTAGTAAATTTAAAGTTTGTAGAACTATATTTCTCATAGTTTTTGTAAAACATATTATTTTTAGAGCAGTGTAGTGGGACGTATGGGATAAAATTGGGCAACTTGTCATCAGAGCGGAAATTTTTTCATAATTTCAAGGAGCTTTTTTTAAAAGACAAACCTTGAATATTATATTTTATAATTAAAAAAGACACAAAGTCTCGGTCTAGAAACTGTATAATAACATATTAAGGGGTTTGTTCGGGTTTGTTAAGTGTTATATCCACCAAATATGTTTCACTTTATTCTTAATATTAAAGGTAAAACTAAAGTTAATAAATATCTGTGAAGGTAATAAACGCCTCACGTTTTGTCTATATTACTCTTGGTTTCCTTGATCGCTCTTATTTTCAGTATCGAATATTAAATGAACTTAGAACCTATTTATTAATTCAAATACACATTTTTCCTTAATAGCACCTTTCTAAAATTTTGTCTTAACGATGTTTTGTTCCAACATACGAACAGTTCATGTCACGTACAAACGACTAATTGTCACGTTCTTGGCTTGTGTGTGTTATTTTGCAAGAACCATCTAGGATCCCAACATAATTTGGCGCAGTTCGGAAGGATTTGCAGAAAATTCGCATTCTTGTGACGGGAAGATTTCGACAACCAAGCAAGAGAAAATTCTGCAACAAGTCACGGTTTGTGTCGGGAAGAAAATCGAAGACCAATCAAATCGGCGAGTTTCAACTCCTTAGACTTCGGGACCACTTCGCACCACGGAGAAGATCTTTGACTGAGGTGAAGATTGATAAACCGAGGCGACGAACGTTGCAAGAAAAACCACGAGAGTAAGTCGTACTTTTCCTTTATTTCCAATCCTATTAAATTTTACCCTTTACATTGATAAAGTTCTTTTATATTTATTTTTTTTTTACTTTCTTTCGTTACTCATCTCATATTACATTTAATTTTTATTTTATTGCAAATAATTCGTATATATTAAAATTTTTAATTTTTCGTAATGGCACCTCCAGAAGTAAATTCAAATTCGCCCACTAATGAAAATAATAGTGCAAGCAGCACTTCAAGCCCTATTACCCCAGCTGAAATTGTTTATAAATTATCTTTTTTGTGTTCTTTAATTGCTAAACCATTTGACGGTAATCGTGGCGAATTACATGAATTTATTTCAAACTGTAATAATGCCTTTCGTTTTGCAACACTAGAACAAACAAGTGCATTAATGGCTTTTGTTATTTCCAAAATTACGGGTAGTGCTAAAGCTCAACTTAGAGATAAATGTATTGATAATTGGCAACAATTAAAGGCTTTACTTTTACGTTTATATTCTGATAAAAAACATTATACTCAATTAATGGAAGAACTTAACACTATAAGGCAAAATCAAAATGAACCAGTTCAATCCTTTTATAACCGTATTGATAAAATTTGCACCAGAATTTTAAATTCATTGTCTTGCCAAGACGAAAGGGAACGCCTTGGTAGAGTAGAAACCATTAAAGAACTTTCATTACAAAGATTTATTTTGCATAGTTTACCAGATATTTCTAGATTTTTAAGAAGTAAAGATCCCAAAACTTTGTCAGACGCTTTTAATGCAGCTGTAGAAGAAGAGCGTGCTCTTCAAATTTCAAAATCAAATTTTTCAAGCAATAATAACAAATATTGCTCTAATTGCAAAACGAAAACGCATAATACAAGAGATTGTTTCAAAAGACAACGCTCCAGAGAAGCATCGGTTAACATAAATACACCACAAAATAAACCGCGTCAAAATTACCAAAGTACAAGCAAATTTTGTAATTATTGTAAAAAAATCAGGGCATCTCATTGCAGAGTGTTTTAAAAGGAAAAAAAATAACGAAAGAAATAATAATCCTAATAATGTTAGTCCGCAACAAACTAATCAGAACAATAGTGTTCATTTAAACGCGTCAACTTCCGGGAATCACGTCGTTTCCACGGAATGGGCTTAAGTAAAAACGGCGCACAAAACCTCTATACGAATAATAATTGTTCTATCGCAAATACCGACAAATTAACTTCTAATTTTATTCAAAAAAATAAATTTAGGTTTGATGGTTGCTATCCGGTTTCTAATAATTTTATGGGTCATAGTAACTCTTGCCGTAGACCGCAAACCTTATCAATCGAATCACAAGTTAGTTTTGATGGTTGTCATCCGGTTCCAAATAAATTAATGGGTCATAGTAACTCTTGCCGTAGACCACAAAACTTAATTAATGATCGTCAGAATTCTTTAAAAGACTATAAAATATTTTTAAATAATATGGATAAAAATCCTTATATTGAATGCGTGTGTCAAAATCAAACATTTAAATTTCTAATTGACACAGGCGCATCAGTTTCATTATTAAACTATCAAGAAAAATTAAACAGTAATAATATAAATATAAATTTTCAAGAAAAAATCACTTTGACTGGTCTCAGTGCGAATTCACCAGTTGAAACCGCAGGTAGCTGTGTGTTAAATCTCATTATGAATTCATATCATATACCTGTAAAATTTCATTTAGTCAAAGATAATCATAATTTACCCCATGATGGTAATATAGGCAACGATTTTCTCTCTTCTTATGGAGCAGTAATAAATTTAGATAACTCTGAACTATATCTTAGATCTTTCGAAAATCCCATTAAAATCGTATGCCAGCCAAATGACCAAAATCAACCTTTCTTTATCGAACCTAGATCAGAGACAGTTATTCAAGTAGATATTTTAAATACAGATCTTTTTGAAGGTATCTGTCCAGAGATAAAAATCGCTGAAGGCGTATTTCTCGCAAAAGCTATTGTAAAAGTAAACAACGGAAAAGCTCTTACCACTATTCTAAATACTGCAAATAAAAGATTAAAAATTAATAAAATTCAATTATGTTTAGAACCTTTTGAAACAAACACTTCTTATATATTGTATGCAAATAAACATCAAAATTCTTCGATTAATATTCAAGACAGGCTAAAAATTTTACATGATACTTTACGTTTGAGTCATTTAAACCCTGAAGAAAAAAGGTCTATTCTTAATATTTGTGATGAATATAATGATATATTTTTCTTACCGAATGATAAATTAACTTGTACAGAAGTCCTTAAACATGAAATTAAAGTAACCGATAGTAAACCAATTTCTTCTAAAATATACCGCTTTCCAGAAGTACATAAAAAAGAGTTAGACAAACAAATCGATAAAATGCTTAAACAAGGTATTATTAGAAATTCGGTTTCACCTTATAATAGCCCTCTCTGGATTGTTCCAAAGAAGCAGGATGCTTCAGGAGAACAAAAATGGCGTATAGTTGTAGATTTCCGTAAATTAAACGAAATTTCGGTCGGAGATTCATTTCCGCTTCCGAATATTGAGGATATCCTAGACCAGCTATACTCTAAGTGTGTTCCGCGGAACCCTAGGGTTCCGCGATACCTCTGTAGGGGTTCCTCAGGAATTTAAAAAAAAAATCAAAACACCTCTCTCTGGTCGAACGTTTTGACTCCGCGGCCGCGCGTAGGTATATTTATTTATTTATTTGTATTTGTATAAACATGTGTTACAATAGCTGGTACAATATCTCATAAGTTTGGTATCAACATGTATACTTGTATGCTTGTGAGCGCGCAGTCCCTTTGATAAAAGCCGCCTCTGAATTGTTTACAACGCAATTTTTATATTTCTCTTTTTATTTTTGCTTTTTGTTTATCAAAGGCGCAGACTCGAGTATTTTCGAGAATATTCGAGATCGAGTCTAGAACTAAGTATAAAAGCGGCGATCGCGCGTCGCGCCTCGTCAGTCAGTTGACGATTAGCGTTCGGAGCGATAAGTTCCTACCTACCTACTTGTACTTTACATTGTACTTTTATTATGCTTATTAATAAAGAATACACTTTTAAAAACTATTGTTTTATTGTAGGGTTCCATCAAGTATTTTGCTTCCCAAAAGGGTTCCGTCACCAAAAAAGTTTGAGAACCGCTGTCCTAGACTAATTAGGTCATTCGCAATATTTCACCACCCTAGATCTTGCATCAGGATTTCATCAAATTCAAATGAAAGACGAAGATATCTGTAAGACTGCTTTTTCAACCCCTTCAGGTCATTTTGAATACCTGAGAATGCCTTTTGGCGTAAAAAATGGTGTAAGTACTTTTCAACGGATGATGTCCATTGCTCTATCAGGTCTTCAAGGTCTTCAATGTTTCACATATCTTGACGATATTGTTATTTTTGCAAGTTCAGTTCAGGAACATTCTGATAAACTCCGTAATGTTTTTGATCGTCTTAAAACTAATAACCTTCTCTTGCAACCCGATAAATGTGAATTTATGCATAAAGAAGTAGCATATTTGGGACATGTCATAAGTGACAAAGGTATTTCACCAAACCCAGATAAAATAAAAGCGATAATAAATTACCCAACTCCACAAAACCCAAAACAAATTAAACAATTCCTAGGCCTCATAGGCTACTATCGTCGTTTCATTAAAGATTTTTCCAAGTTTGCAAAACCACTTACTTCCTTCTTAAAAAAGGATACACCTTATATCTGGACTAATGAACAAATTACGTCTTTCGAGTATTTTAAAGATATACTTACAAAAGAACCAATTCTTCAATATCCTGACTTTTCCAAAGATTTTCTGTTGACAACAGATGCATCTAATTATGCAATTGGCGCAATCCGTTCACAAGGAGATATTGGCAAAGGTCTTCCTATTTCATATGCCTCGCGCACTTTAAATACAGCAGAATGTAATTATTCTACTATTGAAAGAGAATTATTAGCTATCGTTTGGGCCGTTCAACATTTCCGTCCTTACCTTTATGGCAGGAAATTTATTATTCTGACAGATCATCGACCCCTTACTTGGCTTTTTAATTGCAAAGATCCTACTAGTCGTTTAATGCGTTGGAGATTAAAACTTGAAGAATTTTCGTACGAAATTCGTTATAAACCAGGCAGAGTTAATTCGAATGTTGATGCTCTCTCTAGAAACCCAGTACAGTTAAATTCTCTAATTAAAAATCAAAATAAATCAGAACTCTATAGTGAATTTATTAAGTATCACTACGAAAACCAAAACATTCCTGATATAAAAATTATAAAAGAAAATCTATTTTCAAAATTCCCTAATGCCTTAATTTATTCAAAAGATTTTGATGATAGTAATACGTATTCTGAAAACCTAGCTATAACATATGACCAAAATTACAAGACAGTGACGTAGAACAATACGACTCTCTTATGTTAAATTCTGATAATAACACAACCTTTCTCTTAATTGCAAAACTAAATCATTTTGAAAAACTGACATACAATGACTTATTTTACTCTTTGCAGAATTTAAGAAACTCTTTAAGCAAAAATAAAATTACTGATATTTATATAAAAAATCCTGTAGAGGAGAATTCAAATATAAAACAAGACATGTTCAACGAAATGTTACAATTTTTATTTTCAAAATCAAATATTAATATTACATTAGTGAATAGACCACGTTTTACTCCCAAAACTCGGGAAGAAATAAAACAATTATTTAAAGAAAATCATGAATCCTCTTTAGCCGGACATGCAGGTTTTTTACGAACTTATAAACGTATTAAAGAAAATTATAAATGGCCTAATATGAAAGGTGACATAAAACATCTTTTAAAATTATGTAAATCTTGTCAAACGAATAAGCATGAAAATAAAACCGCACGAGCTCCTATGGAAATTACCACAACGAGCGAACGTCCTTTTCAAAGGTTAGCAATAGATGTTGTAGGTCCTTTAGATTTGACCGAAAACGGTAATAAATTCATAATTACTATGCAAGATGACCTAACAAAATATTCTTATGCAGTCCCTGTTCATAATCACGAAGCAAAAACAATTGCCAACGAATTATTGAAGTTTATAACTATTTTCGGAATTCCAGAATGTATTTTATCTGATCAAGGTACCGATTTTACGTCCAATACTATTAAAGAACTTAACAAACTTTTTAAAATTAAACACATCCTTTCAAGTCCTTACCACCCACAAACAAACGGATCTTTAGAAAGATCACACCTTACTTTGAAAGAATATTTAAAACATTACATTAATGAAAAACATACTGATTGGGATGAATATGTCCCACTAGCAATGTTCACCTATAATACACACTTTCATAAATCTACAAACTTTACATCTTATGAATTATTATTTGGACATAAAACCGTTATACCTAATACTTTAAATGCTAAACCAGAATTTAAATACACTTACGACGACTACTATTCCAATCTAAAATTAAAATTACAAAAATCATTTAAAATCGCGAGAGAAAATATTCTAAAATCCAAAGAAAATTCAAAAGTTAGTTATGACAAAAAGATAAGTATTCACAAGTATAAAGTAGGAGATAAAGTTCTAGTTCAAAATAAAAACTTCAAACCTGGAATAAGTAAAAAGTTACAACCTAATTACAAGGGTCCATATAAAATAATTAAAATATTCCCAAATCAAACTATTAAAGTTCAAATAAAAAATAATAAATCGGCTGTTTACCACCATAATTTATTGAAACCATTCTTTTCAGATGGTGACAAAGATCAACAATAAAAGTATGCCCCCTGCGACGCTCCTTAGTGTCCTTCTTTTTTCTGTTTCCGTACTATCCATTGACCAACCTTATCATATTCAAAAGATCGATACCCAAGCAGGTATTTTCTTTCATCACATAGGTAAAGCTAAAATCTCTCATGATTACTTTACACTTTTATCGTATACAAACATTAGCATTTTTGAACAAAAATTAAAACTTATTCATGATACTTATCGACAATCTGAACCGTTATGTCAAACGCGAAACACACCAAATCACCTTAATTTAACAACTTTTCACGAAGAATTCCTTTGCAAAGAACGCCTAGAATTATTACAAAATCGAATTAAAATGTTAAATGAAAAATTTGATTCATTATCTCATCTCACAAGTCACGAAATAATTGATTTAACAATTAAACGTTTTAAAAGAGGTTTATTTGATGGCGTTTCTTACGCTTTTAAATGGCATTTTGGCACACCTGATGCCGAAGATGCAAAATATTATACGGAAGCTATCCAATCGATTGCTCAACAAAATCATGATATGCAAAGTCTTATGAAACAACAAATTCATATAATGTCCGACGCTATTTCCGACTATAATAAAACAGCTCAAGCTCTTTATTTAAACGAAGAAAAACTAAATTATAATATTTTAAAATTTAATAAATTTTCAAATGGCACAGCAAAAAGAATAAATTCTCTTACATACTTCCAAACAATTACTAATTATTTAAATTTACTCTCTCAACTAATTAGCGAACTAAACGAAGATCTAGATGTTACAATTTCTTCGATTTTATTTTCAAAACAAAATGTTCTACACCCTTCGGTAATTACACCAAGGCGTCTCTATAACGAATTATTAAAAGTTAAAACTAGTACAAATTTTGAATTTCCTATCAATAATGATAATATTGATAATGTACATAAATATTTTCAAATTTGCCAACTTTCAGTAATTTATTCTAATAAAAATTTAATTTATGCTATTAAAATTCCATTAGTTACTAAGGAACTTTATCAATTGTATAATCTCGTTCCTTTACCTACAAAATCCTTAAATTCCAAATCTATTTATTCATTCATTCATAAATCCAACTTTTCCTTACCTATTGTTAAGTACGACACGTACATTTTATGGGGAACTAAAAGACCTATCAACTTGTAAATGGTCGCCGCCCTCAGATTACATCTGCTCACGTACCGCTATTCATTTGATCAAAGAGAGGCCCACCTGTGAGACGGATTTGAAGGTTCGACAACCGAAAACCATTCCCGAAAGCTGCATAACCAGAACAATTAAATCAGAGATAGAAGTATGGCATCCTCTGTCTCCAAATCAATGGTTATACATCCTGACACAACCCATTGCAGGCACGATCAGTTGCGAAAACGAAAATGCACCCGTTGTTGACTTTTCACTCCAAGGCACTGGTATTTTCACACTAAAAGCAAAATGCAAGAGCTATACATTGTCCACGCTATTGGTTGCCACATCCAACATATCTGCAAACTACAGTAATTATATTCCATCAGTCGACATTGTAAATGATAACTGCTGCCAGCGCGAACAAGAATTTTTGCAAAATGAAGAGATGGACACGATCAAGTTAAATAATTTGAACCTCAACGACCTTCGTCATGTCCAACACAAGCTACAACAATTCGACGACGAATTACAACAAAATTTAAATCGACCATTTATTGTACAACATTCCAAATGGTATAATGTCCTACTTGGAATCATTGCCACCTCAATAATGGTCATCGCAATATGCTGCGGATGCTGTAGATGTTGCCGTTGGAGACCGCTTTCTTGGTTAAGAAGATTTTTCGACCCTGACAATTGTAAATATTTGGTTTGCATCAACAGCCACAACACTGTTAGTCACAGCGACCTTAGTCAATGGGAAACCCGCAGAAGTCTACGAAGTCTCGCCTCTGACGAATTAGTGCTGGAAGAAAGACCCCTACGTGACGCAAATGAACCCCTCTACACCGAAGTGATCAACCCTAAGGAAAGACGAAAGGAAAAAAGACTTTTTAAAATTTAATTGTGCAAAATAAAATTTTCTTTTGTTTATTTTCATTATTATAATTCGTCACTACATATTAAAGTAATTAATATTAATCCCATTTATTATTGCGTAATAATATAATAATATATTATATTTTTAAATTTTTGAAATAATTATCTTTTAAAGGTTAATTAAGATGATTCAAATATTTTTAACTTTGTAATTACTATAATATAATTATCTATCGTTATAATTATTATATTTCTATAATTATTGTTTATTACAATACATATGCTTTGAAATATTTAGTTATATATATATTATATAAAATTATTTAGTTCGAGATTTGAATAATATCTTGTGTAGATTTGATTATTCTTTTATGTTACGTATATTTTATATTATGATATGATCTTCATTTTCTTTTGCAAGGATAAACAGTTTTAAGTTTTGATAACTTCATAAAATCCTTATCAAAACACTTAACGAGGGAGGATTGTTATATCCACCAAATATGTTTCACTTTATTCTTAATATTAAAGGTAAAACTAAAGTTAATAAATATCTGTGAAGGTAATAAACGCCTCACGTTTTGTCTATATTACTCTTGGTTTCCTTGATCGCTCTTATTTTCAGTATCGAATATTAAATGAACTTAGAACCTATTTATTAATTCAAATACATATTTTTCCTTAATAGCACCTTTCTAAAATTTTGTCTTAACGATGTTTTGTTCCAACATACGAACAGTTCATGTCACGTACAAACGACTAATTGTCACGTTCTTGCGTTATTATAAAACTGTTTGATCCAAAGCAAGAAGAATCATTACTTTGAATACATTCGTGTAGCTCACTATTTTTCAACTTTACAGTACTTTTATTGCATTTAACCTTTTCAATGTAATCAGTTAATAAATACTTTAAAAAACCAAAAGTGCGGCTTGTGTGTGTTATTTTGCAAGAACCATCTAGGATCCCAACATAAGCTTTAGATTTTTTTTAAATTTAGAACCGACACGTCTGATGATGCCTGAAAGGGCGAAACAAGTGTAACCTTTTTATATGTTTTTATACAGTTTCGAGATCAAGACTTTGTTTCTTTTTTAATTATAAACTATTATCTCTTTGAGAATTATAGAAGATTTCTTTCATTTTCTTGAATATCCTGTTTTTCCTGAGTAAAATTTTAGATAAGCGTATAATATGTTGAAGTTTAATAATTGTTTCCATGATATTGATTTTTAAAAGCAATGGGATGGTTTATCTTAGAGAAAAATTATATATTGCTTGAATTAGTAAAAGTTTTGCTTTCGCAAATAATCAGTGAATTGCTTAAGTACATAATATGATTGTGCTACTATAAGAAGTATCTGAGATTTATTTATCATGTCAAGAAGAAAAAAAATTAGAGCGGAAATATAAAAAAACATATAAGTATCACATATTTTTTACCCTCTATATTGTTTATTGAAGCTTATAACATTTTGAATTTTTAATACAGGTTTTTCGAAAATATATTAAATATTTTTTATTTTCACATAACTCATTGTACTGATTTTAATTGTAACACTTAAGAAAAATCTAGCAAACAACATGGTTGGTATACCCATTTTCGTATATTAGTAAGCTGGCATCATCTGACCATCTAACATTATAAATAAATATAGGCATTATATCCACAGTTTGTTCTTTTTTCGTCAGCCAGAATTATAATTTTGATTTTATATTTTGACGGTTTGTGGCATATACATTTTAAAACTACACATCTTTCTCGGAACGTTAAATTACCTTATTTAAAAGGTATATAAAAGAGCTTCTTAGGAAGAAAAGAAAACACCCGATTAAGTTAAAACAAAAGTAATAAGGAGAGCAGTTCGGTCCACCTTAAACCATGGTAGGGAAACATGGACTTTAACAAAAAATCATAAATCGAGAATAAATGCTATAGATAGAAATGCCAGATGAATTTTTAAATCAACTTTTATAGTAAATATTACTTTTTCTGACAGAACCTTACATAAAATTCATGTTATAATATGTACAATATTGGCGTTATTTGTATGTTATTCGTTATCTACCTATAAATTCCTTTGCATGGTATTGTCACGTAAAATTTATTTTTAAGATTGCTCAAAAAAAATCAAAGACGTTAAGATCTGACGGTATTACCGGCCATTCAATTGTACCTCTTCTTATCTATCTACATTTAAATGTGGTATACCAGAAAATAAAATAACAAAAAGTATGTATGAAACGCGAGTATCTGAAAATCACAAAAATGGAAGACCTAAGAAAGGGTACAAAAGAAGAAACAGAAAAATGGGGAATAGAATGGAAGAACCTAAAAAAAACTTACACGAGACAGAAAGGTATGGAGGGAGAAAGACATAACATAACTGCACCCACCCGTCTTACACATGTCGTTTGAAAGGCATAGGTTTAAGTATGTTAATATTTAACAGGCACGGCAGAGATGCTACAGCATATTTCCGTGTGATAAGTGTTATTTTTTAAACGTCAATATAAAAAATATTTTATTTAATCATACGGTGTGTTATTTAAAATATATTTTAACTTTTATATAGAGTTTAGAACAACATAATATACATAGGGCGAATGATAAAAAAATTAAAAACACAAACAGTTTGGTTCTAAAGCGACGACATCGACATAATATTCTTAAAAAGTTTTGATCCTGAGTCTAGTATTGTAAATTGCCGTTTAATTTTACCGATTCACTGTTATTTTATAATGTTATTTGCCATAATATCAATTATAATAGCTTTTCTGCAACTTCTCTTGTTTATTTATGTTTATTATAGCATAAAAATTTGCAATTATCGCACATTGACTTACACGAAACGTTTTCTAAAAATATAATAACTTACTTTGCACCTTCTCCAACACAATGAGCAGCTGTTAAAATCCACTCTGATCCTATTATTGCTCCTCCACATACAAATAATCCATCATCCAGACGCAGTTGTACCTAAACAAAATTACATTTTTAATAAAGGTTTAGCTACTATTAATTTTTTATAATACTACGTAATATGTAAACTCTCAAGATCTTTTGTTTTTTCCATATTTTGATGCTAACGTATTTCGTATCATCAGGATAAGAAATGTAAATAATGTAAGGTTTTGTCTTTTAAAAGATATCTGCATGCCGAAGAAATCGGAGCAAATCTATGTAACCATAAATTTTAAAAGTGGTTTGAGAATAGAACCGCAAAACTTAATAAGTTTGAAGCTAGATGACTTAATAACTTGAGCTAATTCAAAACTGTTAAGAGTGTAATAATTATGTTGAATATATAATATACAACTTATTACCCATACCCATGAAGAAAACAGTGTTGATAAGTCCGCGATGCACTGTTCGAAAAAGAAAGTTATACATACCATATAAGGAAATTCACCTTCTGCAGCCGTGGTTCCATTTACAATATGCAAGGGCGACTTGGCTGCAGCTACAAAGAAGTTTCTATTAATTTTAATTATGGAATGCATAGCTACACATTTTCGTAATTTGTTAAGGCAGACCCTTTGCACTTTAAAAAGCATGCCGAGTTAATTCCTTATTAATGCGCAGATCTAATAATTCTTCTGTATCTAATACGGGGTGGAATAAAGATTTTTAAGGTGAAAGTCCAAAAAATTTAGGTCTGGTGATTGAAGTGGCCAAAAGCATGGATCACTTCGATATGCGTATACTCAGCAAAACGGAAATAAGGCATAACAAAATACGCAAGAACTTTGCTACCGATGGGCTCATCTCCCTCGCCAATAATCGCCAACATTTACATGTATGGTCTGAATCTAAAGTAATAGAACAAGGAAAGATAAAACCAAAAATTTGGCTAAGTTATGTGGATGATACCTATATTATTTGGAATGGTAACGATGACAAACTCATTAAATTCATAAATTCCATGAAGAAAACAACGACACCTTTACTAGATGTCAACGTAACGAAAAATGGCAACATCATCCAAACTTTAATACAAAGGTAACCTACACATACAGGTCAATGTGATGTCTTACTGTTTATTGGTGACTAGGACGTAACAACAACACACTGAATAGTTTTAAATAGATGAGTGATTTACTAACGGTAATTAAGGGTACAAAAGCACAATGCAGTTGCTTAATCCACATTCTAGTACCTTTTTATACAGTGTTCCTAAATGTATTAAGCCAGAAATAAGTAAGTAGAAACACATAAATGACACGCCTCTTGCAATAATATAGAAAACAGATGTTTTAAGAATTTACATAATTAACCTATCTGGGGCTCTAACCGCACGACCGCTTCGGGTATGGAAAGTCTCTTCATTATTGACTATAAGCTTCGGAATGTTTCACAATAGTGTCTGGTTATTAATGATTTGTGAGTTATGTGTCTAATGTGATGCCTGTTTCTTCGGTACTTGGGATCCCCAGACTTAACAATAAAATCATCGGATCCTGATTTATTATAACGGTAGGTCTCCATTATCGACACTTCTCTTAAATCAAAACAGGTTTGGCTGGAGTTTCGTAAGTTCCTTCTACCTTTCTTAAAGAAGAGTAAATTTTTCCTTCATTGCGTGTAATAAAAACTTCGATTTCAGGTCTCTTTGACCTGGAATTGTAGATCTTAGCTTTCCACCCATTAGCAGGTTACAGGGTGCAGATAAATTTTGTTTTGCAGTCGTCTTGTAGTTCAATATGGCAAAAACTGGATCACCACCATCTTGGAGACACTTGGTCAACAAGCTCTTTACATTTCAAATGGCTCTTTTTTCAATTACAGTTAGCAAGTGGTGGAAATTAAGATGTCATACTGCTTGGCAAGTTTTGAAACTCGAACGACGTGAATGGAGGGTCAAAAGCTAAGAATTTTTTTGTGGCAAGCCATTAACTGAAATACATTTATCAACGTGGATGTCACATGTCTTGTTGAAAAGTTTGTTTATGACAATAATTTTCAATTATTTCCTGGATATTTCCTGTTAAGTCACTACACTGGCCTCCTTTGAACGACAGGTGTTAATTGCTTCGGTTCAGTTTCAAGATCTGAATATTGTAAAAGCTTTTCCTACATCGGCGAGTGTATAATTTTCAGAAAAATTCGATCTTAAATTAAAATCGCAATTTTAAGCCAAATGTCATAGGATGGTAATAGACTATTCAATAGATTCACTTTGCGGTTGTTCACACTTATAAAATGTAAAGTGCTCGTAAACAGCGTTTCGAATTTTTGCAAAATGACTGTAAACTTTTTAATTTTCGCGTTTGGCATACTCAGCATATACGACGAGTATTGTATATTCTAATACCATCAGCTCTCTGTGGATTTAACATGACTGCAACTTTAAACTGTATGTTTTGGAGTTTTTTCCACTCGCAATAAGGTAAAGGTCGAACTTTTGTTTCACAGCATCCAGTTATTTATGATATCGCCTCTGAAATTAAGCGTTTCCTGGGCTCTAGCCTAATCACTCATATTTAAAAGTATTTCGCTAAGTCAAGTTAATTTCAATTTAGCGTCAAAACTGATTCTACGACTTTCCGTAAAACGTTTTTTGGATAGAATTCCTTCTTATTAATAAAACTTTGCTTGTTTGTTTCATTTATATAGTTCTTATTTTCAAAATACAGTGTTAGAACACTTTAATTATTTGGAACAACCTGTATACCATTAATATATTTATATTTAACCCATAATATGATGCCATGGATACTTTTGATCGGAACGATATTCTCTACACCGAATATTCAAGTGATTTTAAAAACCGGATGATAAGCGGTTTTTCACTTGAATTCTAGTATTGATATTCGCGCGGTTCATCGTTCATCTACAGCATTTGTATTGGGAATAACTGACTACTGAGAGATCAAATGATTTTATTTTAAAAACTAGTTTATCACTCGTCGGTTTTTCACACGAATTCGAATGCGAATGTTTACATCAGTGTTGAAGCAAAGGCTTTGTTAAAAGTTCTTAGAATTCAATATTTTTGACGACGCCGAACGCCGACGATCTAAATAATAAGTCCTACACGGGCAACCCGTACGACTGATGAAGCTGCCTGACGAAAACAAAACCCACAAGCCAAAAAGATAGGAAAAACTATGTCTACCGGATCTCCTGCGAGTGTGGCCAATCCTGTAATAGTTATAGGTCACTTCAAATAAGGATTAAAGAACACAGAAACAATATTCCAAAAAGAGACACCGAAAAGTAAGGTGCGTTTAAAGGCTAAAATCCTGTTTAAAGACCCATACGAAGGAAGAATAAGTTCAAGGAATTTGATGCTATATTATACCAGATCCCAAGTTGTTTTAGTAAGTCATCATTAGATACAAGAAATATCTGGAAACTTTTGTTAAGTAGATGTAATCTTAGAATAATACCGGGCACTAATTAAACGCGTGCTACACCCATCTCAGTCATGCTTCAGTGCACCTAGCTAGTATATATTTTACACGAACAAACGATGGTTCCTCTGTATAATATATTACTGAACCTAAAAATATTAGTTACTTTATTTTACTTTCAAGAAAGTTTGTGGAAATTTTTACTCGAAAAATAATCCCGGGTCTGGAGCGTTTCAATATCTTGCGTTGATCTACTTCACGATTGTTTACTAAATCAGCTTTCGTGATTGTAATGTCAGGACCGATGGTCATCACTTTCATTAAACATTTAAAATTCTTTTGGATACACCGATCGCCAAGATATTTAACAACTGCTAAAATTTCTGCTTTAAGAAAAGGTGTAGTTTAGGAAAAAAGTAAATCTTGATTTCGGGCACTTTTCATTAAATAGGAGTTTAATGTCAAAAAGTATTTCGAAAATTAAAAGATACAACATACAGCTCTAAAAACTGAAAACTAATGACTATACTGGGTCCGCAAATATTATTAAGTAACCATTGTGTGATGTTCCGCGATCACACACTTATGCAATAAAACCACACGTATTATCCAATGCACATTTATTAGGTAATCTCACAATGATGTGTAACAACGTAGATAACATACGGGATCTACATCGAATGCTTGCCCCGTGATAGCCGCGTAGCATCGAGCACGTACCGGGTATCGATAATGTACTGAGAGGCATCCAGGTACTTCGTACCGAGACCCTCATACCTGATCATCTGCTCGCGCATGCTGCCATAGCAACAAAGGCATTATTATAAATGCGCCAATACATTACACCCTCCCACACTTATCATTTGATTATATTTAAAAACAAAACCGATCAGGAGGGGCCCTAACTCGCCTAGGACGTTCAGAAACTGAAGCACCCACCGAAAGGCTTCTCCTGCGATCTCCTTTAGTGAAGTCATTATTACCTAACCCCGTATTGGGGTCAACTAACCTTTCGTTACTTGCTTCATTTTCCAAAACCAAATCAACAATCTCTTGTTCGGGGCAAGCTTCCGAAACCTTAATCTTATCTTTATTTGGAGAGTCACTCACTTCACCATCTTGCGAAGATGGGATTTTATTTTCGTCCTCAAAGTCTAAACCCGGGTTGAACGAAATCATCTGATTTACGTGCCTAGTCCAAATCAAGTTGCCGTCGCAAATTTTTACTTTGAACAGGTTTTTAGAAACAGTATCCACTATCACGCCTAATGTCCAAATTGGCTTCCTACCCCTATAATCTTTAACCCGCACTTGTTGACCTATAAAAAATGATACTTTCCTGCCCCCTCTGAAATAAAATTTCTGGGATCGTTGCGAGTTTAAAATATTGGTCTTAATTTTTTTGTTAATTTTTGAGTTATGCCCGTTGCTGTCATTGTTTATAGGTTTTATCAGATCCAAACGCATTCTTAGTTGTCTATTTAACATGCACTGAGCTGGTGACATATTTGTGGAACAATGAGGAGTATTCCTATACATTAGTAAATATCTGCATATGCTACGCGATAAATCAACTTTTTGATTCTCCTTTCGTTCTTTGATTAAAAAACGTTTTAAATTTTTGACGCAATTTTCTGCCGCGCCGTTAGAAGCAGGATTAAAAGGTGGGCTAAACATTTGTTTTATGCCGTTATGCAGCAAAAAGTTTTTAAACTCCTCCGAGGAAAAACACGTCTGGTTATCGGAGACTACGCTTCTGGGCAGGCCAAATCTCGAAAATACTTCCCAAAGCCTTACTATTACCGCTTGTGACGTCATATTACACATAGGAAAAGCCTCTACCCATTTTGAAAAACTATCCGTCATTATCAAAATTACCTTGTTTTTGATAGGCCCCAAAAAATCTAAATGTATACGATCCCAAGGTGAATCTCCTATCGGCCAAGGGGTTAGCGGAGTGTGGGGAGGATTCGGCCGATACGTACCGCACGCTTCACAAGTGCGACTGTGCTCCTCAATTTCGCTGTTTAGCGACGGCCACCACACATACGACCGCGCAAGGCTTTTCGATTTCACTATGCCCTGATGCAAAGTGTGAATCATTTCAAGAATTTTTGCACGCAAATTCGCGGGCACGATTACTCGGTGTCCCCATAACAAAACATTGTTTTCGACACTGATTTCGTTTTTGCGCTGGAAATATGGTTTTAATTCGCTCCTTGTAACCCGCATTGGCCAACCAATTAAACAAAAATCGCGTACTTGTTTTAAAATCGGGTCGACCGTCGTGGCATCTTCGACATCTGCAATATTCAAGGGTATATCCGCGTTACCTTCAACGTAATTTAAAAACACTGAGTCGTCGTCTGTAGGGGTTTGGTCTTCCTTTAACGGGAGCCGCGACAAGAAATCTGCAAAATTTTTAGCTGATTTGATATACTCTATTTTAAAATCGTAACAGGACAAATAATATGCATATCGTTGCATTTTGTTCGCCGACATAATGGGAATGCCGTGTTTGGGCCCGAATATTGCCACGAGCGCTTGATTATCCGTTCTTAAGATGATTCTGCGCCCCGTTAAATATTGCGAAAACTTTTTAACCCCCCATACTATACCACAAGCTTCCTTAATCATGACGGCCATGTTTTTCTCCGATGCCGACAACGTCCTCGAAGCGTATGCAATTGGCCTCTCGGCACCATTGGGGTACCTATGCGCTAAAACCGCGCCTATTGCATAATCGCACGAGTCTGTGGTAAGAATGAGTTCTAACCCCGGATCATAGTGTGCCAACACTTGATCTGAACACAATACTTCCCGAATTTCTTTAAAAGCATTTACGCATTGATCCGTCCATACCCACGGACGATCCTTTTTCAACAACTCGTACAAGGGTTGCAAAATACATGACATGTTGGGCACGAACCTATGATAATAGTTCACGGCACCGAGAAATGATCGTAACTGAGTCAAATTTTCAGGAGTTGGCGCTTCTTTCACCGCACGCACTTTGTCCGGACACTTGTGCAATCCATGCTTGTCGATTACGTAACCCAGGTACGTTATGGAGTTTTGTAAAAATGAGCATTTTTCCTTTTTTACTGTAAGGCCATTAGCGCGCAAAATACTTAGAACCCTGCGCAATCTTGAGAGATGCTCATTACAGTTTTTAGCCGTTGTCAAAATATCATCGACAAAAACCGCGACGCCTTCCTCGTCGCGCAAGAGATGCTCCATGATCCGTTGAAAAATTGAAGACGCGGACTTTATACCATAAGGCAAACGCGTGTATTGAAACAAACCTCTGTGAGTGTTTATTGTTGTCAATTTACTAGAGTTCTCGTCTAATAGTAGTTGAGCGTACGCGTTTTGTAAATCAATTTTTGAATATTGTTCGCCGCCCTTTAACTTACAAAAAATGTCTTCAAGGCGTGGAATTGGATAAATATCGTTCTCTATGGCGGGGTTCAAAGTTATTTTGTAGTCACCGCAAATGCGTACTGTTTTGTCACTTTTTATGATGGGAACGATCGGAGTTGCCCAATCCGAATTTTCCACTGGACGTAACACGCCTATATTTACCAGGCGCTCTAGCTCTAAGTTAACTTTGTCATAAATGGCGAAAGGTAATAACCTATGTTTAAAAAACCTCGTAACTGCATCCCCCTTTAATTTTATCGAGACCTTAAATTTCCTAAACATACCGAGTGTGCCACTGAACACTTCTGGAAACTCATTGAATAATGAACCTAGACCATTGTTTAAAAAATTTAATTCCTTAAACCCTATATTAAACTTATATAAAAAATTTCTGCCCAATAGCATAGGCCCTCCGTCTTTGATGACGTAAAAGTCGATCAAGTGACTTTGCTTATTGCACGTCACTACCAAACCTATTTTTCCTAAAGAAACTATTTTATGGCCCACGTAGCTTAATAAATTACAATGAGATCTTGTCAGTTTAACGTTTTTGAAATCACTAACCCATGTATTTTCAGAGATGACGCTCATAGCCGCGCCTGAGTCAACTTGAACGGAATATTTCTTTTCGTTTAGCATGACCTGCAAAGACATGGGTATAGTGTTATCAGAACTTAATTGGAATAGACTTACATCATTGTTCCCGTAATCTGTTGATCTAGCGCGTGCATCAGCAGTAAGATTATAATCGTCACCGTCATCAGTGCCTTCGTCGCAACGTAAAAAATTGACACCACGACTAAAATTGCACATTTTACGTAAATGGCCTACTTTACCGCACCTCCGCACCTAATGCACAAACCGTTACCGCGCCTTTGGAAATAATTGCCTCTGCCCCCTCTCGCGGTACCACGATTCGTATTCCAGTGTCCCGTACTAATGTCACCCCTGCGAGGAGAGCAACCTTGCCTTTCACTGCCCCTATGTGATGAATCCTGTCTCCTGCCGGCCGACAGCTGATATAAATCACTGGGTTCCTGCTTAACACTTAAAACGGTTGGATCGCATTTGATACCAAAGCCAACCGAAGCTGTTTCCGTTCTTAAAGCTAGTTGAATGGCCTTGCTTAAGGTTGCTGTATCATCCATTGTGCATAGCTTGTCCAAAATGGGGTCTGGTTCCAACCCCGCTATAAACTTGTCAAGGAGAACATCATCTAAGTTTGCACCAAATTTGCAATGCACAGCATGACTTTTGATCCTTGCAACGTAATCGGGAATCGACTCGTGAGATGCCTTTTTTAACTGGTGAAAGTGGTATCGTTCCGCCCATTTTAGTTTGGTGGTACCAAAATGAGCGTTTAATTTTTCAATGATGGTTTTGTACTCTGTTTCGTCAGCCGGTTTTGGCACAACCAAGCTTTCCACCAGCTGAAAGGTTTCTTCGGTTAATCCAGCCAAAAGATTATTTCTTTTAATCTTGTCATCCGTAATATTTTTCGCTATAAAACATTGTTCCAAACGCTTTTTGTGAATATTCCAATCATTCTTTTTGAAATCGAATTCGATTGTCAAACCGTCGGACATTGTGTGTTTGTTTGTTTACGCTCACTTCAGTCAAAAGTTTCGCCAGCGGCCGTGTTGTGAATCGCGCAGCGACGCCTGGTTCCAGCAGTGCGCGCGCTCAACCGAATAACTACTTTTTGGGCGAATTCTTTTCCACCCGCGTGAATTTCGACCTTTTACTCGTCGCCACGTTGTGATGTTCCGCGATCACACACTTATGCAATAAAACCACACGTATTATCCAATGCACATTTATTAGGTAATCTCACAATGATGTGTAACAACATAGATAACATACGGGATCTACATCGAATGCTTGCCCCGTGATAGCCGCGTAGCATCGAGCACGTACCGGGTATCGATAATGTACTGAGAGGCATCCAGGTACTTTGTACCGAGACCCTCGTACCTGATCATCTGCTCGCGCATGCTGCCATAGCAACAAAGGCATTATTATAAATGCGCCAATACATTACTGTATCCTGTTACCACTGATACACTGTTCACAAAGTACAGGGTCGTATTTAGATGATAATAATAAATGTATGATATGAATGAGTATGGTTTAACCTTTATCATTTTATAGGGAAAAAAACCCACAGTCGTCTCCACAAATGCTTATATTAAAAGAGTCAGATTAATGTGTACATGTTTCGGTACCATCATCAGCACCGAAGGGCCCAAGTGCCACTGATATTACGAATGAAAAAGTTTTTTTTTAAATTTAAAAACTAAAAACCATTAATAAGACGAGGACATTTTGGGTGATTAGACGAAAACAAATTAAAAAGTGGTAGGTAGTAAAAAATAAAATTGGAAAGGAATCAATTTTCTTCCTCTACCCTACATTGTAAACAAATAACAAACTCCATCTCTTTAGCTTTATCATTTTTCTTCATATCATGTCTCTTCTACACTTCAATTTTTGAAGTCCATAAAAGCTCCATTAAGGTTCTAATTTTCCCTTTTGCTAACACTATCAGCATAAAATAAATTTTTCTGTCTCCTGATGATGAACGTTTCTACGTTCGAAACATGTAGAGACCCTTAAAGAATTTCTATATTCTATTAAATTTTGTGGAGGAAGACTTTTAGTTTTTTCTTTCTCTCCCATACTTTAAATCCACTTTAAGCATGGACTACTTCTTCAAATGATAATAATTAGTTGTAAGAATATTTGACCTTTTATTTTTATAAGGGACCCTAATTCGAATATTAATAAAGCTCGGCTAACAAAAGATATTTAAATTATTTTTTAGCTAGTCAGTTGATTATTTAAAAACGTATTAATTTCGTGGGGTTTGATACAAATTCATTGGACTATTACTGGCTAAAGTCGAATGCTTTTACATTATTAGGTGCGTGTTTTAAATTTACTTGACTTAATGTTAAATATAAAATGTTAAATCATTCAGAAAAAGCTAAAGATACTATTTTACATTTTTTTCGGTCGCCTTCACGTTAGAATAAAAATAAATCAATAACAATTGTCTGTCAAAGGGCCCATATTATTTTAAAAACAAGTAACATTTTTAAGAGGTTTTTTGGTCGTGCACAAAGCTTTAATGTCTGTCCGTAAGCTCATAGCAAAATTATTGTTGAAGATAATATACACTATGAGGGACAATAATAATTTAAACAGTAACATACCTTCAGACTGGAAGCTGGCAAATATAACTATAACGATAAAAATAATTGAACTGGTATACATTTTTAATTTAATGGGTTGATGCAAATAATATATTATACTAAAGAAAATCTATTTAAATACTATTTAGGAAGTACTTGAGCAAGATTATATTTTATCATGATCCATTTACTTTTAGAATCTACTAAATGTATTAGAAATTGTCCATATTGTACCAAAAATCATAACTACTTTTATATGTATATGTACCTGTTATGTTACTTTAAATTTCAGTAACACCTTTTGTATTCAGGATTGCTAATACGGCTGTAGGTTTCTGAAACGACACCGCATGGCTTATACGACCAAGAAACTATTCCATATTGAGTACCACTTATGACTGGTAGGCTTCCAGAATCTCCCTAAAAGCAGTGGCGTAGCCATAGGGGGTCAGGGGGGCCGTTTGACCCCCCCCCCCCGCCCCTCTGGCTTGGCGCCCCTTTGCTACTTAAATATAATTAGAAAATCGGTCTTATTTGAATTTTAATAAACTAAACACAGAACAAAATACCAAAAAATCACAAAGCCTGTAAATGTCCGTTTTGAAATAAATGGCAATTTAATAATCGATGAATATAAATCATTTTGAGCTTTGTTTCAAGAATTAAAAAAAAAAAAGATTACCCTAAAAACAGATGAGATACTTCCGTATCTTATTTCAAATAAGCTTGAAAGTTCATTTCCAAATATATTATACATTATTTACACGATATACCTAATTATTGCAACGAACAGTGCCAATGCGGAAAGGTCCTTTAATCGGTTAAAAAATATTAAAACTTATAATCGCTCGACAATGACGGAACAACGATTAAATGACATAGCTATATTAAACATAGAAAGTGGTTATGTCAAAAATTTTGATCTTTCTAATGGTTTGGATGATTTCAAAAGCCTTAGGACTCGTCGAATAGCTTCATAGTTATATAAAAACATTTTTTAAATTATTGATTGAAGTTGTGTAAGGTCAGAATATTAAAATATTTTTAGTTTTGTGTTTATTTTTGATTGTTAGTACATGTTTTTATTATAAAAGGATTTATTTTGTGTTTTATTGAAATAAAAATAGTTTAGCTGTTAAATAAAAAAAAACGTAATATAATTTGTATAATAATATATCACAAAAAGCATACAATGCATTTTTTTACCCGATGTTGAAATCCTATGTTTTTTTAGCTGAAATTTAAAACACGTCTTAGTTTGGAAAAATATACTTCTATTGTCACTCACCAATAATTTAATAAAAGGCTTCAATGGTGCTTAATACCGTGCCTTATTTTTTTTTGTCAATGTTTAACTGAATCCAGATTAAAAAAAAACAATACGACAAAATGTGTGTGTAAAAATAAAGGCGCCCCAAAATCCTGGCTACGCCACTGCGTAAAAGTTGAACGAGTTACCAGAACGAAAATTATAATTGATATCAAACATAATTTCCTTAAGAGCACAATGAAAATTGCCGAACGTTTTGCTGGTCAAACGAAAAGAAAAAATAAAAATTGGTATTTAGAAAATAAATTCTACTTTAAATACCCCATCCAGAAAAGTAAATGACGATCGAAAATATTTCCAAAATTTTTTTTAGAATTTTTTTTTTTATTTTTAGTAATTTTGTAATATCTTAAACAATTCTTTATTGGTCAAAAGCAAAATTACTTTCCCGGGTGTAGAATGTTGTACCAAACAATTTTTCTTAAGGCTATTTTTCAATATCGGCCTTACTTTAAGTTACTTACTTACTAAAAGTAAGGCCGATATTGAAAAATGGCTTAAAGAAAAATTATTTGGTACAACATTCTACACCCGGGAAAGTCATTTTGCTTTTGACCAATAAAGAATTGTTTAAGATATTACAAAATTACTAAAAAAAAAAAATTTCTAAAAAAAATTTTTGGAATATTCTCGATCGTCATTTACTTTTCTGGATGGGGTATTTAAAGTAAAATTTATTTTCTAAATACCAATTTTTATTTTTCTTTTTATAGTTTTTGGATCGAAAGTTCTACGACGGTTGGTTAGATAGATTTACGGAAGAAAATTTAGGAGTAAAGAGAATCTGCTTAGGTTACTGCTAAGTATCTAGCTTTGATTGTTTTCTCCATTTCAGCGACATTTTAACGAAGGCAAATATCTTTCAAGTTTATAACTAACATCTCGGGGGAATAGAAAGATTCTACAGGAAAAAAAAAGGACAGATGATCGGCCATAAGTCTATTTGGTCCTTAACCTTCATACATTGTGACAGCTTTTAAGGTTCAGGTTAAAAACCAACAAAAACATTTTGCAGTCGTGAAAAAAAAATATCAAATAATAAATTAGCTAGGCGGCCATGAAACAACAACTAAATTTAATAATTTAATTCATTTTGACATTATTTGTCAGAAATACGTACGTAAGGATATGTACTTAAACGGATAATTTTTTGTTCAAAAACTGATTTGTTTAAAGAAAGCTCATTTATATGGTTTTTGTATTGTGCGAGAGTGAGAAATAGTGTTTTCTCACTGGTAGAAATAATGCGACACGGTTTTCTGAAAGGCGACATCCAAAAGCTTTTTATTTTAGTAGATGTCTTGAGCGCTTAAATAAAAAAAAAAGAACCAAGACGGCACTAAATAAAGAAAATCAGTTCAGCAATTAATGAAGCATCTGTGGCACATATTTATCAACTTTTTCACTCCTTGTAAACCTATTATTTTCCATGTTTTTTAAACAACAAACTAATTTACTTTGGCAGAATCTGTCGGCATGTTAATTTTCTTCAAGGCATGATTTGGTTTTTCAGTTTCGCTGATCACAGGATACTTGATACATTTAAATCTAAATTTATTCTCAAAGAATGCTTTATTTTAGGAAAGTTCCAAGTTAACTTATTAAAGTTTTTTAATGGCAGCTTTTCTAAAACCTAATAGTGTATGGTATCAAAATAATCGTAATAAATTTTTTTTTTCTTAACCCGACGAGCTACCATGTTCCCATTTAAAAAAAAATTAGTTACACAACTTTAAAGATTAAATTTTACATAGCACATAGCATTGGACCAAAAATAGTAAAATTGTATTTTTCCCAAGATTAAAGATATTAAATAAGTGTTTTTAAGGTATACATAGCCCTCTAGATAAAACAATAAATTTGGAAAAAAAATTATTTTCTTGGTGACAAAAAGTGACATCGTTGTATTTAGAATGTCATGTGGACTCAAAAAAAGGAAAAATATACCAGGTGTCCCATTTAAAAATCGAAAGTTTATGTCACTTCCGGTTAAACCAGAAGTTCCATAATGTTGAGTCACCTGTCAAAAAATGCAGTTTTATGTCGTATACAAATCCCCCGAATTTTATTCCATTACCTTAAAAAACAAAAAAAGTTAGAAGGGCGAACCACCTTCCGTGGACACCCGGTATACAAAAATTTTTTTGTATAAGTCAACATAAGATTAATGTTCCTAACTTAATTCGTACAAGAGTTATGGAAGCCTGACGCACTACTGCAGCACCCTGTACATTGAAGTTTAATATTAATTATTGTTGTCATGATGTTGATTTTTAAAAGTATTCAAATAGTTTATCTTAGCAAAATAATCTGTATTGCTTTAAATATTAGTAAAAATTTAAAGTTCGTAAATAAATCAATGAATTGCTTAAGTGGATACATCCTTTAGCACTTAACAATACTGCTATTATAGGAAGTATCTGGGACTCATTTATTATACCAAGAGAGAGAAATAAAAATGGTAAAACACTTAAGTAACTACTATTTTTTCCCTCTTAATTTTTTATTAAAACTTATAACATTTAAAATTTTTAAAATAAAACTCAATACAGGGTTTTCGAAAATATATTAAATATTTTTATTTTTACATAGGTAATCGATTTTACTTATTTTAATTGTAACATTTAAGAAAAATCTATCCAACAACATCATTGGTATACCCAGTTTCGTAATATTAATTTGGCAAACTGGCATCATCTGCGTAGCGAAAAATGGACTTTAATAACAAAAATAGAGTATGAAGTACGAGTATAAGGAGTTATGTGAAGAGGATCCACGATGATTCAGAAGAAACCGTCAACACTGCACTTTTATGCAACGTTATAAATATAGGTCAAATTGCATTGTTATTCATTCTTTCTCGAATCTTGGTTCATACTGTAATTAAATAAAGTTTTTAAAAACAGTTTTCCGGCTCTGCAACCCTTATTTGGCGCAGTCGTATTTGTAGGATAAGTGCAGTTTTTTCGATTCGAATAATTCACGGCATCGGGTCCGGTTCGGTCGCATAGAACGTGGATTTTAATCCTTTGGCATTCATCAAGAACCCGCAAGAGCTACCCAAGACGACAGAAGAATCACCCCCGAAGACAGGAAGTCATATTTGGTAAGCCAAGTGCCTTATCCTGTTTTTCACTTTTTCCCTGAATAGGAAACCTCATAATTTTAGGTCAGGAAATTTCTCTGAATAAGAAATATCCTGTAGGTTTAAGAATTTTGAATTTTTGATTTTGTTGCAAAATTGCAAAAAGAATTTTGTTTTCTTTGAAACTTACACGTTTATTATTTACAATTATTTAAATGTGCTGAAAATACTACACTTTGAATTTAACGAAAAGAAACAGTTTCGTTCATTTTATTTACTTTACTTCGAGAGTAGAGAAAAAGCCGCAGGCTTAAATTTATTTCAGTATATGACTGAAAACAACGATTTTGTCATAGACGACATTGTTAGTGATCTTTTTCGAAGGTTAAATATAGCAACAGAGCCTATAGAAAAGATGGCCAATCCACAAGAACCGCAGGTTCAAGGTCCAAACCTAAGTATGTTAAAAATGTATGTTGATATAATCCCAAATTTTGATGGTGATGCAATCACCCTATCAAGCTTTATATCTGCATGTAACTTTATAGACTCAAATTACGGTCAAACCAACGATCCAATTTTAAAAAATTATCTAATTCGCGTAATTCAAAACAAACTTATAGGCAGAGCTAGATTATTAGTAGGCTGTCGAAACGAGTTAGATACTTGGAGTAAAATCAAAGGTGCACTTCAAGATTGCTTTGGAGATAACAGAAATTTAGAGTGTCTCGAACAAGATTTGTTTGTAGCCAGACCTAATAAAGGCGAAAGCACCTTAGATTTTGCCAAAAGATTACAAATATTGCGTAGTCAACTAGCCCAAAAATTGACATCAATACCCGAAACTACCATTCCAAATGCTACAAAAATTATTTACTTAAACCAATATGAACAAATTACCTTGCGAACATTTATTCGAAGTCTTCACGGAAGCTTACAAAGTGTTATACGTTTAAGAAACCCCGCGAATTTGGAAACCGCGATTACCCTGATAACCGAAGAAGAGAGTTTTCAATATACCCAAAATTTATTTAGACCATCGCCGCAGGCGCAGGCTGAATATAAAAACCCACAAAAAAATAATTTTCAAAATCAAAATTTTATGAACAAAGCCGCAGGCAGCAGTCAAAATAATCAAAATAATTACCCACAAAGACCAATGAATTATTTACCCCCATTTAACTTTAGAAACAATCAACCTAATAATAATTATCGTTACAATCAACCAATGCATAATTTCAGGCAAAATCAATATCAAAATAATTTCCAAAATTCTCGATTCCCGAGTCAGCCAATAAACGTACAACCCCGTCCCCTTCCACCGAGACATTTTCCAACAAACCGCGAAGTGTTTGGCCCCCCAAAAAATGTATTCAAGCCCACAGGGCAAGTGCCAAACAATCAACCCGAACCAATGTCAACAAGATCGCGAAACTCGACGGTTCAACAACCAGCATACCAAGGGTATAATGATTACAACCCTTTTAGTAACCGGGCAGATCCGCGTCATTATATTTCGGAAGAATTATTCCAAATAGAGGACCATCGCGAAAACCCTGAAAATATCGTGAACAATGAGGCGACAAGCCAAAACGCGCAAACAACCCCAGATACGCAATTGAACCGCTATGAACCCCAAAATAATGATTTTGACTTTTACACCCCAGACAAGCATTACGACTATGACGGTTACGGTGACCCCATAGACGAATATTCTGAAGAATATACAAATTTTCAGAATGCCAACCAGAACAACGACCCAACATAACAATAACCGAAATGCATACGGAAATTAACAGTAAACTACCCTATATCGAAATTCAACACCCACCAATGAAACTTTTAATTGACACCGGATGTTCTCAATCTATGTTAAGACCAGCAATTGCAGAAAAATACTTTCCCGATAAAATCTTTACATCCCCAACTAAAATACGTACAGGCATAGGCGAAAAAATCGTTCGTTCTAAAATAACTATTCCGGCACCAAAAGAACTAAAAAGCAAAGAAAGTATAACTTTCATTCTTTTTGATTTTCACACATTTTTCGACGGAATATTAGGCCTTAAAGAAATTCAAAACTTAAATTTTGTTATTGATTTTAAAAACAATTATTTGATAAATCAATCAACCAAAATTCCCATATTTTATCCCAATTCGCAAAATAAAACATATAAAATTTGTGTTAACCCACATGAAGTTGCAGCTGTGCAAGTTCCCGTATCTATTTACAACGGCGATGTCATAATCCCCGAGTTCAATAGAGATAACCTTTATTTTGCTGAAACACTTACGGTAGCAAAGCAAGGCGTTGCAAAGACGGAAATTTATAATTACTCTGACGAAACAATAACAGTAGAGCTTTCAGAACCGATAAGCGTAATCTCTTTTCCGGACGTGTACAAAAAAGGCACACAAAATACGAATGCTGACGCACTTTCTCGTGTCGAAATTCATATGACCGAAAACGAATCTCTGTTAGGCAACCCCGGAGACATCAACTTCGATATTGACCAATACTTACAAACAGACACAGATCAAACCCCAACAGTCGAAGACTTAGAAAATTTAGACCAAATATTTAATATACATCAACCCTCTGACAACACCGAAATCCTTGAATTACCAAGCGCTCGAGAACCTGATGAAAACGAGACGGTACATTCCGCCACAGAAGATCCAATACTAAATATTCCATTTACCGAAAATGCTGTAAACTATTATACCAATCAAATAATTATTAAATACAAAAAATCGAATACCTATCATGTAATAAACTCAAATCCTTTTGAAATGAAAACGCGTAAAGTCGTTAACATAACTGACAACTTTGAACAAGAAATAATTAAACTTTTTAAAGAACACGTTAATCCAAAGAAAACGTATTGTTTATATTTGGAAAATTCAGATATTGACTTATTACCAAAAATAAGTACAGTATTAACAAACACGTTCAAGAACCATTCTTATCGTTTACTAATTTCTAGGAAATTATTAACTGACGTCACCGACGAAGAAAGACAAAAGAACCTACTTAAATATTATCACGAAAAAACTTGCCATCGCGGAATAAACGAAGTTTTGTCCGACTTAAAAACCCTGTATTTTTGGCCTGGTATGAAAACAGATATTACCGAATATATTAATAATTGCGAAATTTGTCAACAAGCAAAATACGACAGACACCCACCGAGAATAAAATTCGCACTAACACCAACCCCTAAAGAACCCCTGGAATCTATTCATATAGATACATTCCAAATTCTGAATACAAAATTTCTCACCATCATAGATGTATTTTCGCGATATGCACAAGCATACCCCCTAGAACCTGTTTGTAACGCAGAAACTACCCTTGACAAACTTATTCATTTTATAACTCACTTCGGCATACCACAACAAATTACTTGTGATAATGGCCCCGAATTTAAAACATCACTTTTAAAAGACTTTTGTAAATTACATAAGATAAATTTACACTATACTACCCCCGGAAACTCCAACAGTAATAGCCCTGTTGAACGTCTACATTCCACCATTTTGGACAATTTTAGAGTTATGAAACTAAAAGATCCAAAACTAAGCATAAAAAAGACTATGCAGTATTCTGTTTTAGGATACAATAATTCAGTACATAGTGTGACAAAACAAAAACCCTTTGACGTCATAAACGGTCGTTCTAAGGCAATCGACCCGTTCGACTTGACAGACGAAATGATTCTAAACCAATTCATCATAGAAAGACGTGAAAGACTAAAACATCTCTATAACCAAATTCATCAAAATTCTCTTAATGAAAAAACGCGTGTTATAGAAAAACGAAACGAAAATCGTGAGGAACCCCCTACGTACGTGACCAATACAAAGGCATATGTCAAAAATAAAGCCGCTCAACGAAATAAAGCTAAACCAAGACAGGTCAAAACAACGGTCAAAGGAAATCTATCAAACAAAATAAAAACCTCTAAAGATAAATTAGTTCACAAATCTCAAATCACGAGACCCCGTACTAACATACATTCTTTTCCACAGGAAAAAGCTGACAAATCACAACATGACCATGACCATGACAAACCTCAACCCAGTTGTAGTTATGCTCGTAGCAATAGCGAGTCAAACAATATGTAATGACATTAAGATAACAGACCTTAAGTCTCCCTTGCTCCCATTCCACTTAGGAAAAGCCCGAGTAGTCGAGAATAAACATACCTTTATTCATTTTATTGAAATATCGCATCTTAGCGATCAAATAAGTAAAATTGATAAGTTTTATCAAATAGTAGAATCTAGCTTAAATAAGTCTAACCCTAAGTTACATAATAATAACCCGCTATTACGCAATTTATTAACGCATACTCAACATTTAATCTTAAGTGCAAAAAATAAACTTAACAATATAACCCCTCATAAACGTGAGAAACGTGGTTTATTAAACATTGTAGGAAAAGTGCATAAATGGCTTTATGGCACATTAGATAATGATGACGGCGAAAGATTCGACCAAGCTATCTCTGTCTTACAAGAAAATCAGAATTCTATATACCATGAAGTGTCTCTTCAAGTATCCTTAACAAAACAGCTTATTAATAATTACAATAAAACAATTTCGCTTCTTAACATAAACCAACAGCTAATAAAGCAACGGTTAGAATATTTTCAGTATAATGTTAATCGATCAATCGATGATATTTCAGCTTATTTAAGAGCCCAAAACACGGTAAATCAAATAATCTTAAATTGTCAAAATATAATTACATTTTTGGACAATTTAGAAAATGCGCTGATGTTCGCGAAATTAAACACATTACATAGTGCAGTAATTTCAGCTAGTGAACTGGACAATATTGTCACTTATTTGACTAGACTATATGAAAAGGAAAAAATCATTAATTTTAAAAATATAATTTCTTACTATCAATTATGCGGTCTTCAAGTAAGTTTATCAAACAATAAAATTATTTTTGCAATACATTTTCCAATTTTGAAAAATGAGGTTTTCGATAACTTTTACCTTATCCCAGTTCCTGTTAACCGATCAATTATTGTACCTAATTACCCTTACCTTATACTTGGCAAAAATGAGCTGCAAGAAAACTATGAAGACTGTCCCAGCATAAAAGACGTCTACATATGCCAAAACCGATTAAAACCATTGTTTGATAATTGCATCGTATCGATGATCCGTGACGCTGAAAATCGAAACTGCCACCTAGTACCAGTATACCTACCAAACCCAATAATAAAGGCCGTAACCAGCAAACATATAGTAGCTGTACCTGCCGACAACCCTTTGAAGATTTTCAAAAAATGCCAGTCCAATGGAGAATACGTGTTCATCAAGCAACCCAGCCTGATCGAACTACCAATTAATTGCGAAATCAAAATACTAGATTTCCAATTTTACAATAAAGAAGATAACATTAAGGAGAATCCACTCAACTTACCAGAAATCAAAGTTTATAAAGACAATAACCAAAGTCAAGATCAAAACCCAATTAATCTATATTCTATCGATATGGACGATATTCACGACCTACAAGAAAAGGCGAAATCTATGGAAATCCCAAAGAAATTCGAAATCCACCCTGTTGGCTGGAGTTTCATAAGCACCCTTACTACAGTAGCCTTCATGATGCTAGTATGCTACGTTTCGGCGAAAATCTACCTAAGAAGAAGAAGAAATCAAGCTGCCCAATCAATAGAGACCGATCAAACATAGTACCGAAAACATATCAACCCTTATGTTTTCTGCTTAAGGAGGGAGGAGTTATGTGAAGAGGATCCACGATGATTCAGAAGAAACCGTCAACACTGCACTTTTATGCAACGTTATAAATATAGGTCAAATTGCATTGTTATTCATTCTTTCTCGAATCTTGGTTCATACTGTAATTAAATAAAGTTTTTAAAAACAGTTTTCCGGCTCTGCAACCCTTATTTAAGGAAAATACAAAAAAGGAATACCGAAGAAATGGCATATGAGAAAAAACACAAAAATGGAGAATAGAATAAAAAAACATAAATAACTTACACAAGACTGAAAAGTACGGAAAGAGTAAAATATAACTTGTAACCTTACGGCCCCCGGCTCATATGACCGGAGTAAAAAGCTGAAAGAAATATTAATTAGTGGGTTATTAAAATAGGTTAATTAAATTAACAATAACCTGCAAAGCTGAAAAAGAAAAATTACTTTTTTATTATTATTATTACAACAAAAAATTGTGCCCTTGGAGGTCTGATTTAACACAAAAGTGTTATTTGCACGACTCATGGTATTGAGTCTATTCACCTATTCCAGAATTCCACATGTGACATTCAAATACATAAAATAATGCATTAGCATGTCTCACATACAATAGAGAAATAGGCTCGGACGTGACCGTCTAGATTCGGGCAAGAATCTATGGCCGACCCTACGTTGTGTTCGTCAGGTTCGCTGAAAAATACTAATTGAAGTATTATACTGAGTGGACAAAATTTTAACCAAAACCTAGTATGGCCGTTAGTTGAATAAACACTATTTTAAAGAAAACTTTGAAACACGACAGGAAGGCAGAATTCTTCGCTATTAAAAAAAAATAAAAGAAAATTTAAAACAAAAGTTGTCAGTTGTGCAAAAGAAAGCTCCTGTAACGCACTCTCGACCACGTTTCCAAAGGTTTCCCTACCCTGTGCACCGGACGAGACTATGGGGCTGTCGCCCAGGGCAGTAGCCCTTCTCTATAGGTTCCCCTCATACAGTTGCTGGTCCCGGCTGTCGGCGGGCTGTCCCACGTTGAAGGAAACATAGTGAACCGACAAGTCTGTATCAAAAGAACGAGTCATTCACTGTTCCCTGTACAACCTCCAACAGAATTTAAGGTTAAGTTTTAGTTTTTAAAGTTACTCATAAAAGAAGCAAAAACTGCCACCTTTTGTTTAAACATCAGAACGCTGGTATCGTTGCTTCAGACTAGCACATAACATAAGAAAATGAGAGGGCTTTTTCCTGCCTGATAAAAATCCCCACATCCCCACGAGATTAATCTCGTTGCTACGTCCAGCGTGAGGCTGTCGGCTCCGTAACAGCGCGAAGGGAGAGCATGGTAATAGGATAACCCTGAACTTAAATCATTTAGGAAAACTCACATAAACTCAGTTATGAAAAAAAAAACAATTAAGGTTCTTTTGGTTTGTTAATCGTGAGGTTTGTTGAGTTTTATTTCATTTGGTCTTAACAACAGATACCAAAAAAGTAAATAAAACTTTGTTACTGTTTTAAAGCCATAATTAGTTTTGGGTAGAAATAAAGGAGAATAACTATAATCTTAATTGTCATTTAAAATTGCTAACCTGGAAGGTTAGTAAAACTGTTTCGCTCCCTTTCACCTTCTGATGTCATTTTAATAATTTAAAACTTTTGTTACTCTCTAAAAATTAAAATATAAATTTTAAAATAGTCGTGAATTAGATAATTAGTATCAAACTTTTATTATGGTATTATATTTAATCTTTTACTCCCCTTTTCTTTAATTTAATTTAGGTTGATATAGTAAACAACGTAAAATTGATTAAGAATTTTGTTGCTATAGGTTGATTATTTTTCTCCTTTAAGAGTGAGAGAAAATATTAGATTTCTTTATTGTTTATTTAAAGACACAAGCGGTGATATCCAAGACAAACGGGATAACCGAGCAGATGTCGTATAAGAAATATATAAAATTTATTTATATTTTGTTTAGTTAAAGACATAAGCGGTGATATCCAAGACAAACGGGATAACCGAGCAGATGTCATGCAAAAAATATATAAGATTTATTTATATTTTGTTTAGTTAAAGATATAAGCGGTGATATCCAAGACAAACGGGATAACCGAGCAGATGTCGTATAAGAAAAAATGAGATTTATTTATAATTTGTTTATTTAAAGACATAAGCGGTGATATCCAAGACAAACGGGATAACCGAGCAGATGTCGTATAAGAAAAGATGAGATTTATTTATAATTTGTTTATTTAAAGACATAAGCGGTGATATCCAAGACAAACGGAATAACCGAGCAGATGTCGTATAAGAAAATATTAGATTTATTTATACTTTGTTTATTTAAAGACATAAGCGGTGATATCCAAGACAAACGGGATAACCGAGCAGATGTCATGTAAGAAAATATGAGATTTATTTATACTTTGTTTATTTAAAGACATAAGCGGTGATATCCAAGACAAACGGGATAACCGAGCAGATGTCGTATAAGAAAATATGAGATTTATTTTTAATTTGTTTATTTAAAGACATAAGCGGTGATATCCAAGACAAACGGGATAACCGAGCAGATGTCATGAAATTTATTTATAATTTGTTTATTTAAAGACATAAGCGGTGATATCCAAGACAAACGGGATAACCGAGCAGATGTCATGAAAGAAAATATGAGATTAATTTTTAATTTGTTTATGAGATTTATTTATTTAATAAAGAAAAATTAGT
Organism: Polydrusus pterygomalis; assembly: GCA_963969555.1. NCBI lineage: Eukaryota > Metazoa > Arthropoda > Insecta > Coleoptera > Curculionidae > Polydrusus > Polydrusus pterygomalis. The sequence goes on from OZ018378.1 coordinate 87,258,397, forward strand.
AATTTAAAATTATATTCCTATATCATTAAAATAAATTTTGTTGTTTACCATAACTACCGTCTGAAAAATATATTTTGCCCTGTATAAAAAAACAACCAGTATTCCCAAATTAGAGTAACCCAACAAAATAAAAAAAAAACTAAAGAAAATAAACTTGGTCTTTAATAACTTAACCCCCTTTTAAAAAAAAACATCCTCTGAATTTTAAATTGTTACACAAATTAAATCCACACAAATAAAATTAAACTTATTTAACCCAATACCATTTGTTTTGCTATTTGAATTTTTGTATTTAGAAAAATTAATTTTAAAGAAAATCTGCAGAAAATAAACTTATGATGACTCTTGAATTTAGGTGCTTACCGTACCTATCGAAGTTAATAAGTGTTTCTTTAGAAATTCTCTGTCTAGCAGCTAACCCATCTTCTCCCCCACCAAAGTCTTCGTTTTTGCGTTTTAAAACCCTGCGTCGTTTGTAATACGAAGTACGACGTTGGCTGCTATAAAAAATCAATAATTGCGGCAAAGATGTGAACGGTCCAAAGTTCACGCGTCCTCCTAAATATCATCGGTAATATACTGAGGATTTTATTTTCAAGACTGGCTACCTAAATAGATTTATCAGGGCCTATATTTGGAAATGAAAAGGTATTACACTTTTAATAAAAAAAATGTTACCAGTATTGCAGGATAAATTAAACTCATAATATAATTTAAATTAAATATAAATAATAGAGTAAAATAATTAAACCTCAGGGCGTAACATGGGGAAAAGAATAAGTTTACCAAATAAATAAATTAACAAAAATAGTGAAAAAAAATTCAAATAAGGTCACCTGGGTCTGCTCTGTTACAAACTCAACTCTAACAAATATTGGTTGAAGGACATAGGTTTAAGTAAGTTAATATTTTGCAGAGATGCTACAGCATATTACGGTGTGATAAGTGTAATTTTTCAAACATCAATAGAGAGAAAATAATTAATTGGATCATACCGTGTGCTATTTAAAATATAGTTTAGTTTTCAAATAGATTTTAACCAACGATGTCATTATTATAAAATAGGCACAAGTAAAAAGTTGTATTATAAATATATACGAGCTTTTTAAATTTTATAAAAGAAACAAAGTAAATGCAAAATACGCCTTCCATATATATATAATTCAGCCAACCCAGTTCAGTCAGTTTATGCGAGACTCTCTCTCTGCGACATATACCACCAGCAAATCTAATACCTATATCTATTTTGCATTTTTTGTATTCGTCTAATATCAACAGAGTTTAGAAAATTCCTATAAATGTGAACGCAAAAATTAAAGTGAGATGTTTTAAGAGAGTTCCATTAGTATAGTCGTATTATTTGGAATAAATATTGCCTATGAGAATACACACTTTTTTAAACTGACAATGCTCTTTTTATGCAAAGCATAATATGTTCATTGAATTTTTATTTTTCATCTAAAACAAGATCTAAGCTTTAAACAGAGTTTTTAAACAGGATCGAGTTCTGTCCCAGATTTAGATTAACATTATCTAATAAATAATTTCTTAAATTTTTGGTTGCAAAATAGCAAGCCCCTAGATTTAGTGGGATTAATAATAAGTTTATTGGAAACTCTAAGCAAAGTTTTCAAATGCTTATTGAATTGTGCTTTAGCATCAACAGCGTCGCTGTGGTAAAACGTTAGTTATATTTGCGTATCATCTGCATAGAGATAATTAAGACAATATTTAGGAAATTTTACAAAATTTGATGTAAATACGCTGAATAGAAGGGGGCCTAGAATAATACCGTGAAGTACTTCTATGTTAACATTAAGAGAATTAGAATGTTTACTTTTCAGAATAATACGCCGTGCTTTAACCGATATAAACGAAGACACGGGAGACAAAACTGCTGCACTAAATCCTACATATTTGATAATAGCAAGAAGAACTTTGTGATTAGTCATATCGAATTCTTTACTGTAACTAACAGGATTAAAATAGTAAGTTTGTTTATGTAATAAAATGAAATCAAATCAAAAATGTCTTTATTTCATATTAACAAAACAAATTTAACGAAATAATAATATCGGGTGGCGGTATCCAACATGGTTGCTCATATACAACCACCAAAAACTACAATATTAAAATGTTTATTTAAAATATATAAACAAATACATAATCAAATGCCTAAGCTAAGAAAAAGAGAGAAAATGGAAGAAATGATAATATAATAATAAAAATCTAAAAATAAAACGAAAACAGCATTTTTTAAGAACATTATTTTAAAAACCTGAAGGATCATAAGGGTATCTTCAATTTATAACATGTTTTTTTTAAAGCTCGGTTAAACGCTGCTGGGCTGGATGCAATCTTCACGTCGATGGGCAGGCGGTTGTTAATTAAGGCGGCGTTATAGCTAAAACATCTTAGAAATGAAGATGAATAATGCCTTGGAACAATAAAAAGTTCTCTATTCCGGGTTTCGCGGTTGAGCACATCAGAGCCTTCGGCAAAAAGATCGCTTAAATAAAATGGGATACTAGACAAATCATTACAAAAAACTAACCAGACCAAAAGTAGCTCAAAGCAATCTTTAATGTTAACCCAGCCAGAGTCGATATGACAAGGGCTGGGCGATATTGAAATTCCAATATCGAATATCGATATTAAAGAAAATGTCGACACATCGATATTTTATTTTTTAAATATCGATATATTGATATTTTATTTTTTAAATATCGTTAATCAATATATCGATAAAACATATTATATTATAAATACAGTGTCACCAGTAAAGTCCGCATCTATGCGATTTTTTTTATTAATAACTTTATTTGAAATTTGACTTTGACATCAAGTTCTGCTTCGATCGAGATGAAAATTAAGCAAAAAAATAGTTGTCACGTGATTCGCATTATCTGTCAAACTTTATTTTATTCCAAAAAATAATTCAAGTGTAGTTATTTCTAAAAAAATAGGAAAAAGTTATTAGAAAAAGTGGTTTTTCTACAAAAACCTTATTATGGCATAGCTTAATAATAAATTTTAATATAGAGGTTTTAAATTAAATCGTTGAAAATAGATAAATTTTACGTTGTTAAACTAAAATTTATTTTCCACTTAAAAACACTTTACTAAAGACACTGTGTTCTTTTTGTCTTAATATTAAGGTGTATTACTTTCAGACACAAACTACGTTTTCGAAAATACTTATGGAATGAAGTTACCTTATACAGGGTCAAAAACAAATAAACTTTGCATCACATGCGACCAAATTTTAATAGCCCAATTTTGATTTTGTAGAAAAACACACATTTAATATGGCGCTACTTTAAAGAAAATGTATCTGAAATAAAGCATTGTCAAAACTAATGTTTTATGTAGGTTGCGTTGAGTCTTATTTTGCAAAAGTGGTTCAATTTACAAAATATAGGTAAAAAAATCAAAATTAGCTTATGCAGCTGAAATCTTGCATGTTGGCTAAAAACTGCATTAAAAAAAATTTTTCTAATAACTTTTTTCAATATTTTTAAAAATAACCCCATTTTTGAATTATTTTTTGAAAAAAATTAAAATTTGACAGATAATGCGAATCACGTGATTACTATTTTTTTGCTTAATTTTCATCTCGATCGAAGCAGAACTTGATGCCAAAGTCAAATTTTAAATAAATCTATATATTAATAAAAAAAAATCCCATATGATGCGGACTTTACTGGTGACACTGTATATCAATATATTCTTAAGTGCCCTGTAAAACTCCGTACCTTTATTTCAAGGGAAGACTATAATTATGAAAACATGAAGAAAAAGATTGAATTAAATTTTGGTCCTTAAATGTGTTATAAGGACGATATTGAAATTCCAATCGAATATAGATATCAATCAATAATCAATTGATAATATCGATAAATCGATATTTTATTTTTTAAATATCGTTTATCGATATATCGATATATCGCGATATATCGATATATCGAATTTTTGCCCAGCCCTAGATATGACTGGGAGTGATCAAATTTTCTTAAGTTATAAAGAAATCTCAAACAGGCGTTCTTTTATTTTTTTTAGACTAAATATATTTTATAACCTGCGCTCACACAATATCATCCGTTACGTTCGTTTTTAAAGATTTTGGACAATGTGTAACATTTTTCCGTAAGCTGCTTTGGACTGTGAACTTGGGTTTGGAACTTGGACTTTGAACTTGGACTTTGAACTTGGACTTTGGTAATCCTTATGTGCTGTTTTATTTCAAGTTAAAATTATCAATACACAATCAAATTTTTAATAATTATTTTCTCGAAAAGTTGTTTCCTGAATTAAGATAACCGAGCTAGTTTATTATTAAGTAGATCCAAAGAATATATAAAATTAGTAAAATTAGTAACATTTGTTTGACTTATTGATATGCTTAAAAAATTGAACAATTGGTTTCAATCATTTTTTAATTTTAAATACAAAAAACCTGTATTTAATTTTTTAATTATAAATCTGCTGCAAGAAGTTCGGACATATTCATTGTATCTCAAGTCACCACTATCTCGTTATCGCATTTTTGATCACGGATGCACATTCCGCGTTCTTTATGTACCTTTTAAAATTTTTTTGCAATTAGATATAACTTAAGTTGTCCTTAAAATAATTTTTTTCATATGACACGTACACAAGCGTACTTACTAATTTTCTGTTCTGCATTATACTAATTAATATGTAATTAAATATGTACACAGACTATGAAATTGTTTTTGGAATGATTATAGGAGAAAAAGATCCTATTAGTATGGGTTCGCAAGTCCGCAACGACTCTGTTTTCCTGCTCAAATTTGAATTTCCTAAAAAGATTTCTCTATATATTTTTTTAAAAATGCCAGCTACTTCATTAAAACTTGGTACACACTGATGATAATTTAAAGACAACATTTGCAAATACTAAATTATTTACAATTCAGATATGGGATAATTTCTTACTATTTTTCGGAACAAAGTGCCATGCCATTGACTTTTTCAAAATCGAAAGCTTTGTCAATTAAAACGGAAAGATATGAGACACTTTATGTACCACCACTGGTATTTTCAAATAAAATAAAAGTTAGGATGTTGTTCGGAAAACAATTTCCGAACTATTTTAATTTAAGTATTTTATTTTTAACATAAAAATAACAGACACAAACTCTCAACCTGGTATAATTTTGAATAAGCAACAATTACAAATTTTCATTTCCATAACAACAAGAAAAAATAATCTTTTGACAAGAATAGCAGAAGTCTAGTAACCCCCTTTAAATTGATGATTTTATGAAGAAGTAATTCCCCTTTTTGTTCCTGATTTGGTAGAGGAGATGAAATGAAGTTTCCTCTTTGTTTTTGGCTTGATCCCAAGTAGCATTTTTAGACACATTACGGTAAATGTGTCTAAACTATTGTTTCTGTTTCCGACACAAATTGGAAATTGTTGGCAACATGTATGGAAATATTTTCGAAACGTATACATTTTAAATGGCGCATTAGCACGTGTTTCCAAGTGGTTGGTACGGGCTGTGACTTTCGCTGTTTCGACGCAAAATCGAAACTTTTATCGAAAATGTTTCGAAAATTTTTCAGAAATGTTTGGAACTAGTTTCCATAAATGTGTCGAGTGAGAGTTCATTTTACAAAGAGGACGCTGTTTGTTGGAATTGTAAATTGTCAAAATGGAAACATTATTGAAACAAATAATTAGATATATAATATCTATCTTTCTGCAGGTCGTAAAATAAAAGAAAGTAAACAATATGATGACAGCATAATTTCGCCATAATGAATTTGTCACCAGAGTATTTTCTATAAGTGATACATTTTTTTCGTATGGTTTATTGCAGAGGAGATCCAAAAATCGTTGACGAAATAAATTTTATCGTGCAATTTAGTAATTTAGCTTTATATTCTTAAGACGCTCCCGGTATATTGACATTTACACACAAAATAAATACTTTGTCAAAAAATAAAATCTTAAATATTTTTAAAATTTTACTTAATTCTTCTTTCAATTGATTATGCTAGCAAAATGGAACTAATGTAACCACTTTTTTACATTTCAAATGACGCAGGAAGTTAATTAAAGTCCATTTTAATAATATAAAAATGAATTTGTCAAAATGGCCGCCAGAAAGCGAGAATTATTCTGGTCTAAAATGGAGTCGACACACAATTTCTAGTATTTGGTTTCTATAATGTTTCGATAATCATGTAGCTATAATTCATAGAAAATGTGTCGAAACATGAAGAATGTTTCGATATTGTACCGAAACCATGCGAAACAAACGTCGCTAAAATAAAAAATGCACAGTCTCGTCAAGAGAAAGGTTAAGCTTAGAAGCATAAAACTTCTGTATACCGTCACGGTATACACTTTACACTTTCTGTGACATATAACCTACAAAATTGGTTTGTACTTTGTTGAACGTTTAATAAAACTTACTTATAACTCAATTGTCGAGACAAAGGAAAAAAGTAGGTTGGTCCTAACGGCTGTGCCGACCAGCTGGATAGTCGGAGACCACCTACTTTGGCCGATTGTCGATGGGACATCGCTAGTTAAAAAATTAGGTTGTGGTTTAATTTTTTCCTTTTGAATTTCAATTTCTTTCTTTTTCCCTTTTAGTGCCTTGTAAAACCTCGAAGAATGTTTAAACTGTTGTTATCTTCCCATATTAACAAAACAAAAATGTACAATTTATAGGTTATAATCGTTATACTCGAGGTTATAATAATTGTCCGGGTGCGGTAGTGTAAAGGTTTCTGGCAGTTTCGAAAATTATTTTCTGCGCAAGTTTCGTAATTAAATGGACATCACTGTTTGGTAAATATTTCAAAGCAGAAGAATACCAATTTGTTTTGAATCACTTAATTCGAATATGTGTCGCTACAATTTGGGAGCACATGTGTCTAAACACAATTTCATAATATTATATATAAATGTTTCGAAACATTTCCTTTTGTGCGTTTCCTAAATGTATCGACACTGTAGTTTGGAAAGTATTTCGAAACTAACAGTTCTTAATCGTTTCTAGTAACTAAATTCGAAAATGTGTCGCAAAAGTTTCGAAACACATGTGTCTCCACACAATCTAAATAATTTTAATCGAAAATGTTTCGAAACGTTGCTCAGCAAAGAATTTGTGTCCAATTTGTATCTATAATTGCTACTTGGGATGTAATGTCACTGTAAGCAAGCAGAAATGCAATTTTGTAATACCTAAAAGTAACCATCAAAAGTTGTCATTTTGGATTGACACAACTGGTGGCTTTATACAAGGAATGAAGTCGGGGTCACATTTCCCTATTTGGTAAAAGTAGATAAAGTCAACTCATTATAAACTTTAAGCATTTTTTCCCAGTAAAGTAACAATTATTGTAAATAGTGGAAATTATTAACGCGTCTGTGGAGAACTTTCATGTTTTGATAAAGTATAGTATGCTATGCTATAGATTATAAAGTAGTTAAGGTTGTTTTGTTGAAATTACTGCTGCAATTTTGTTTATTTAAGTGATTTTGAATATAAAATAAACCGACAAATTTACAAATTGTATTACCTAAATTATATTTATTTTGTATGAATGAACCAACGACATAATATCACTAGTTTCTGAGTTTTTATAAATAAAACCCAGCAACTGTTTTGTACTTGTTCGTTACAGATGTGGTTAATTCTCTACATGTTTCGACTGTAAAGACAGTCATCTTTAGGAAAATAAAGATATATTATATAAATCTAAATAAGAAGTTTGAGGGTGCTTATTAACATGGCTCTAAGGTGATAAAGTAATAAAATTTATTACCGCTTGTATCAATCAAGTAAATGTTGAAAATGTCCATCTAATCCATATCGTACAATACGACATAAAACTGCATTTTTTACTGGTGACTCAATATTACGGAACTTCCGGTTTAACCGAAAGTGACATAAAACGATTTTTAAATGGGACAACCAGCTTGCTTTTTGCAAAGGGAAATCGACCGTTAGTGCACTCAAGGCAGTATTTAAAAAGGCTGATGAAGTTAAACGTGATCTACGGTGCAGAAGGAAGTTGTGTGCCTTGATAACGGTGGACGTCGAGAATCAACTCGGCACCATGGAACGGGACTTTAGGAGACCTAGAAAAAAGAAATATTGCTCCATGTCTATATAATATGATTGGCAGCTATTTTGGAAACTTTATTAATGTTGGTCATGAAAAAAAATTGAGGTCACCAGGGGCGTTCCACAGGGATCAGTAATTGGTCCTACCCTTTGGAACATCTATGCTAAGAATTAAAATGCCTATTGGGGTAACCCTGTTACCCTGATTGCCTATGCGGACGACCTGGGAGTACTAGTGAAGCATAGAAAAGTCGATCTGTTGGAGACGATAGCGAATAAAGCCTTGCACAATATAACGGAATGGATGTGGGACAAAGGACTGCGATTGGCACCACACAAGACTGAGGCCGTACTTCTAATTGCTGGTAGGAAAATAAAAAAATTATACGTCAACGTAGAAGGCGTAAGGGTTAATAGCCAAGAAGCCGTGAAATATCTGGGGGTCCATTTGGATAGAAATATGAGTATGGAAACGCACATTCGCAAAGCGGCGGAAAAAGCTAACAAAGCTCTAAACAACGTAAGCCGACTCATGTTAAATGTGGGGGGCCCAAGAGAGGGAAGGACAATACTTTGCTCCATAGTACAGTCGGTTTTTATATACGGAGCATCAGCGTGGGAAAGAGCGATGACAAAAGGTGTGTATAGAAATATACTGTTTAAAGTTCAGCAAAGGGCTTTCATCCGGATTATAAGTGCATATAGAACTACGTCGACCAAAGCGTTACTAGGCATCTCCCGAATGCCGCCAATAGATTTATTAGCAAGACATAGAGCAGAGCTTGTAACAGAAAATGCTATCAAGATATATCCTTTACCAATATGCTGAATAAATGGCAGGAGGATGGACAAAATGACGACAGGAAGGCAACCTGGACCAAGAAGCTAATACCAAATATAAGACCATAGCTTCAAAGAAAACATGGACAAGTTGCTTTCTACGTCACCCAGATGCTAACAGGACATGAAGCGTTTCAATTGTATCTGCACCGTTTTAAATTAACAGAGACGAACGTTTGCCTTTACTGTGATGGAGAAGATGATGCGGATGATCTTCTTTCACTGTATAAGATGTGACGAACAACGACAAAGTACAGAACAACTTACAGGCGAACTAACCCCAAACAACCTGCTCGCTTCGGAACAAAACTGGATGGAAGTGTGCAAAATGACAAAGGATATAATAAAAAATAAAAAGAGCGATGAGAGACAAATAAGGGCAGAAAACTGACATATTTGGAAATAGGCTCAACTTTATCAAACCAAAACTACTACTACTATAGAAAGCTCTTAATTTGATGTATTGTCTGCAATAGATTATGAAAAGAAATTAGATTTAGTAATCATGCATCCAAAGAGAACAAAAATGACATATCCATAATTCTTTAATCTAGCAGCTAGTCAATTTAACGATATGTCAAAACTGGCGGCAGTGGGTAAATACTGCTTTAAAATTGATACATGTGTCATAAAAATGATATACTTGTCGGCCTTTAAAGATACGATATTTAAATGTATCATGATAAAATATAATCTTGCTCAAGTACTTCCTAAATAGTATTTAAATAGATTGCCTAGGATAATAAAATTATATATTTTAAACTTTTTCATCATCCCATTAAATTGATAATGTATACAAGTTCAATATTTTTTGTCGTTATATTTGCCAGCTTCCAGTCTGAAGGTATGTCACTGTTTAAATTAGTGAGGCAACGATTACTGTTAAACGATTGCGATTACGATTAAAACCGAAATAATCGTACAATTACGATTACGATTACGATTATCAAGTTAAAAACGTAAAAATATATATTTTATATAATTTATAAAAGAAACTTTAACGGAAATAGATACAAACTGAAAACAAAATATAGATACACAACAAAAATATTAAAAATCTAAAATAAACAAGCAAACTAAATCCCAGGCCTGTTTTTGGTATAACATAATATAATTTAATATTGAAAATTAAGTGATATTAAATTTTTATTAAGAAAACATAACATTTTTAAGTTTTCAGAACCCAGTCGATTTCTCTTCGGAGTTTAAATGTTTTTGCATCCCTCGCATCGAGGTCAAAGTCCTAACGCATGGCCGGGTTTTATATATTATTATATTATATATTACAATAATCGTATCAATAATCGTCCAAATAATCGGCGGTTACGATTATTCGGAAAATCCTAATAATCGGCGGTTAATCGTAATCGGAATCGTTTCATCACTAGTTTAAATTAAATGCCATGTGCAAGCATAACAAATTTTTATTGTCTCTTTACCCTTTATAGTTCATATTCTGTTCAACAATGATTTTGCTATGAACTTATGGACAGTCATTAGAGCTTTGTGCAGGACCAAAAAAGCTCTAAAAATGTTACTTGTTTTTAAAATAATATGAGCCCTTTGACATACAATTTTTATTGATTTATTTTCATTCTAACGTGAAGGGGAACGAAAAAAATGTATAGTATTTTTAGCTTTTTTTAAAATTATTTATTATTTCATATTTTAATATTAAGTCAAGTAAATTTAAAATACGTAATAATGTTAAAGCATTTGACTTTAACTACTAATAGTTCAATAAATTTATACCAAACCCTACGAAACTAATACTTATGTTTCTAAACTATTAACTGACTAGCTTAAAAATCATTTAAATATCTTTTGTTAGCCGAGCAAAATTAATATTGGAATTAACGTACCTCATAAAAATAAAAGGTCAAATATTCTGATAACTATTTTTTTTATAAATAGGTACGTAATAATGAAGAAATTAATTTCGTGTCTTTAAAAAGAATGGTACAGAGTCTTAATCGGGACAAATATCTGGGTTACATTTCGTAAAAATTCTATCATACCATTCCTACACTGTTAAAAGAAAATAATCAAATTTAACTTTTTTTTTTATGTCCCAGAAAGTCTACTCCCGTTTTTTTGTTAATTTAACTAAAACCGCTTCAGTCAATCAGTAACTCATAAAATATGTTACTATTTTGACATTAATCTGATTTTATTGTGCAGTAAAAATTACAACTTAATGAGTTAATTTAACACATTTTTTATGTTAGTATTAACCCTTTTTATAAATCGTATTCTTAAAGCAACTGCAAAAAAAAATTACATTAACTATTTGCCAAAAGTTACGTTGAAACAAATCTGCAGTTAACTTTAATTTATCATATCAGTATATTTTACTGTTTCTTTTAATCAAATTAACAGCTCGCCCTGAATAAATATAAATTTCATACGTGATTTATTTCGATTTTAAGGTATAAGTAAAGAAAAATTCTTAAAAAAATCACTTTAAAATAAACCAAAGCAGTAGTAGCTTAATTATTGTTTGGAAAAGTTTTATTTATTAAATCCAATGGTCGTTTTGCCTAAATAAACTTGATTTTTCTAGTTAGTTTAGTTCTTGAAAAATTGCTTTACCCTTATTAACTTAACTAAACCAAGCTTTTCCCTTTAAACATTGCTGCTGTAAAAGTCAATTCATCAGTTTATGAAATAAAAATGCCATTAAAATGTTTATAACAGTTTAATAAGTATGTTAAAAATAAATGAGACATAATATAATGTTAGAAAACTTAGATTTAAAAAAATTTAGTGCTTTAAACAAATATTCTGTATTTAACTTATCTTAAAAAGTAGCATCGTTTTTTAACAAACCCTTAGAACGCTATTAACTATGGGATATAGGTAGTTATCCTATCTATCCTTTAAAAACTTCCTTAAAAACTAATAGGTACTGTTTTAAGCAAATAATATTCTCACAATAAAAAACTTACAATATTAGGTATGTAAAATAAGGTACCTAAGCCCATTAGTGCCATGTTCCTAATATTGCCACCCAAGCCAACGTCATTACTCTTGCGGCCGGTATACGTGCTAAACCATTCTTAGGAATGAAATCTTATGGCCCATTCCTTTACATTCTTGTACTCCATTACCACCATGAGGGAAGGGGCTGGTGGGTTAACGGTATTATTATTGATGTCCATTGGAAAGACTAAAACAAATAAAGACTAGCAGATGTCAGCAAAAAGTTTTTTTTTACATTGGTAACTATATTAAAGGCCGGTTTATGCAACATTGCGTAAATTTAAATATAATATTAAAAATATGAATAAGAATAAAAATAAAGCAATACTCACCTATAAGCGTTAGTTAAAATCAATGTCAGGTTAACGTATACACAAACACTTTTATCTGGTCCGAATGCGTGTCGAAGACTAGACTCGAAGAAAATGACTCCCCTTCCTTGACCTGTGGGGACAGACAATTCGCGCGTTTTCTTTGATTGACTAGATAAATATTTAGATTTACTGCTTTTAAATACAGATTTTAGTACTAAATAGTTCTTAGCAGCATATTCGATTATTGCTAAAAGTGTTGATTTGACATACTGGGTTGTTATTAAAATAAATATTACTATTATTTTATTTTGAAACAACTAAGAAAAATATGTTGTATTAAATCTCTTTTAGTGTAAAGTTTTAACTAAAAAAGATATTGATAATGACTGTAAACTTAATCAAAGTTACTAGTATTTGACCCATTTGAACCGTAAAAGTATTGCATGCTAATTTTAGTTAGCTGTTATGTTAAAACGAATTCTAGAAAAGTTAGTTCTTAAAATCTTTACTAAACACAAAAGAATTTAAATGACTATACATTTTAAGGTAAATTTGATTTATTTTAATTGATTATAATTTTTTTTGATTCTCAAGTCCAGGATTTCTAACAGTGTATAACAGCAACAAAATAACGTCAAAATATGTTGATTAATATTTAATTATAATATGTACAGAAGAGTTTTTGGCTTGCATTGTCTTGATGTGTTTTAAATTACAACGTTTAATAATAATAATCATTTGATAGATAGATTTGATATTTATTTCGGCCAAAATCGCACACCCCGAAGAATAGCGTAGTAAGTCTAAATAAGTATATTTTACAGGAGAAGCAAAATAAGATTTTGTATATTTAAAAGTTCAATAAACTAAAGCAAACGTTGCATATGACGTTAATTCCAAGGCATCGGTATCATAATAAAAATCTATTACCTATTATTTATACTACTAAGACATCGATTTGGGTAAGTTATGGACAGATACAGGGCTTACTTAGTAAGCTATTTTGAGTTAATACAGTTTTCCTATGAAAGTCGGTGTTATTTCGGGTTTGTAACATAGTATTTTAAAAAAAAACAATTTTGTAGAACTATAATTATTATAATTTGAAGAAATAGTCCATGCTTAAAGTGGAGTTGAAAGTATGGGAAAGAAAGAAAAACTCAAAGTCTTCCTCCACAAAGTTTAATAGAATAAAAATATTCAATAAAAGTCTCTACATGTTTCGAACGTAGAAACGTTCATCATCAGGAGACAGAAAGTATATTTGGTGCTGATGGTTTTAGCAAAAGAGAAAATGGTGTCGAACCTTAATGGAGCTTTTATTTAATAAAACATAATGTTTTAAGTAGACATGATATAAAGAAAATTAAAGAAAGTTTAACCATACTGAGTATGTGAGAAGTCAGCAAATGGGTTCTAGACCAACCAAATAAACTGGGAAAGAAAAACCTTTTCTAAAAAGGTGTCGAAAGTTATATTTTAAAATTGTTACTTTATAAAAAGGGACATTTAAGTGGGTATATGTCTATATGACATTGTGGGGAAATTTTTTATAAAAACTCAGTACCCCACTTACCTACACCTTATGGTTCTTCCATTTATTACTCTACTTGTTTTTATAAAAAATTTCCCCACAATGTCATATAGACATATACCCACTTAAATGTCCCTTTTTATAAAGTAACAATTTAAAAAAATAACTTTCGACACCTTTTTAGAAAAGGTTTTTCTTTCCCAGGTTTATTTGGTTGGTCTAGACCCCATTTGCTGACTTCTCACATACTCAGTATGGTTAAACTTTCTTCAATTTTCTTTATATCATGTCTACTTAAAACATTATGTTTTATTAAATAAAAGCTCCATTAAGGTTCGACACCATTTTCTCTTTTGCTAAAACCATCAGCACCAAATATACTTTCTGTCTCCTGATGATGTTTATTTCTACGTTCGAAACATGTAGAGACTTTTATTGAATATTTTTATTCTATTAAACTTTGTGGAGGAAGACTTTGAGTTTTTCTTTCTTTCCCATATAATTATTATGTTAATCTACGACAGTGCCATTATGACGTATTTAGCATTATCATTTAGATGTCATTATGACCTTCATAATACTGCCCTGTTAAGGTAAAGGGCAGTAAGTGCAAGAACAATGATTTTGAGTTATTGTCAATTTAGTTTATTATCACATCACATTATTTTTTATTGGATTTTCATTAAAAAAGTATTAAAGAACGTTATTAAATATGTCTAATTTTTTTACAAAATGGAAAATCCTGTAACTTTGATTTTTGATAAAAATTCATCAGCTACCTACTGCTGTTTGGCTTAACACTAGTATAATATCAAGTTGCTATTTTTTAAAATAAATGTAAGTAATATTCCAGCAAAAGGCAGTAACTAAGTAAACAAGTAAATACTGCTGTTTACCTTCACATTTAAATTTATATATTAATTAATTGTGTAGACAAACAGCAATAAGTAGTTATTTTAAGTAAGTTACTGCCTGTTACCATAACATTAAGAGTCATATTATAGTTATATTACTGCCTTTTGCCATAGGTGATTCTGGAATCAGTTGATTCTTAATCGGCTTCAAACCCTGTGTGGACCTAGGGCAGTCACTGCTTAGGCATGCAACATAAATATCTCATTTTTGACAAAAATGTTAATTACTGCCCTTTACTTTAACAGGGGAGAATAGCACTCAGTGCCATTATGAATTCATAATAATATCCAAATGTTAAGATACAAAAACAAAAAGAAAGTCGGTGCAAATTATTTATTTGTTATTATTACTTAGAAAGTAGGGAATCTATTACGCTTGGCGCGATATCTTCGACATTCAAAGGGACACTTTCGGATTCTAAATCTCCCATATTTAAATTATTTTTGGCCAACACTTTGCATACAATAGAAAATTAGACGGCAATAATGACGTTGTCAAAATCGAAATTGAAACAATCAAAAATGCAGTTACCATGATATCGACTAATATGGACACCTGAAAATTTTAAAAATTTCGAAAACGTTATCTGATATCAATGAAATTTAGACGAATATAATCTATTTGCACCGTCGTAGATAAAATTTTAAATGATACACGTTCGATATGAACTTTGTTAATGAAACTTGTGCAATTAAACCACTCGGCTAACGCCTCGTGGTTTACCGTTGCACACGTTTCATTAGAGTGTTCATATCGAACTAGTATCATTAATAACTATTATTAAACTGTTACATAAATGGCTAAGTTAAGCATAAATATGCGTGCAAAGTAATAATGTACTAAATATTCATAATTTCTATAGTTTATGACCACAAAGCCTAATAAAATGATGTGTAGTACTTCGGAATGTATCCCTTTGCTAACAAGAATTTCAAATCTTAATTTCTTTTCATTTAGCTGACGTTTACGAGTATAAGCTTTTTTTAAGACTGGTATCCCCGGCGGTTTAAGTTGCTCCACTTTTTGTCGTTTTGTGTTAGGTAAGGTGACCAACTTTTGAAAACCGAAATACGCGCGCGTGTAGTCCAATATGGCTGAAAATGGATCATCACCATCTTGGAGATACTTTGTCAACAAGCTTTAGAAATTTTGAATTGATCTTTTCTCCATTAGAGTTAGGATAATGGGGGCTAGTGGTGAAAATTATGATGTCATACTACTTGGCAAAGTTTTTAAACTCGAACGACGTGAATGGACAGTCACAAACTGATAATATTTCTTGTGGCAAGCCATTAAGTGAAAATATATTTATCAACGTGGATGGCGCATGACTTATTGGAAAGTTTATTTATCACAATAATTTCCAATTATTTTCTGGATATGACGTTCCCGACTAGTATCCTTGACGATTGTAGGTTGGTAAACCTGGCTTGTATCCTCCAGTATGTACTGCACTTACGCTATTATTATCATAGTGACTAAACCGACGTCTTTGAATTTTAGTCAAAGTAACGGTATCTTTTGATATTTCCTTTTGAGTTACTACACTGGCCTCCTTTAAACGACAAGTGTTAATTACTTCGGTTCAATTTCAAAATTTAATATTGTAAAATATTTTTCTGAATCCGCAAGTCTATAATTTCTAGAAAATATCGATCTCGAATTAACGTGTCTTTTTCTTTTAAATCGCATGTTAAAGCCGTCTTAGGGCGCTGTAATAGTCTGGTTAACAGATTTCCCTTTAAGTTGTGCACGTTTAAACAATTTAAAGTGTTTGTAAACAAAATTTTTAGTTGTGTTTTGAATTTTTGCAAAATCAATTTTTTTTATCTTCGCCTTCGACATAGTCGGCATATATGGCCAGTAATGTATATTCTAACACCATCAGGTCCCAGTAGATTTAACAGGATTGCACGTTAACTGTTTTTAAATTTTTTCCACTCGCAATAAGGTAAAGGTCGAAGTTTTGTTTCCACAGCTTTCAGTTATTTGTGATATCGCCGCTAAAATTAAGCGTTTCCAGGGCCCTATCCTGATCACTCATATTTAAAAGTACTTCGCTAGGTCAAATTAATTTTAATGTTTCTTGAAACTGATTCTACTAATTTCCGTAAAAGTGTTAGAGGTGTCCTCATCCGGCAACGTTGCACACGTCTGGTAATCTTTAATACAATATTGCCAAATGTATTAGTTCAGAAATAACTAAGTAGAAATATGTTTGAAGGTTGTAGACAATGATGTATTTTAAGTAATATATGTGTTTTGGACTTCCATTGCCTTTAAAAGCAATGGAAGTCCAAAACACATATATTACTTAAGTAGAAATACATACATAACAGTCAAAATGACGGTTAATTAGATCAAATCACTCAAGCAACATAAAACCATAGTAAGAACTGTTGTGGATAAAGCAATTATAATTTTTTAACTCGAAAGAAGTCTTCGAAAAACACAATAAATACAACAAGACCAACATAAACAATAATGGCTACCGCATGAAAGAAGCCCGCACTTTTAAATTTTCCAAATTGTTAGTATTTTGTAGAGAATGTCATTCTGATCAAAAGTATCCATGATCACAACAAAATCTACCGACCGGTTTTTGAGATACTGTTACAAAATATAAATTTGTTCGACATTATATTTTCGTGCTTTATGATAATAATTCGTTTTTTTTTTCTGAGCACAAAAAATAAACATATAAAACAACAATATTTGAACACACGCGCGGTTCTCAACCTCTTAATTAGGGGGGGCTTAAGCCCCGGGTAGAAGAAACTCACCGCAGGTGCCGCCGGAGGCTAATTCGGCGAAGGCGGAAAATTTTGCAATTTTTACCCAAAAGTCGTTAAAATCGTTGAAAAAATCACGCCCTCGGCGCCCTCTTGTGTTTGCTGGGTAGTAGATATATGGATGGATGGGGAGGTTTAAAAATTTAAAATACAGGCAATATTTTTATAATTTAAAAGTTAAAAATGTTTGACACCAGTGGGATTTTTAAAAAACTGGGACACGCTTGGCAAAAAGTATCTACTCGCTAAGTCGATACTAATTAATGGACGTTGTACGTTGTAAATAGTGTTACGCTTTCAGAAAGCACTGTTGCCAATGTGGATAAAAGATATATCATTTTAAATATTTTGTCCCGTTTCAAACATTAAGTTTGAAACGGGACAATACGGGACCCAACTAAAAAATACAGGACAATACGTGAAGCGTTTTTTAAACGGGACGGTTATAGAAATACGGACCATGTCCCGGCCAATACGGGATGGTTGGTCACCTTATGTTAGGTCTTTTCTTTTGTAGAATGTCCATGGTTTTCAATTGAATATCCAAATAAAGAGTTTTATAAAAGTATTTGAACGGTTTTGTTTTTTCAACTTTAACGATCCATAAATCCTTTATAACAGGCTGGTCCCCGTCAGAGTTTACATTAAAGTTAGGTCCTAAATCACTCATTAATTGCTTGATATCCATAAAATCATGATGGGTTAATTCTCGTACACGATAAGGTTCTACTTTTTTCTTAGCAGCCCTTAACATTTATATGAACTGGTCGGGAACAAAAATGGGTCCTGACTTTAACGACCGGGAAACCTGAAAGTAATACAAGCGCCAGTCACTTAATAATACTATCCGAAACGATTTCGCGGATAATACTAAGTAAATCCAATGTCAGATGCTAGGTCATTCACAAGTTTTACCTATTTCTCGATGAATGAGTTGAGTCTCCCTAATTCTGAACAGATTGAGTCGATATGGGTAACAAATGATAGTTTTGATGTTTCAACCAGACACTGTTATGAAAGCGCAAGCCTATGATTGAACCAGAATGTGACATAAATAATCCGAAGCTTATAGTTAATAATGAAGAGTCTTTCCATACCCGAAGCGGTCGCGCGGTTAGGGCCCTAGATAGGTTAATTATGTAAATTTTTTAAACATCCGATTTTATATTATTACCAGGGGCGTGTCATCTATGTATTCCTACTTACTTATTTCTGGACTGATAAATTTGGCAGCATTTTATACAAGAGTAATAAAACGTGGATTAACTCACACGCGACCGCATTGTGCTTCTGTACCCTTAATTACTGTAAGTAAATCACGAATCTATTTAAGGTGTGTTATTGTTATGTCCTAGTCACGAATAAACAGTTATACATTACTTTGACCTGTATGCGTAGGTTCCCTTTATAGTGAATTTTGGATGGTATTGCCATTTTTCTTTACATTGACATCTTGGGAAGGTAATTCGTTGTAAATCATAGTAAATTAGATTATCAGTGTGAAGCTATTAATGTAATTCTGAAATTCCCGTCATCTTTTCCATTTTAAATAATAAAGGTATCATTCACAAACCTTAGCCATGTTTTCATTTTCTTCTTTCCTTGTTCTATTGCTTTTAATTCAAACCATGTATGTAAATGTTGGCGATTTTTGGCAAGAGAGATGAGTCCATATATCAAAGATTCTAACGTATTTTATGCCTTCGTCTTGCTGAGTATACACATATCGAAGTGAACCATGCTTTTCGCTACCTCAATCCCCAGACCTAAATTATTTAAAATTTTACCTTATAAAAATCTTATCTATTCCACCCCTTGTTAGATATTGAAGAATTAATAGATCTGCGCATCAACAAGAAATGATTTTAAGGTATGCTTTTAAAAGTGCAAAGGGCATGCCTCTCATAATTAAAATTAATAGTAACTTCTTTGTAGCTGTAGCCAAGCCGCCCCTGCGTATTATAAATGGAGCCACTGCTGCAGAAGGTGAATTTCCTTATATGGTATGTATAATAACTATCTTCTTCGAATAGTGCATCTTATCACTAATCAACACTGTTTTGTCCATGGGTATGGCTTATAAGTTGTATATGATACTACCTATATCAATTAAGTATTACACTATTAACATTTTTGAATTAGCACGAGTTAAGTTAGATAAGTTAGCTTGAAACTTAGTAAATTTTGTTATTCTATTCTCAAAGCACTTTTAATAATGTCGACTATCAAAATGGTATGCGACTGGGTTGTGTAGCTTAGATGGTTTTGATTTACGCTTATTATTTACTGTGCCCTTAGGGTGCGCTATTGAGTCACTGAAACACTTAGGATTTTTAAAGAGATTTATTTTATGATTAGCAAAGCAAATGAGATAATGAAAGATCACAATAAATGTGAATAAAATACAAATTAAATAGTTTTCTAATAAGGAGAGAGATTGCCCCTTTTTATCTCACTTTAAGAAGGTATTATTCCAGTAAGTTTAATGGAACAATTTCCACTTAATAGATAGCTGACAAAATGAGAACAATACAAATTTTATACAATAAACAGTTAGTTAAATTTCTCAAAGAACACTTACGCAATTTCAGCAAAGTAGACTGGTTCTGGTGCAGAACTCTTCATGACTTCAACAATAATTAAATTTAATCTTGAATTTAAACTTGACTTGACAAACGGGCAGAGGTCACCCTTACACTTGAATAATTGATACAACTCCCTGAGTAAATGTTCTTTGGAGCTTTTATACAGTTTTGCGACTCTTATCAACTGGAGGGGGTTCCGTTTTGCTATGTCAGCAATAATTTTGTATAATAATAGAAGATGGGATTTTCCTGAATGTCCAATTAAAAATGGAACCCTTTATTCCAACCAATTACAAACACTTATTTGTTATCAGCATTTGTCTACTGACTCGTCCTACGAACTAGAAATATGTCTTTGTCCTTGTTCTATACACTATCTTTCCACTACACCTATTCCTATCAAGCTCAGCACCTATTAAGAGTCTTAGCACCACAGCGAAGTATGAGATGAGTAATCCACCCTTAAGAATATCATTCCATATCCGACATTATCCCCTCCTCCAGGGTCGACGACCACGGCGACCAACTTGTAATGCATTGACTGTTTTGAAGGTCCAATATGTGGAGGACACAAGACTTGTATGGTAGGGCTGTACGGATATCTACCACAGATGCTTTTTAGAAGAGATATCCATCATAACGGCTTTTGGGTTACTGCAGTTCGCCCAATGATGGTGGATGGCTCGGTATTTGCTAGTTAACGGCCAGCTGCGGTGTGGTGAATAGCTTTATAGGTGTTGTAGTGCATACATGAAACAAATAGTGTAGTATGAGTTTTTAAATTTTTACAAGTAGGACAACGGAAGAGTCTGCGTGTCTTACTTACTTACTTACTAAGGTTATATAGATTTGCACCGATTTCTTCGTTAGTAAGATACATTTTAGAAGAGACAAAAAATCACATTTACATTTTTATCTTGATGATACGAAAGACGTTAGCATTAAAATATGGAAAAAACAAAAGATCTCGAGAGTTTACATATTTTCTGTAGTCATTATTAAAATCAATTATTGTAGCTAAACCTTTATAAAAATAAAATTTTGTTTAGGTACAACTGCGTAATTACCTTGGTTTCTATATATGTGGAGGAGCAATTATAGGATCAGAGTGGATTTTAACAACAGGTCGATGTGTTGAAGATGGTGCAATGTAAGTTATTCTACTAAACAACAATTTACAATACTAGAGCGTCGCTTTAGAACCAAACCGTTTGTGTTTTTAATTTTTTTTATAATGCGTACAATGTATATTATGTTGTTTTAAACTTTATTTAAGAGTTAAAATATATTTTAAATACTACACAGTATGATCAAATTAAGTATCTTCTGTAAGAAGTCTAGAAAATAACGCTTATCATACTGTAATATGCTGTAACATATCTGCCGTACCTTTCAAATATTTACTTACTTAAACCTATGCCTTTTAACCGATATGTGTAAGACGGGTGGGTGGAGTTAAGTTATGTCTTTCTCTCTCCATACTGTTCTGTCTTGTGTGAGTTTTTTTAGGTTTTTCCATTCTATTCCCCATTCTCTGTCTTATACCATTTTGTGCTTTCCTGATACTCGCGTTTCATGCACACTGTTTATTATTCTATTTTCTGGCATACTACATACAACCGAACCATCTTAGGTGTCTTTTAGTTACTATCTCATTTATTGTTTTTAATTTTAATTTTTGTCATGCCATATATTTTTCTAAGAAATCTATAGCATTTATTCACCATTTATGATTTTTTGGTAAAGTCAATGTTTCGCTACCATGGGTTAAGGCAAGGTAGACCGAACTACTCTCTTTACTTCTCCTATTTTAACTTAATAGGGTATTTTCTTTCCTTCCTAAGAATGAAGCTCTTTTATATACCTTTTAAATAACATAATATGACGTTCCGGGAAAGATGTAGTTTTAAACGTTATATGCCACAAGCCGTCAAAATATAAAATCAAAATAATAATTCTGGCTGACACAAAAAAAAAACTATGCATATAATGCTTATATTTATTTATAATTTTAAAGGGTCAGATGATGCAAGCGTACTAATATACGACAATAAATAAGTTTCAGATACTTCTTATAGTAGCACAATAGTTTGTGTACTTAAGCAATATTTTACTGATTATTTACGAAAGCTAAACTTTTACTAATTCAAGCAATATATATTTTTTCTCTAAGATAAACCATTCCAATGCTTTTAAAAATCAATATCGTGGAAATAATTATTGAACTTCAACATCTTATCCAAAATTTTTAGCGAAACTCAGGAACGACAGAATATTCAAAAAAATTGAAGAAATCGTCTATAATCCTCAAAGAAACCTAGTATAGTTTATAATTAAAAAATAAATAAAGTTTTGCCCTTTCAGGCATCATCAGACGTTGCGGTTCTAATTTAAAATAAAAATATAAATCTAAATTTAAAAAAAAAACCCGAACCAACCCCTTTATATGTTATTATACAGTTTAAGAGGTTTGAGACCGAGACTTACGTTCCAGTATTCTGCTCTAAAAATAATAGTATTTACAAAAGCTATGACAAGCATAGTTCTACAAACTTTAAATTTACTAATATAATTTAATTATATTTTAGCACCAACATTATATATGGAACAAATAAATTCTACAATTACTATGACGGTTTTCCCAATACCACTATCTACGTAAAAAATTGGTTTCAACACCCCAAATTTTCTTATACCAGTGCAGACAGTCCTATTTACGATGTTGGTATTTTGCAGGTAAGAAGGAACAGAGTAGTAGAGTTATAAAGAATATATTATAGTTACCGGATCTCTGGAGGGTTTGACCTTTGAATATCAAGCTATATAGGATAGCGGATAGCGGATCATTGAAAAAAAAATTATAATTACTATTTATTTTTGATGAACTCATTTTTTCATTCATAACTTCCTTTATTTATTTAGTTATTAATAAAATTTCATGTCATGCATTTATACAATAATAGTATGTGATTCTCCATTCTCTCAGAGGAGTTTTTAGACTGTTGTGATCAACTTCCTCTCCAGGAAACACCGGCGGGGCTGTTGTTAACCCTTGGTTTAATACAATGATATTAAGTTTACCATTGGTGTGTACAGTCCCGTAACCCTCTACTGCCGTGAAAGAGTATTTTTGCCGTTTGGCTTAAATTTATTTGTTGCTTTTGCTCCTAACCTATAAAATTTATATAAGGTTTGCTGGAAAATGCTATGAAAAGCCAGTTTGATATGTAATTAGGTACGTGATGTAGCAGCAAGGTAGTTTTGCCGAGGCTTGAAATGGTTTGTTGGTGGGGTTTGCTTCATGTAGCTGGAAATTTTAATTTTGTTGGAAATAAATTGGTAATCTGGAAAGTATGGGTTTGTATATTATGTTATGATGGTGTCTTGCTATTATAATATTTTGTGTAAGTATTAAATTTTGTGGCTGTGTTTCGAATAATTTAGTGGCTGCGTAATAAATGAACTGTGTTATGTATGGGGTTTTTGTGACCTGTTGTAGATGTCAGATTGGTGTTTCCATTGATAATGATAGAACTTGTTTTAGATATTTGTTTTGTAGTATTTGCAGTTTTTTAAAATGGCAATCCGCCATACTACACCAGACCTGCCAGGTGCTGCATGTGTTAGTATGGGGCGTGTTATTTGTTTGTATATATTGAGCTTATTCTGTGAGGAAAATGGTGCTCTGTAATTTACTATTTTGTGTAATTTTTGTGTTGCTATAAAACATTTTTTTGTTTTGTGTGTTTTGTGTTTTCTTTAAATGTTAATGATCTATCTAGCACTACCCCTAGATATTTCAGCTTTGTTTGTGGTGCTATTGGCGGGTTGTTTATTGTTATGTGTTGATTTATCTGCATGTTGTGTCGTTTGCGTGTGATTAACCATATATTCACATTTATTTTCGTTAATCTCCAGTTTCCACTTACTATACCTAGGGAAGAGGGTGTTAAGGTGGTTTGAGATAATATGCTGTCTGGCCACATTTGCGTAAAGTTAACTTGCATGAATTAGCACATCGTTCACAAAAATGGCCAGATTTGTATTGGGAAAGGGAGAGATATTGGCTGTGTACAGATTGAATAGAGCAGCTGCATGGGTTGTGCCTTGCTTTAGACCTGCGTGGAGCATCACTGGTTCAGAGAGACTGCCTTCTTTTCTGACCTTAAGTGTTCTATGTGTAATGTAGGAGTGTAAAAGTGTAATAAGGTGTGGTGGAAATTCGTGTAATGTAATGAGTTTGTATATTAATCCGTGATTAATATCAAGTGACAAGAGATTTATTTTTGATGAACTCATTGTACCATCTATGAATTTGACGTAGCAGATGGAGGAAAACTATTCATATATACAAATACAAGCTTGATATTCAATGGTTTGATCAACTCCGCTAAAATAAAGTCCTTAGGGCAAGTGTTCACAATACTAATTTTCTTATGGACCCATATTGATTTCACATATTATTTATTTAAGGCCGGGACACACCTATCATGCACTCTTCCGATCCGACTCCGATCATACAGTCGGACGAGTGCCTGGACCTCTATTCTCAAATTTAAGGGAAGTGAATGGTCTCGCACGAGAGAGTATTCACTTCTCTTAAATTGGAGAATAGCGGTCCAGGCACTCGTCCGACTATATGATCGGAGTCGGATCGGAAGGGTGCATGATAGGTGTGTCCCGGCCTTTATTTGTTGCATCTGCAAAAATGTGCGACATACAAGGTCAAAAAGTGTTATTGATCTTCATCAAGTCATAGTGTTATATCTGGATGTTAATGTAATAGTTACGATATTTTGATTTAGTACCGTAAAGTGAGTCGTACCAATATTGTCTCATAGGACACTAGACAGATTGACACCTTAACAAATTAAAGGGTATTAAGGTCAAATTACCAGACATGAATATCATAATTTATAGATTGCTTTATATCTCAAAACATCATTTTTGTAGATACGATTTCCTGTCTTTACAGGTCAGAATACCGGACTGTTTAATAATTACAGAACTTAATATAGATATTTCTAGCTAGAGCAACCAATTCCATTTAATGACAACGCGAAAACAGTTCGGCTGGCAGCAGCCAATGCAACGGTTCCATTCAATATACAGGGTGTTCTCGCTGGTTGGGGAGTTAATGGAACTCAAGGTTATTCGCCGTATTATTTACAAAAAATTAACCGAACACTTCTAACGGATGAAGAATGCACAAAGAAAATTAATGAGTATAGCCCAAAGAACAACTTTAATTCCACCCACAATATATGCAGTGATGATAACTACGATGGGCAATGTTTTGTAAGTTATTTTTCCTTATTTCCGTTAACGGTAAAAAATTGCAATGTGACAGCGTATGGAGGCTAAAGAGCAGAATCAGTAATTTATTATAAGACCTTTGTGGTTAATCATCGGTCTCCTTTATCCCCTGTGGAATTAAATTTTATACTGAACCTAGCCAAAACGTTACATAATATGATTAAAAAGTTTTCATTGCCTAGTGATATTCCTCATAAACGTGGAAAAGCTCTGCGTTTGTTAAAAGTCGGTGCGGTGCAATAGGGAACAGAACAGTAGACTAAGGTGATTTTCTTTTCTCCTATACTTTTTTCATCTAACCAACCATCGCAAAACTTCTGATCTGAAATTTCATTAATTTTTTTCTATAATTTTAGTTTTTTACAAGAACTTATAAAGTGCGTCCTCTATTTAAGAAAGGGATATCCGGAATTGATAGATTGAATAAACATTAAAATGTCTTTTGGTGACAGCGTTACTCCATTCAGAAGCCACTCTCAGAGTAAAGGACAATATAAAAAAAGATTAGCAAAAACAAAAAGTTGTACCTTATTAATATCGATATTTCAGTTAGTTTTTAAAATATTTAAAATTTAAATTTAATTACTAGATGGAAAGTAACATTTTTATTGCAAACATTATTTGTTGAAGATTGACCGTTAATTTTTTATAATGAAAAATAAGCATAAATGACCTATTTTTGATTTTATTATGTCTTGTAGCTGTATAACCGATTAGCTACACCCTATATAATATAAAATACTAATAAATTATAAAATTTATTTATTATATTTTCACTTCACTTTCACTTTTTTTAAATAAATTTATAATGTTTAATAAGTGAGTAAAACCAAACTAATTCAAATGTGACAAAGGAAATTATTTTTGATACTAATTATAATTTTTGTACAACATTTTTGCACAAAATGCCTCTTTTTTCATTGTAAAAAAATATTATTTTTTCACGCCTAAAAAAATGTAATGATGTTTTCGTATAAATTCAACAATTAATTTCCAAAACAATTTTAATTTACACTTTTTATAATCAAAGTAAATCAAATTAATATTTTCGATTTTTCCTTCAAATAACACAGCAAAACATTTTCTAATGCGATTTTTACTTTCTATATGTTACACCATTCACGAAACTAAGTGTACACTATCTCATATTGTAGTTTTGATTCAGGGAAAAAAGATTTGATACAACGGTCTTCGCCGCATCCGTTATTTCTTGAGGTGTCACTATCGCTATTGGGCATTAAGGTGCTGCACAAACTTGAGCAAAATATTGTCAATTTTTTGACATGGAACACAAAATATTTGAAAATGAATAAATTTTAAACAATTGGAGGTTTTCATGGTAATCAGAACAGGTTTAAGAAAAAATACCTTAAAATCTATGAATTTTAAATTTTTATTAATTTACACTATAAATAGTCTAATATCCATATAGGTCATTAATAAAATAGTTAATAACAAACAGTTGAACAAAAAATTTTGTTTGTACTTCGTGCGCAAAAGTGATTTTATGGCACATTTGATTGAGTTTTTAACCTCTATCTAACGGTCTCGGTAAAAGTTAACAATCTCATTTGCCATTAAAAACAAACACATATATTGCGCACCTCATACAAAAATAACTATTTCGTCCTAATAACTCCTTTAACTTTTAGGGAGATTCTGGAGGACCATTGGTCATAAATGATACTCAATA